>CM068322.1:5669588-5907088 GCA_034766995.1 Acanthacorydalis orientalis
ATTTGAACACCTAGCTGCGGCTGAAGTGAACATCATTCACTCACCCACACACATTTATTCACGAATGGTGCGATGTATATATCACACGTTGATCGATACGCCGTCCCCTTAGGATTATGTCATCGGGTTTGACGCACTCGAAACACTCATTTCATGTCGTATTTTGACTCCAGAACAACGGAACGTGACATATACCTCTGGATTATATAAAACTCCGTATAAATCTTTTATATACTCTTATTTTTATATAAATAACTCGTGGTTCTAAGAACAGAAAACTTATTGAAAGTATAAAGGTGTACATTACTGTATACTCAATCACATTATATATATATATATATATATATATATATATATGCTGTGTGCGTATATGTATATATACATATATATATATATATATATATATATATATATATATATATATATTCTGTGTGCGTATTTCTATATGTATGTAAAGACAAAAATATAAAATGTATATCCAATTATAATGTATTATGTATGTAGATATATATATATATATATATATATATATATATATATATATATATATATATATATATATATATGTATATGTATATATATATATATATATATACATATATATATATATAAATATGCTATGTGCATATTTCTATATGTATGTAAAGACAAAATATAAAATATATATCCAATTGTATAATGTATTATGTATATATATATATATATATATATATATATATATATATATATATATGTATATATATATGCTATGTGCGTATTTCTATATGTATGTAAAGACAAAAATATAAAATATTTATAGATCCAATTGCAATGTGTATATATGAATGTATGTATGTATATATATATATATATATATATATATATATATATATATATATATATATATATAAATATGCTATATGCGTATTTGTGTATGTATGTAAAGACAAAAATATAAAATATCCAATTGTAGTGTATTATGTATGTATGTATGTATATATATATATATATATATATTGTACTTATAAGATTATTTTTTTATGTAAACCTTAGTGAGGAATGTTAAAAAATATGCTTATTTTTGTTGTTACATATTTTTCTCTTTTTATTTACTCAAAAAATTTAGAATTTTGATTACTTTATTAATAATGATCAAGAATTGTCAATAATATTAAATTATTATCATTTTTATGATTATCCATAAACTGTGTGTGACAAATTCTGATTGAAAAAAAAATGATTTTATTATATATGACAGTCAGAATGGCTATTTTTGACATCTTCAAAAGGATTGCACATCTGCGTACCTTGACAGTTATTTGATATGTTTGAGACAACTTTCTACTACTGTTCATTTGTCAGAGGATCAATTTTGTCTCGATGTTGCATAGTACGACTCTTTCCAGCAAAATTTTATACACATGTATTATTTCTTTCACTCTTTATCCTTTTACTTAACATTCGTTACCTTCAATAAATGTTGTTGCATGTATTAATAAATTAATGATTAACTCTCTAGTTTTTACATTTTACTAATATTTTAATTTTTTATCAATTGAAAAATATAATTTTGTTAGTATTATATATACATATATATATATATATATATACATATATACATATATATATATATATATATATATATATATATATATATATATATATATATATATATATATACAGGAATAAATTTAATTTGCTATCGTATGTCGTATGGATGCATACTTTCCGCCGAGAAGCTTATATTCATATAATGGTTTTAAGTTAAATATGGTCATTTTTAAATTTTTCTTTTTTCCTCGAACACAGAAGGTAATAGATAAAACCACTCCCAAATTACGGCTATTTAACCTAAGGTTTAGCAAGTGTGCTACGAACGTATATAATTACAGGTATAGTAAGTAACTGTGAACTTTTTTCCAGTATATACCTTAATATAAATAGTTTGTCGATAATCTATCTTTACACTAATTTTGAACCTCAACATACATTTGTTCATTTTGGATAAAATATTCTGATTGAGGTGCGATGATTTTATATTTATTTTTTCCAAGTATAAGTAAAGGGTACTGGGAAAAGTTCTTATACTCATATATGGAGGTTTGACAGTATTCATATTCTTCTAGCATAATTATCATATTAGTATCTTTTTAATCATTCTATCACTTCTTATTTTTATTTATTAAAAACATATATAACAGTTACACTACTTGATGTAAATATATTAAAAATATTGCCAAAATAAATGATAGAGGACTAAAAAAGAGCTAATATATTTGAAATTGTATATTAAATCAATTTTATTAACATATTATTATCAATTATATAAATTCATTGGTTAATTTTTAAGATAAAAATAAATTGCATTTTTTTAGCAGTAATATTAAAATAATTGTTCCATAAGGATATTTTAATTTTCTTTCTTTGTGTTCTAAACACTCCTGTGTGCATTATTAGACAGAGGTAATTTAATTATAATTTTGCAATATATTTGGAATTTTTATTATATAATTTATTAAATTACAATTACAATTGTATGTTTTTATATCTATGATAACATTTTATATTCTATTTTAATATTTAATGGATTTCAAGAACGTTACACATTATTCCTTTATTTAAAAATAATATTATTTCTTGCTAAGCCTTGAAATAATCCAATATTATATTAAACAAACAAATAAATACAAATGCAACGCGAAATTCTATACCCTAAAATTAGAAACTACACTTTATTTAAAACATATAAATAAACGCAAATCAAATTTAAAATCAGTCTCTAACATTTACCTGAGAATGACGCACACACCGAATTTGATTGCAGAGAATACATACTTAGCTAATCCAAAGAGATAAAGACCAGCAAGAGAACTTATTGAATCATGTTTATGGCAGTTGTTCAATTTCCATTTATTTTCTTATAAAACAATAGTTTTAGGAGTATTTTCAAAGGGTTATCTACTTTGGTTTAAACTGTCTTTATTTTGATTTCATATAATAACTTATTAAAATTTATTATTCTAATACAATGTTTATTTCATGTTAAAAAAGTAATATCGGTGTAACATTTCAGATATATATATACATATATATATATATGTACATATATTTATATATGTATATATATATATGCATATATATATATATATATATGTATATATATGAATATATATATATTCATATATATATATATATATGTATATATATGTATATATATATATATATATATATATATATATATATATATACACTGCAAATTCTGGTATAATACGGTTTACTGGTTCCGCGAAAACACCGTGTTATGTTAAACAATGTTATACGAGGTTTGTAATTCATATGAAATATATTAATATAGTACTTTATTGAGTTTTAGATTAAGAAAATAAAGTATATAATTATGTATTTTTATTGAATATATCAATAGAAATTACAAATTGTTTAATAAATTATAGATATGTTGAAAAATAAATTTTGAGATATTTGACTTCTAAAATTGTTTTATTAATAAGAAGTCGTTATCATGTAATTCGAATGAAATAAATTTGGCAACACAAAGATATTAAGTAAACATTACTGATAGAATATCTCAATGTTTCATCTTAATCGGGATTTATACCACATTTTATTCTCTTTGCATATATAAAACCGTATTATAAACACCGTGTTAGATATTTTCGCAATTATTCCACCGTATAAAATCGAATACGTGTTATAAAAGTATCGTGTTATATGAAGGTTTGATTTATATATTGTATATATATATATATATATATATATATATATATATATATGTATTGTATATAAATGAATGTACGCATGTAATGTATTATAAAGAAAATAAAGTTACTGGCATTTTTCCACATCGTTTTATATCAGATATTTAATAGAAAAAAACGTGCAGCATTTAGGCGTGAAATGTGACAGTATCAAAAAGCTTCTGCTATTGGTGCCGCAGGCAAAAACAACTTACTAAAAGATCTTTACAATTCGTTTATTCTGACCTTTGCTTCTCGACGCGTGATATTGTGTTCTTCATATTTTTCTCATTCATTTTTTTCGATAAAAAAGCGATGAATTTTGTCATCTGATATTTGATTATTGTTCTGACCAACTGCTACAAGAGACAAAATGATCAAGTACGGCATATATATATATATATATACTCGTATATATATATATATATATATATATATGTATGTATGTATGTATGTATGTATGTATGTATGTATGTATGTATGCATATAATAATGGAACTGTTTATAACACAGTACTAATAATGAAACAAATCCAAGCACATATTTTATTATATGAAACATTGATTTTACTAATATTTATAAAAATATGTTTTATTGATCATTTAGTGATATTTTATTATTTTATTAATGTTTTTTTCTAAATTTTAATATGCATATTTCAGTTAACTAAATAAATATATAATTGACCGTTAATTCGTATCTCTGATAATGTCAAATAAGGAGAGTGCATATAGGTAATATTAAGCAGATCAATTTGGTTTCATAAAGGATGACCAACTCGGAAGTAGAAAAATTGTAGTGATAAAACATATTAATGATTCTTATATGAGGTTGTCAGAAAAATAATTGCGATTTATCAGTTCAGGCAGCATCAATGTGTCAAGCTTTTTTGATTTTCTTAGCTGTTTTAAGTGGCCTAAAACTATTGGATGACTAACGCCTAAGTTTAGTGTAAGTTCTTAAAGACCAAACTGATGGTGTATGGGGAGCTTAGTATTTATTGTAAGTACGACCTTATTTGCTACATATGCCTAGCACGATTATTACTATATTGTATATATATATATATATATATATATATATATATATATATATATATAAATATATGTAGCGAATAACAATTATTTTATGGAAAGCTTTACTATTTCTTTAATCTAAGTTAATTGAAGTATTTTGTAAAGGATGATAATTTTGATTTTTAAATTATGTTTTGAAATAAGAAATTTGTCAAATGAAATTTTGCAACTGTCGAAGTATTTTTTGAAAAACTATATTTTTAATAATCCATTCATTTATTTTGTGTTTCATAAACAATATTTTGTTACAGAATGTGTGTTAAGTAATATTTTGGTATAAGATATTAAGTAAAGTTTATGCTAATGACACAATAAGGTATTTTTGTGGATACTTATTTTTTAAGGGTCTTTCTTAAAATGCGTTAAAACCCAGATAAATTTTGATAAAATTGACGGTTTATTAAAGTATTAACCATAAAAAACTGGGTTATAACAGTTAAATTGCATGAAAAGTAGGATTAAAAATCAAAAAGAATTTTGTTTTGCATTTAATAAGAATATGCGTCAGTATTATTTTATTTTAGACATTGGGTTATTGTATGACAGACTATTTTAATTATTAAAAACATAACCGAAAAATGTCATAAATTTTTTTTTCTTACAGTAATAATTTATGTATTATTTTGCGAAAATATCATAGTTTATTTGATACATACATATTTATCTGAAACAAAAGTATTGTTGCTCTTAATTATAATTTTAGAAAAGAAGACACATAAAAGCAAAAGAAAGAATACATTTTATAATTAAAACTTTTTGATTCTGGATGTAAGGGCTATTCATATAATTGGAAATGTTTATTAATATGGAACGTGATAATGGATTGATTTGTATACAATTTATAAAATGGTACATATATATATATACATATATATATATATATATATATATATATATATATATATCTTTGTTTATATGAAAACTTGTGTACCTATATAAATAAATATTGAGTGATCAAACTAGGTCAAGATATACAATCTAATGTATAATTATGGTCAGATGGTAATGTGATTTGATCTTACATTTACATGAAATAGCATCACCGTCGCACGCACAAGTTTGTAATTAGCAATGCAAATGCTCGAGATTCAGGAACGCGTCGCTCGAATAAACTTTTCAGTTCCCTCAAATATCGTAATTTGGTGGCAGTTGTAGTACTAGGTAATGGTAGTAAGTTTGGAAATTGAAGGTCGATATTGAAACTTAAACTGTAAATGCAATATATACTATTTAAAACAATTTCAAATTGGATTTAATGTAGTTTTAAATAATATTTACGTACATTAAGTATATATATATATATATATATATATATATATATATATATATATATATATATATATACATTGCACTAACTGTAGTGTAATTAAATATTTATATCCAGGATGTTTTATTTCAGAGGAACCACGTGTTAACTATGCAAGAATTATATAAAAAATGAATGTATTTTACAAAAGTAGAAGAAATCACCAGTTAAATGAGTGTATATAATTTTGTAGTTGTGTGAATAATTTTACTTGCAGGTTCTAGTATCCTGAAAGTTGTATTCTAAATGTGTTTTTAATTTGAGAACCATTTTTAATGATTTTCTTGAGATTATTTTTCTTTTTTCAAAAAATTAATCTATTCAATTCATTCAGTAATAAATCCAATTGTTTGTTTTTGATATAAATAAAGTGTTCTCTCGGTAGAAGATGAAAATTTAGATTTAAAATAATGTCACTATAATTTTCTTTATTTTATATATATGTAATTGTCTATTTTGTCAATTATAAATACAAAATAGTCGATTACAGGTGAAACTGTTGCCTGTGTGTCGGAAATTGTTGTCTTTACTCTATTATTCAATTTAAATTATGAAATTACTGAACTGTTATGAATTAAAAAAGTGTTTTCTTGTCATTTTATTTTATCATTATTGATCGTTATGAATAAAGTATTAACTCATTTATTAAAATTGTTAACATGTAAATAATTTCAAAATTTTTGAAATAAAAGCATATCCTCGAAGGTCAGAATTACATATATACATACAGACATATATATATATATATATATATATATATATATATATATATATATATATGTGTGTGTGTGTGTGTTTGTGTGTGTATGAGAGAGAGATGAGTGTGTCTAATGGAATGATAGTATTTATATGAATTTATTCCATAATTATAAAGCAAATAAATTCTCCATTCATGCATAAAAAATATACGCGTGAACGATTCGTTTCCAGAAAGTTAATTAATTACAGTCAATAATATATTGTTAAGAAAGTCAATCATTAAATCATCTATATTAAAAAAAAATGCAAAATAATGTGCATGCTCACTTTATATATATATATATATATATATATATATATATATATGAATTTATAAATAATGAGGGAGGTATGTTTTAATAGAAGAGTAGAGGAAAACGCTAAAGAACAGTAATTGATTGCTATTTTATCTTGTAAAACTTCATTTATGGTGTCAGTCTGTATTTGATAATCAGCATAGTATGTTTATTATCGATAACATTTTTTATTAAACACACACACACACACTCACACTCACACACACACATACACACACACATGTATATATATATATATATATATATATATATATACATATATACTAGAATTTATTTGTAGAAATTTCGGATATAGTGGAATATTTTGTTATTATGACGAAATAATTAAGAATAATGTAATTTACTTCCGATAAAACATTAAAACTGAAGTACACTGCATTTCCTCCTTAAAACAACGATTTTAAACTCAATATTGAAATCATTTTATTTCAAAATTTAAAATATTTAGTAATTGGACAAATTGGTTTTCTAGTTAATGCTATTTTTTTTGAAATGATAGATTTTATGTCCGATTTCATCTTTTCTATAATCTGTGGTACTGAGGATGTACATTGAACATGTAGTTAATATAAATATGTTTTAATAGCCGGAACTGATTGTATATGAATAAAAATTCACAAAACTAACAAAATTGAGCTGGAGAAGACAATTAAAAAAGTATATATTTTTTTATGCGAACGTGTTTTTGAATACAGTAAATAGGAAATATCTGAGAGCGAAACAGTTGCTGTGTGTCTGTTAGTAAATTTATATATAAAAAGGATTTAATTATTTTGTAGTATAGGCTGTTATATAAACCATTATTTTCACCCCGCTTTGTAAAATGTAAATTAGTAGTAGACGTGACGTGTTACATACATACATACATACATATACACATACACACACACTCACACACATATATATATATATATATATATATATATATATATTTCAATTGTATATTTATTTACTTTAAAATTTAGATAAAAACTATTTATAAATGAAAGTATTCTTTATCATACTGCTTTATCATATTATTATCATGCTAATGAACACGACTACCGATTCGAATTCGACGACAGTCGAGTACTGCCGAACTTTAAGAATAACTTGTGTTACCCCCTCCCCCATGGTTACACAGATAAAAGGTGCTTACGAATAATATACTACGACCTCGGTTTGTGTTGTTAATTGGTACCAAAGAACGCCGACGCAAATCAAAATGATCAGTTACATAAGAAATAAAAGATATCTTGTATTTCTATGAGACTTATTTTAATCCGTTTCATCTAAATAAACAATAAATATCATGAAAACTGTAAGATTGAACCAAATTGAAGTGCATAATGATTAAAATTTAAAAAAAGAATCTTTAATTCATTTTCATAAACAAACAACAAACAATTAATAAACAATTGAACAAAAATAATATGTAATTCATTTATACATTAAATGTATATGATAAGTATTTTTTATTTTGAAGTTGAAAATAAATAGGTGTCAATGGTTTTGGTTAATTAAAAATTTATCTAAAATTTGGCGAATTCTCACGGCCTTTTTTTCTCGATAGATTTGTTTCAAGCAATTTATGACATCATCCACAATTCTTAGCATTCTTGAACTTTATTGATCATCAGGATCTTCAGTTGAAAAAATGTCCATTGCCTTTGATATTAACTGCATTGCTTTCGAAATGCAACTATTGGTTAATTTGTTTTCTTCTGGCATACATCACCTGTATCAGTTTCATCCATCACATGTTCTAATTACCAATCAAGTCTTCGGTATTGAGTTCTCCATCCCGGGATTCAATCAACTTGTTGATATTGTCCCCTTCCATACCTTCAAAATTTGCTTCTTTGGCCGCTTCGACAAGTTCTGTACGAACACTGGGAATTACATCTACATTCGCATCTTTGGAAACTCATTCAGGCCATATTTTGCGCCAAACACCATTTATGCATGGTGGTTTTACATTCTTCCACGATTGGCCGATATTTCCGTTGTCCATCATGATATTATAGTTCTTTTAAACATTGTATTAGGTTCCTTTCATGGGATTAGGCTTGTCCTCTCTATCAGTTGCTGAAATAAGCAGGTTAAACTTGCGTCGAAGACAGTAAGGTTGAAAGTCTGATGTGACCCAAAATATGCGTACGAGTATTTTATTCTGCAGTTTTAGGTATATATCAAACAAAATTGTTCAGCACATAAACGGTTAAATACCAACATGGAGAGAAAAAAATAACAAGACTGATTTACACTAATAACTCTGATGAACTGAACTATTTTGTTGAATAAAGATGAAAATACAAATTAAACGAAGAACTACTAAAAAAATGAAAAAATGAATGAATTACCGAAGAAAACAAAATACTTGTAACAACGCAACTTACGACGTAAATCGAAACGAACCAAATTGAGGTTTTGATGTAAGTAAAAAAATTAAATATGTGGTATGGTGGATACTAAACAATTAGTATTGTTTTACGAAAAGTAAAGTGAAAATAGCGATGAACGACAATAAATCATACTATTCTTAAAGTAAGAATGTCTGTGATTGTAGATTAAACTAAATATACGAGTTTTAGATAATAGATAAACATTTTCTATAGTTAACATATATACATATATTATATACAAAGAAGTTATATAAAATGTATCTGAAAATGGAACACAGGCAAAAACTTACACACACACACACACATATATATATATATATATATATATATATATATATGTGTGTGTGTGTAATAAACTAAAATAATAAAGACAACTGTTCATAGTGTCAACATGATTCAACATTGGGAACCGTCCATGCTACAGAAACCAAAAGTTGACAAACATTTTTTGTGTGGACAGGGCATAGTATTTATCTAAATTAAGCTTGTTTTATTACATTCATTACAAAACATTCAAGTATGCCTTTTTCAAACATTTTGATTAAGTTTATACAATACAGTGTGTTAATTTGCGTTATATAACACCTTATTTATAGCAACTACAAATTTATATATAACATATGAGACAGAAAATTAATGAATAAAAATGAATCTCCTGCTCTTACAAAATAATTAGAATGTCATCTGTCATCTCGGCAGTTAAATTAAATGCACAAAGCAAAAATGCAGAGCAGTAAAAATAAAAATGATTGAATACAATAAATATATTTGAATTCGATTTCATTTTAATTGAGTGGAATTATTGTTTTTAGCCTCTTTTCTGATTAATAATCGAAAGACGAATAAAACATACTATAAGTAAAAAGTTTCTATTTGCAGTTATGTAATAATTTTATTACTTTACATTCATATTTAAATAATATGTATATATATATATATATATACATACACTCATATATATATATATATATATATATATATATATATGTGTGTGTGTGTATATACCATTTATTAAAAATATTTCTCTGCCCTGTTTATCTAGTTATTTTTCTCTATATATACACATACATACACGCAAACATCAACACACACACACACACACACACACATATATATATATATATATATATATATATATATATATATTTATATTATATATAAGTATTTAATAAAAATGTATAGCGAAATATTAATATTTTATTTCATATTTCAAATGAATCATATTTGTATGAAAAGGGTACAAGTTACATGAGTAGAATAAAAATTTCAATTTTCATCATAACGTAGATTGCATATGTGTGCATGTACATGCTCGAGGTTCGTTTCATTGTCGATGAACGTACAGTACGTTTTTACAGGCACTTCGGCAAGTACGTGTCAATTAACGACTGTAAAGTAAATTCCCTGCCCACGTAACTTATATATGAATGTTGTGGATTTTAGTTACACGTTGAGTAACATTTTTCTTTTTTATAACATATTAATTCTTTGTACTGTATTGTGTTAGATTTTAAAACTCACATAGAAATATCATTCTTCTATTCGATTTTAATTTAAGATGACAAACAATAATGTAACTTTTAATTTAATATATTTCTTAGTGAAAATATCAGCAGAAAAGTAATTACATTTTTATTAATAAAAGAGCTGTTTTTAAATACAAAACCCTTTCTTATAACACTTTTTCTAGGATCGATAAAGCTATCATATGTTTAAAAATTCAAACAAAATTAAAATTTCCAATTATAATACAGTTCTTGCAGTGAGTAAAATCACTTTTTTAAAAGATTTTAATTATTTATATTTTAGGGGTGATTTTGGTTTGTTTTAAGTAATAATTATTTACTTTTGATTTAAGCTGTTCAAGACATAACAGTAAATACGTTTTTCATAAGTCAAAAACTGGAAAAATGTTAATTATCTTCAATTAATAGAAATTTCTGTTACGCGATTTATTTTGATTTGATTTCTATATAACTAATCAATTATTTCACAAGTAACAGAGACGAACACTTTTATTACTTTTAATCAGTTTGAAAATATTATAGAAGCAGAATGGAATAAAGTTACAATTTGTTATAAAATCAATGCATGGATTTATTATTTATTAGATTATAAATTTATTCATTTATATATATACAAATATGTGTGTATGTATGTGTGTGATTTGATATTAAGACCATTTCTTTTGTAAAAACATTACATTAAATTCTACAAAGATGATATATGTAATTGATTTTGATACGTTTATATACATTTATATTTCAATTTCCATCACTGTTAAAGTGAGGTAAATTCTTTTATAGATTTTTATGCCCGTATTTGAATATTTTGTCAATAAATACTTCAATGTTTTTAATTTAAAATAAAGAAAGCACATCCTTGCAATTTAAATCTTTATTCATTTTAAACAAAAATAATCATGAAAAAGTTTTCATCTCTTTATATCGCCTGTATCTTTTATGTTATTTTAATTAAATAAATACTGGAATCGATTAATACTTACTATTATTATATTTTCATTAAGTTGAATGACGAAAACGGTGGTTATTTTATTGAAAACAGAGTACATTGATTACAGAATAGACGACGACGTCCGGTTTAATCGATATTCTACAGTTTGTTAACATTTCAATGGGCACGCTGTTACTGATGGAAACCTTTATGGAGTCAATCCGGCGTTCATAATTATGGCAGTCGTTTGGAACACACACACACATGCAAAGAGAAAAGTGTTTGTTGGTAATCATACACTTCATATATTATATATATATATATATATATATATATATATATATATATATATATATATATATACACGAGTATAAGGTAAATTAACGCAAATGTTATTTGTGAATTCCAGTTTAAAGGAAGTACACATTTGAGTTTTATCTATGTTTACTTTATCTATTTGTTGTCACAATCTGTAAATTTTTCATATTTATTTTCCTATTGATCTTCGTTTTTCCGATTATTTATTCTTCTTTCTTTTGCATTAGATGTAATGAATATACATTGATAATTTCACTCTAGGAATTCTGGATAGAAAATTAAGAATATTGCATTTTTTTCGATATATTTATCTCTACTAGAATATAAATAAATAAAATAAAGACGGAGATACGAATTGTAATGTTTATGAATGATTAATTATATTTATCAAAAGTTTGTTGAAAATTTTAGTTATTAAATTTTTGATAAGTAAATAAAAATTATATATTCTTTAATAAGTGAAATAGTTATAAATACAATGCTATCAGTGAAAGAATAAACCTTTTTTGTTAATGAGCAAGACGGAGATTTAACATTTCGTTTAAATTCAAATCCCGATTTCTATCTTAAGGAAACAATTTTAATGTTATTATAGTATTTTACTTTTTTGACTATATATATATACATATATATATGTATATACATATATATATATAGAGAAAGAGAGAGAGAGAGATTTTTATTATTTAAAATCTATTTTATTGATTTTAAAATGATAAAAAATGGAATTGGAAAACATTGATCTTTAGGTATTATAATGAATTTTTACCCAAAATGAAACCGTTCCTTTAAAACTGTTCCCATTTAAAGTTAAATAGAAATATGTATTACATTTTCAGCATATAAATTTAGGAACAACTTTACATCCGATGTATTATTGAGTTCTCTCTTATTCAAAAAATTAGCTCAAATATATATTATTTTTTCTTAGATTTCCACTGTATTTGTACAATAGAGCGCGAAGTATATTATTTTCTTTTTACAATTCCATTTTCGCATATTAGGTAGAATGTTTGATCTATAATTAATATTTTATATTATTAACTTTTGACTTCTACGTATAGAATTCTGTTAATTTTATATTTCAGGCCTAATATATTATAAAACAAATAAAGAAGGAAAACATAACCGCTTCATTGAAAATGCACAATATTTTATCACTATAAACGAATGTGGCATAATCGTATATATTATACAAAAATACTAATAAAAATATGATTAAAATATATGAAAAAAATGTTTTTTTGCATTTATAATTATTGTACAAATTTTTTGGTTAGCAAAAAAATGGGAAAAAAATGATATTGTTTACATATGAAGTAAATTAGTGTAATCTCCCATTTGCAGTAATCTACATAATATCCACTCTGGCGTGAAAAACACGAACAACCAGTTGTTATAAATAGGTTATTTGTCGGCAAAATTATTATATTTCCAAACAAAAAGACATTTTGGTACACAGTGGGAAACACATGAAATCAGACTTCAAAAGTATCACCAAATGGTTAATTTTAAATTTACATGGCGTTATAAACTGTTAACAGATTTTTAAATTTCGTTTATTTTATTAATCAATCATGCCTTTCTACTAAGTATTTTTTTTATTATATCTTGTTCTAATGAAGAAAATAACGGCCATTTTTTACAAAATCAAATATTTTGTTAATTTTTTACTAAAATGTTTTACTTAATGGAAATAATTTGTGAATAACAATTATTTTGAACTGATTTTTTACTGACAATCTTAGTAAAATTTGAATATAATTTTCCATATGCCGGATAATCAATTCAGGAACCGATTCTGTTATCTTCAGAGTGCTAACTTATAGAAAAATCTAATTTTTCCATACATTAGTACTTTAGGGTTGATAGTATCGTCATTGAAATACCCATAAGCAACAATCAAAAATTGTCAATAATTGTCGTTAATTTTTTTTAACAAAAATGATATTAAAATAAGATTTGAAAGGAAATATTTACCTTTCGTGTAGATTTTAGAAATATATAAACAATAATTTTCAGCGAAAACTGAAAATTGACAAACTCGGTTCAATAATTACCTATGTGACGTTGGACAATCAATCTAAATTCGTTCGAGTGTGAAATGATTTCCAATAACTGGCATTATATTAATATCCGAATGTTCATAACATTTCCTGATACACGACAGTGTACATACATGCACGTTCGTAAACGAATGAAAATCCGTTTTGATCCATACGGATGTGTGCGGTATTTATAAGCGTCCGTCACGTCAACATCTATTCAACGGGTGCATGCATTCTATGTATGTATGTTCATATAATGCGGGTGTTAGAAATCCGAAATTCGATTATCCATTCATTGGCGAATGTATTAGACGCGTTATGTGTACGTCGTGTAGGTCCATTGTCGAAGCTGACAAAATATGAAAATAGAGCGGTCGGGTCGAAAAAAAGTTTTCCAGACTGCGCGTGACCTGAAAGTTAGTTATATATACATATACATATATATATATATATATATATATATATATATACGTATATATATACATACATATATATATATATATATGTATGTGTGTATCTGAGTTTGTCTGTGTGTATGATTTTTTTTATTTTGTCACTATTTTCCGCTCTTCGTTTATTACTCAAGTTGAACGAAAAGTTGTGAGTTTAATAACGGAGTTTTATATCCATTTTCTTATACAGAAAATATAAAACAACCAGAATTAGTTCTTGTTCACAAGCTTTTGGAAAGATTCTGCAACATCTTGAAGTTTGTAAATAAGTTTTATCTGAAAAATTGATTTCTTGATACAGTGACGTAAAATGGAAGTCGTCATAAAATGTGGTGTACTAATCGCTAATATTTCATACGTTCATATTCATAATTAGGTATATAACATTTTCTATCTATAGAACAACAATTCTTGTTTGCCAAGAAATAGTTAATGAAATTTAATATTTCTTAGGTAATAAAATAACTGAAGCGAAAAACAATATATCAACGAAAAGTTAGTTATTCGATTATTTTTAAGCAGTCTTTGTAATTAATTAAATTATCCTATTGAGTTAAAATGTAGTCACCAATTTTAAGATTTATGATAATGCATATTTAATAATGATTTATAAAAAATCATATCAGAGTCTTAACTATGTTATAGAATTCATTTAACACTAGAACTACCGACAGTTAAGACGAAGCTATTTCTAACAAAACCAGTCAAAATGACTGGTCTTTAAAAAATTCATAATACTAGTAATATAATATTTTTATATTTATTGACTTACTAGTTTCTTAAAAAAGGAGTTCCATGTTATATAGTACATTTTTGGTATTATATATTAACCCATTTGAGACCATGTTCCCTAAATGAGAATTGGCACATTTTATCACTTACACATCAATAAGAATAACAAGTATAATAAAGAATATATGCTTTGGTAAAAAAAAAATAAAAATAAATTTTTATTTCAAAATTAAGCTATTCTTATAGTATAAAGTAAATTATTAGGTATAAAAAGTTATAATTTGTCACATTTCTTACAAACATAGTTTTTCTTTTGAGTGCATTTTCCGTATACATATTTTTTACAGATATTACAAATGGTGGTAGTCTTATTTAAGAACCTATTTGACACCATTTGCGTGAACAAAGTGAGGTCTTTGAAGTTGTTTGTACATTAGCTTCTCGTGATTCCATCACTGGTTTTACATTTTCAACGGCATTTTCAGTGGCAAGTTCATCTGCTAGTTGAAACATAATTTCACCTTTCATAATATTTTTTTGGCATATCCTGTTGGACCGGGTACGTCTTTGAAAATATTATGAAGTGATAATCTTTCAGGACTAGACCCCCTTCTTGTATTTTTTACCTACTGGTTCCGTCTGCATAAATTTCATTTTGATGATCTCTAGTATACTTTCATTTTCATCTTCAGAATTTGAAAGCACTCGAGCACATCTTTTTTTTACGTAAATTCAAAATATTTTCAAATTCACTATCACTTTCTGAGAACTCCTGAACATTTTCTTTGTCTAAAAGTTCATTACCACTATTCTCACTGTCAAAAAGTTCATCGTGAATACCACATAGTTCATTTTCAATTTCTTCTGGTTCACCTTCACTGTCATAGGGTTCATCATCCTCGATATCAGAGTATTCCATTGGTATATTGTTCAGTTTTTCTAATAATTCAGAGATTTTTAATCGTTTTGTCATTTTCAGGACTTATAAAATTAAAATAAAATTAGTGATTACATAAAATATATATTTCTACTAATTTTTCTCACCTCACACTGATTGAAATAATATGTCATTTATTATAATTTATATAATAACTTTTTTATTATTTATTATATTATATAATATGAATGTAACATTCAACAAAAACTTTAATACACATTCTACGTATCCAGATCTAAATGAACGACTAAATATATTTTCGAATGAATCCATTAGTTTTGCATTACCATCATGATCAATCCGGAATTTTCCTAATAATTTTCACCATCATATTGAATGATACGCAGTAAAAATTCAAAGAACATGTGATAAGTTGTACAAAACGAGTAAACTGGTTAATTCGTGTTCGGTAAACAGATTGCTGGATACTTTTACTCTTTCACAGGTAGCAGTCATTTTGACTGGTATTGGTATAAGTAGCCATGATACAAAATTATTTTGATTTCGAATAAAAAAAATAAAAATACAATTCATTATACTATTTCCTTAGTTATCGTTACAAGTCATGCCATCGTTGCGACAAAAAAATGTAACATGAAGTAGGAATTTTAAAATAAAATTGTAAAACCAGTCATTTTAGCTGGTGTGGTAGTTCTAGTGTTAAATTTATTATAATGATAATAAAAAAAATATTTTCATTCAAATATTTTATTAAAATTGAATAATATTTATTTTAAGTATGAGAACGCGACTGATTATTTTCCGGTCTGAAAGTTATATTAATAAACATTTTTTTTTTATTAGGCCGACCACCCGTCGGCCGGCTTAATCATAATTTTATCGTCCGATCCATTCACTCAGCGCTTTGTTTTTGAAAACCTGTATCTGCTTGATGGAAATAGGTATGTGTATGTAGGTATGTACAGCTGGTTCCATGTATTATGTTAGTGTAGAATAGCTAATTATGCGTACGCTTAATAAGTATTGATAATTGTGATTAGAGGTTGAGAAAGACCTTGCATGCTTCCTAAAGGTTACTTAGTTGTTCAATGTAATACCAAGGTTTTGGGTTCTTCCGTCCATTCAATCATTGTATCGTTGAAGTCTAGGTCTTGTAGTTCCGTTTCAATATTCTGGTTATTGATAAAAATAAGCGATTCCTAGAGTTTAACGGGCACGTACGGTAGTATTCAGCGAGATTATCGAGATATACTTGCAAATATGCGAGATATAGTTTGCCATAACTGATTGAAGTTGGTGGTGTCACCTGCGTATAGCGCAGTGGTCTACCTTCTCGGTATGTTGAATATAACGGGAGTCATCATGTTACTCTGCAGGGCGCAACCATTTCTAGGTTTGACACTTGCCATTACTCTCTTTAGATTTATGTATTAAATACAATATCACAAGTTAAATGCCATCAGGTGAATCATGTTGTAAAAATGCATGCATATACGAATTTATAGAAGAGGAATGTGTTCCAGAACTTGTCAAAAGCTTTTTTTAATGTCGATAAGATTGACTCAGGTTACATGTTTCTTATTTGTGCTTGCTTTGTGTTTCATTAGTCGAAAAACCTGCTAAGTATCAATATGATTATGTTTCATATGAACCGCTCCTTAATCAGGCATTTTATCAACGCTCTTATCAAGAATTTTAAAAGAAGAGTTGTTAATCGGGTTGATTCTGATCGCTTTTCGCTTATTTAAACGTCTGATGATATTGTTGATATTGGAAAGTTTGGTTAGCGGTGGTGAGTGAGGGTTTTTGGCGTGGTAAAAAATCGTTCAACGAAATTATCGAGATAACTTGTGTTCGAATGAAGGGTTGTAGGGCACGTCGAATTCATTCTTTTTCAAATATTTGTTATTATTATAGACGACAATATTATGTTTTCACAAACTTGACGAGTAAAAATATTGATACAAAATGTAACCTGCATTAAACAGTATATAGGAATTGATTTCAAGTTATACATACTGTTTTAAAAATAAGAGAGAATAATTGTTCAAATTTTCATTAGATTCGTAACATTTTGTATCTATTCCATATATACTTGGGAAATAGGGGGGATATTGGGAAATTTAAAAATAATATTGACATTAATTATGATTGATATTAATAATGTTGATAGTTGTAAAATACATAACATTAATTACATAATTACGATAAGTTTTTTAATAAACAAAATCTGGAAAAAAAATTTACTTTCGATAATAGAAAGTTTATTTATATATGACAAAAAAATATAATTATAAAATTATTAATAAACTTGTCATTCAATAATTTAAAAACAATGCAATACAACTGAATATTATCAAAAATAGTCAGTAAAGATTGTATGTATATTAACTCTCTGTAGATGATGGGGTCGCTATCAAAGTGTAACTAGGAAAAACAACTAGGTATATAGATACTTTTATAAAAATAATATCATTGTTAGTTATAATACTTAACATAAATGATTTAACTGAAATGGAAACGTGTAAAAAATGACCACTCATTAAATACTTAAACGAAATTGGTATCATATCAGTCAATTTAACCTATGTTAAATATTTAAAGAAAACTTCATGTGATAGATATTAACTTCACAAATATATGTGAATTTGAAATATATTTTTAAAAAAGAAGAAAAGAAAGAGAATTGCAATAAAAATATGTAATTAACTGAAGAAAATAATGAAAAAAATTAGAGTCAACTTAGCATAATACTAAAATTACTTCAAATAAAAATATAAAAAGGCAAAAGTACCCATTTATTAAAAAGAAAAACAATTATTTCATCAGATAAAAATAACGGAATAAGTGAATGAGAGATAAAAGCATTTATGGAAAAATCTCGTGTTGCTGAAATTTCTTTTCAGATAATGACGAAAAAATTGATTCCTTAATTTAAAGTAAAATTACAGCTAAGTGCATAGAAAATTATTAAAATACTCAATGAATGACCAGATATATAAATGGTAAACAGTCCTAAAATGGATATATGAAACATGTATGATGTACTCGGTGATCTTTAATGAATTTAATAGGAATGAAAATAGAAACATTTTTTTAAAAAAGCTTTAAATGTATATTTCTATACTCGGAGCATCTCACTCAATATAAATCAGTATCTCTACCATATAGCATCGAAAAAAAATTTAAAACATTTGATCTTTTTATCTAATATTTCGTAATAAAATTGAGTTTATTTCTGCATAACTATATTATTTTAAAAAATACTTAAATAATATAGATACATTTACAAGTACATTAATATTCTGTAAAGGATGTCATACGACAATACCTATAAATGATTCCAGTTTTCACAAAGACATTATATTTTCATTATTAGAACATCGTTCTACTTCGAAATTGTTCATTTAATTTTAATGTCAGTACGTTATATAATAACATTTTGCTGGAGCAAAATTCCTACAAATAGTAAAATTTAAGACGAGGATATGAACTGTTATCAAGTATTGAAACTGAAGTCTATAATATTGAAGTCTTTTACATCTATTTATTGTTATATTCATGTAACTGCTTTCTATGTGATTATTAACGACACATCAGAGAGGAAGTCGTTAACGTTGACATCATATTAATATTTGTCGTATAATAAAACGACTACCTGTACATTAGAAAGACGTATAGTGTATAGACAAGCAAGTATGAAAATATCTTCAGATCACGACTTAATTACAACTGTTAAATGCCATTAAGTATACCATCTTTCATACAATCATTCTTGTGCTTTCGTACAAAAGGAAACAAACATTTAATCATTGTCGGAATGAGGAAAAATTATATTATTATATATTTATGGCAACATGTGTACTATTGATTTTTATTTACCTTTACTTTTTTCTTACTTTTGAATTTTTGGAAAATGTAAATATTTTCGTCATTTGAAAACTATACGAAACTAAGCACAACAAATAATTCTTGCGTGAAAGTTTTTCAAATTCTAATTATTTTTAATTATTCTCTGATTTTCAAACTACATGTATTTACTGAGAGATTTATAATGTACTAAATTGTAGCGACGCATAAACTGAGCGTCGAGTTTGTTTTCAATTTAGGACATAAGTTAAAATAAGTTAATTAGAGATCGTATACAATTAATTTAAACATTAAGTGAAATGAAAAATCTATTCTCAGAACTATGAAATCGCAGATAATTTAATAATGTGTTTTTTATATAAGATAATGCTTTGTCACTAGTCAATATATATATATATATATATATATATATATATATATATACATATGTATATATATATATATATATACATATATATATACGTAGGTCATATGATAAGTTTGGTCAATTTCTATGATGTGGCACCACTATTAATTTAGTAACGTCACGGCTTTCAAGTGTCATTTTTAAAACTAGCATAGGCGAAATTTTGGCCAGAAGCGACGCGTTGTCCACGTTCTACAGATGTTTGAAGCGAGCATTGTAGTAATTTCCATAAAAATGAAACAAACAATCAGGCCTTTTTACGTCGATTCGTCACCGTGGATGAAATATGGATCTACCACTACACATCCTAGTCGAAACAGCAGTCAAAGTAGTAGACAATGACTAGTGAAAATGAGCCGGAGAAGACAAAGATCGTTTTGTCGGCTGGTAATGTAATGGCCGCTGTTTGTAAAGATTCCCAAGGAATCATTCTGAGCGACTATTTAACGAAGAAAAAAACTATAACAGAAGCTTATTATGCTATATTATCAGACCATTTGAATGAAGAGCTGAAAAAAGAGCCAAGATTGGCGCACAAAAAGTACTCTTTCACCAGAACAACGCGCCGTTCCATAAATCGACCATCGTAATGGAAAAATTGTACGAATTAGGCTCCGAATTGATTGCTCATCCACGTTATTCTCGAGACTTGGCCCTGTGCGAGTTCTTCATCTTTCTAAGCTTAAAAACTTGACTCAGTGTGAAGAAATTCTCGAATGAGGATGTCATCACCGCCGTCAATTCCTATTTTGCAGACTTGCTGGAACAAGTGTATAGCCCTCAATGGAAATTCTGTTGAGAAATAAAATCGATTTTTTCCAAAAAACAGTGTTTAACTTGCTTTTTTACTATACTTATCGAACGATTCTCGTATATATACTGGCAGGATTGCTAAACTGACCTGAACAATGTATATTTTACAGTCTATAAATATAATTGGTAAACTCAATATAATAAATTTGTATATTATGATCTAACAAAATTTCTGTTAATGTTTTTGAAAAAATGATTTAAATATATATATATATATATGTATGTATATATATATATATATATATATATATATGTTATATCTAATTAGTTGTATTTTTTTATTTATTCATTATATCTGAATTTTGAAGATAGTGGAACCTGCCCCGTGTTTTTTGTTCGACAGTCAATCAACAACTAAGATTTATTTTAGCCTTGTTCTGTACGCGTTGAATACAAGCCTTTAGAATTATTCTACATCCAGTTTCATTTATATGAATTTATGGTGTAAAATTCGATAATAATAATACTTATACAATAATTATAATGTTACAATGTATGATACTTCTCGAAACATTCATTGGAAGATTGCCACTCACAACACTCACAATAATAAAGTGTTTATTTTATTTTTAGCTGACTTTCTCCTCTGGTTGACCATTCAGTGAATTTCTTTCATTTTTCTACATACAACTGATTTTTAATTTGAAATTTGCCATTTAACCGTTCTTTTTATTCGATTAAAACCAGCAGGTCGTAATAGAAAGCTTGTAGAAATTTTCTTAGCATTTGTTGCACTAATAATTTTTATAATTCATTATGTGATATATGTTTTTGATCGACTTGTCTTATTCAAACAACTTGTTTAATATGTTGGGATTGATTATACTTCTTTTAATTTCCTCATAAAAATAGGTTTTGTCAAAATTTTAATCGCTACCTTAGGAAAGAATATATTGTTGAGTTTTTTCTACGTTACATATATGATGTGTATAATTCCCTATTTTAATTAGTTTTTAAACTTATTGTATACTTCTTTTATGCAGAAATCTTTTAATTTTTTTCTATTCTAAAGTATAATATACTCTAAGCATTGTCACAACTTGTTTGTAGTTCTAAAATAATAATTTTTGATTACATCTACAATAAACAATTATATTTGTAATGATAAATTGTAAATGAGATAGTTTCTTCGGTATTTTTTTTAACTTTATTTGTTATAAGAAACTCTATTGGCAATATTTTTTTTGACAAGATTAGATTTTTATAGTACGTATCTATATAAATAGGATATCCAACACTATCAAAATTTGAATATAACGTTTTATGCTTGTGCATGCTAACAATTAAGGTTTTGTAAAAAAAATGCGATATTAAACTGTCATATAATCATTAAGACAAAATTCAAGAGATAAAGTGTGGCAAATATAAAAAATTTAAATGAAAAAGGAGCATATGTGTGTATATATATATATATTATTAATTTTTATTTGCCGGATTCCTCTATATTACATGATAATATAGTATACTCTTAATATAGATTCTATTATAACAAATGAAAATAATTGAAACACTGAAAATTATTAATTGAAAATTAATATCTATCTAATTATTAATTGAAAATTATTAATTTTAGAAATTAAATTCTTCAAGTAAAAAAAGACAATACCATAGTGTTTCAAGATTATTACTATTTTAATAAATACTATTTAAATCATATTTAACGACATTTCTAATGCTCCGACCGAACACTATAATAATTATGCATGTTTATATATTTATATAGAGAAGTTTCTCGTTTATAATATAGCATATATATATATATATATATATATATATATATAGAGAGAGAGAGAGAGAGAGAGAGAGTGAATCAATTTAGGCTTCTACATGGATGTATCACAAAAATTAAAAAAATGAATGTTATTTTTTATTAAGTATTTTAATTCACTACAAAAATACAATTGAACTAAAATACTAAATAAAAATCATGATTTTTTTAGTTTTTGCTATTTTTTTAATACTTTTATGTGGAAGCCTAAGGTGAATCATCCTATGTATATATGTATGTGTGTGTTTTTGATAATATGGATTTTGAAGTACTATAAAAAAAAATAAAGGTATTTTACTAAATATGAATTTTTACTTTCATTTTGATAATATTTTCAAGAAATAAATCGTAATTGGGACAGATTTTTTATAAAATATTTATTTCCGAACAATTCTGTCTAAAAGTTGTAAGATATTATATTTTTTTGACTGATTTGACATAATAAATCGTCTGCAAGAAAATTATAACCAGACGCTCTTGTCGTTTGTTAAGATGGGAATGAGTGAACATCGATCGATGTTTCGTGTCGTCGTGGCTTGAAGTGATTGATAAGCGATTCAACTTCTTCGACTCGAGTTTAAACGAGGTACTACGACATGGCTGTTACAAGTTGTTAGAGTTAAAAGCATCCAACGTACATTTAATTGACAAGACACCTATGTACAGTGTTCTTCGACACTCCGTTTGGTGTATGTTAAAGCTCACGATTAATCGTTATTATGAAAATCGTTGCTGACGTTGAATTTCCAAAGACTTTAATTGGGTCTTATTTTTGTGTGTTTTTTTTTATATACTAAATAAAAAAATATTTTTCTATATTTCATTTGTGATACGACTATTAATCTTGAAATTAATTTGTGGTTCATTCAATAATAAATTTCTTTGTTGGAAATGCGTTAATTATTACATTTTACTTGAAATGTTTTTAATAAAAGATTACTTTTATGTTACGAAAAAAATAAAATAATACCAGTATCATAATATTATTTGAAAAAATAAGATATATATATATATATGCCTAAAAGAAAAAATCATCACTCTAAATAAATAAAATTCTACAACATTGGTTATTTTTTTTAGATAAGATATAAAAAAGCAAGTGTGTTTAGAACTTAATAAAATAAATAGAAAATAAAGTATTAATTTAAATCACAAAAAAAATATATTTTAGAGTATATCGTACAGCAGTTAAGAAACATTCTAATATCTTAATAGTAGAACCATTTATTAATTTATATATTGATTGATTTATTTTTTTAATAAGTTTTTTTATTCGTTGTTATGTTAAGAGAATTATGCTGTTAGTGATCAATTTTAAAAATGTTTTATCTTCTATCCAAATATTACTAATACATTTATTTATTATTTTTAGATTAATAGATAAAGCATCTTGGTTTATTTTGGTATGAGTAATGTTATGTTGCTTTTTAAAACTATTCATATTTACGTTATTATAAATTCAATAAAACCGTTATGTCAATTTTTTTTGATTTGTTTTTGGTTTGTGCCTTTAAAATCAGTTGATAGATTCTATATAATACGAGAGATATGGAAAAAAATTAAAAAAAAATAGTCTTTTTAAAAAAGTTTTCACTATTTTTATAATATATAAATTACAACTCAATCATCAAAACAGTTGTCTCGTTTTCTACGACCTTTTGCAATCTATTGGGTAAACTTTGGAATTTTATGGGAAAAATTATATCACCTTGAAGGCAATGCTTCATTTTCGATCACAATCATATCTTGAAAGCACTGTCCAGATAAAGAGTTCTGATTGTTTTTTGGATCGGAACATACAAAAGTATTTGTATAAATCATAATTTGAAGGCACCAAGTTCGATTAATATGCCGCGTGATGGAAAACTTTTCAACCCAAATCAAAGATGGTGTATTGAATAATAAGAGAGACATGCATCCTAGCGTTGCCTTGAAGAAAATAACCTTCCTGCTTTCTTATCCAGTAAATCATATTTTTTATACTTTTCGTCGGCGAAATGATTCAATTGATGGCCATAGTTCTCGGTTGTAACTATTTTACTCGGTTGGATGAGCTCATAAAACAGTACAAATTTCATATCTATCTAAATGTACAAACTAACCTTTTTGGCATGGATGTTTTTTTTCGCGACGAAAAGGAGTTTATTTTTCTATAAATGTATTTCTTCAGTCAGTTACATAAATAATATATGGATAATTTTTGTTGGTTTATAGTTTTGTAACTTTATATAGTTAAGAAAATCGGCCTCTGTGCCGCAATTACCCTACACAAAATAAGTGTATGGGAACATGTAATAGTTACCATATTTAAAAGTTTTATTGAAATATTGCGGACTATGTAAAATAAAATGTTTATTTTACAATAATTACATTATTAATGATAATTTGTTGTCGATTTCTTACTAGAAGTTAAGAAAAAATATAATATTTATATTATTTTGTTATAAATATAATAAAATTATAAAATAAATTGTAATTTAACAGAGAATATGCATTTGATGAGACCGATTTAGTGACATAATTAAATTATACTATTATGTCAACAACAATTAAAATCATGTATATATATATATATATACATTTCAAAATATACTTATATGTACATATATATATATATATATATATATATATATATATATATATATATATATATATATATATGTATGTATGTATGTGTGTGTGTGTTTATATCTAGATATGTGTGTGTGTGTGTTTTCCGAATTGAAGTAATATAATGCAATTATAATATCATGTCAACAACAGTTGAAATCGTATGTATATGTATTTATATATATATATATATATATATATATATATATTATATATATATATATGTATATATATATATATATATATATATATATACATATATATTTAAACTAATATAATTACATTATATTATGTAACATACATCACAAAACGCACCATATTTGTATTAGAGTAGAGTTTATTTTTTTTATATATTTATTAAATTTATTATCATAAATAATAGAAAAAATAAATAAATAATAAAAAAGACAATTTTTAATGGAAATGTTATGTCTAACGGCAGTAAGATTATTCAACCATTCATTGAACAATCTCATTATGTTCAAGTTTAAAGTGGATTCTTCTAGAAGAATATATTGCAAAATGTGTCTACATGTAACAAAATGAAATTTAAGACGCATTTTCTAATTATGTGATTCTATTTATTAATTTTATATCTCTTGAGCAAAACTGTATTGCCAAAACTATATAACACAAAAGTTAACGTCGTTAAAGTATTTTTTGTTTTACCATTTGAAACATGATAAGATAGAAAGTTATAATGACAAATTATATAAATAACGGATAATTGTAGAAATTAACCATTGGGAATCTGAAAAATGTTAAATTGAATATTTGTAATCATGACACATCAAGTAAAAATATATTTTGATGCAAAAAAAGAAAATTTTCAATAAATTTTGAAATTTTTTTGGCCATTTTCTTCAATACCTTAAAATCGAATGAAAGGTTGATTAGATAAAAATTCTGTGTTACATAGAAAATATAATTATTTCAATTTTTACAAGTAATGTTTATAACTTTTTTTTGAAATCAGATTTGTGGAGCTGAGATTTATTTCGAAAAAAATCCTAAGTGTTCTATATATTTATATATATATATATATATACATATATATATATATATATATATATATATATATATATATATATAAACAAATATGTATGTATATATAAAAATACATATATATATATATATATATATACATAATTTGTAATATTATTTGATTTTATAATTTTCTTAAAATAGAAACATTTTTATCTAACATTTTTAAACGTGCCATTAACTAATACCTAATTATTTATATATTAAATATAGAAATTTTTAGGATAATTTGATTCCTTTTCTTCCTTCGATAATTGATAATGATCATAAAACATTAATAAATCTTTAATTTATTCTTTTTAGTAGATAAATAATATTTTAATTAGGATACAAAATTCAGTTTATTTATTTTTATAATTGAATATTTTTTTTATAATTATGTATTTAATAAATAATACTTTTGTTGGAAATTAATTTTGTATTTCTTTTCATAAAAAATATAGAATAATTTAAATAATATTTTTTTGTTATCTTCGGTAATGAGGTTAGATGTTGATAGAATGAAACGCAACACATTAGAATTAAAAATGGTTTCACACAGACGATATATACTGTCATTTATCATTGTGTTAAATAATTAAAAAAGAACAAAAGAGTAATATCACTTAGTTTTAATAAAACTGCATATATATATATATATATATATATATATATATATGTATATATGCAGTTTTATTATATATATATATATATTGCAAATATATATAGTATTCAGTTACTTTTATGCGAAATAGTTGAATGAAAAAAATTCAATTTTGGAAAAAGTAGGGATGTACATAGTATTTTAATATTAATAAAATATGTTCACATACAGTACTAATACAATTTTTATTAAAAAATGAAATTTATATTTAAAATTTCAGTAATGTTTGTTTTGTCTTTATTTTCTAGAATTTTTAGAACATTTTTACTTATATACAGGAACTTTACTTACAATAAATTATTTGAGATAAAACAATTAGTATACTATTTGATCTGGGTCCTCGAGGTGTCGTAATCTACTCCAATTTAATTAATATTAATTGATGATTATATTAATTATAGTTTTTTAAATACTGTCATTTTTTTAAAAACAATAATAAATCTAATTTTTAAAATTGAATATGAATCAGCATCGCCGTTATTCGCTCATTGTCATTTAAATTCTTATATAAGACAATTAAAAACGATCGATAAATAATTATAGAAAATTTTTGACTGTGGATTATGGCATGGATGAGAAATTTATTGTAAATCTAGATTTAACAATAGTGTCAAGATCATATTATGATTTCATGATGTTGACTTATTTTTACAAGTTTTCTCATTTTTCTTACTTAAAACGTTAATAAAATACAATTAAATAAAAATTGGAACAATGTAACGATATGTTACATTATATATATTAAAAAAAATGATAGTTTTAATAACTTTTATTGAATAGAGGAGTAAAAATAATTAAACCATTTCAGAGAATATTCGCTTCTAGCATTAATTAAAAATACATCTGAAGAAAATTTATTTTTATATTCTTTAAATCAATAAATACACTCGCCACAGTTCTTATTTCTTTTACTTTGTACTTATACAATCCTTTCATTGTGACTCTTTCGAATAATTTTAATACATAATTTTTCTTCAATTCGTGAAAATTTAATGCCTTTCAGCGATAAAGAAATACTTTTGAGTGATTTACCAAAAAGTAATTTTAAACGAAATCGAATATCTATTATACTCATTTACAAACCGTAAAGTTAAGATTCCTGAAAAATATATTTAATTTGATATAGAAATTAAATACATTTTAATTTCTGTCGTATTCTTTATGAAATATATATATATATATATATAAACTACAATCTTGCATGAATTAATAATTATAAAGAGAAAGGGACATAGGAATACACCTTCTTGGAAATTGTACGCGTTTAATTGACATACGGTGTTTTTCAGGAGAGAATTTTTTATTTTTATATAAAACACAAATAAACACACATATACACATAGGTGTATATATATATATATATATAGAGAGAGAGAGAGAGTGGAATGGAAGAGAATGAGAGAAATTAATATATTTAAAGGTGTCCCGAAATTTCCAGATTTAATTTTTCTCGTCATAAATTCTTTAAATTTAGTAAAATTACAGGTGATTTTAATTGTCCGTTCATTTAATTAATTTCTTTTCGAACTTAATTGTAGTAATTACTGAATGGTTTCATGTACTAGTTTTACAAAAACGTACTCTTTCGAATGCATTTTGTCGTGCATTTCTGAGTACATCTAGTTTTTACGGTTCAGTATATTTGAATGTTCTTAAGAGTTTTATGGTTGATTATTTGATATATTCATGAGAAAGCTGCAAAAGAAATGTTAGTATGTTATACCAATAAAGCCTGAATTCTTATTAACTACACATTCAATAATTTTAAAAATCATATATTAATTTCTCTCAAGATGTATAAGTTCTTATTACATTTGTTGGAATCACAGAAATGTCCCAATTCAATATTGGTTCAGAGTTTTAAAAACAAGAATTCATCAGTGTTTAGAGATGTGCGAGTCGCGATCCCCTGTGTTCGATATTATTAAATGCGAAGGACTTCAAAAGAAGAAATAGTAACCTTTCAGCTAATGTGGAATATATTTAGAGCATAAAATGAGAATATTATAGAGAGAGTATTTGTATACTAAAACATAATTGTAAAATGAGATGCAAGTAGCTATTCCATACTAAATAAATTTTTCATATCATAAAATTTTAATTGTGACTATGTTTAAACGTAGTGCTGGTCAACTACTAATGTATATTATGTACACATTTATATATGTCCCGATGTAATTGGATATCGGGTACAAGGCCCTTGATCAGTCCTTTAAAAGAGAATAACTGATAAAGCCCAACTGGAGATAAACACAAAAAAATGATACGCGAGGACGAAAACTAGGGAAAAAGAAGCGTAACAAAAGAATGTCTTTTATCAGTCCGGATATTATACTCCACGACTATGAGGCGATATCGTTGTTCGCGTTCAGTAACTGCGTTCGCTTACATTTATAATATGGATTCTGAGGATCGTTTTGGCCTAACGTTCTTATCAAAGCATTGCCGCCTATTCTGCTTTGAAGAAGCATCCCAATTTTCTTTATAAACTCATGTAATTAGGAATCCCCGACTGGACACCTACCTAGTAGCTTATATATATATATATATATATATATATATATATATATATATATATATGGTATTTTTATAACTCATTGCATTGCCAAATAGCATATAGGCATATTTATGTTCTGGTTAGATTGCTGAAATATTTGAGACTTCTACTGATTACTTCTGGATGCTGTGTTTTTGCTCAAATTGGACTTTTTGTTTTCATGTTTTCTTTTTTTTTATTTACTATATAATTTAGACTGATAGCAGTATACTTAAAGCTATATATTTTTCTTCAAATAGAAAACTGAGTAAGAGCGAATAATTCATTACATTTTTGTCTATCATAAGTGTGAGGTATAAAGATAACAATAAATACACATACACACATGCATATATATATATTCATATATATATATATATATATATATATATATATATATATATATATGTATGTGTGTGTGTGTTCTGAATTTTAACTTTTAGTTCAGTTACTAAATAAGTTGTTTATATGCATTATTTTTTGCATCATTATTTATAAAATGAAGTTTAATTTATCATCACAATAACTATAATACTTTACAGGGACACTTCATGTTTTTGTCTAGTTTATTATGCAAGTAGTTATTTTCATATATTTATAGTGAAAATAATCTCCTTTTTAAGTTCATTTGCCAAATCTAAATCGTTATCAATATATTGTTCAATTTTCAAAAGTCTATGCTGTTTTTACAAAATCACAGTAATTTGTTTGAATAAACAATTTTAAGTTTGTAAAGTTGAAATATATTTTATGTTGTCAAAATTGAATCTGACTTTCTCTAAAAGTCTGAAAATGAACAGATGTAGGACCATTTTGCTATTACTGACTTGAGAGACTAATTATATTTCACTTATTCTAAAATCGCTTTTTATTTAAGAGTTTGATCGAATTCAAATATTTTTAAAGTTATATATTTTAAATTACTTCACGACTCTAGGGACACTCTGTATATATACATACACATATATATATATATATATATATATATATATATATATATATATATATATATAAACTTCGTTTCAATTCAATTGAAAATTGGTCTAATTAGATTTTGTAAAGTTTTTTGAGCGGAAAAATCTATTTGAACATTTACGTATTCATGAATATATGTACATATATATGTATATATATATATAAATATAAAGGTAGATTTGATATATGTGCGTGTAAATTTGTGTATTTCTTTTGTTAAATATTGTTTATCTGAAATATTGTTTTATTTTTTGAAATATTTTCTTTTATATAATATACTGAAAACTTTTTAAATTTATATGTTACTTTGTAACGAAACAGGATTGTTTATATATATATATATATATATATATATATATATATATATATATATATATATATATATATATATATATATATATTCAAAATTATCCACTAAAAATAAAAATTTGATGACGTGGATTTATTTCTTTGAGACGAGGTTTCTATGGTAGCCAAATATGTTTATTGTTTCATTCGGTTATATATACATGCTTATAATTGACAAGTGGGCGAGCTTAGCGAGCCAGGTGGTTGTCGAGCGAAACGAGTAATGGGCGAAGCCCCCTACTATTTATACATACGCAATATTTGTTAAACGACAAGAAAAAAATAAATATGTAATAAAACATCGTGAAATTAAAATCGTAAAATGATTATAATATTTTCAAGTTCTAAATTTTTAATTTGAATTATCACATTGATTGTATAGAATTAATGTTTATGAATCTACTTTAAATTTGCATTAGTATTCTTTCACAAAAAATGGTATTTCAATCGTATTTCAGTTAATTAATTTTACAGATTCATTAATAAATTCAACAGAAAACAGATAATTTATCAGTACTCATATAAGGATATTCTATTAATGAGACAGAATTTTAATTATAAAATATATTTTATTCCTTGTTACTATTTTCACATTCAATTGAATGTTTATGCTTATTAAAAATACATTTTTAAATTATCGATAAAATGTTTATAATAAACATATACATTCAGTCGAAAAATTATACTAAATTAATTTCATAACTAAACAATGTATAATACTTTTTTTAGAAAATGTAAAGATAAACTTTTTCATTATTAATAAGAATAAGCAATAATGAAATAAATTAATGCTTAAAATAATAACGATATGTTTTACTTATGATTTAATTGATGTAATGTCTTAATAGTTTTCATCCTCTGTTATCAGTTAAGTTCCTATTCCCCAATGTTAATTTTATAACATGTCTTAACTTTTGGTAACTTTACATTAATTAAGATCTACCTTAAAATGTCGACGTGCTGAAAATAATATTGAAGAACAAAAACTTGTTCGATCTAAAAGAAGAAAGATCAGGACAATAAATTGATATTTCATAATTTAAATATTTGTAAAATATTTAATTTAATAATAATAATATATATATATATATATATATATATATATATATATATATATATATACATATATACTGTTTATATAATATTCTAAATGATATGAGTCACCGTCAATGATTGTTGTGAAACTACAGATTTCTTCAAAAAAAATGAATATTTTAATTTACATAAGCCTACTTAAAACAGTTTTTATTACGAGCCGCACAAATTAATTCTGTGCCTTCTTTACATTATAGAAAATGAATGTTTATTTATTGAAGAATGGAATTCATTTGAATTTTCAATATATCCTACATTATTTTGTGTAACTTTTCTCCATCTGTGAGGTAACTGACGAATCCGTTGTGAAAAAAGAGATGATGGATTTGAGTCGATGAAGTCGTCAATGATTTTCTGGACCTCTTCCACTATTTTAAAATGGGTACCATCCAGGCGATGCTGGAGCGACCGAAACAAATGATAATCTAACGAGGTTACGTCAGATGGATACGCCGTATAAGGGAGAACTTCTCAGCGCAACGAACAAATAACGTCTTTGGTCCCATTCGCGAAGTGTGGCCAAGGGTTGTCATGCTGAAACATAACTTGCTTCGTTTTCCTTTCCTTCCTCGTCAGTCAATGGTATTTTTCTTGCTAATCCATCACTCAAGCAAATGAGTTAGTTTTAGTAACGCTCGAATTTGCAGTCTGATCAGGTTAAAACAACTCATAATACAATACACTCTTAATATCCCACCAAACACAAAATAACATTTTTTCGTTGTGAAAATTGAGATTTTGGAGTCGATGTCGATGGTTTACGAGACGTAACTCATGATTTCGGTGCTTATAAATGTCGTACAAATTCAATTTTTTATCCCCAGTTTTGATTTTATGGAAAAATATTTTCTTTTAAACCTTGTGAGCGAGAAAATAGCCGTATCGCATCTTCTTTCTTTGTTTTCGGTTATGAGCTCATGTTTAATCCATCACCAGAGCTTTTTATTTTTCCCAGTTGATGTAGATGATAGAAAATTGTTTACTGGGTAACTTCGAGTTGTTGAGCGAGTTCTTGTTCAATCTGGGTGAAATTTTCACTTAACAGCTGGTCAAGATCTTTATTTATAAATTTTTCGCTTGTCTAAGATGTTCTCGATTGGGAAGATCAAAATCACCACTCCGAAATTTTTCAAACCATCTGTTTTATGCGTCATAACACTTTTCCTCAAAACTAAACAAATTATTTCCGCGGAATCGGCATCATTTTTTCTCAAGTGGAATGCGAAACATATACAATGATTAATACGCTGCTTTTCGGATGCAATCGTGTTCACTACTGCTTTGTGTGGTTAGGTCAACTGCTTTACGAAGATATATAATGTTAACGTTGAACTTAAAAATTTTAAAATGACAAGAAAATATTTTAATTTAAAACAGTGTTTTGAAATTCAATTTAAAGGTACTGAATTAATATTTACACCTAACATTTCATTAGTTTAATTTAATTTTTCGACTCTGATTGTAACAATTGCAAACTCTAGGAGATATCTCTCTTAATATAGTTTTTAGTTATTGCACTGTAGTGTTTTTATTATTAAAGAGAAAAAAAATGTACATAATTATCTAATAATATAGATATTGAAAAATTTTACATCAAATACTCATTAATAAGAATTGGTTTTATTTTACATTCACTTATCACGCAAGTTATTTTCATCGATTAATTAAAGATTTATTTTTAGAAAAAAAAACGTGTAATCAATAAAGTGCTTTTTTATTTAACTTGCGCAGCAATGTATTGTAAAATTTATTTTAGAATAGTTTAAATACAAAAATGCTACTGAAATGTTTTAAAACTCGGACGTTTTGTATTCAAATGAGGAATTTTGTTCGAATTAATTGAACCGATAAACCAGCAGAATCATCATTTACATAGTAGACCGATTCCTATCCTTCATCATCCTCATCTGAACTTTTTAACTGTCACGGGTAGCAGACACATTAAATCGAACGATCGACGATGTCTAAACAGAAACTCATAACGAAATCGGGGCACGAATTAGTGATCAGATCGTACGTGAACAACGATTCGAATCCCCGGACGGATTGTCGGGTGGCGCGCGGTTTGTGCAGGACATGTAATTAATTCCATTATACAGGATAACTCGTCGAGTGCCCTCAACAGCTAAACCTCAGGCATCTGTAGATGACAGCGACGTGTTGTAGAAACACTTCATCTGTACACGGACTACTGTACACATTGTTACCAGTAAACTGTTTAATGTGGCTCACTCTACACACACACACATAATGTATATACTGTAAATAGATGTATTTTTTAAATACTTTTCGATTATTAGAGCCATTGATTACAAATTTGCCAAATCTTTTAAATTTAATCAAGTTATTAATTTATTTCAATATTTTCAAATAACGGATGTATTTTTATTTGTGTTTATATATGTTATAAATGCTATATATAATATACAAACATTGTGAGACTAGAGTTTTTAAAAATGAATAAAATATGATTTTTTCTATAAAAATGTTTTTCTATTCACCGATTTTTTTAATCTACATTTAAACATTTTAAAAAATTCTGTACTTTTTATAATTTTTAAGAGCCTTAACTTTTCTGCACTAATTAAATAATCTATTATATAAACTGTTTATAATATCAATGATTAGTTGTTTAAATGTCAACATTATTAAAGGATAAGAAACTTTATTGTTACAACAATTTATTATTATTTACTACAGTAAACAATATTAAAAAAACATTTGAAAATTTAGCTTTATACATACATACACACACACATACACACACATATATATATATATATATATATATATATATATATATATATATAATTTAACCATTGTATTAATCATGCGAATGATAAAGTATTTTTAAACCATAAAATAAAAAAAAATATATGTTCTTAATTGAATATTTATATGGTAAGAACTAAGTCGTTATTAATAAAAATAAGGTTTAATTGTAGAGGAATACTTGAAAATTTTAAATAAATGGGGTTCAAAAAAGTGAGAAAAGGTTTAAAGGTGTATAATTACAAAAGAAATTTGAGAAACTGGTGAAATTTAAACTTGTCTTGAAAATAAATTTGTTAAAAAATCTAGGCTATGAAAGAAAGGAAAAGCAAAAGAATCTGTCTTATGATGCAATTTTGAACGAGTGGCTTGCTGAAGGAATTATTGAACGTGTGCCCGAAAATGAAGAAGAAAATTGGGGTCACTATTTGCCACATCGTCACGTCGTTAAGGAAAATAGCACAACGAGAATACGACCAGTTTTTGATGCTTCAGCAAAGGATAGTCGTGGGATGTCGCTGAACGAGTGCGTTGAGAAAGAATCAAATCTTATTGAACTTGTACCTACATTTTTGCTGCGATTTAGAAAAGGTAATATAGGTGTTATTTCTGATGTTAAAAAGGCGTTTTTGCAAATTGGTATTGATGTTAGAGATAGAGATTTTTTACGCTTTTTATGGTTTGATAAAAATGGAAATAGCATAATTTTTAGACATTGTAGAGTTGTCTTTGGCCTTTCATGTAGTCCTTTTATTTTAGGCGCTATTATTTGCATACATTTAAATAAAATTTTGAAATCCGTAAATGATAAAGAAAATATTAATTTTTGCAAAGAAAATGTATTGAAACTTTTAAATAGTTTTTATGTCGATAATTGCGTTACAAGTGTGAATTCGATGGATGAATTAAATAAGTTTATTTTTGATGCAAAAACAATGATGGAGTTAGCTGGTTTTGACCTTCGTGGGTGGGAGTATAATGGTGATAACTCTCGCGAAAACCAAGCTGTAGTGTTAGGCATTGTTTGGAATAAACAACGCGATACTTTATCATTGAACGTACCAGTTTTAAATGATTTTTCTGAGAAAAAAATTACGAAAAGATATATTCTTTCTACTGCACATTGCGTATTTGATCCTTTAGGATTTGTGAGCCCCGTCGTTTTATGTCCACGTGTTTTATTACAGGAAACTTGGGCTCAAAGTTTAGCGTGGGATGACGAAGTATGCGAAAATGTAAAAAATAAATTTTTAAAATGGGCGAATGATTTAAAATTTTTAAATAAAATTGAAATTCCACGGTGTTTTTTAGGAAATGTGTACGAAAATGATAGCATTAGTATACATACTTTTTGCGACGCGAGCGCAATTGCATACGCGGCTGTTACTTTTATACGTATAGAAAACGAGCAGGGTATCAAAGTACATTTTTTACAATCCAAAACACGCGTCGCGCCAGTGAAGAAAAAGAGCTCTGACTCACGTCATAGTATACCGCGCTTAGAATTATTAGCCGCTACTATCGGTGTACGTTTAACGCAGTCTGTTATTGAATCTTTAAACATTGATAATTTTGAAATTTTTTATTGGACAGACTCGTCGACAGTTTTAGCGTGGATTCGCAGAGAGTGTAATTGGGCAACTTTTGTATGGAATAGAGTTCAGGAAATACGTAAATTTTCAAACCCCGAACAATGGGTACATGTACCCGGACAATTTAATCCCGCCGATTTGCCTTCAAGAGGTTGTACGGTAAATCAATTGGCAATTTCCAGATGGTGGGAGGGTCCGGATTGGTTACGTACGAAATCTGAAAATTGGCCTATTAGCGAATCAATTTTTAATGAAAATGAGATTAATTTAGAGTTGAAAAAATCTGCTCAAAAAGTAGAAACAAAAAGTCTTATCTCATTGTTAGTAGCGAAAGATAATATTAAAAACAAAAAGTGGTATTCTGAAAAATTTTCTAAATATAGTAAAATTGAAAATGTTTTAGCATGGATTATGAGATTTTATTTTAATTGCAAAAATAAAGCAAATTTGCGAAAAAGTGGTAATCTATCTTTTGAAGAATTACAAAATTCGAGAATTTTATTGTTGAAAACTATTCAGTCTGAAAGTTTTACTAATGAAAAAGATGTACGTATTAAACATTTTGATGCTTTTAAAGATAATGATGGTTTGTTACGTTTTAAAACGAAGATTATTCTACGCGATGATACATTCAATTTTAAATGTCCTATTATTTTACCGCATGATCATGAAATAGTTAATTTAATTATTAAAGAGAAACACGAAAAATTAAATCATGCTGGTGTGGAAATTTTGATGAGTGCTTTACGGCAAGAGTTTTGGATTTTAGGGGGTCGAAAAATAATTCGTTCAATTATAAGGAAGTGTGCAAACTGTCGTAGGTACGATTCGAAACACTTAGAGTCCACACCTGCACCTTTGCCATTAGATAGAATAAGAGACGCGGCTGTATTCGAAATTATAGGTATAGATTATACGGGTCCGATTTATCTCAAAGGAAGCCAAAAAGCGTGGATATGTTTATTTACATGTGCAGTATATAGAGCTGTACACTTAGAATTGGTAACGTCACTGTCTACAGCTTCGCTGTTGATGGCTTTGAGATGTTTTATTGCACGTAGAGGTAGACCTCGTATCATATACAGCGATAATGGTACGAATTTTGTTGGATTAAACAATTTGCTAAGTCGTATTGATTTCGAAAAGTTATCAAAAATTGTGGCAATCGATCAAATATAGTGGAAATTTAATCCGCCTTCTGCAGCTTGATGAGGAGGTTTTTGGGAACGTTTAAATGGCATATTAAAACGTTTATTGAGCCACACTTAAAAAATCGTGTTTCACGTACGAAGAAATGTTGACTGTACTTATAGATTGTGAGGGCGTAATTAATTCTAGGCCTATAACTTTTATGTCGGAAAATAAACAAGAGATTGTACCTATAACTCCATCAATGTTTTTGTAAGAAATTGAAGAAAATGGTGTTCTAGAAAATGTTCAATTTGATAAGCGTTATTTATATCGACAACAAATTAAAAATGATTTAAGGCAAAGATTTAGAAACGAATATTTAAGTAATTTGATACACAAACATTGTAATAAAAGTAAAAATATAATGAATGTAAAGGTTGGAGATGTTATTTTAATGGAAAATGAAAATTTAAAAAGAATCGATTGACCTTTAGCACGAGTTAAAGAATTAATAGCTGGAAAAGATAATGTTGTTAGAGTTTTACGTTTAACTACTGCTAATGGTGAATTAACTAGGCCAATACAGCGTGTGTATCCACTAGAACTTAAGTATAATAATAATGTATCTAAGAATAATGATGTATTAATTGATAAGTTAAAAAACGTATGTAAAACTCGAATTGAAAATGTTGAAAGGGAAACAGTGAAAAGTGATAGTGCTTGTGTTGATAAAAATGTGCATTGTGTTGTAACGCGAAACGGTAGAAAAGTTAAACAACCAGAAAGACTCTCTTATCAGTGAATCAACATATGTTAATTTTAAACATTTTTTTTCATGTATTTTATAAATTAGTATTTAGTAATTTAAATTTAATGTCTCTTATATTTTTATGTATTTTTGACATATACATGTACTGTTTTATGCATTGTAATAATATGAATGCGATGAAAATGTATAATTCATCTCAATGGTGGGAGGATGTTGGATTATGTGTATCCACCCGTGTTCTTGTTATATAAGTATACAATGTAAGAGAGGTATATGGTGCTGACCCTTCTGCGAAATTAAGAAAAGATAAGGGACGGGATCGATGAAAGAGTCTTAACAGACAGGTCATACGCAGCAGGACATATGGTTTGTTGTATCATTTGTACATATTTGTTTCAACTGTAAACTGCAGTATCGTCTCTGCGTGACCAGTGAGTATATCGTTTCTTGTATTTTTCGCTTACTAAATTGTTGTAGTTTTTGGTCACAATAAATCTTCTTTTGATTATTTAATATATATTTTATAATAATTCTTGAGTTTTATTAACACAAATTATACATCCTCAATATTTTAAACCCGTTCCTTAATAAAACCATATTCAATATATATTCTTAAATCATTTTACAGAGAATTAAATACCGAATTTTCATAAAAGTAGTCAATGTAGTTATAGTTGAAAATATAAATTAAAAAGAACGCTTATAAGTGCATCTATTCTTTTTTATTTACTATTGTTTCGTTATTTCCGTTTTAAAAACTTATGTATTTTGGTTACTGTATTATAAAATTATTATTTGTTTATATTTTAAATGTCTACTTTCATGTAATACGTTTTGTGTTTTGATCAAAAAAATTTTTTTTTGAAGAGAATTAAAAAAACTATTTTATTCTTATGTGAACAGTAATGACCGTTTTTTATATAATAGATTCAATACTTTCCGTATTTTTGGATACATTATTCTTCTAGCTCATATAAAATTTGACTATAAAAGTAATTTTTAATTGAAAAAAAATATTTTTTAACCCCTTTAACATTTTGTTGGTGTGGATTTTGTATTATCTTTTTTTGAAATCCTTAAAATAATTTTTCTATATATTATATATTTCTGAATGAGCATTTTTTTTGTATATCGTCTAAAAAATGTTTTAAATACTTCTTTAATTATTATTTTAACTTCAACTACTAGTAATTGATCCATATTTCATTAAAAAATACGAATATTTTTTATTCCAAAATTATAAACAAAATTAATTCATTTTTCTTGCAATATTTGGTATAATTCATAGTTAGTTAAAATTATTAAAACTTGTTATTTTAACTTACTAAAACTTGTCTAAATATGACATATGTGTCGAAACTAGGAGTTCAAAACAGAAACTGAAGTAAATGAAAAGACCAAAGATTAATAGAACAATACATCAACAGTATCACATGTATAAAAATATACAATTATAATTTTAATGCAGCTAGAATTGCAAATATTCTATATAAATACATAAATCCTAATCAAACTTTAAAAAATTAACGCCAATATACGGCGTTTGTCTTTTTTACGTTATCAGCGATGGTTAATAGCTAACAAAAAATGGTAAAAATATAACACACTATAAACTATAAACTGTTAACTATAATAATGAAAATCCATATTTTTCTTCACTTTGCCTTGCGGACAAAGTCTATAGTATCTATGACGACGAGAAATGTTTGCTTTGTCAGTTCACAGGTTTCGAGTTTAATTCATTAAGTTTCGTTCTTAAGTATTTTTTCATGTTTAAATATATTATGTTGTAAAAACCAATAAGCATTTTTTTCTTTCTATGTCTCTTTCTATTTTCCAGTCAATTTTAACAGGATATATACTAGTATAAAATAAAATACATAGAATATCACTTTAAAAAATATCTAAATTATACTTAATGATGGCAAACTAATCGAAATTATAACTCGAAAACAAAAACTAAAATGACCCAAAAAGTTGGGAACTCTAAAAACAATGAATTTATAGTGTTTTTTTAAAATAATAAATCTACAATAAGTTAAATAATTGAAGTGTGAACGCGGTATCTTTAACTGTTTTGAAGAAAATATCCAATGAATAATATACTGTATATAAATTTATCTCTAGCACAAAAATAAATTTTTATTACTGAAGACAGAAAAATATATAGATTTTTTTAATTCTTATTGTTTAAATTTATAAAGCTTTTTTATAGCACATTCTAGGTAAATTATGCAAGTATATAAAACAATAATACTTTTACGGTTCTTATTATTACTTTTTTAGTAATATTATTCATATTATATTTTTCAATTAGTTAGTATTATAAAACCTGAAATAATGTAAAATTGTCTGAGTATTATATTTCTTTCCCACATCTGTAAAAACATATAAATGAATGTGTACAACGAGAACATGAATGAATTATAATTCGGTCCTCGCGAAACTTCATAAATTAATAAAAGTGGGTTAATTTTATTCAGTTAACATGTATGAACGTCGGTAACTTTGTCACAAGTCTCGCTTTCATTACGCAATTGTCGTAGCGACGTAATTCACTTCCACATGCGACCAAAATGAGTTCGGTTGTATATATAATAGGTCTTATCTAAAAGAGCTACCTATGAAGGCAACCGTACACGTCATTGTGTGAATAACATCGAAATTTTCATGAAAATTTACACAGATACATGCTATTCGTTCGCGTGGGGGAGAGCATACCATTATTTTAATTGTCGTTTTTAGTTTATCGAAGAAATTGTACGACACGTGCAGGTAATAAACGATCCGTAAATGTATAATAACATGTCTGCTGATTATTTTCAAAGTTTATATATGAATGAGTCTTTTGTATAAAGATTTGTTTTAAAGGAAAAAAATACTGATATATATATATATATATATATATATATATATATATATATATAATAATGAAATGCAAATCATCATTATAATATGTTTTGTAAAGAATCAAAATTATAAGTTCACAAAGAAAGTTGCATATTCGCGTGTAATAATTGTATTTTAAATAATTTTAAGTAAAGATAAAGTAGCCTTGATACTGGGTGTTTCAAAAATTTTGGAATTATGCAAGATTGTTTTCATATATCTAATACTAATTTATACGTATAAAAAAGTGAAAGTAATGTTTAAGTATGAATCTCTAATCATTATTATACTTACAGAAGTATTCGAATCTAATTTATCTGCTTTCATAGATAGTAAAATTAGATAGAAATAAGAAAAATTTAAAGATCATTAAGAGGACATATGATTGAATAAAATCAATATATAAGAATTCGGTTTTATTTCAATTAAGTGGAATTATTATATTGTCTTACTTTTAAATACATAACATAAAAATATTTGAAACATCTGGGTAGATTTGAACGAAGGGAAGCCTTAATCACTAATGTATTTCTAGATTAAAATTTTTCCAAATAGATTTGCTGCGCAGAATTGTGCAACAATGCTAGTCAACTGATTAAAATGCATATGTTGCTAGTTGCTGATAGATTATAGTTACACAGACTCGTGTAAATTATCAGTAAAAAAATTTCCCTACTATAAAATAACTACTACGAATATATTAATCATATATAAAAAAATATTACCAAAAATACGAATATTAGATTTTACTTAAATTAAGAACTTGTTTTTTTTTATGAAACATTCAAATTAAAATAATAATACTTTCCCTTTCATTATAATTAAAAAAATCACAGTATTTTATTTATCAAAATATTCAATAATTGATCATTTTCTATTTTGATAAGCATGCCAGAGTATACAATAATCAATTATTGGATATTTTCATAAACAAAATTCAGTTGTGTTTGGGATATTTATTTATGAAAGTATTATAAATATCGAGTGGTATGCTAGACGGTAAGTGTTTCAAATTAAAAATTATTTACTATATGACGTATAAACGGATGTCTAAACTGCTTATTAATATTTATGTTTATTTATTTAGTTTCAAATGCGATTTATTGTATAGGGTAATAAAATATAAGCTTCCACATGAAATTATTAAAAAAAATCGCAAAAATTAAAAAATCATGTTATTTTTTATTCAGAATTATAGTTCAATTCAATACTGAAATACAATTGAACTAAAATACTAAATAGAAAATAACATTTTTTTTTCAATTTTTGCGATTTTTTTCAATACTTTCATGTAGAAGCCTAAATTGAATATACTATATATATATATATATATATATATATATATATATATACTCGTATATACATATATATATATATATATATATATATATATATATATATATATATATATATATATATATATAAACTCGTATATATGATATGATCATCTGTATAGTAAGATGTAATATGTAGTAGTATATTTTATTCATCCGTTTTCAGATTAGTGTACCTTCTTCGTTTCTTCTCAGTTCCTTGTAAAGAGTATATATTACAGTAAAGTAAATAAAATAAATTTGTGTGCGGACAATTTACTGAACGTGTTTACTGATGAAATAGCGCCGACTTTTACCATCGACAAATACGCAAAACCAGTAAATTAATTGGTTTCTGGTTTACAGTTACTACGGTGACTGTGGCAGATTATTATTTTGGAATATGAGATTATATACAGTTCACACTAGCGTTATTGTATAGCGACGACGATGACAGTTGGCCGCTTTGATCATAATTTTTTATTCTGTTTAATCTATTGTATAAAAGGTCTTTTATTGTCTATGTAAAAAAATTTAGTAAGAAGAGATAATGGAAGGCTTAGTATTCTTTGAAAGGGATGATAAGATCTGTTTTGTTCAGTTGTTGAAAGTATTTTAATGTTTATTTAAACTTGTACTCTTTCGATCCTGAACAATATTCGTATATAAACTTAACAATGTCATTTTTAAAGAGAAGAGAATACTACTGATTTTATTTTTATTAATTTTGTCATTTCATAAAATAAATTATTCAATTTTGTCTTAACCATAGAGTAAATAAAGGGAGTTCTTATGCAAAATGTGGATCAATTCGATTTAGTAAAAGACATCAAATATGGAAGAAGGCAGCCTGATATATTTTGACAATTGAACCAATACATGAATGCGTCTATATGCTTTAATGGAATGAATTAATTATAAAAATCCTACATATAACAACTATTCCAAGCATCACTACTAATATATACATTATACATTTCAAACAAATATCAACTCATACATAATCTATATTATTAATCAACCAATATGGCGCTTAAACATAATTAAAAATAGAATGTGACAACGGTGAAGAACGATTTTCTCAGACACAACAATTTCTTTCATATTTTACTACTAAGTTTATATACATATATATATATATATATATATATATATATATATATATATATATATATATATAATCTCCTATCATATTGTTACTCTATGGTCATAACTTGCCGTTGCGTAACCTATAAGAATTTTGTTAGCATTGGTAAAAAAATAGTATGAATGATTCTATTTTCCGCATGCTTCCATACATTGTATTTCTCTATTTGAGATTATTTGATATTGAATACTGCAGGTGTAAAAGAAGATTATTATGTGTATTTTTCCCAATGCATTATATTTATTACAAATTTTTCTATGTCAACAATGTGATAATGGCCATTATATGTCCATAATATATATTTCTAATTCATCTTATTAATATGTTGATAATATACTATATTATAGATAATATAAGGAAATTACATGATATACCGGACTTCAAAAACCTTACCAATGTATTTAACATATTGGTGACGTTATGAACAATGCTACTCAATTAAAAATTAAGTCTTTAGAAAAGTTTAAAATTTATATATATATATAAATACGGCATAATTGTCGCATAACTAAGTCTTAATCTCATGATAATAAAATAATAAAATAATAAATATAACTTAATTAGTTATTGGGAATAAACTCAATCAATCTTCACAATTTTTAAACATTCTAGAAAGTGTTACTTTCAATACTATTATATATATATATATATATATATATATATATATATATATATATATATATATAAGTTATAAATACACACTTTACATGCTAGGAATAAAATTGTTTGTGTAAATTAATTCCAATATTAGCTATTGCAAAAATCCAAAAGACCAACAAATAAGAACAAGGAAAAACAGTTAAAAATCGTGCTTTTGAAATAATTTGTTTCTTTTTTGCAACGATTTATTAGCTATATGTAACTCTGGTGGAAAGTAAATTAGCAACTTTGAATAATATTCGCAATAAAATAATTTTATCAAAAGAAAAAAATGGTTCATACGTCCGTTTATTGCGATATAGTATTTTGTCCTTCATAATTTTGGAAATTATGAATTTACCAAAATATTACTAAAAAGTAATTCTTTTATCTTAACACAACATGATATATATATATATATATATATATATATATATATATATACATATTTATGTATATACATATATATATATATATATATATATATATATATATATATATATATTTATGTATGTGAGAATGAGTTATATGTGTTGGAGTTTGTGTGATTTAGATGTACGGATTTTTTGTCGATAGCAATGTTTATAATAATAAAAATAGTTTAATTTATAAAAAAAATCAGAATATATCTCTTATAATTTCTGTACTCCTGGTACATTAAATTTTATATATATATATATATACACACACATATATATATTATATATATATAATATATATATATATATATATATATATATAGAGAGAGAGAGAGAGAGAGAAATTTTATTCTATTTTTATTAAATTGTACTGTACTTAGGACATTTAAGTTTGTACGTCATATATGGTTAGGTGTTTAGTAATATATACGACACAGTTGGAAGTTTGAGGCGAAATATTTTTTTGCTATTCCAAAACATTGATCCTAAAATAAGGCAGATAAATAAATGTATTCAAATATAAAATATATTAAATTTGAAACGCATTAATGAGAAATGCATACATTAATAATTTTTTTTTTATTTTTTAGTACTTTGAAGTAAATATTTGAATTAATCTATTAATTTAGAAATTCTCGCTATTTTTATATATTTTTTTTATTGTCATTTTTTTATATTTCAGTTTTGCAAATATGTAAACCACTATACGTAAAATTTATTTAAATATACTTATTTTTTAGCATACATGCACATATCTATCTACATAACTATATATATATATATATATATATATATATATATATATATATATATATATATATATATATAAATATATATATTGGTGTTTCACAATATTGCGATTCTCTAGGGAATGAAGCAACTAAACAAGTTCTTTAATGAAAGAGAAAGTGTAAAAAACCGCACATAAACCATAAACATAACGAGGTACTAAAACCAGCAACTAACAAAAAAATCCATCCAAACATGAGAGGAAAATAGCGCCACGAGCCTTTGAGGGTCACACAGACACGCACCGACCATAAATTACGTTGATATGCTTGTCTCCGAATTTTTCAACATAGATAACTGAGATATGGTTGTCATGAAAAATTGAACAGTCTCTCACCTATAAAATATTTATAGACGGCATTACGTACCACGTCGGCGGACTCTATGTTACAAGAACAACAATCAATTTACAGCCGGATCTGACGGACGACTGGTTGGCTAGCAGGAAGAAAGGATCGAACGGGTGCCGCCTGGATGTGCGAACGCGTCACGACCGCGTAGCATAGTGTGGATACTATGGCCGTAAAGTTACACGCCAGTGTTGGTCTCTTGTGATTCGGATGCATTATATATACTTCGATCACACTAATGGAAACAGTCGTGGAACACATGCTGAACAGATCTTCTCATATCTGAAATTTATAAAATAGACCTATCTGTATAATTAAAGCGGGGACATGTTATTATTTTATTTTTTTCCTGCTTTTTTATATCGTTAATTTTTTTGTGAATGTACATTTTACTTATAGGGGGCTAACAATAAAATGATATATGTAGTATTTTTATGTATTTATCTCTATCCATCTACTTACTTCTTTATCTCTCTTTATATATATATATATATATATATATATATATATATATATATATATATATACATATACATATACAAAGAGAAAGAGATGGGAAAAAGAACGTTATTTTATTTACAGTTTACAGATGAAAAAATATATTTTTTTTTAGTGTAAATGTTTTGAAATATTTTATAAACACATACATTTATTATTTAGTGGTAGATGAGAAAGTCAAGTAAAATGATAACAACTTTTCAAGTAATGTGGTAGAACACGCAATATATAAGAATTTTATTATTAAATACAAAAATCCTTATTTCAAGTTATTCTGATCAAAAAAAATCATTGCTAGTTAACAATAATCAATGAGGAAACGGTCGAATAGTTACATGGCCCCAATAGGTGAAATATGTTATCAGGAAAGCAAAATCACAAAAAGCATTAGAATCCGATGACATATTGGATAGTTTTTTCAACAGTATAGGAAGGTGTTCTTCAATCTGAGTTCTGCGCTACCTCTTCAAGGATTCCGCGATTCAAAGTTAAAATTCAAATGAATTTTCGAAGAATCCCGAAAAGTTTAAAATTTAAAATAGATAATTTATAATAATTTCTTTGTTTCTATAAATACATATTATTACCAATTATTATGTATTAAAACTGTAATTATGAGTACACGTTACAACCTAGCTCAATCAGATGTAAATAATAAAATTTGGTCATGTAAGATGCTCGTTTTTCATAATTTATTTGGTATGCATCATGAGCTTTTTAAGGATGGTAGGAGTACCGTAAAAAAATTAAGATTTTAATGGTTCTGTGTGTCAACAAAATTCGAAGACCACTGCTATAGGATAAAAGGATTTTTGACAAATATATACAATACAGCAATCAGACGCATATACATCTCAGAATGTCCGAAACATGTCAAAATTACACATTTTCTATTCACTTGAATTTAATTGGTCTTGATTTTTTTTTTAGAAGACAACATTTTCTAGAGTATTGTCCCAGGTTATTTCTAATCATATCCGATTAGTTATTTTTTATATATAAGTAAATGTAATCACTTTTATGTAATTGCATTTTTTGAACATTTCCTGAATATATGTTTTTTGAAAAAAATTGCGATTCTTCAACTAAGAATTTTAGATACTTCCCTTTAGCAATACGAAGTATTCAAAATGAAATTCAACTGAGCATAGTTGAAATTTAAATATATATTAAAAATAAACCAAAAAATCTCTTATATTTATTCTAATTCCTAAAAAGTATAATAAGAAAATTACTTCGAAAATTAACATTTGTTGTATTAAATTATTTTAAAACAGTTTTCAATTATATGTACATAATTAACTGCATTTTATATAAACAAGTAATTAATCTTCAGAATACAAAGCAGCTTTATCATACAGATCTTTCATTTAATTTTATTGAAAGTTTATAAATTTGTACAGTACACTTTCTTAGAAGTTAGTGATGAGAAGAACAGAATGTACTTACGTTCAAAATACAACAACAAAGTGAAACGAAACACAAAGACGGAATACCGAATGTTGCCGACTACTGTTCTACAAATACGTTTATCTGATGTACACAGAATGTACAGCATCTAATATTCAAAGAGAGACGTCATGTTGAAGTTTAGTAGTACTGCTTGTATGTAGACGTCGTACAGACATGACATTACATAAACTTATCTCCGACAAATATTTAAGTCGGGTTACCTGAGACAGATCTCATAAACAGCATCTGCACACATTGCACAATATATAACGAACACATAATAAATATACATAATGTACCCTATATATGTAAAGTTTTAGTTGCATATATATATATATATATATATATATATATATATATATATATATATATATATATATATATATATTGCTAAAGTTTATTAGCTCTTCAATGCTCAAAAATATATTTTATAAAAACGATATAAGGGTAATATAAATTCACAATTTATTTTATCTTCCATTATTATGCTATATGTGAAATTAAAAACAATTCCCTTCACAGCTGAAGAGTATTATTCCTCTGAGTGTGAGTGGAAATTTTCATATATTTACGAAAAATGCCAAAAAATTTTAAGCAAAAATGCATAGTTAGAGAAAAAAAATATATTTCGGTCAATTTTGATTTAAGTTAATTAAATTTTTGTCCGGTACTAATAATATAATGGACTTCCTCTATTGCTAATAAAATCAAAAATAATTCGAGAGGTTTTACAAAAAAAAATAAATATAAAAGAAATAGATTTTAGGTTTTTACGCTGATTCTGTTTCCTCTTTTCTGAAAAAAATTTAACCCACGAGAGATTTTTTTGCGAACATCAATATCGTGGATAAAAGATAGGTAAATGGATAAAATAAAACATAAAATTTAATTTATTCACGGCAACTTTTCGCACAGTTTGAAATGTAACATCTATACTAAATTCAAGAATTTAGTTAGTCGGACATTTAGTCAGTTTTTATATATGGCCTTGAAATAAAACGGATAAAATATATAAAAGTAAGTGTCCATTAGCTTTTAACGTCCTTTTTATGAAGCAAAGTTGATGTTTTTATGAGTTATAGTACTTAGAAAACCGAGGCGCGATATATCGATCTTGTCACTTTTCACAAATGTGTGGAGGAACGATATGTCGCTCATTGACACTCAAAGGGTTATTCAGTATTTGGGTTCGCCGTACTTCTACATGTGATTTTGTGGAAAATGTTTACTTTGTCAAATATAATATATACAACATATAACAGTCATGTCTAAAGACACTTATTATTTACACAATACCGATATTATTTAAATTAAAGAAACATTTTTTTATATTAATTAGAGGGCATGTACCCGTCTCTCTTATGGGTGGCTCATCCTGCATAATTTTTATAGCGTTGTCTAAAACGTTTTTATGTAATAGAAAAATAAAAAAAAATTATATTAATTTATACTGGAATAATTATTTAAAATTGCAAAAAATAAGAAAATATATTATCATATGAATAAATGAATTTATATTAAACTGTAATTGTGTTCTTATAGATGTATCATGGATGTCTGTATATTCGATGATTTTATTATTATATCTGTGTATTTACTGGTAACGAAAATACATACGTGGATGCTGATAAAAAATCACATATCTGTTGATTCATGTATTCATTTTTATTGCATAAGTTAATTTGAAATTCTGAAAGATGTTCGGGTGTAAACTCGAACTGATTTCTTCGGAATTAAAGAAAACAGGCTAGGCTCATGTGACTCCATAACGGCTACATCAGATTTTGCTATACATTTATTTAAAAAAATGAAATATAACTATGTGTGGCACATGTAACACTGCTCTGTCAGTGTCACATGTTTTAACAGATTGTTTGCGTTACGAAGAGTTTAAGAATAGGCGTAGACTATATGACAAAATTGCCGATAATCTTGATGGTGATTTTGATTGTCAATTTGGTTCTAGAATTTTTAAAAAAATTGAACTTCTTCACTTAATCGTATTTTTATATCTAGGTTTTCTACGATTAGTATGTATTTATATTAATACTAGTGGCTATAGAAATCGAAAAATAAGTTCTGATTTATTCATAAAAAGAAAAAAAACGTGTACATTAAAAAAATTGTATATATTTTTTACCAGGATTATTTTTTTCAATTTTACTCCTGTTTTTCGCAATTACTGTCTCAAATAGCGATAAAAAATTCACTTTTGATGATAAATAGTTCAGTGTCAGAAGGTAAATTTTATTTTATTTTACAATATGACTACCAAGAGCAGCACCGCAATACTACGCTCATGTGTGGTCATCTATAAGAAACAATACCGTGTGTGTGTGCGTGCTGTAAAATTCATGTGCGTTTACTCGTCATGAATTTTTTATAGTGCCTGTACGGCACATCATCAATGCTTCAGAAACGCTCTTAGTAAGTCGGTTAAATAACCAAATACAATTTAGTGCAGCGTCGAACTACAGCCCTAAAAAATAGGATCGTAGTCATTTAACCTTAATCTCTATTTCAACCAATCTTTGATGTTTTAATGTAGTGTGCTGTGTAATTTGTGCAGCTTCCGGGGGAAATTTAACGTTTAAAATTCGGAATCATTGTATTTTAAATGATTATGTCTGTTTTGCTGTGACAGAATATTTTATTCAATTTATTTTTGTTACCAGATTCGAATCCAATAAGTAAGCAGGTCAATCCCTATCGGGTTTTATTATTAACTTGTAGTTTTACAGTCACATTATTAATTTAGGTTCAAATAAATTATAATTTAAACTTAAGTGTATAATCAGTAATGTTACAACTGTTACTTATGTTCCGGCGTTAATGATTGTAGTTATTGATGAGCTGTAAAATCCTAAATAATCAATCATTAAATCATTAATATCGAACATTCTATTTAACAAGATACAAAATAAAAATCTTCTTGATATTAATTTAAAAAAAATGATAATAACATTTAATTTTCAGTCAATCTTCTCTCTCATACAGTAAGAATTGTTGGTAAAACCCATTCTGCAGTGTAATAAAATATGGATAAATTTAAAACTGACGGCATGTGTCAAAATTTTTAAAAAAATCCAAAATAGAAGTATATCTAAGAAACAGATGTTATATTTTAAACAAAGTCCTGTCCAAGATTAGATTAAAATATAAGTCTAAATACTAGTCTATGGTTAAAAAAATTCGTCAGATGTTTTAAGATAACTGCAGAACTTAAGTAAATGATCGTACAGATTGCTAGCGCTGTCGCAATATAATGGAAGAATTTCTAGAAAAAAATCCTTATCTAAGTAAAAAAAGTTCAATTTTGACAGTAAGATTATAAATCATGGGAAAACAAAGATCAAAAAACCGAGAATTCACTAATTTTGCTAGATGACTCAAATATAATTACTTTTGGTTCTGATGAAATATAATAACCTGCAGAAAATCAAATATTAAATTTAAAAAAGAGAACATGCTTTCTTCTGTAAAATATGAAGATGTAAATGGATGTACATTAGCACTGAATTATTGGTGCATATTAGCAAATGGCTTGGAAAATCTTCATTGAATGTACGGTACTATATACATAAGTGGATGGGGTGTGAAACATTTAAAAATAATTTAAAAGAAGTGCTGCAAGAATATAATTCGCTTAAAATTAGAAATTTCAGATAGATGACGGCAAACATACTGCCGACGTTGTTAAAATTTGAGTTATTTTGTAGTTCCGCAACAGTTCTGTCTTTCCAGACACCGAAAAGAAAGCGTTTTAATAATTTATAAGTCATGCACGCTTCCTTTTAAATAAAAATCATGCAGTTTAAAAAATATTTCAGTTTTGTTATTATTATTGATTTTTAATTTTTCTCGGAAAATTATAACACTAGGAATCTTTTATACTTTGTTACAGTTCATATCACAATTTATTTTTCAATTAGCTTCGTTTACTTTTTAATTAGTCGTCTCTATTAGTTCTATAATACTTTAAAATGTCATAACTAAATTAGCTTTTGGTTGGAATTAACTTTTTATTTTTTTAAATTTTATTTTTCCATTTGAATAGTTTACAACACTTTTGGAAAAATTTCATTTATATGTTTAATTTGTTTTGTTTGTTTTCGTTTATATGTTTAGTTCATTTAATTTGTTTTATCATGTTCTTTTATATATACATACATACACACATACACACACATATATATATATATATATATATATATATATATATGTATATATATATATATGTATTTACATAAACTTTAATAGATAACATCTGCGCCTTAGAAAGTGCTTTTTAAAAGTTGAAAGTTTTTTTCAATGCACCACAACAAAAATGAAAATAAATACTTCAATTTTTATTTATTTTCCTTCACTACTCGTATACACATACATTCATTAATTCAGAAAAACACTTTAAAAATTAGATTTTGATTAACTACTGAAAATCTCTATCTCATCTCTAATTGAAAATTAGTTTTGAGGTTACTTTGTTTATTTCTACTGGTTATTTACAAAACGGTTTCCATAATATAGTTCACTGCATCTTTAGTTTTGAAAATAAGAGTTATTTATTTTTAATTTATTAACAACAATTATTTATATGAAAATTATCTTACAAAATATTTTCGTACGTAATTAGTATACTTTTTTTAATCGAAAGGAGAACATTAAACGTGATTATGCTTATTTCACAGATCATTAAGAAAATTTTTCAGACACTTCACAAACCAAAAGAAATATTTGATCAAAAATGTTTACTAATTTATCATTAATACTTTTTGATTATATATTATGCGAATTTTAATGTCGTTGTCACCACGAAAAAATATATACTTTTTTTAATCTTTCTTACATGTCTAATTTTCATATGTAAGCATCTTTCCAAAAGATAACTTTTTCCTTGTGTTTATTTTTGAATTTTTAATTTATCACAACATATTTAACATATTTACGAAATACGGAATGAGTGAAAATTTTGTTTGTGATAGTGAACAACTTTTTGCAACTACAGTGTCAAAAACAATATTATTTTTGGTTCTATTTAACTGTTAATAAAAATATTTGAATTAAGTAGTTAAATAATATGAATTTAATTTTTTAAAATTATTTCTATAATTTTAGAGTTAATTATGTATCTATTTCAGCACTCTTAAACAATTCGTAATAATGATTAATAACGATATAAAAATATTTTATTTTTGGTTTATTAAATTAAATATATACTAAAAAAAACAATATTTTGAGATAAGTGTACACTGACGAGAATTAATTAAAGAAAAATCCTCACACACTATATTACATTTTTTTGTTCTTTTTATTCAATTAATTAAAATATTTTCATTTTTAAAATGTTATATTCGCCTATATATATATATATATATATATATATATATATATATATATATATATATGTATGTACAGAAAATTACATAGAGAAAGAGTTGGGTGCATATTTCCGATTTGATGTTCCATGAAGTCAAATAGGAAGACAGTATCCATTCTGCACGTTCGCACACGCGTATATAAATGTCTATCGAAAGAATATCAAGTGATGGGGAGAAGCACAAAAAAATCACTCTCGAATTCGTCTAAATGTGAAGTGATCCTTCAGAGTCAAGATGTCAATCGAAGAACACTAGAGAGATGAACTAAAGCTCACTTGAATAAGTTCTACCAGTTGGATATATATATATATATATATATATATATATATATATATATATCCAATTGTTCAGAACATATCTTTGATATTTAAATTAACGATCGTTTATTGTTTAATTAAATATGTAGAAGTAAATGAAAATTAATTCTATACATACAATTTTTTTTATGGTTACATTTTTTTAATAAATTCCTTTGGTAGTTTTTAATATCTTATTCATTAAAAAAATGGAAATTGACAATAAAGAAAATTACATACACGCCGATGCGTACATCATATGTATATATATATAAATTAAAAATATATTTTAACATATAGTTCAATTAATCAAATTATGTTTTCATGAATAATGACTTGGTATTTGTTTAATGTTTCTAAAGTTTTAGTTTATAACTTATAAAATTATTCTGAACATAAAACTAATAATCATTTTCTAGTCTAGTCTAGAAATTATATATCAACTTATTTGTTAATATATAGCATCTTTTATGCAAAAAAGGTAGTTTGAGAAAAAATAGTTAGAATATTAAATTTTCTCAGAATGTTGGATATGTCGTATTATACTTCGATTTAGTTGTCATTTTGTTTATTTTTAACACTGTTAATTTTAAATAAATAATTAATAAATCTGATTTACAAAATTAAATATGATTTTGGACTCAATTACAAATGTTTGGAGACAATGTCTATTACAACTCTTTTAAAATTATATAATAGAATCTATGTGAAATTAACTTTTACACAACAGATTTAGAATGTTGAAGAATAAACATGAATTTTATTGTACATTTAACTAAAATGTATGTTTCTTTTCTAAGCAAACGTTAATTTTATTTATTTTTTTTAAATTTATTTAACTCATTCACTTCGAAAATTATTTATCTTTTTGCGGCTACTTATTCATCTTTTATTCAGTTATTAAGTTTAAAATATGCGTACAAATATATTTTTATATATTTAAAATGGTATATCATAAAATTAATTGTATATAAATAAAATTTAAACAATAATCATTTTAAAATTATCAGTTTGTTAATAGAGTGTATCAGAATTCTTTTAAAAGAACTTCGGATATAACGAATAATTTGGTTATAATGACGAAAAGAACAGCCAGTGAGCAGGAAATAAAAAAAATATTTTTTCGTAAGACTATGTAAAATTTTGCTAATAATGGCATATAAAATTCTTTAATTCTGTTTAATTCTATTTGCAGGTTATAAATCAAAATCGTGAAAATTTTATGTTTTATACTTAACCAAGGCAATTAGTAAGAATGTTTTTAATTTATAATATTAGGTTGGTAGGAAAATAATTGCGGTTTTTGTTTTCTGAACTCTAACCTTAATTATTTTCAATGAAAGTGTCATTTCATCGTGCTCATATTAATATCATTTTAAAGTGCACTTTTCGGTCTGTATTTTGGTAACATCGACTTTAGTTTTATTATTAATTTTGCTTTAAATTAGGCTATTGAACTAAAGGTGGAAAAGGAACAAATAAGAGTATTTTTTTCAAAAGGGCTTTGAGTTCAGAACGGGTGGTAAAGCAACAGAAACTGCTCGAAAACAAAACGATACTTTTGGTGTGGGTACTGTTAAGGAATGTACGGTACAGCAGTGGTTCCAAAATGTTCGTGGTGGGGATGAGAGTTTTGAAGATGAAGAAGATCATCAGCGTCCATTTTCAGTTCATAATGACCAACTGAAGACATAAGTTGAATCAGAATCACATACAAAAATTGAAGAACTTGCACAAGAGATAGGCGTTAATCATCTAACAGCTCTGGAGCACTTAAAAAAGCTGGCAAAATCAAAAAAGAGAAAAATGTATATGAATTTGAAGTCATTAGAAGCAACTATTTTTCTACCATCCTTATAATTAAATACCTTATTTAGTCTTTCATTTTATTGAAGTCTAATTGTAGAAGGTCTTTTGATATGGCTTAATCACTAAAGAAAAAAACACGTGCCAATAAGAGGATAGTGTTGTTATGAACAACATTTAAAATGGAAAAACTTCTTAGAAAAATTTTCAATGCACCAAAATTTTAATTACCTGGTTTTGAATATGTAAGGACATAATCTTGGCAAAAATCTATGGACAAGTGGCTGGCTTTAAGGTTCGTGATTATTAAAATTCTGATGAAATTGTTTTATTCTTTAAATTTGTATCCTATAGAACTTAAAGCTCAAGTTAACGGCATTTCCATATTAAAACATACGTGTCAAGCAAAATGCATTTTATTTTCTAAATTCTGTAAATATATTAATGGAGCAAATTGATTCTTTGACCAATTCTAACTTATTTGTTGAACTGATTGATTTTTTGTTCGGTTTCATCTGATCATCTTCTCTAGTCTTCACACTATCCTCTAGCTAATCGTAGTAAAACACGATTTCTTCACAAAACTCAATTGAAATAGAGAATTAAGAAACTATATGTTTTGTGCATGTTTTTGAATACTGCAAATAAAAAATATCTGATTGCGGCACAATTGTACCGTCACCTGTAAGTAATACATTATTTAGAAATTGTTTTTGAACATACTACGAAAAATTAATGAAATAAAAAAGTTAAACTACATTTTCATTACAATTTGAAGCTTTAAATTAAACTCATTATACGAAATGTATGAATTGAAACTAAATTTGCCTTTTAACATGAAAAGTACTCGTAAATGTACACAGCGTTTGTGCACATATAGAAAGAATCTTGAAAATGTTATCCCGAACTAAATGTAATTAGATTACAAACAAACTGTACGTTTCATTGAGTAGGCAAGTGTACAGTATATGCGGCAACTATTTTATCGTCTACTTCCATAACGGAACATACGACATCACAGAACCAGAGAGCGTAAACACGGAACTCTGTGCTCGGACCGTGACTCGTTAAGTAGACGTGCACGTGCCGGAACCTCGTTCAACAGTTTCCGGTCTGTCGGACGAAACACCGACTGCTATATCGCCGTTCAACGAAAATATGGATATTTGGTTTGAAATGTACGGGAACAACGGAATTTGATTGATGTTGAACTGCTTGACGAACTGATAAATGACGTCTGGTTAAAAAAGATATTAATTCTGGAGAGAATATAACTTTTTTGAAATATTATTTATAGATACTTAGTTAATAAATAAATTGAAATAATTATAAAAAATTCAACAATATACATGAGATATTTTTTTTCATTCTGTATAACATATAATTTCAAGAAAACTTTATATTGAAATTTTAAGTATTGAATAATTGTATAGACATTTTATTTTTTTAAATTGCAAAATATTTGTTTCATAAATTTTCCGACATATTACAATTTATAAGAATAGTTACCTTAAATTTTATTATAAGGTTTTATTATTTGCTGAATTTATAGGAAGCAAAACCAGGGACATAATAATTAACTGCTTTAATATTTAATCTGTGTAACATATAATAAAAAAACAAATCGAATTTAATGTTATTTGTTGAGTGCATGAGAGTTCGCGTATTATTCAGGTATGGTTACAACCCTAATATTCAGTATATTTTGTTAAAAAGAGTTATGGAAAATTATTTACATAGTAGTTAATAATTATAAAATTTGATTTTATCCACAACAATTCTATATAATAATAACTAAATAAAAATTTTGCATGTTCTAAGTCATAAAAATGGTTATTCATTTCTTATTATAAAACTAAACGAGTCTCATTTTATCAGCTATAACAGATTTCACATTATTTTGTGTCTTTATATTTAAATCAGCAATATTTTTGCAATTGTTTTTATAAATATTTTGCTTAAAGATTTTCTAAAGAAGAATCAAGTGGAGCAAGGACAGATGAATGGCGAGGCCAATATTTTCTTGAAATTGTTTGTTTTATGAGAATGCATTCTTTGTTAGTTTCAGATGTTGATCCGTCGTCTGTAGTTTGTGATAGCACTTACCATATATTTCAATACTGGAAACTTTCATTATTTGCCATATAAATGAAAGGCGACATATTATAAGTGCCATTGGCTTAAATTGACATTTGTCAGAAACACATAATTTTGAATTGACCATTTCATTAAATATAATGGTATTGACCTTATTATATGTATAGTAATCAAATAATAAATTATAAAAAACCCCATATCATAAAATGAGTTTTAAAATATGGGTCTTATTATATATATATATAGTCTGTCTTATAAATACTTGCGTTATTGTGTCTGCTACTTTATATTATAAGTGTTTATTATAATGAAAAATAGCTAAATAAGAAATATATTCCTTAATATTAATAATTTGTTTGTAGGGTAAAATCATCATTATTTATATTATTTTACAGTGTAAATATCTGAAATAATTTTATTATTCGTGATCATTTTTTTTCGGTGTTCACATTTTATATATTAGTATCCAATTATCATTTTTAATAATAGTCTTCATTAAATGAATTGGAGTCATTACTGGATTATGGTTTTTCAGAAGTCTTGTTCTTCTTTATATGACTACTTACATTATACAACCCTAGATTGGAAAATAAATTAATATCTGCTGCTCATTTTTTGCAATTTATTGCTTGTAGATAATAAAATTGAACGATAAATAAATATTAATATCAAAAATCGCCATTTTCTTTACCATAGCTATCTGATGATGAAATTGGCATCAAAATGCGCATTAACAATAGTCATATTTATGAAAAATGAACTTAATATTTTGATCAAAAAATCATTTTTATGTAGACTTGTGCGGAGTAAAGATACATATGCGAAAGCTTCTATTAATTATTATTTTCAATAAAAAAGTGACTAGCTGTCATTTGAAAAAAAAACTCTAGTCTCATAAAAAATTATCAAATTAAAATTGCGAATTTTCTTACCAAAAATCCTCTTGAATGCTTTCAACAGTTCACACGAACTATTAAGTTTGAAATATTTCTTCAATATGAAACGTGCTACTTTTTGTTAACATTCAATACCGTCCTCCACAAAACGTATACTGTTCACGTTGCTATAGTGCTCTTAACATGTTTCACCCATGATAAATAAACTCATTCTTTCACTTAAGAATTGCAATTTTGTTATATCTTTAAAATAAAAAAATAACCTTCATCACAAGTTCAATAATATGATATATATATATATATATATATATATATATATATATATATATATATATATATATAAGAGAAGCTATCATAGAAATTTATTTTGTTTAACATACTAAAAAATTAAAACACATCTTTTCATTATATAAAAGAGTAATTTTCTTAAGAAGGATCATGTCTACAAACAAGATTTTGAATTTTTTCATAATGAAGTATATACGAATTTATATTACTATAATTTAGAAACAACAAGGAAATAGATGTATTTATATATATATATATATATATATATATATATATATATATATATATACATAAAGAATATTCAAAATAATGCTACAAATATGTTAATTATTTTTTAGGATCTAACCGAAAATTATGTTGTTTATATGTGAATAGATACATTTTTTATTTATCGGCTTATACTTATGCATAAGTTTTTAGTACTATTCATCAAGCAACATAGAGTGTTTATTTATGTGACATGCATCATAGGACACAATTAGAAAAAAAAATGTAAAAAGGACACATGACTAATTTGAATGTATCACGTTGTATACGATACTTAATATTCTTCGTTTTAAAATTATATAAAGCTTATTATTTGTATAGAAATTCAAGAAATCATCTAATTACCATAAACCAATAATATATATTAACAAATTTAGTAGAGAGTTGTCCTCTCAAAAAAAAACTTTTAGTAACAGTAAATAGACCAGTTGTATGTTTATAAGATTAAAGTATTTAAAAAATCATATACGAACACCATATATAATAAAAAAATATAAATATATACATTAACTTTTTAACATATTTAAAATTGATATCGAATCATAAATATAATTTTATTACTTTATGCCCATGATCTCGTTAATATGCTATCCTGAAGGTCTTTGTCATTTTGAATTAGCTGTGGTCACTTTCTATTACTAGTTTCAGAACGAGGGCCATCCTAAGATGGTTTTTGAAATCGTCAAAATTCACCAAAGAATGTTACCCAAACATAAATATAACATAACATTTTTCCGCCAGAGAAAGATAAAATATTGTTAATAAAAACAATTATAGTTTCATTTTTACCCAGTTCAATAATAACAACAATAAATACTTAGTGACGAAAACGTATTAAAAGTGCTTAAATATACATATTCATAAGAAAATGTATCTCTATGAAATGATATTATCTTCTTCAACTGAATGACGTCATATGTATTGCGATCCGTGTGAAATTCTAATTGAATTTCAAAAGGACAATAAACGACATCTGGCGACATTTTTTTGTATAAAGTGTTTGTAGAAGATATGATAGAACGCATACGTCAAATATGGTTTATAAAATATTATTCTGATAATTTGATTATGTCTAGGAAGTTGTAAATCATTTATGATATTCTTCTGGTCTTACACCATCAGGATAACATTTATTCAAATTTCTTAATAATTCTCCAATGGGGGACCAGTAAGAGAATACCTACGTGGACAATTTGAAGTTCTTTAATTCAACAGTCAAAAGAAGCTGTCTCAGGAGGAAGATCAAGAAAAATATTCAAATCTCCGACTCAGGAAACACTCAGAAATTTTTTGAGATACGAACCATAAGCTCCTGTTTCCGGCAATCGTATAGCGGTGGAAGAAATAAATGTTATCCTACTGCACAGCATACTTCTATAATGGTAATTAGTACACTTTTTCGAGAAAATTAGAATATTGACCAAATAATTTTTTATGTTCCAAAGAAGAAAAAGTTCTGTTCTGAAGGAATGTATAGTTATTACAATAGGAATCGATTAAAAGTCAGGCTCGAGTCGCAGGACACCTGATGCCAATCAATGACGGAAAGTAATGTCATTTCGTAGGTGTGCTGTTACTTACGCGTACATATAATGATGAATTTTTATTGAACATTTATTAAGTTTCTATGCCTGAGTATATACCGTTACTATAAGAAAATTCAATTGCTAACAATACCTTAATTGTGTAGTACACTTTTTGTGATATTTTTATATTCGTAGTTTTTGCACACTAATTATTTGTATTAGTCACATTTAGTTTTGATTAATATTTATACTAGTATTTGGATATTATACAACTGACCTACATTGATCAAATTCATTGTCTACTACGTCAACAACTTTGAAAATATCAAACATGTCATCTTCAACGCCGACAGTGTTATTAAAAATGTAATATAGTAAATAAGTTAACAATATTTGATTAAACATGACATTTTTCATCACGATTAATTAGAAACGTATTGGGTGTTGGAATTAATTCGTAGCGTTTTACAAGCATTTTACAAGAGATGGCGTAGGTAGTATATTCTTCCATTGTTCCCTTTAACTAAATATTCCCCGTAAAACAGCTGTCCTTAGGCGTCAGTTTCAGTATATGTCATTTGGTTGAAGTGTAAATAACAACACTTTGTACTTTATCGAATATGTCGAATTTCATGTCGGATAAATTGTTTTTGCGGGGAGTTTTACTTCATTGCTTTAACATGAAAAACAGTGCTCCTGAAAGTCATCGTATTTTAGTGTAATTTTATGGTGACCATGCTCTAGCTGAGTAAACGTGTCGGAAGTGGTTTGCACGTTTTAAAAGTGGTGATTTCGACTTGGAAGACAAGGAACGACCTTGATAGCCGAAAAAGTTCGACGATGAAGAATTGGAGGCATTGCTTAATGAAGATGTCATGTCAAACACTTCAAGAATTGTCTGAATCCTTAAGAGTTGACTTATCAACGGTAGGAAAACGCCTTAAAGCCATGGGAATGATCCAAAAGCAAGGAAATTGGGTCCCGTACGAATTGAAACCCAGGGACGTTGAAAAGCGTTTTTCTACCTGTGAACTGCTGCTTCAATGGGAGAAAAGGAAGAGATTTTTGCATCAAATTGTCACAGGCGATGAAAAGTGGATTAATAACGACAATCCCAAGCGCAGAAAGTCATGGGTTAAGCCTAGATAACCATCAACTCCAGCGGCGAAGCCAAATATCCATGGATCCAAGCTCATGCTCTGTATTTGGTGGGATCATAAGGGTGTGATCTACTATGAGCTACTCAAACCGAATAAAACCATCACTGGGGATCGCTACCGACTACAATTGATGCGCTTGAGCCGTGCATTGAAGGAAAAGCGGCCGGAATACTTTGAAAGACACGACAAAGTGATTTTTCGGCACGACAATGCTCGTCCGCACGTCGCAAAACCGGTCAAAACATACTTGGAAACGCTCAAATAGGAAGTTCTACTCCACCTGCCGTATTCTTCATTGCTTCTTCTGATTACCACTTGTTTCGATCCTGTCTGGCCTGCTGGCCTGACAGGCCTGATGGCCTGTCTGGGCAGAAGCTCACTTCTTATGAGGATTGCAAAAAATGGGTCGATTCGTAGATTGCATCTAAAGGCGTTCTTCCGACGTGGTATTCGTCTCCTGCCCGAAAGATGAAACAAAGTAGTGGCTAACGATAGACAATACTTTGACTGATATGTTTTTTTCAATTTCATGTAAAATATCTTTTTTCATGAAGAAAACGTTACGAATTAATTCCAACACACAATAATTATGGTAAAATTTGTTATAATAGATAAGTTAGGATTATAATAGTTATTATTGTTATTAATTGGTGTCATATATTTACTTAAATATTATATTTTTATTTTGAAATGCCCAAATAGTTTGGGATACATTCGAAAGTAGAAATATTAAATAATACAGAAAAGCTAATTATATTCAAATAAGGCATGTGTTACCTTTATATAAACTGTTTTTCCTGAAATCCGAGCCTTAATTATAAATAATAGTTGAAATTATAGATCGATTATAAAATATTTATACTATTAAAAATTTATAGAAAAATAATATAACTTTTATTTAAAACTGGAATGTTTTGCAGGTAACAACACAACACTATATATTCTCCGAAAATTCAATATAAATGAGAGAGTCAGTTGCGTAAATGAAATAATAAATACAACAATTGATAAAAAAAATGATTGAAATGAATATAAGTAATTAAATTTAGTTATTGATTTAATTCTAATATTCCATGAAGAGTGGCTATTTTAAATAATTTACATTTAGTAATCGACTAACTTGTCACAAGGTTAGATTCTATGTACACACTATTCTTAACAAAACTTCTACCAATAATTAAACAATAATTAGTGCTTCGAATACATATATGTAATTGGAGTACGTCTAGACTTAATGATTGCTTACATTAATGTTCGTCAAATAATGACAGGTATGCAAATTGATTTTCGTATAGATGTATATATATATATATATATATATATATATATATATATATATATATATATATATGCTATATAGGAAATTCATACGATTTATTGATTGAATATGTTCTAATTTTATACATATAGTATTGAAATTTATAGTTATTTTGTAACAATTTATATTTTTATATCAAAATCAAAAGAAATAATTCCTGTAATATAATCAATATTTCAAGCAATATACTAAATTAATTTTCACAAATGAATTATTTTCTTATATTTAAGAAAAAATTTTAATCACAAATATTTCATAATTGATTATCAAAAATTTATGATCGTTGCTTTTGTGGATTTCCATGATTTATGTTTTTCTAAGTTATTATGTTTAAAGAGCTAAAATATAAAAAAATGAGGATGATGGCATCACTAACAAAAAATGTTTAAAATGACAAGAAACACATTTTTTGGGGTAAGTAATAAAATCATCTTTGCAAGTGAATTTAGCTTCAAATTCTGAACTATATTGTGAAAAATTGTATTACCATGTTATTTTGATGGGCTTTTTCCTTTTGGAGCTTTTAATTGTATATTTTTCAAATTAGTTATATCGTTATATTATAGCATAACATGAATGGAGTAACCTAACAAAATTGAAATAAAAAAGATAATTAAAAAAGTATATTCAACTTAAGATTCCACACGAAACTATTTAAAAACTGCAACGTATTTTAGTTCAATTGTATTTAAGTGTAAATTGAACCAAAATACTAAATAAAAAATAACATTACTTTCCTTAACTCCTGCGCTCCATTTTAATACTTCCATGTAGATGCCTAAATTAAATCCATATATATATATATATATATATATGTATGTATATATATATATATATATATATATATTATTACGGTAAATAGGTAAAATTTAACAGCGACATGCCCGATTATTTTTTAATAATCAACCAATGAATGTAATAATGACAGTAAATAGAGTTTTTGAAAGATTTGTCTCTAGCAACTTGTATTTGTAATAAAAAATTCCACAATCTTTAAAACACCCATATGTTTTACATAGGTGTAGGTGTATATTTTTTCAAAAAATATTGATATATGTGCTAATAATTTTTGTAATATAATTGTATATATTATATTTATGGGTATGTTCTGATTGTACAATGATATATTTCGTATATCAATCGAAGTAAAAGACTATATAAACACACACACATACCCACACATACACGCACATACATACATATATATATATACGTTATATATATATATATATATATATAACGTATGTCAAAGAATGTTTAAAATAAGTAATTTATTTTTAAAATTATTTATTATATATAAATGAATAAATTTTTATAAATGATATGAATTAAAGCAACCAGATCTTAAAATATATCATCAAATATACGTTGAAATGTATAATGTTCAGTACAATTTTGAAAGTAAATGATTTCTATTAAAATAAAAAAAAGTGAAAATCGAAACAAAATGGAATATGAATATCCTGTTTAATGATACGAATATATTTTTATTAAAAATGTGTCAATAAATGTCCAGAAATTTTAATTACACACTATTAAGGAAAGTTTGTAATTTATGATGAAACGAATTAATTTTCGGGAGCACTAAAAATTTATAAATTTTATATAGCGAAGTAAAGTTATTAAGTACGGAAATTGTTTTATATGTTTAAATTGTGTTTTTTTGTAAAAGAACAACACATATACACACACACCAATATATATATATATATATTTATATATTACACACGCAAACATATTCGTATACATATATATATATATATATATATATATATATATATATATATATATATATATATATATATATATATACCAATAATTTCTCTATATAAGTTTCAAATAAAATATTAACGATATTTTTCTTAAAGATCTGCCACATTTAGAATGTAAACAATTAAAACTAATATAGTAATACGAGCTTTGAAATATATGACTACCTAACTGCCTTCATCCAAAATTAGTAAAAAACTTTTGTTGAATTGTAAGAAAAACAAAGATAAAAATGTATTTTGGGGTGTTGGAATTGTTAGTTATTTTATATGTCTACACAATATAGAGGTACCAATGAAATAATACATTTTGTATTGAGCAGTAAGATAGAGTTTTGAAATTCTTTTGAAAATGAAATCTGACTCTGGTCTTATGCAAACAATTTGTATTTGTAAAGATGTATTCATTCTAATTTTTAAATTATAAAAATATTTATATAGATATTAGATTAAAAATGGATTCAATTGTATTTATAATGAAAACCTATAAAATCTTTCTTTAACATTAATTTTTCAGACTCACAGACAGAAACAGACACGCAAAAACACGCTCAAACACGTGCAAACACACACACACACACACACATATATATATATATATATATATATATAATAACCTTACATATGCCAAATGGTATAGAAAATATATAAAGTATATTTAATTCTTACTCAGTCTTCAAATCACAAAAAAAATATGAACTTAAGTATGGTATTTGAAATTAATATATTATATTTATTATTGAATTTCACGCCTTTAGTAACTATTGACATTATTTTCACAACTGAACTCTTTTCTTACACATAAATTACAAGAAAAATGTTTAGTAAATGATTACTCAGTTTTATGGCGATGCTAATAACTTTAGCGTTAAAGTACAGAAAAATGTTTCTAAAAAAATGTTTTTTATATCATAGTTCACTGAAGAGTCGCTATCAAAATCTGTATAAGCAATAACCTAAACTGTGTAAGAGTTTTCAGATCATATATAATATGTTCTATAATAGAACATATTATAGAACATGATCAAGCGTTTAAATAAAATGCTATATAGTTACTCTGTTTCAAATTATGCACTTGTGTAAAATATGATATATAAACAAATATATTGACATATATATATATATATATATACATATATATATATATATATACATATATATATATATATATATATATATATATATATATATATATATATACAGACTGTCCAAGGTCTGGTACCGAAAAAAATACATGACGTCAATTATTGTTTAATTTTATTTAAAGACATTTCTTCTCAGTTAATATAACACTGGAAGCGATTAAATATATTTTAGACGCAGTCACTGTACTTCATTTTCATAATCGCCCTTAAAACTTCAGTCGAAGTCTTTTTAAATGACCTGAATAGTGTCAAAAGCTTTCTTTTCGTTATCAACTTAAGTATTAGAAATAGCCAGAAGTTACTTGCAGTCAAATCAAGCAAATACGGGAAGTGTTCGTGTACTGTGATGCATTTTTGGCCAAGAAATCGCGTACAATATTAAATTTGTGCGACTGAGCATTATCGTACAGAAGCACCAAGAACACTACTCCTGGTATTCAGGCCGAACTCGAAGAATCCTGGGCACTAATGAACTTAACTGTCGAAGTACCGTAAAACTCCAAATTGATCAATTCGATGAAACCTGTTTCACAAATGATTCCGAATACTTAAATAATCCGCGTTCATTGTTTAACTTTCCGGTACGAACTCCTTGTAGACAGTTCCTTTCAAATCGAAGAAAAGGGCTAGCAATGTTTTGATTCGGATGTTTTGCATGCGCACTTTCTTCTGTTTTGGATCTGTCATTCCAGACTCTTCTGCTCTGTGAGTAGCTCATATTAAGAGAACCATGTTTCGTTACCCGATACGATGTTTTTCATGAAATCTGGATCAATATTGGTTGCTCGTAGCATGTTTTTGCGGTGTTCAACTCGGGTATCATTTTGATCCTCTGTGTGTGATACGAATAGTGCACAAATCTTTTATTTGTCCAAATCCTCGATTGAAATTTGTTGTACAGTGTTTTTAGGTATGCCAGTGAAATCCACGATGAGTCATGCAAAAACACAGTGGTCAGATCGAAGGATTTCAAGCACTTTGTGTTCAATTTCAAAAGTACATCTTGTTTTTGACGGCTGTGCTCGTAAAGCGTCTACGATGTCTTCCCTATTGTCAATAAATCGAGCATACAATCTGAAAACGCTGGAACGATCCAAACAATCACTACCGTACACACTTTCATCATTTAATACTTTTCGACAGCTATGTTTTCTAGTTTAAAACAAAGTCTAATATTGGATCTATTTTCCATAGTCTTTCTCGACGAGTGTCAATTAGGTACTGTCACATCTAACGTCATAACTAATGATGATGTTATACTAGCGCATTGAATTTTCGGTAGCCATAGCTGAAATGTCAAGCTTCATAATGCGACCACTTATCAACAGTTGGCATAGCAGGATTTTTTTTAAATCTGTCCTACCAGACCCCGGACAGACTATATATATATATAAAGAGAGAGAAAGACTTTTTCGATTATAATATGGTAAAACTAATATAATATTTTACATTTTAATGTAAATTTATAACTAAATAAAAAAAAGGCACTAAGTAATAAGAAACTTAATTTGATATTAAAGAGAGCTACCAAATAAAGAAAAAATAAAAACATTTTTACTATGTTATTGTCATTAATTAAATATCTGTCAATTAGTTATGTTCAGTTGCTAAAAACTGACTATTTAGACCATTTTTATTCAGATATCTTTTTTAATTGATGATTAAAATGTACTTTTTTGCAAGTTTAACTATTTTTCAATATAACAGGCATTTACCTAACGTACAATACATCAATCTCTTAAATATTGTTGTATATAGATTGATTGTGGGTTTACTTTTATTTGATGGATTATAAGTAATATTATTCCAATTTACTTTTACATTTGTTTTGGAATTTTAATTCCTGACTTAATAATAAACAATAAAGGTATTTTGACAACTATGTATCAATTATTAAGTTTATAACATATTTTGCTTCAAAAAGACGTCTAAGATTTACTTTTAAAAAAGTGACCGCAATGGGTCACTGTTTATATTACAGAGTTTTCACTTTCGAAAACATTTCCATGTTGTTTGACCGCCACTTTCATGAACTCGGGATTCAAATGAAATTAAGTTCATATAAAATATGTATGTGTACATATTTGTTGGAAAAGTTTATTCGAAAATGTTTGTATATAAGATATTAAAAATAATATGAAAGGGTTTTTGAAAGGATTTAAATGTGGTACTTTTCACTAGTATAAATAACAAATATCATAGACTGAAACAATTTTTTTACAGAAATAAACGCACTTTTATGAATTAAAAATATTTTACATACATATGAAATATTTTAGAAGGCAATTTATTTATTTACATTTTACATTAAAATTATTGTTATTTGCAAAATTTTCGAAATTTATAGAAAATCTCATCTAAAATACTGAAAGGTTTTAAATTAAATCGATAGATAATCAGAATTGAATTTATTAGAAAATAAATAATCTAATACAACAAATAATTGTTTGTGAATGATTTCCTAGTCCAAAAATAATAATAAAATTTAGAATAAAAAATATAAATATGATAGTCTTTGTTATTTTAGATCATCCAGTGTCCATTTTCTACTACTGACTGGCATGTGTGACTTCTGCAGGTAAATATTAGAAACCAGTTTTAAATTGGTTTTATGTAAGTTTATATGAATTGTATTTATAAGTTATAAAATATGGCGTTGAATTTCATGACTATTTACTTACTTAATATATTAGTTTTATTGATAAATGTATTCTTTATTTTCTTTAATATATAATTACTACTTTGTTTATCCCTTTATTTTCAATTTTTATTATTTAAATTATATTATTAATGTATTTGATATCATGTTCCATTTTTAATAAGTATATATGAAATATTGTGTTTGTTATATTGAATATATATATATATATATATATATATATATATATATATATATATATATATTATTATTATTACACGGATTACATATTCATTTATAAACACCGTTTAGACTATACATATTCCTGATTTCTATTTTGTGTTTAAATTGGTTTTTCGGTGTTTGTTTTGCTTTCAAAGCTTTTTTATATGTATTTCTAGAATTTTTATATTTTATATGAGCTTATAGAGGATTAAAAGCACATAATATCATTCATTCATCTGAATTGCCTATCTATAATAGTATGTATTTAAGAGTGGCCTTCTAAAAATTATAAACATCAGTTACATATAAGTTTTATGGATTAATTAAATATAAATTATTATTTTTCAAAAATTGGCATAAATTATATGCCATAGAGACGTATTAAATTTCATTCTCTTAATAAACTATATTTTTTATGAAAGATTTATTTTCATTTCAATAAGGGTTGTTGGATTATATATATATATATATATATATATATATATATATATATATATATATAATATAAAACGCTTGTTTTTGAAATAAAACTCTATTTTCTATTAATTAATAAATTTATGCAAATTTCAACATTCACATAAGAAAATTGAATTCGTTGATTTATTCATTAAAAACTCGGACATTTTTGTTCGAATCGATCATTGTTAGAATACTTATTAGAGGACGGAATAAAATAAATAAGAATAAAAAACATCCAATCCATCATCATTCGTCTTGAATCCTTTTTACGTTCTATCGAACGAAGGACTTGCGATCAATAGCACCACACTGATTCATAATTCACTTTCGTTGCGAGTTTTCTTGTACGCGTGTTCATTATTTGGTTCGGAACGTCGAACCGTTGCCCCTGTGAATTGCAAATAAGTTTTGTAAGAGCGTATCGTTACGACAACGTCGACGGCTCGACCGATTTCGTCGCCCCACGACCACCGAATCTGTATCACCGGTTTCATTTACTTACAGGGGATGCGTGAACTTTCTTGTTTGAGAAGCCACATCAAAAGGTTCCCCTATCGAATGACCGGCTTTTGTGTGAAAGACGACACAATTGAAGAAGACGACAGAATTTGTCTATATATACACATACTCATATACAGACAAACATAAATAAGAATATATATATATATATATATTCCTGTTTTGTTTTTTGGTTTTTTAGTAGATAACAAGGAAAGTGTATTAATTTTTTTATCAACTTTAATAAGACTTTTAAAAATGCTTTCATTAAATTAAATTCTACCGAGAAGCAAAATTCCATTGATAAAAAGATAAAAAAATCAAAACAATAAAGTTTTTGCTTGGAAGAAGGTTGATTACCCCTCCTAAAACTCCAATATATGTGTAAAATACGTTAGTCATTATTTTTATTTATTTATCTTGATATTTTATGTATTTATCTTAATATTTTATTTATTTACCCTAACATTCTTCAACATACGATTAATTTTAATATATTGTCACGAATGAAATAGGATAAAAATCGATTACTTTCTTAATAAAATATGACATAGTATTGAACCAAATTTAATATATTAACATATTTAAATAGAATCTAAAGTAATGATGCAATGTATTATAAAATAAGAAATATTTTGACCAATTATTTCAATTCAAAACGAGAGAAAGTGATTTATTTTTTTAAAATTTTGAGACCTTTTATGAAAATAAAGAAAATAAAGATTAATTATACGTATCAAGTCTTCTTGTATTATATAATAAAGTACATCTATACATAATATTAATTTATAAATATTAGAAAAAGTGAAAGAATAAATATGAGTCAAACAATACCACTCATAGAAAAAAAAAACTGTCGTTAAAAGAAAATTAGAAACCTATGACAGATATCTATTTTTGCGTGAGCACAATATAATTCATTATATTTTTTTGCATTAGACAGTATGTGATATCAAATCACGTTTTTGTCCTTCATTTTAGTTTTATTTTTGATTTCCTGATTATTAATTATAAAAAGTATATACAAATTTTTTTTTTAGATTTGAAGTAAAAATTATTTAAATCAATAAAATCTGATCAATGGCAAGTTTATGTAATGATTTTATTAATATAATTTATTTGGTTTGATCATATGGTGCAATCGAGTTTATCAATAATACGCTCCTTCTAGTACTAGGCAAGAACGACCTTGTAGCCTTTTATTGTCAATAAATGTAGTTCTGGCTCTTTGCGCTAAAGAACCAGGATTGAAAAGGGTATCTGTGAGTCGGTTATAACAACCTCCAAAATCAAGTCAGCAAGAAGGGATTTTAGGGCTCTGTTTATTAAACTATCAGGTGTCAAAGGTTCTTATTATCACATTATTAAAAATGATCTTCATTTAAACATAATTTAAATAACAACTAGATACTAAATTAAAATTTTATTAGTAATGAACCATTCTTCTATCAGAGCGCGTAAATAAATTTAAACAATTAAAAAATTTACAGCGAGAAAACCCAATATGTCTTTATACAAACACCATTATTTTCTAAAAAAATGTGTATGTGAGGCCATCCATGGTTGAAGTGAAACTTCCGAGCTGTAAATATAGAATACTTTTTTTTAATATTTCTTTCCTAGTATACTCTCTTTACGAGGAAACAATACTCTGTTTATATATTTAGTATAAATATAAATTATATCGTGTGAATTTTGCATCAACATAGTTTAAAAATGAAACAATTGGTTTGTGATAGTTTAAATATATAAAACTGTACACGGATTCGTACCATTGTACTACACCACACCCGACCACTCCCCACTCCCAAGCGTACCCCCACTCCGTTTCGGCACAAAATTTTGTTTTACAGCATTTCGACTTGTACCGCTGGCACGGTCCCATCCCTATGCACTTAATTTCCTTCACACAATTTTGTTTCACAACAATTCGACTCGTGTCTACCGTGCCCAAAAAAGTTTAACTTCCAAAATAAACGTGTGGATTGATATATCACGAAATTGCTATATATTGATCGTTTTTTTTTGTTATAATATAAAAAAATATAATAAAATAGTCATATTTAGCATCAGTAAGTTATATAACAATTCATTTAACAATTACAGGACAAAGAAATTCAACGAGAAATTCCTCGTTGAATTAGTTGCATTATTTAGTTGCATGATCTTATGATCATGCAACTACAGAGAGCACAGATGTAAATTTAAGTTATAGTTTTGATTTTTATGATATAATTTTATAAATAAGAGATTACGGTCAGCTTGCTAATTAGATTCAATGAAGTTAGACTACGAGTACTTTTTAATTTGACATTCAGAAATTTTATTTATAAAAAATATATAAACAATGGAGAAAAAGTATTGTTCTTCATAGAAAATAAATCTATGAAAATTGATGAAGTTTTGAAAATATTTTTAATACCATGTATATTTTTTACAAATTTTATTTACGATGAAAAATATTAATAATGAAAAGGTAAAGATACGAGTAAATACGAGTAAATGTGCTGCACTATATTAAACTAAATGTTTTTGTTTTTCAAAGTGCTATGTATACATTTTTCATTTGAAATCAGATTATTTTTGAATTTTCTATTTCTTGATTTTTACCTTTTCGATGCACATTTTACAAGTAAGAAAAGTAACAATTATATATTTTCTTGAATGTGATATTCATATTAAAGTTAAATTAACGAAATGTAATAGGTTAAAGAAAAATAGTTTTTATTACGTTTTTCAGAAGTATTATTCAAAAATTTAGTAAATTTTTTTATTGCGTGTAGAATATAAAACATTGAGCAGCACAAATACCAATATCAATATTTCAGTCAGTCAGAAGTTAAGTATTTTATGTCGTTCTGATGAAAACCCTCCGTATTTAAGTTTTATTTCCTCTATGTATATGTTTCTATTTTCTATTATATTACCAACTTTTTTTATTCTCAGATGAATAGTTTTCTTCCACCATTCTTTATACATAATACATTTAAGTTCTAAATGACCTGATTTAACAAGTAAAAAAAATTTTATAATAATTTTTCCCTTTTTTATAAAAGGAGAGTTTTTTAGATACTGATTTATTTTGTCTAATTTGGCAGTTATATCATTGTACTTTACAATAAGTTTAGACTTACGTATTATGTTTCTCTTTTATTCAACTCAAAAAATTTCTTACTATGTATTGTACACTAACATTCTTCTTGTCATGTCATTTCATAACCGTATATATATTGAGTTAAACAAGAACTTCTATGAGAAATAAATCGGAAAAATACGACAAAATCAAGATTGAAGCGTCAACTATTTTAATTAAGTACTAGACATGTGTAAGTTAATTTCCGCAAGAAGAGGATGTCTATATCATATAAGCGCAAGTTAGGCATATGGTTAATTAAATTTTATTTCACATTCTAGTATCAAGTATGAACAGAATTTGTAGTTCAATATTTTTTTTTATATTTCTTAAGATATATTGTTTAAAAAATATTAAGCAAAGAATGAAAAATAAAACTTATACTAATTATAATTAGTGTTAAATGTTTTTGATTAATTATTTACAGAGTGTATTTTAATAAAAATATAAATATTTTAGAAATGAAAAAAATGTTTCACGTCTATACGTGAATTGAGATACCTTATATTAATAATGTGGTAAGAACAAAAAATAATCTATTTACCCAATAACATTTTTTTTCCATTTTTAAGTTCCTCTATAATAAATATAAATATTTTTCTGTTATATTTATGAATATGTATACCTAGTGCGGTGTGCTCAAGTATGTATTCATACTTGGCATGCTACTGTTTCCATTATATGTAAATAAATGTTTAACTTGGAAAATTTAACAAGAAATAATATGACATGTTGGTCGGTTGTAAAGCCCGAAGTGGGTAATGTTCGTGCGACAGCTGGCTCGTTATGTGACAGTTAACTTGTTAAACATCTATATAATGTTTACTATGAAAAAACATTTGGCTGGATTATACAGAAATAAAATTAGACATGTTTTTTTTAATTTGATTTATTATAAACTTATTTCCATTTCTATGTAATTAAAATAATATTCATTAGAAACTTACTGTAATTGGTAGATTTTGTAAACTAGTTTTTTACTCCCTCCGCAAACAATAATTTTTTCTGTTAAAGAGTATTTAATAGTTGTTTATCGATCATTTTTAATAACCACGTGCATTTAAATAACAATGTTATAAGAACTTAATACAGAAAAAAGTTAAGAAAATCGAAAAAAATTATAAAACTCTTGCATTTTATCGCTCTAAGAATGATATAATGACCATCTAAATATTAATTAACAACAACAAAAAATCAATAATTAATAAAAAAAATATTTTGATCGAAAAAAATTGTGACCCCATACGGCACACTTTTTTTTATAATAAAAATACTAAACTTGGTCAAAATTATCTTAAACAGAGATAAAATATTAAGGATGTAGTGCATCAGGATATTTATTGAGTAATTGCTTCATTTCTAGCAATAAGGTTTCCCTAAGTACGTATACTTATGCAAAACTCCAACAGTAAAATTTTACTCAATCACTTGTAACACAAGTAACATGACATCCCTACAATCAAGACCAGACCTGTATTTTACATTAAATACTGAGGAAGATTTGATAAGTGATTGTTGATACATTTGCTCAGATATGTGTATCTGGCAACAAATTGCATAATATTTTAGAGCGTATGGGAGAACAGTTTACGAAAACAAGAATGAACATGATGTTAGCTGATAGGATTACTAAATATGATCATGTACTCCCATCACAGGTCAATATAACACTAAAAAATCATATTATTCCTAGCTATTTGTTATTTTTCTTCGTCTTTAGAATAATAAAAGTTTAGTAGGAATATATTTTTCAAAAAATTTTGAAATCATTATTATCTTTAGAAAAATCACTCGGGTATTCCGTGATAGTACATTGAATGAATACCTACTACATAATGTAGTACTGTAATACTGGAATTATTTCCATACTTATACATATTATAAGACGATGAAGGAATTATATTAAATGAGAAAAAAAAACATTAGGGGAAATTAAATTTAGAAGAGAGAAAAATATTTGAACCAAAGGGAAAACCAACTTCTGATAAATACTAGATAAATACGACAGTTCATCAGCGAGTTGTATTAACGGTTTATCGGCTACCTATAGCATAGAAAATAATATTGACTGTACTTCAGCAGGGCACAATTTAATGTACGTTGCGAAATGGTGTGGGTCGTATAAGAAAGTCGAACCAAAATTGCAAATGCAACAATATACTTCCTGTCTCATTTAAATGAAGTCAGATCAATTGGTAAGTATCATGCTAGGGTGATGTTGATCCATTTTCCAAACTTTCAGATGAATTTCTTGTTTTATCAAAGCAAAAAAAAATGTTCGTGGAAGAAAAGTTAAATTAGCGATGAGAGCTCCTAGATAACCGTCAAGGGAAGTTTTAAACGGAATAAATAATATATTAGTCTTTTTTTTCGTCTAACTGATATATTTGTGTCTTTTATTTTATATATATATATATATATATATATATATATATATATATATATATATATAAATCGAAATGTATTCAACGTTTCATTCCTGACATTTTTGTGAATAAATTGAAAATATTAAAAAATCATCCTTGATAAAACATAATTGAATCTGACAAGTAGTAAATTGTCATGAATAATAAGATACTATATATCTATATCTATATATATATATATATATATATAATATATATTTTGTATCTACACAATATTTCTTGCCGATTTTATATTCTGTTACATTTTAAAGTTTTGAGACATGTATCATATACTAGTTTACTAATAATAATAAAAAGTAAACAATTTTAAACTAAGAAGAATTGAGAAAATACTACTTGCCGACTTTTAAGACTAATATGAATTTTTGAATCGACCAGTTTATCGAAAATCGAAAATATTTTTGAACAAAAAGCTAATTTTTGACCAGTATATAAGATTTAGTATAAAATATTTAGTGTATGTTTTTAGTACATTTTACAACTATATCTTAAATGGTACTGTTTTTAATTGATAACGTTTTATCTATAAACAGAACATATATATATATATATATATATATATATAATTAGTTTACACTAACTGTTCTTAATAACAATTGAGCTAATACAACATTAATAATGATGACGAACATTGAACTGATACTTGTAATTACTTCAGATTTATGTTTTTTTTTCTATACCGATAAAATGTTTTATCAGTAAAAATATGAAATCAGTGATTTAAAATAACATTCAATTTTATTTTTTCTGTATATAATATAATAATATATCTTGACAACTATAAATACATGGTATTCGACATTGGTGGGCTGTCAGAATGGATATAATTACCTTATTTAATGAATCTGGGAAATACATTTTCTTTGAAGTAGAAACTTTTTTCACAACAAATGAAAATGCATTACAATATATAAAATTCAAATATATAAAAATATTATTGAAAATACTACAAAAAATATAAATTATGAGTATTTAAATAAAATATAACATCCTTAGGAATCAGTTATATGAAGGAATATAATCAGTATGTATTTCTAATAAGTTAAATATAAATAAATTTCAATAAAACGAATGAAATCTTTGCATGAAGTGAATTCACTTTATTTATGTAGACATTTATTTTTCTAGAATGGAAAATAAATATTTTGATTATTTTGGTCAAAAAAATAAATTAATCTTATATTTTCTTCATATATATATATATATATATATATATATATATATATATATATATATATATATATATATATATATATATAGACAGTCCCACATAACACTTAAGACCCGGATTTCACTTCTGCTTTTGACTATACAAAAAAGTTGATAGTGATATACTTTAATTTTTCCATAGAATTAGAATCTCTCGTCCGAATTTTTTTCCGACATCACCTTGACGTAGACGTTGACGTCAACTTTTTTATATCAAATGAGAACTCCTATTTTTCATTTCATATTAATAAACTAGATTTTCTCATGAAAAATAAGCCCAAGAAAAATAAAATCGGTTATACAGCTACGGAGATAAGAATTTTTGAAAATCACAAAAGAAACAAATTTTAGGAAATAGTAAAAAGGACGTTTTTTTACTTTCTAGCACGAATATGTCGAAAACAGTCGAATAATGGACTCAAGTGAAAGGTAGACCTATCAATAGCTCGTTAAATTGTTAAGCGATTATCATCAAATGCAATTTTTTACCTTTTACCTGTCTCGAAAAAATCGCAATTACGTTCCTAATACATGCACAAAAATAATTGTCGCTGGTACAATAATAGAGATTTAAAAAAGGATAGCGTATTGTGGGGCCCAAGCAGGAGCACACTTCGAACAGTATTTGTTTGTGAATTCACAAACAAGAATTGTTTGTGAATGAAACATATTTTAACGTGACTTGTTTACAATTGTTAATAAATAAAATTATTTTTAACATTTCCAGTTTCTAAAAGTATCTCCTCTTAATTACTTCTTTAATTGTGTATTATTATAAATAAAATGAGAAACGCTTTTACTTTAGAAATTATTTTGCTAATAGTGATAAAACAATTACAAGAATAGGAAGGTGTTGTGTTGTAATCGTATATTTACAATTTTCTGGGTGTTGTCTTTCATAAAATCCTGATTTTTTTGAGACAGATAAAAGGTAGAAAACTGCGATTTTTAGTAATCACTAGAAAATTTAACAAGTTATTGATTCGTCTACTTCCACATAAGTCCATTACTCAATTATTTTCGAGTTATTCGTGCTAGAAGGTAAAAAATGTGATTTTAACTATTTCCTAAAATTTGTAAATTTCGCCATTTTTAAAAATTCTTATCTATGCGATTAAGCGATTTTGCAGTTTTTGTTCTAATTTTTCATGAAGAAAAATCTAGTTTATTAATATGAAAGGAAAAATAGTGACTCCCATTTGATAAAAAAAGGTAACATAAATTTCTACGTCAAGATGACGTCGAAAATATTTCGGACGAGAGGTTCTAATTTTAGGCAATAAAATTAACAATTTTTTTGTATAGTCAAAAGCAGAAGAGAAAAGCTGGTGTTGTGTTAAGTGGGGATCCTGTCTATATATTTATGTATATATATATATATATATATATATATATATATATATATATATATATGCGAGGTATATATATATATGTACATATATATATATATATATATATATATATGTACATATATATATATATATATATTGGATCAGTCATCAACATCTTCCTCGGATGCAAGCCAGCTTTGCCGACTGGTTCTGTCCCTTCATTTGCTTGTTTCCACGTTCGACTGCATTGGATGTTGCTGTTTAGGATCCACTTCTCATCGCAAGTCATTACTGATCTAAAAAGGCTTACTATTGAGACGTCCAAGTAAAGAAACTTCCGAATAGATGCAATCAAACATGTTTTTTTTTTCTAACAACGAGTGCGGCACCCACTTATCGAGTTTTATCGTGAACCCCATCTTCTTTAAAAGCGAAAATACAATAGCTCTGTCAACGTTGAGTGTCTCAGTAGACTCTTCCATCGAAAATCCTTAGTGATTGTCAACTAAAGTGCACACAACACCGATCTCAGTAGGCCGTCGATCGTCGATCTCAGTAGGCCGCTCAGAACTGGGTTGATCTTTGAAGTTAGTCACTACGAGGGTGGTCCCAGAAGTACCCGTCCTGACCTAGAGATGGCGGTAGTTGTTAGCAAAATATCACTGTATTAGAAAGTACACAATCTATAAAGCATATGTTTTAAGTTTGAGGAGGCCACGTTGTTTAGTATTTGTTTGGCAGCCATCAATATTGAACGTTTTCAGCGAATTTGTGAAAATGGAGAAAATTGGTCATCGTTACGTGATACAATACTTTTATTTGAACGGCCTCAGCCCAACCAATATAAAAGCTGAACTGGATTCTACTCTGGGTGAGTCTGCTCCTTCGTTTACAACAGTGAAATATTGGGTAGCAGAGTTTAAACGAGGTCGTACGAGCTGCCAAGAAGAGCATCGCAGTGGTCGACCCAATGAGGTGACGACTCCATAAATGGTGAAGAAAATCCACAAAGCGGTACTGGATGATCGTCGACTGAAAGTGCGCGAGCTAGCAGACATAGTAGGCATTTCAAAAAGTGCGGTACATCGCATATTATCTGAAAATTTGGACATGAGAAAGCTGTGTGCAAGATGGGTGCCGCGTTTGCTCACACTCGAGCAAAAACAGTGTCGTGAAGATGTTTCAATTGAGTGTTTAGCGAAGTTTCACAGCAACAAAGCAGAATTTTTGCGCCGTTTCATAACCATGGATGAAACATGGGTCCATCACTTCACACCTGAGACAAAAGAACAATCAAAACAATGGACTGAAAAGGAAGAACCAGCTCCAAAGAAGGCGAAGACCGTTTCATCTGCAGGCAAGGTCGTGGCGTCGGTTTTTAGGGATGCGCGTGGGATAATTTTAATTGACTATCTTGAAAAAGGAAAAACTATCAACGGTGAGTATTATGCGAACTTATTGCAACGTTTGAGCGAAGAAATCAAGCAAAAACGGCTGCATTTGGCTAAGAACAAAGTGTTGTTTCATCAAGACAATGCACCAGCTCACCAATCCGTTATTGCAATGGCCAAAATTAATGAATTAAAGTTTGAATTGCTACCTCATGCACCCTATTCGCCAGATTTAGCCACCTCGGATTATTTTCTGTTCCCAAACTTGAAAAAATAGCTCAGTGGTCAAAGATTTCCCAACGATGAAGAAGTGATGTCGGCAGTTAATGGGTATTTTGAGGAGCAAGACAGTTCTTATTATAAAAAGGGTATCGAACTTATTGAACATCGCTGGGAAAAGTGTATAGAGCTGAAAGGAGATTATGTTGAAAAATAAATATATTTTTTTCCAAAATTTTTGTGTTTTTTTTGTTGGGTCGGGTACTTCTGGGACCACCCTCGTAAGTCGAAATTTAGCAAACCAATTCTTCACAATTGAAAGTGATGTTGCCTAGTCCAAATAAACGTCCAGAATATTTTTCGTAGGTGCGCCAGCGGTTATTCCTTTTCAAAACTCATAAAATATAACGCGAAAAAAGTATATCTTTCCGTTGTCAATTTTCAAAAATTTTTCCTACACACTAATCCAATCGAAACAAATGTGTCTGATGCTCAAATGAAAGCTGCTACTATTACCTTTTAATCGATATATAACATGCATACATTTCAATCACGAGCCCCACCATGCGGCACTTTTTACACCACCGTATCGAATCGTATACGAACTTTTGCATTGATTCAATATATATGTATATATATATATATATATATATATATATAATTAAAAAATACACTTTTAGCTAATATTAGCAAATCACATAAATCATAATAGCGGAAACTCGCACGTAAAATTGTCGACATGTATTATTAGTAACTTAATTGATAAATTAATCATCAAAAAAAATTTTATATCCTTTATTATTTACTTTATTATTTTGTTTATTATTTACTTTAACATTAATTAGTATTTATAAAAATTTTAGTATTTTTTAAAATCATAATACTATAAAATGTTTACGAAATTATATGTCTCAATTATCTAAATTATTTGTTTAAAAATTTATCTTTTCCTTTTGCATTATAATTACATATATAAAATTTAATAAGAATATTGAAAATTAGGTTAAATAAATAAAAAATATATTTAAAGAAATCAAGAAAAAGAAACACAACACACACTCTTATGACGCCGCATGACTTCGATAGCTGCGTTTAAAGCAGCGTCTTTTCTGTTTCTCATCGCTTTGATATACTTCGAAACGTTCGACTTACATTATTAAGGAGAAAATCGTTAAAAGCGGATAGTAGGAAGTAGTAACGCTGAATAAAAGATGCGTAATGTTCTTAAGTCTCGTTTTAAATGAAACTGCAGCGACGAGCGAATTTATTTTGGAACACTGTTTAGAAAAGTTTTCCGGAGTTTGTGTTTATATTTTCAAGCATGTGTTTCGAGTTGACTGATTTTTTTTAAAATCTATTAAAGATTTTTACGAAAAGTTTTGGAAATTGAAAAGTTTGTTCCGTTTACGTAAAATGGAACAAATATTCAACAGCATGAAAGTAAAAAATGATTATGTAGTAAATTGAAAGTAAATAATATATTCACTTGTCCCTTTTTTAAATTCGCGTAGATTTAGTAAAATTGTGTAATTTATAAAGAAAAATTATTTTCATTTCAAATTTAGAATATATAGTATAGAAATTTAAGATTATGTTAAAGGAATGTATGTGTAGTTCCAGACTTAAGTGTCTGCATGACTATGATCAAACGCAATAACTTTTGAAGCACTGGATATTTTTTATGATTATTTTTTAAATTATATTTTGCATAGATGTGTCTAGAAAAGACTAAAATTTTGTTCGATTTTTGGCGGCTAATGCACAGTTTAAGACTTGAGTGTTTACATATCGATAATTGGGTCAGGATGATTTTTAAACCATTGAATTATCAAATATATTTTTTTTAAAATTGTGTTCAGCAAAGAAGTGTATAAAAAAATTCAGATACATTTTTCATTTTTTGGAGAAAAGGGAAAATATTTTTTGGTAACTTGATACTATGAGAATGGTGGCGATTCCATCAATATGCGCATAAGCAACAATCGAAAATAATCAATAATAATTTATTGAATATTTTTGATTGAACATTTTTGTGTGGTTTGTGAGGCGTAAAAAGAATTCATTCGTGAGAGTGAATCTAGTCACAGTATCAGAACTGTTTTTGTGATAAAATTAAATAAAAAAATCATTTAGCCGTGGATAATACATTCTGTATTTCTTTAACGAAGTGTTGAAGATCACATTTGTATGTAAACTTTTTCGTTCATTTTGCATATTTAAATTTGTATATGATTTTACATTTCAATATGTGCTTAAAAGTCGTTGCTTTTATTTGTAGGATATATATATATATATATATATATATATATATATATATATATATAGATAGATAGATGTATGTATGTATGTATAGGATGATTCTACTTAGGTTTCTACACGAAATTATTAAAGAAAACTCAAAAGTTAAAAAAAATATCCTCCAATTAGTATTTCAGTTCAATTGTATTTTAGTATTTAACTGAACCAAAATATAAAATAAAAAAGAACATGACTTTTCTTAACTACTGCATCTCCTTTTAATTCTTCCATGTAGAAGCATAAATTAAATATCTCTCTCTCTCTCTCTATATATATATATACATAATGAAATCTATTATAAAAGATTTTTAAAGTCTTTAACGTATAAATAAAGACCGTAATTTCAAATAAACCATAATAACAAACAAGCAGATTTTAAGTTTATGCATGTATATGTCAAAAGTATCTTGAGAGTTGAAATGGCATACAACTCAACGATGGAGTCACAGCACGTCAAGTTAGTTAATTAGTGGAGTAGCTGCTGCAACAACAACAACACAGTTCTCTGCTACTGAGTTCTGTAACTCACTCTCCCACAACTTGTTCTTTAACGAATTAATGTGACTGCTTCACTTACCTTCCATTGCGTTATTATTTCCCGATCTCCCTTCGTGCATATGTATTCGAGCATATATGCATGGATATGTATGAATGTGCTTATATGACGACGGCGTGCTTTTTGAATAAATTTCGTTCGCACCATAATTGGTACGTACACAAACAGATTGAGGAATGACGGTAACGGTGTAGCGAAAAGGGGACAGGGAATTGATCGAGATGACACGCGTCGCGTTTGGAATACAGATGAATTCCGTGCGGTGTAGATGTGTTATGAAGAAGATGATAATACATTTAGACACATTTATCTTCTTTAAACGTGCGTGTGATTTACAACGTGCTGAAATGTGGTGGTTCGCGACTTTAGTGTAATGTGTTTGACTCTGAAAGTACATATACATACATACGCACAAATACAAACATATATATATATATATATATATATATATATATATATATATATATATATATATAGTGAAGGAACTGTAAGTTTGTTGATGCATTGGATTGATTGTTTCGTTCATTAGTTGATTGATGAAAATGTTTCAAGGTTAAATAATTACTAACAACGTAAACAGCATGATAATTAGTTTTAAAAGACTATGTAATTGTAAAGAAAACATTTGTGTTCGATGCTTGATTTAAAAAAAATATTCCATTAAAAATACTTACAAAATAGTTTTTGATCTATTTTTATTAAAAAATGGTTTTGAAAGAGTAGATAAAATAAGAGTCCATTTAAAAATAAACACAAATATTCAGATAAATAAATAATTTTATTTTTGATTATAAATTATTTTTTGTGGCGATATTTGAAAATTATCAAATTGAAAATAAAATTTAACAGCTATTTTCTATATTTAAAATTATTTCTTGGAAACGAATACATTCCGGGTGGTTCTTAAAAGGTGAAATGTATTTTTCATTTATTATCAAAAATTAATTTTAAAGAAAGTTTTATCGTACGATATTAAAAAAAATGGTACTACATTTCATGTAATTTTAGAGAATAAGAAATGAACCAGTAAAGTAAAATATTCAAATAGTTTTGTCCTGATTATCTTAGTATTTTTGGATCAATTGAATCTCTGTTCTCCACTATTAGTTTCAGTACATGTGCCTCTCATCGGATAAATATTAGACACTAATTTTAAATTAGATTTATGTTCACATATATTTTAAATTAGGTGTGGTTTATAATTTGATGGTATGAAATATAACGTCACTATTTGTTTGTTCTTATTCGTTTAATATATTATTTTTATTTTCATATATTTTAAGGTGTTCGAGGAAGTTTAATCTTATACATTTATTTTAAATTTTTATTACTTTCATTGTATTGTTGAGCATTTTATTAGTCAGGTTATAATTCTTTATTTATATTAAGATGCATTCAACATCCTAGAAGAAAAAGAAGGTATTTAAATAAATATTATTTTAATGAAACAAAATTGGTTATATGCTAGTAAATTTATGTAACTTCTCGGGAAAAAACTTCCATCCATAAAGAGCTGAATTTATTGATTTCATAAACGTAAGAACATTGTCGTAGGAAAAATATCTGTTCAAAAGTCTGATGTTAAACAAAGTAAGAGATAACTGAATTCAATCAATGACGAAAATAATTAAAGGATACAAGGCAAAGTCATGTAATTTAATTTAATCACATCTATAGATATATTAAAAGTTAATAATTAAATCCATTCATAAAACTAAAAAGTCGCTTTCACAAATTAATTTATTTCACCCCACAAACTACAAAAAAATATGTTCGACCAAAAATGTGCAATATTTAAATATTGATAATTTTTGATTATTGTTTATGCGTATTTCAATTACGATGCCATAATTCTCAGAGAAATAAAGTATAGAAAACAAAGTAATTAAATTAGATTTTTCTTTACTTGAAGGCACTGGAGACGATAAAACTGTCATAAAAATGTGCGTAAGAAACATTAAAAAGGAATTTATTGGATATTTTTGGTCAGAAACTTCATTTGTAAAAATAAATTTAACTATACTTCATGAATTGTGATTAGCCATTCAACAAGTTTGGAGAAATTTTCAAATTATTATTTGTATTTAAATAATCTTTATTATATTCATATCATACTTTAATAATAATATTCCATAAATTTTTTTATATTTGATATATTGTGTTAGTATTTTAAGTAAGTATATAGAACTGTGTAAAGAGTAATAATTGTAATTTGAAATTGAAAATTTCGTGTAACTTTGGATATGATCGTTAATAATAATTTAACACAAAATTTCTACATTTTTTTTTTATTTTTTGTGGAATATTTTGATTTTATATTATATATATATATATATATATATGTATACATTATATATAAGTTGTTTTCCTATTTACAAAGTATATGCATTTGTAAACTTTGCATTTTAGATAGTTTTGTATACTATTTTGTCACTAATTTATCATTAAATCATCGAAGTTCAATGGAAATAATTTAATATTTTTTTTTAATAATCTACTTTTTATACTATAAATACTTCAAATATATTTGCATTAGCTTTAAGTATTTTTTAACAAAAAAACATTTCCGTTAAAATGGTTTTCTTATTCCAAATGAATAACATATAAATTACCTCATATGCTCAAGTACTCATGAAAATTTCTATTCAGAACACCATTCCTAATTCAACAATGTATCTTATCTGAGACCGGAGGCAAACGAAAGACATTACTGAATATATAGTAGAAATACACAACCTTATGATATTATTTGAAAATGTGAAAGATTTCAAATATGTAAATAAAATAGTGCAAAACCTGAAGGATTCTAAATTTAAATAGTACTAAGTTTTGTTTTTTATACTAAATTTAAAATAAGTTAAAACCGTATACGTACTGAAAATACTAATATTTTTTTTAACGTTTATGAAATACATTATAATATATACACACATTCAAATCAATATTTTTAATCATTAATTAAGCAGTTTGTGATAGTAACTTGTATAAAAATACAGAGATACAGCATTTTCTATTTTTCATAATATAGTTTTGGAACTAACAAAATTCACTTCCAAAATGAATTTTTCACTCGACATGAAAATATTTTATTTTTAAAATGTTCAATAATTTATAATTGATGTTTTTTTATTTTATTATTATGACTTTCCATTCAAAGATAGTTTACTATCTTTCTAAGAGCACTGAAACACAAAAAAACGTGAGTTTGAAATTCAGATTTGGCCGTTGTAAGAATTATGAAATATCCATGGAAATCCACATTAAAAATTAATCATTAATTATTGATCATTTTTTACAAGAAAAAAATTGTGGTTTGTGGAGCGAAAATTTTATTTATGAAGCTTGTTATTTATAATGCCACTAATTTTATGTAATTCTCAATTGTCCTTATCATATATATATATATATATATATATATATATATATATATATATATATGTATTTATGCATGTATTATGGATATATATATATATATATATATAAGAATATATTTATATATATATATATATATATATATATATAAATATATATTTATATATATATATATATATATATATATATATATATATGTATGTATTCAGCTTAGTATCTCTGAAAAATAATTACAGAACATTTTACTAATTTTTTTCGCTTATAGGTTAACAAAATACATAATATTAGGAAGGGTATCGCTTTTAAATTGTTAATATTTATTATAAATTATTATCAACTGATAGATTACTTGTCACTCTTTTTCTTAGATTAATTATTTTCTTCAATTGCAACTTAAAATACATTAAATCATTTAAAAATAATAGTAATTATCCTAAGTATAAAAATATATAATAATTTGTAAATATAATTAATTTTGTTGTTTAACCATTATTTTTTTAAAAAAAGTAATTATAAAAGTAATAGAACTTGTTTTGATGATTTTGATCTTATATCTTTACCTTTAAAAAATAATATGTAAGTTATTATAGACATGACATATATATATATATATATACACATATATTCGATTTATATATATATATATATATATATATATATATCTGCGTATGTGTGTACTTCATTTTTAACGTATAAAGTGTATATGATTCCGAGAATTTAAACATTTAAGCCTGTTTAAAACAATCGTGAGAATTATTGAGTTAATTTGAGTAGTAAATTTGAAAAAGAATGACATTAAGGAATATTTTTTTTATAAAACCAAGAGAAAATACTTACTAACTGGAAAAATATTAAATAAAAATACGAATGGCCTTAAATACTTGTAAATTTGTAAAAAAAATTTTTATATTTTTAAATTACATTTTATATATCTTTGATGGTCTTCGTTCTTTAAATTGCTCGAGGTTCTGTCCTCTAATACTCGATTCAGCATATATGACATTTTCAAGTAAATTTAGATAACGTATTAGTAGTACGTTTTGGGTATTTTGTATGTGTTTTAGTTAAGAGGTGGTTCATAATTTAAAAGTCTCAAATACACCAGAGTCGTTAGTCGTATTTATTTATTCGTCTAATATTTTTTAACAAGTTTTTTATAGAGTTTAATGTTATTAATTTAGTTTGAAATTTTATTATTTGTTTCCAATATTAATGTCATTTTCGGTTTCTCAGATATATTTTTCAAATATTGCAATAGAAAACGTTGTATAATAATGTGAAAAGAATATAATGGTTTGGCTACACAAAAACATTTTTTAATTAACATAGGTTTATTTTTTCCATGTGATAAAGACAAAATCTATATTATAGATTGTAACAGTTGTATCGAAAATGAAAAAGAAATGAAGTAAACCTAAAAGAACTGTGGACTAAATAATTGAATAATATATGCTTAATATTATTTTAAGAAAATATTCAAATTTCAACTCGATGAATATATAATATTTTTTATTATATATATATATATATATATATATATATATATATATATATATATATATTCCAGTACAAGTAAAAAATTGAATTATTGGAATTCGGGGATATTGTTTATAACGTTGTTGAGAAATTCTCGAATTCACTTTCTATTTGATAAATGTTTAATAATATTGTAAGAATCAGTCCATACAAGAATTTGGTAATAAGAACTGATTAAATATGCACTTCGTTAATGAAATTACTTGAAAGGATTTATTTTTTAACTTTCTTATCGGAAATGAAAAAGCAATTTAACTGAAACATAAATTTTTAAAAGCATATAATAATAATAAAAAATTGATTGAAATACTGCAAAATGGAATCAAAATTTCTTTAAGAACCTGTTTACAAATCGTGAAATAGTCTACAAAATGAATCGAATAAAAGTGAAAGATGATATTCATTCAAAATCTTTGATTTATACTTAATACAAGAATTTTATTGTCGTCGATGACCTTTGGTGGTCGTAAATTTCTCTAAGATTTTTTTTATATTCCCAAATGACATCTTTTATGTATGCATTTATTGACTGATCTCTTTATGTGTTCATTTTTTACAGTAAAGAACGCTCTTGTCGTCAAGCTTTAGGGTTGTTAAATTTTAATGGTATATTCTTTCATATTTATGAAAATTGAAATATAGTGCTTTCAGTGAAGATAACGTAGTATACAAATATAAACAAAAAATATATTCTTTAAATGAAGCTTTATTTATTTTCAGTAGTTTTAAATAAACAAATAACATTTTATTAATTTCCATATTTGAGAAAAAATTGTCTTATAACACTTTACTATTCTAAAATAAATATGTTCAAATAAAATTCACGTTTCCAACTTGAAATCAAAAGATAAAATGTTTTTGATAATCATCATACGTTTGTTAATAACATTAGATGATATTAATCCTATTATTTATATATATATATATATACAGAAATTATTATCTGGAAACTAAAGAATATAAAGAGATTAAGAAAGAGACCAATGAATAGGCGGGATAAAAAAATGAAAATTTGTATTGGAAATCAGTGAAAAAAGAGATACTCAATCGTACAAAAGAGAAAATCATTGAAGAGGCCTTTATCCATCAGTGGATTGACAGAGGCTGCAGCTGCTGCTGCTGCTGATGAGATATATTAAGTTAGTAAAAAAATAATTGCTGTTTAGGACCTTCAAATTCTTATACATTTTTCTCTTTTTTGATTTTCTTAGAGGTTTTATGTGGTCCAGAACTGTTGGATGACTAACACCTAGTAGTGCAACACATCACCAAAATCATCGTTTAGTTTACGAACAGTTTCTGCTGCTTATCATCTGTTTCGAACTCATAAAAAACTGCTGTCATTTGCTTCTTTTCCATCTTTAATTCAATACCCCAGTTTGAAGCAAAATTAATAATAAAACCAAAGTTGCTGTTTTCAAAATACAGTGCAAAAATCACTTTAAAATTATGTTAACATAAATATGATGACATGACACTCATTAAAAAAATTATGATTACAATTCAAAAACAAAAACCACAATTATTTTCCTTCCAAACTAATATATATATATATATATATATATATATATATATATATATATATATATATATATATATATATAAATCAACAATACACTTTATAAGTGTCTTTTTCAGCTGAATGTTCTAAAGTTACTGTTGATTTTCTCTGATATTATCTGTTTTTCTTTTTGAAAAATATTTTCTATTGACATATGATATTCAGTATCGAAAACTACAGAGCATGACTGAATATCTAAAACAGGAGATAAAATACTTTAGTAAAAATATAAATATAGGATAAGATCGAAAACCAATTCACTCACTATACTTGTGTATCAATTAAAAATATTTCCTAGAATTCTTGAATTACTTTTTTATTAAGATTTAAATAATACATTTTGATAAAAAAAAACAAATAAATATTTTAATTTAGTTTAAAATTATTAAAATCGACTGCAAGTTATTACTTAATTCTAAAAATAATATTTATTAATCCTATATTTAAAAAATAAAATTACATAATTAGATTGAAATTATATTGAAAGAAAAACACAACAGATCTATTTTCCTACTCTTGTAACTATTTAGTATTATACTAAGAGCATTTTAGTAAAATATGATACATAAAAACAAAAGTTAAATTTCACAAATGAATTATTTTGTCACCTCACTAACCACACCCACATTTTTTTCCATCAAAAAGACTCAATAAATTATTATTGATTATTTTTGATTTCCGCTTATGCACATCTTGACGGCAACGCTATGATCCTCAAAGCGTCAAGATACAGAAAATATTAATTTATCTGTACCTTGGTATTCTGAGAATGATAGCGTTGTTATTTAATGCACATAAGAGGCAATCAAAAAGAATCAATATATTTTATTGAATGTTTTAATCGAAACATTATAGTGCGGTTTTTGAAGTGAGAAAATAATTCATTTGTGAAAGTAAATTTAGCCAGAGTATTCGAAATGTTCTGTGATAAAAGTACAATAATTTACATTAATAATATTATAAGTAATAGTATAATTTAATAAGAAATATAATTATTTTCTAAAAATAACAAAATATGAATTTGATATAAACTATGATAACCAAATAAATGGACATTAAAATAGAATTATTTTTTATATTATTGTGATTAAATAAATTGCATTTGATTACTAGTGAATAATGATCATTAACTAGAGATTTCGATAAATTTTAATACATTATGATATATATATATATATATATATATATATAATCTCATCTTGAAAATAAAAGAAATAATGCACTTGAATGTTTTTCTCTTCCAAATTTACTGCTTGAATATAACTCAATCGGAGTTCTGTATTAATTTAAAAAAGCTAGAATGTATTATATCCCAAAATTATAATTTCTCAATATGCTAGAGATAAAAGTGGTTGTACAAATTACTTCTAATACTCTTTATTAAGAAATTCAAGTATATTTCAAATATAATTGGAATATTTTTTTAGAGATAAAATAACTATTTAAAAAAATATTGTCAAAATTAGTAATAAAATTAATTTTATTTACAAACTGAATACTTTGTCTCTTTATACATAGCATAATTATGATTATCTTAAATATGTAAATAAAAAAATGTTAATATTGAACGGATATAAAAATAAAAAAAATGTTGAATTACGATGGAAGAAAATAATTTTGAGAAGAAACTAATAAGTAAGGTATTAACTGATAATGATTTAAATGAAATCATCTTATTATTTTTATTATATCTTTTAATCTTATAAGAATACAATTAATTCACTCTACAAATCACTGTTTCTGATAAAAAATATTCAATAGTATATTACTGATCATTTTCAATTATTGATTATGTGAATTTCAATGAAAATACCATTATTATTGGAGTAATAAAGTAACAATAAATCTGTATTTTTAAATCACACAATATTCTTTACTTTAGTGCTATTAAAATGATAATATGCTTACCAAAAGAGCCATAAGTAAGAAAAGAAGCGAGTAGTAATAAATTAATTAACATTTTAAACCAAGAAATGTTTGTAGTTTGTGAGGTGAGTGAAAAAATTAGTTGTGAAAGCGAATTTAGCCGCAATTTAAAAATTATATTGTGAAAAAATAAGCATTCTTTTTTAAGTAACACAGGTAAAACTTCTGTGTGAATGAAATAATACTAGAATATGTTTGATATAATGTTTATAAACAAAAACTAAACATCTTTTTTTAAAATAAATAAAGTATTTTCTCTTTCTGGCAATAAATTTAAAACATGTTACATTGAAAAACACATATACAAATTCAAAGATTGTTTTAACGATTTTTAAAGACCGTTTACGACGGAAGTTTATAAAGAAGAGAATCCGCGTTTACTTGTTGAACTTTCAACGTTCCCATCGTATAGACTGTATTGTGCGTGTGTGACTGTGCGCGCGAGAGCTTCGTAAGCTCGCAATTCGCGAAAGCTCGTCCCCATCAGTTGTGTGCCAACGGTCGATTTAAACGGACAGTTATCCGATATATACTTGTACATATGTACATTTAATTACTTCAACATATATCTATTAATTTTTAGTAGATATTAAAATATTAGCAACAACGTTAAACATAAAGGACATACAAATAAAAATTTTAAAGAACTTTTCAAAACATACTTTACTCATCGTTTTCGATATATCAAACAATTGCATTCAAATAAAAAATTATTGAATACTGCAATAATATATTTAAAATGACTTTAAAGTCTTTAAAATGAAATTATGTTTATTTCAGAATATAGGTATAGTAGAATTATTTACGTTGTTATTAGATAAATTTAATGTTTAATGTAATTGTATTCGGTATCGTCGGTGTGTGAGTTTTAGTTAACAGTAGTCGGTTAATGGATTCGCTACGTAGGCCAGTGTACTTTGTGAATTGTATTATATAATTAATAGAGTGTGTTCCGAAATAAATCATTTATTTGGTCTTGAAGAAGTTGATGGTGTTCATATTATAAAACGGTGCGTTGTTTCTAAGACTGTAGAAGAGAATGAAGCGAATTCAACAGGTAAGATAACTGGATTATCTATCCATATTTTATAAATGTGAATAAAATTTGAATTGATATATTTATTTCAAAGTTATTCATATATATATATATATACATGTACATGTGTGCGTGTGTGTGTATTTGAGAGAGAGTAGAATATGTATGTACGCTAACAATTAAAATCGTACATGAAGTCCTGTTATTTTTATTGTTTATTTAAAAAATAATGGATTAATGTAATGAAGTACTACTATATAAGTAATTACAGTTTTTATTCTTTAACAACCTTATAATTTAAATATTTTTTGTCTATTAAACATTTATTTAAAAACTTGTAAAAATAGTGAGAGAGTTTCAATTGAATTAGAAGAATAATCTTTTTAAAATTATGTTTTTATTATGTTATTATTTATTTTTAAAGATCAGATTAAAAATGTACAATTCAGATTGAATCATTGTTATTTGATTAATGAATCTAAATGATTTCTTCTCATGCATGTTTTTTTTATTTATATAAAACCTTTTATTTATTTTTCATAAAAAAATCTGGAACAAAAAATTTTAAAATTTTAAATCATAAAAAATAGTTATTGTATTTAGAAAACATAATTGTTAAGTAATATTTTTAATCTGTTAATACTTCCGCAATATATTACAAAAGTTACATAAAACTCATAAATTTTATCCTTATTAAATGATCTTTAAGTTTATTTCCATAATTTACTTCCATTTCATCAATGATAGTAAATTACGTTTTTTCCCCTTTCAAATCGAATTATTATAATTAAGTTTTATTTTTGGAAAGTACCTCATCTTTGACTCTGCCTCAATTCATGGATCTAAATGTATTTAATTATTTCAAGAAACCCACGGGACATCATACATAATAATTCATTTTAATATCAGAGATTTCCTTAAAACAAAAAGGATTGTGGCATTTTATGGACTTTTTTTAAACAAATGTATTTATTTACTTGATTTTTTTTATAATTTAATAATAAATTATCTTATTTCGGTATTTTATCACTGTTTTGTATGTTTTGGTTAAAAAAAATGAGTTCCATATTGAATGGCAGATTAAATAAACAATGCAATGATGTATATTGTGTGTGTGTATAATATATATATCAAAAATAAATAATCTAAAGTAAATATATATATATATATATATATATATATATATACATGTATATATATATATATATATATATATATATATATACATGTATATATGAAGTAGTATAGTCAAAAAGTTTTCTACCTAATTTTTGTGTTTGAAATTTTCTAAATTGTTAGAAGTTTTTAATTTTCGATGTTCTTACAGGCAGGCTAATTTATAAGTGAGAGCAAATATCATAAATTATAAAACCTGAATCACTCACATAAAATCAATGATATATCTTACACTAGTAACTCTTTTGACATAAGTTGAAAGATATTACGGTTAATTGAATCCATATTTGATTTTACACGGTGTTCAATATATTTTTTATATTAGTAAAAAAAATATCTACAAATAAAGATATGTATGCACTATAAGGATGTAAAAATTACAAAAAAAAATTTTTCTTTAAGTTTTGAGAAGATAATATAGTGTGTATGATGAGTTTTATACTACATATATATATATATATGTATATATATATATACATGTGTATATATATATATATATATATATATATGTATATATATATATATATATGTATATATATATATATATATGTATATATATATGTATATATATATATATATATATATATATATACATATAAATATATAATTACAGAATAACAGCATTGTATTTTTAAAATGTATACAAAAGGTATTTAGATATTGTACTTAAAAAATATTTGGATCATTTATAAAGAAGATACATTCTATGCTCAGATTACTTTCAGTTAGTAGAATTTTATGTAGAAAAATTTACTTAATCAAGAATTAGTAGCTGATATTCATTTTCTAAAAATTATTGTCTTATATGTTAATTACAATATTTACAGAAATATATTTACTTTTTGTTGAATTTAAGGATCATATTATGAAACAGTTAAATAAAATAAAATCAAAATCAATTATTGTAATTGTAATGCATTTAATGAAATTTATTTTTTTATTAACCTTAATAATTTGGTACCAATAAGGACAGTAGACACCGAAACAAAAATAATTTGAATACTAAAATTATTACAGATATTTATAAACAAGAGAAATAATAACAATATGGGTTTTTTCTCACATATAAATCGTTATAGTTTAAAAAAATAAATCGAGATTAAGTATTATGTATTACGACAAAAGATTATAATTATAACTATTAAGCCCAATATAAAGTAGTTATATTTAGTAAAATATATGATGAGATCTATTAAACTGTTTTATCTAGGATTTATTATAATATATAGTTTTTCTTATCAATTATTACTTTACTACTAAATATACCAAAAAAGTCAATTACAAAGTATTCAATGGTTAATTAAAAATTATAATTTTATACGAAAATCAATTCAAGCTAGTAGAGGGAACTGTAAATATGTTGTTTTTTATTTATATGTTAAATATAAATAGTTTATTGTATTAAAGTGAATAGTATATTTATACAGTCATCATAGAAAATGGATGTTGTACTTTTGTCTTCATTAAATAATGAATATTATCATATAAATATAAATCATTTATATATATATATATATATATATATATCATAAATGTAAAAATAAATCCAAATGAAATCAATTAAACAATTCATTTTATTTATGGCGAATCTACTTAATTGTAGAAAACTCAAACACTGATATATGTTATTTTAATGACAAAAAAATGATCCAAAATTATTCATGTTAGCTCTATACCAAAAATGGTCATTCAAATAAGGTGATTTAGTAGAATTATTTTTATTAAGAGACGGTTAATTTACAAAATAAATCTCAAAAGATCAAATTTCTGAAATTAAATATTAAGTATAGTATTTATGAACATCTATGAATTTTGAAAATTAAATATCTACATTCTTTTTAAAAACAATTTCAAAACATAGAAGACTAATGCTGAAAGGGTTTTTTGAAGTTTCATAATACTTACTAGAGTACGATTTCTGTATGATCCGATATCTCAAATCCGATTCTTATGATTCGGTATCTAAGAGATATTCTTTAGAATGATAGAAAAAGTAAATTGCCTTATAAAAATTTGAAAGTGTTATAAAGTAAGAAAAAAATGACCGTTTTTTGCAATTTCGAAGAGGTCCTTTTTATAGAGTGCCAAAGAACGTAATACTATTATAAATGCGACCTGCGTACCTATTTTGATCTTTTGTGCTTGTTTCTTTGAGCAATAATGGAAAAAAGCAAGAAAAAAATGACAGTCAAATATTAGATTGGTAGAAAAATAATTGCGATATATGACTTACAAATTCGTATACATTTTTTTAATTTAAGTGGTTTTCTATGGTTCATAATTGTTGGATGGCTAACGCCTAAATTTTGTGCAAGCTCTCAAATTGTTGTGGGTAGTTCTGATTCAACTAACCTCTTAAGTTGGTCGTTACAAACTGAAGGACGCCCGCGGCCTCTTTCATCTTCAAGGCTTTCGAGCCCAGCACGAAATTTTCGAAATACCACTGCACCATACGTTCCTTAATAGTACTCACACCAAAAACATCATTTAGTTTACGAGCAGTTTCTGCCGTTTTACAACCCGGTTTGAACTCTTAACGGGTAAATGCTTTTAAATGCTCCTACTTGATTCTTTTCTATCTTTAATTCAATTGCGTAATTTGAAGTAAAAATAATAATAAAACCAAAGTCGATGTTATCAAAATAAACAATTACCGAAAATGCACTAAAAAGATATTAACACGAACACGATGAAATAAAATTTTCATTAAAAACAATTAGTATTCAGAAAACCAAAACCGTAATTATTTTCCTACTTACCTAATAGTTATACAATAACTTTACAATTCACAATTCTATGAATTGTAAAGTTATATATTTTATATCGTTTCACGGAGATTGAATAATGACACAAGTCAGGATTATCCTCTTATAATTATTTCTTATTTTGTAAAATTAAGATTGATCTTAAGAGAAAAATTTCGAATCGATTGAAAAACTTAGTTAAGATTTATTTAAAAAATAAAATTTGTGAATATTTTTAAGTATTATTCAAGCTTCTATTAGATGTAAGAAAATAGTTTAAATAAGGAAAAGTTCTATTGATAAATAAATCTAAATGTTTTCTCAATTTTTTTATGAGGAGGTAACATATGTTTTAACATATGAAGTAGAAACAAAAATTGATTATAAATTACGTAATGTTTTTCTGAAAAAGAATGGTGTTTTTTTATTTAAAAACATACAACCAAGTTGTTATTTAAAAAAAGTTTTTTATTTAAAAACATACAACCAATTTTTTTTATTGGTAATTATTGACTTTTTTTATATATCTAAATGAATGTCAAACAGTACTGATGAATGATTAACTGATAATATTATGTAAATAATTAATAGTTATTATTAACACAATTGTAGATTAATGAGATTATATGTATTGAATTATAACGTAAATATTTATTGAAATATTTAATTAGTCATAATTTCATAAATAATAATTAGTAGTTTCAATAATTGTTTTTTTTTTCATCAGTACTTAATATAAAACTAGTTTTAATTTTTATATAATAGTCACATCCACTTATTAATTATGTTATATTTATGCTGATGTTTTAAAGTATAGGGTAAAAAGTTATTTAAAAGGAAGAATCGAATATTTCGTTTCATAATCAACATTGTTTCGTTTTAAATTCTAATAATTTTATATTTTTGAAATCTAACATTGTTTGTATTTTATGAACAATACTTGACATATATATATATATATATATATATATATATATATATATATATATATACATATATATATATATACATATATATATACATATATATATATATATATATATAGTAATTATAAAATATTTAAAAAAATATGAAATGAAATATAAATTCTGACCTATTGTGTTTTGAAATTAAATTTGAAATAATTATACTTTAGTTTTGTCAACAAAAAGTCGACTGAAAAAGTATTAAAACTTTTAGATATGATACTTTTAAAAATAAATATATATCTCAGAGGCAAACAATAAACAAAAAAAGTTTAGAAATGAAACTTTATATTCTTGATTTTATTTTCATATAAAGAATTAATATTTTTGTCCAAACACTTCAATGTGAACAAATTTATTTTTCTGTGTTATTAATTGAATTTTCTTGACTACAATTACCCTTATAAATGTCATATTTGTTTAACTTTATATGATAATAATTGATACATTATAAATAGAATATGATTTTATGCGTACAATTAGATTAACTAAAAAATTTTCTTCTACTAAAGTAAATTTTGTAATATGTATGAAATTTGTGTTACTTTGTTATTCTTTAATTTAGTATTTATTCTTCACATCTAGTTTCGGCACATGTTTCGTCTTCAGATAAATGTTAGAAGTTATAATAAAAGTATAAGAATGTAAAATTAATTTTTATATTTGAATAAAAATGCATTAGAAATGAAATATAAGACAAAAGTACTCAAAATTCAAAATTCATGAATATATCTCAGTGCAGTTCTGACATTGCGGCTGAATTGTTTCACAAATACTTTTTTTCATCCCACAAACCAGGAAATTGTTGTTCTGGTCAAAATTATGCCATAAGTTATTAATCATTTTTGATTTTTGCTAATGCGCATTTCAATGGCGATGCCATCATTTTCAATGAATCAAAATACAGAATCCCTTTTTATGTATATTTTTCTTCACATTAGCGTCTAAAAGTTGATGGAATTGCCATTGGAAATCACATAAACAACAATAAAAAATGATCAATAAGAATGTATTTAACATTTTTTATTAACAAAATTTGTTTTGTCGTTTGTAAAGTGAAAAAATCCTTTACGAACATATATATATATATATAATATTTATAAAGCTTATCACGAATTTATTATATGTAACCATCAATACTTAAGTTACTGTCATAATTTTTATGGTCAATAACATTATACCAAATACTTGAATTCGATTTTAAGTAATACTATTTATTTCTTTTTGTAATAATAGAATTAAGTTTTGTTCTAAATAGTTGTTAAGTATCAGTATTAGAGTGCATTTAAAAAGTTCATTTCAATATTCCACCTATTTATCAAAACATTAAACACTGTAAGAGAAATTAGTTATACGTTAATACAAACAAAGATTGACAGGTTTTAGAGTTAAGTACGTCATATAGAAATCTGTATACTTTTGTTACATAAAAACTGTAAACTTCTCGTCTTTACTTTTCTTTAAGATTGATACTTTTTCACAATTCTCAATTAGTTAACTGTCAATAAACGAAATTTCAATGAATTATAATTTACTTCCATAAAACTTTTTGTGAAATTATAATAGAATTTTATATCTAATTTTTGTAGTCATGTATAACAGACAGAATTTAAAATTAATTTCAGTATTTGTTAATATTTTTTTAGCATTATATCGATAAAGTTGTGTATAACATATATATATATATATATATATATATATATATATAAAATTATTAATTTTTTAAATGATACAAATTTAGAATGAGAAAAGAATATTTTTATAAAACTTCAATTTTTTTTCTTTGTTACTATCGCTTATGTCTTTAAATAATTATAAGCACTTTCTTAACATTTATTTCATAAACAGTTTTCAAAGATGTTTCAATGTTTTTGTAATTTATTTAACATTAATTTTTAATTGATGCCATATTTTATTCAGTTGCAAATATTTTACTGTTTATAACTGGTTAAACATCTTTATATACATTAATTACTATTAAACTCACTTTAAAAGCTAAAGAGGGTTATATAACACTAATTTAGAAAAAAACAAATACTGTATATTAGCTTAAAAAGATTTATACCTGAAGACAGAGTTACTAACATATACCTGAAGATGTTATACGTGTCGAAACTTATAGTGGAGAACAGACACTTAGAAGATTGAAAAGAATGAAGATTTCTACGATGAGATAAATTTTTTTTCTGTAAAGATATGATAAATAACGTATGTAAAAATAACATTTTTAATAAGTGTCTAATTTTTTTATTTCATTTAAATTTCTTTTGTTTGAATTCATGTTTTCGTATTTTAGTAGACCATTATACGTTTGAATTTATATATATATATATATATATATATATATATATATATATATATATATATATATGCACGTACATATTCAATTTACTTTTTACACTGTCATGACGATGAATAAATAATGAATGTATAATTATGTTCATTTTAACTAAGGATGTATAGTATTATATATTTTGTAATGATTATAATATATATATATATATATATATATATATATAAATTTATATTGAACTCATTCATATTTAATTCAATTAATTATTCATTTAGAGTGTCATTGATACAATTCAATAATTAATAAATATTCAAATTATATATACTTATACATATATATATATATATATATATATATATATATATATATATATGTATATATAAGGTGAAATAGTAGTACAGGTGATCAATGTGAAAAAGTAAATATCTTGTATTTAAATATTATGATATATTGTATGTAATAAATAATAATATTTTGTGTTTTATGCTACAATTTTTCCACTTGAAGTACTTTTCACTTCACAGAAGAATAATCAAATTATATTGCAAATCAGAGGCGGAATAATCTACAAAACATTTGCTTTTCATTAATATATTTATATATATATATAGAGAGAGAGAGAGAGAGAGGGAGAGAGAGAGCATTACAAGTTATTAAAAGTACATTCATCATAATATTTAAATTGATGTTCTGTATATATATATATATATATATATATATATATATATATATATATAAGTGCAATAAACAACTGCGACGATAATGATTAAAGGTGCAAGCGTGCAGTAAGGGACCGATAATATATATGCTATTAAAATAAGTGTGTTTTATTGCAATATAATAAAACACACTAGAACTATTTTAATGTCAGGTTAATTATTTTAGTGAGTAGCTATTGCTGACAAATTGACTGATTAAATGGAAATTATTAACATTAAACATTGCATGACGATTTTTAAAGTTCATTTGCATTAAGAAATGGAAAATATTAATTATGAAATATATTATAAAAATATATTTTGTAAAAATATACGGATATTTAACATATTTTTATAACTTTGCTATTTTTATAATTCCTTGTTTTTCAATGGGATCATATATGCAGTTCTAATTTGTATCTTAGATATATTTAAGAGATAAGAGTAAATATTTTATTATTTATTTCAAATTTAATAATGTGAACGTGTCTGGTGACATTGTAATCATAATAGAAAAAATGTATTGGTGAAACAATTAAAAATATGGATAAAATAAGTATGGGAACATTATTTCAGAGACGTATCAGAAATATAATGTTTCAAATAAAGATACATTTTAGAACATTTTTGTCAAACGATTCAGTTATCTAAGCCCATTATTCAAATGAATGTGTATATATTAAATTCTTTAGCAAGTTGTGAAATATACATCATTATATTATTATAAAAAGTTACTGAAATTTGTTAAGTTATTTCTATTTACGCAAAGAGATGAAATAATATTGAAAATATCCGATATATGCGTCGATCACGAATACACAGTTGATACAAAACAACTATATGGACGACCTATGTATCCCATTTGAATCCCCAAGATATATATTCAAATTTAGCGTGATATTCGTGTGATCACATGTAAGTACCAATATATTTTAATGTGATTGCTAACATACTTTACATGTTTAAGACGGAGCTTCCTTAAATTAAACAGGATGCATTTATTAAAAATATTTCAATAAATCACCTGACTTCTACAAACATTTTCTTTTCGCAGTGAAACTAAATTTGTAATTTTTATTACCTCTGTCTATAAAATAATAAAATAATGGTAGACAAATTATAAAATAAAAAAATATAGAACCAACAGTTAAATACATCGGGGTGCAAAATTGTATGAGAATATTTTTTAGAGGTTGGATTACATAATTTACTAATTATTCATGAAGAAAATGGGTAGTTTTATGAATTTATATGTATTAAACAAAATCTGAAAGAATATAATATAAAGTTAGGTTCTAAGAGGCATTTTAACGTTATAATGAATTTGTATTTTAACAAGATTATGATCCAAAGTATATAGCTAAAAAACTAAAGGTAGGTAGGTAGTCATTTTTTATTAACTACATTAATAAAAACTAGAACATAATACCCCTCAAATTTTCAAACATCGTCCCTGTGTTCAAATCTTAATACCATTGAGTATTTATTAGAATATCTAAAATAGATAATTTGAGTCTCTAATAATTTAAATAAAGGTAGTTTAAATCAAAACTACTGGTTTTACTGGATAACTTAGTAAAACATTTGGCATGAAGGCTTGAGATGTTATTAACCCTAAATGGTATCCAATCAAGTATTGATTTATTAATATTCTTAATACTAAATTTTTCTTCAATATCGGAATTTTATCTTTTCTTTAAAAAAAATCTCAAAAGTTTGTAGCTGCTAAATTAATGGATAAATGTTTTTCAATAATTGAATGAATTTTAAATAGATGTACATATCTACTTCTTCACTGATTCAATATATTTTATATGAAGTAGTATTTAAATAAAAATTGACTTCAATAAAATCTTATCGTAAGCAAAAGTAATAAAAAATTATTACTATTCACAAATGTATTGATATAAGTTTTAATCGATAGTAAATTTGTATTTATTTAAGCAAGTTCTTAAATGTATGTATATGTATGATTAAGACGAAAAGTGTGTCGACTGTATTGTGCAACTGAGATGAATAAAAACGTGGTCATATGAGTGTTTCAAAAAAATATATTATTGATGAATATTACTGATACAAATGACTCAGACTGATTTCGCCAAAGAACGAGAACTGGTGACGACTTAATAAGCTTATAGAGCTCCACTGGATGAACTACTGAAGTGACCATATCAAAATCCAACAAAAATATGCTCTATAGCTACACAAAAATTAAAGATTCCTGAAACCAACAAAAAATTTCGAGTGAACGTCATGAAATCTAGTTTTCAGTATTCGCACTACGGAAAGAGGAGAATCATTTCGATACTCACGATTTAAAAAAAAAACGTTATGAACTGCAGGTTTGTAGCAACGACTATTAATAAAAAATTTATGATAAATAAGTAATAACATATTACTAACTTATATTTGAAAAATATAAAGTTAAGAATTATCTTTAAAAACAAATATTTTTAATACCATGGTATTTATGTGAATGAATATCACTCCTTCATTTTTATAAATGAATTATTTTCTAATCTAATAAGCTACAAAAAAGTTTTGGATCAAAAATGATTATTAATCATCTTCTTAACTTTTTAATTGGAAAAACATTATGTAGTTTGTGGGATGAGAAGATAATTCATTTGTAAAAATGAATTTGACCGCAGTACAAAATTTCGCCGCTCTTTCATTAATAAATTAGAAAACTACAATGTATTAACTTTGAATTATTATAATTAAAGTTTGATAATATGATAATCATAATTTTATTAACAAATCGTTATACAATATTCATTATAAATAAAATATGCATTTATAAAATCCTCTGTAATTATTCTATAGAGACAACCAAAATTATATATAAAAAAAACTTTCATGTAGGTTATCCATATAAATTTCACCTCACATAATATTTCATTTAGAGTATAAATTGTACATTCAGCTTAATTTGTACACATTTGAAATTTTAATTAAATATTATATATATATATAAAATGATTTCTGTATACATTTGTTTTTATTTTACTAAAATCAATAAAATTTACATTGTTATTTTTGATTAATAATATAAAAAGCATGTTTTTTTAAATTGTCTTTTACGTTGGTACACATATATACATAAAAAATATCTTTCTCTCTCTCTCTCTATATATATACATACATATATATATATATATATATATACATTGCAAATAGCAAAGTTTATATTAAATTTCTGTTCTTTTAAAATTGAAAATACATAAAGTATCATGTAAAAAAATATAGTAATTTAAAAATATAACGTAAATGCTATTAATTAAAGTCTTTATATTATATAAGAAAAAATGGAAAATTATAAACTACACACTTTAATTTCTTTGGAAATGAATAGAGGTCATTAATTTAAATGATTTTGAAATGAAAACTGCTTTTTGTCAGTTTTTATAAATTTATCAGAATAGTGCTATTTCATGTATTTCATTTATTTAAATAGTGCATAGTTATAAATTCAGACAGTTTGCTGTCTGATTACTGTCACATTGCTTCCATAATTAATACAGTTCTTGTCATAGTACTGATTTTATCTATCTTGAAAAGCAAATGACTGTTAGAATCGCTGCATTTTTATAAAATATTATTTCAAAAAATCGATATGAAAATGATAGTAAATGATGTCAAAATATCAGTTTGAAATATTTGATATCAAAATGTAAAAAATACTTAAATTATAAATAAGTCATACTTAATAATTATATATTGAAAAGTTCTTTCTAAAAAATTAGAAACGAAAATTAACACGTTCGCTACCAAGGTCTGGGTGGAAAAAGGTCCACCACAGCCCAGATTTTTTTTTGATAATATAACACTAAATGATAGTGACTTTAATTATATACATTTAAAATAGTATAAATAAGTAAAATAAGAATTCTTATAAACTAGTACACATATGTGACGCTAGGCTATACATAAAAAGTTATGTTGTAGCCCATGTGACAAATATATGACACATTAAATTAACAGAAAATGAAAGAGATTGGAATACAAAAACTAAATAAATACAATTTTTCAAAGTGGTGCTTTGAATAATAATATATATAATTATATGTGCTTTATTTTGTATGATAAATTTTAAAGCATTTATGAATGCATAGCCCTATTGTCGGTTTTATAAACTTCACAAGCAAAGAAAGTAGCTATGTGTCATTTGTTTCTGGTACATACAAAGCATTTAAGTCATTTCTGCAGAATTTTTGTATATTTGAATTGTTACTACGTGAAAAAAATAGCTATTTTATTGTCAGAATTTAGTAATTTGCAGACAACAAACTCTAAAGGCTATAAAAACTCTAAATAATGTAATATACCCTTAGACCAAGCACTTCATTCATATATTTTACTGTTTTAGAGCTTAACAATTGTGTTCAGAGCACAACGCATTTCAACATATGATCATAAACTGGCCAATTAAACCTGTCGCACATATGTGACGCCGGGTTCTCATAGCGACGGCTGGTAGTGAACGCGTTAAGAGAAATTTCCTAGAGATTTACTGCCAGAAGACTATAATATATAAACAAGTGTAACAAGAATGAAATTATGAAATGTAATATTTAAGAAAATTGACTATCCTTATCAAAAGTTTGTTGAAAATTTTAATCGATACATATAAGATGAATAAGACTAATTTAAATATGTTTTAATATGTTACAGCAGTAAAAATAAAATGATATCAAATAAATAGTAACAGTTTTGTTGATAAGTGAGATAGATATTTGACATTTAGTTCAAAGTCAAATTTTTCTTTCTTTCTTCAGTAAACAATTATGGTATATGATTCTGTATTTATATAATTTTTATGCCAATAAATATATTTATATGGACATTATATTAAAAATAAAAACAGTATTTAATAACGGAACTTTCTAAAACTGTTTTCACATTTTTTCATTATATATGTATATATATATATATATATATATATATATATATATAAGTATATGACAATCTTATGAAATCTTAATGTGATAGACCAATTGTAAATAATATTTTGATTTTGCTGAATTTTTGTCTGGAAACATGTATACTAACTTATATATAAGATTGTCAGTTTGTGATGCGTGTGCAATACAAATATATAATTTTTTAAACCTTCAATGATCACTAAATTATATTCAAAACGAATTTATTGATTATAATTTACAAAATTAATTAATATATACTTCAAGTACGATTAAGTATTTTAATTTTTTCATGCTGCTATCTACCAACGAAACGAAGAAAAACACATAATTGTGAGTTGAATAGAAATATTATGTAAAATGCTGAATTGATCATCGAGACAATTCGTAAATTTACAATAGTAATAATGGAACAAATTATAGAATTCAGTTCTAGAGTTTTAAGTTACAAGTATTTAAAAAAAAACTATAAGTACAACTTTCATCTTGATTACAAAAGTTATGTTTAAAAGTTAGCGAATTGACTTGTTATCTCTGACTTCTTTGTGAGAAAAAGAATGAACAGTATTAGAACAAGGGCCATACTGTTTCAAAATAGATGAAATACTTTACGATCATATATAATGATTCCTTTCATCTCTAAATATGCAGTTAAATTATGATGCACTTAATTTTCTGAACTAGCAGGCTAGTAGTAAATTTATGTTGTTGTTGGAAAAAGCCTATTCAGTGCATTAAAAAACATACACATAAATATTTTCTTAATTGACTTATTCTATTGAATTTTATTTACTATTTTGATTTTGCTCTACTAGGATCACAATCAGCTCTTGGACAATATTTTCTTTTAAATAGATCATAATCTATGTCACAAAATACAGACAATGACTTATGAGTGAAAATTAGACATAGAATCCATCAGTTTAACAATAAATTTGTTATTAGCGGAAAAAAACACTTCATTTCTCAATAAATATTTAGAATTTACAAAATAAAATGTATCGAGCTTGACGTGTATGTTTTAAAATTGAAATATTACTTACTCGAGTTTTAAGGTTTTATCAAGTGTAAATTGAAAGAATAAATATTAAATTATTTGTTTTATATATTTCTATTATTTTTGCTCCTAAACGAATGCACTAATCTGTGTGGTTTTTTTTTGATACAAGATGTTTGTTCTGAGAGTTTTTCTGATGCTATGGTATTAGGTATCCAGAATTAATAAATTTAAGTATTGGTACATTGCACTTTTTTTCTCAAGTTAAATATTGTTATATATGAATTTGGCTATATAGATACCTGTATACATACATACATATATATATATATATATATATATATATATATATATAAGTATAAACAATTTTTCTGTTCTGTCAATCTGTGTTATGAAATATTAATTAAAAATTAATTGTTATATTTTATCAAAGATTTTTTTTATTCATACATATACATAAAATTGATGTACATCAATGAAGTAAAGCAAAAAAAAATGTGTTTGACATACGAAATAATGGACACTAAATACACTCTAACAAGACAACAATATTCTTAACTTGTCATTAATTGAATTTTGTTAATTTGAAATAATTCTGAGTATAACATTTTAAATATATAAAAATTCATTTGTTCATATACTTTATATCTTTAAAAAATTAAAAATGAATAATTAATTTCAATTAGATATAAATTAAGACAATAAATGTGATTAATTTTACAAAAAAAAAATAAAAAAATTAAAAATATTATTTGTTTTGTGTGTGCCTTGAAAGGGAGAAACAAATATTTTGTTCATGCTTTTTGGATAATATTCGTAAACGATCCGTACTAGATTACGCCTGAATTTCTCCAATACAGTAAATTCACTTTTTTTGAGACACATAAAAGCTTCAATAATAACTCTAGATTCTACCAGTGAAGTATGTTTTATGAACTTTGCGTCTGTGAATCAATAGAAAATTGATTTTCCCTTCCTAGGTAATGATTTATTGGTTTAGTCGTATGAATAACGATTGAAGTTATCATTGTTTATATATCAGAAGATAATTAAATGACACTTTATGGAAACATTTTATATTTGTCTGCGAAGCGGACGCATGTAAAATATTTCATAACTTTATAAATAGTGCCACCATTTAAAATTCAATATTCTTATTTACATTGGGAAAAAATTCAACATCAAATATTTGATTGAATGGGTTTACTTTCCAGAAAAAAATTTCTTTCACCTATATGTATATTCACTCACAGGTGATACTAGAAAGAGGTGATACTAGAAAGAGGAGTCACAGGTGATACTAGAAAGAGGAATGAGAACGAAATGGATAAAAAATAATATTAAGTAAGAACACAAAATTGAAAATTTTGGTTCCAGATAGTCTACTACTTTTTTAGGTAGAAAGATTACAATTAATTTAATATCATATAAGTATCAATTGTAAAATATCATTCCATATTCAAGTCATACGCCTGCTTTTTAATATCAGGTTTTGAGGTAATATATGCGAGTAGTGTTTACAATTTTAATTGTTTTAAATACGAAAAATAATGCTTTTGTAATATTAACTGCTAAAAAAATGGAAATAATATGTTTGTCAAACCATGTCGTAACTCGTTTTTTTTTTGATAAATTATTTGGAGTGTTTTAATTAATGGATATATTTTCTGCTATATTTATACACACAGATTTAATTTCTATCCTAGTTAAATCTGAAATGCACGGGTGGTCTTACTTCCTCCATATCAGCTGATTATCTTTTTTTAATTAGTAGTTTCAGCACGTATGTCATCTTCAACTAAATGTTAAAGACTGTCTGGTAGATGTAGATAGCACATGTGTAAAATTTGTAGTGTAGTTCAGACATTTATATAATAAAAAAGTCGAACACCTGGACAACATATCAATAAGATCACTGATATAAAAACATACAAATATAATTTTGAAGTGTTTCTTGAGAATCTAGGATAATAATTTTTCATTGGTTAGAAAGAAATTAATTGAAATGATAAAACATAAAGAAAATATTTTAAAAGAATTATTAAAAAAAAATTATATTTGATCAAATATTTTTATTCTCCTTACGATGTCAAACAGTCGAACTTAGTACACTTTTCTTCACATCTAATATATTCTATAATTATTGAAAGTAACTTTTCTTTATAAACTTTATTTACACATCAACATTTCTCTCAATTTTTTACAAAATATATTCCACTGACTTCTTTACTCCAAATGTAGCACAATCAATCCTGAATTACTCGCTTCCAAAATCAAAATATTCTAATACAAGATATTAAATTCTATGACAGAATATTTTATTTTAATAAAAATGGAAGATAACGAGGTTAAATCGAGGTTTTGAATAAATATCGATCAATAGTCACGTATATGAAAATATTTTTAAACGAGGTATAAAACAAGATTTTATTTTAATTAATTGCGGCAGATTTTTAACTCATTTTTATCATTTCTAATTTGGAATAAGATTTTCAAGTGAAAAATTACGCTCGGTACAAGAACCATAATTGTACAGTCGTCTTGAAAATATCTTATTAAAGTCACAAAATATCCTCAGGCAGTAGCATCACCGTTTCGTACCGGTCTCTTCTGATGTAAATTTACTACTCTATTGACATTTTGTATTAAATTGGCCTACGAGTGCACAAGATGAAACTGTGGATCGCGTACGAATGTTATCGAGTGAGTAACGAGAGGTTGGATTAAGCCATTAAAATTTCAAATTAATTATTCGACGCGTGAAAACAATTATTCTGCTGTATATGCATACATATGCACACACATTTATGAACATATATGAAAACATGCAAACATATGTATATATGAATAAAAGATAATAATAATTTTGAGCCAAATTTCACAAAACAAGTAGAAAAAGAAAAAAATTTTAAATTTGAAAAAAATATTACTTATACAAAAACTATTATGAAACGTGTTTTATTGTAACAATATGTATACACTATACTATTTCATTGTATTTTTAAAAATAATTTTATATGTTTAAATAAAAGATAAATAAAACTAATTTCCAATATAAAATAATAATTTGTTGTCAATTCACACTTTTTATAATTATATAAAAATCTATATTAAAGTCATATTTGTATATTATAATAAAACGAGAAAGTCTACAGTTAGATTTTAATCTTATACTAAAATACTTCCCTATTCTAAATTTTCTTGGATTTTAATTTTGGACGTTTTCTGCACTTATTACCTTAATGTAGATCATATTATGGCAACTTATTTTTTTTTTCAATTTATTAATTATAAAGAGTACCTAGAAATGTGTATTTTATATATTTAAAATGTATCATAAAATTGTCTCAAATTAATAAAATTTAATGAAGTTAAGAGTTATTAGTAAAGTGAATACTTTCATTATTTTGTATTTCACACAAATGCTTTTTATTATTTTGTTGGTTAATTTTGTAGATGTACAACAATTTTACAACATATTTAAATGAAAAAAAATCTTAGAATATAAGATTTGTTATTTTGTTAAAACTTTAATAATACAGAAGAACAAAAATTGTTTATGTATATATATAGAGAGAGAAAGAGAAAGAGTAGAATTCATTGATAATAATTTCGGATGTAGCGAAAAATTTAGTTATAACGACGAAATGAAAGATATAATAAATTAAAAATAAAAATATATATTTTTTTCATAAGATTATTTTAAATGTAAATAAATCATGATACTTAATTATATTGACCCACTGCATATACAGGTTATTATCAATTATGGAAATTCCAGTTTTATAGCTCGTCTAAGTATGTATTAATTGCAACTCTTTTTTTATTTTCAAATAATTTTATATGATTCATCATATGTAATAGTGATTTTAATGGTCACCAAAATGCAAAAGTTTATTTAAAATAACTTAAACATCAAAGAATAAAAGGTGTAAAAATAAGAGGGGTAGAGTTGTAATTAAAAACGATTAAATTTGTAAAACTAATTGAATTTAATATTTAATAAACCAAGAGTCTAATTTATTGATTCTGCATATGTAATAATATCGTGTTGAGAAAAAATTCTAGACAGGATGCAGCACTAAACAAGCTCAGAGAGAAGACTTGATTTAATCAAAAGTAAAAATATCAGAAGAACTAAAATAATTAATTAGTTTATTATTGATGAAATCAATTTATTCTTTACATTTACACAAATAAAAATATACAATTCAAGTAAACATTGCAACTGAACATGTTTACATTTTTTTATAATAGTGTGATAAACTTAAATTGAAGAAAACAGCACTTACATCGGTTAATAAGTGCCTTATTTATTATTTACATTATTTATTGGAAACAAACCATTAGTTAACATTTAAGACACCGGTGTTGACAAAAAACAAATCTTTTAAATTACTTGAAATGTCGTCGCCTCTCGTTTCGTGTTACTTGAATGGAATATTAAAACCGTATCAAATATCTTTTTAATCAGCTCCATTTTATATCTTCATTCGACAAATGAAACAACAAGTAATTCATTACAGTATTTTCGACGAAAAAGGTTGTACCAATTTAAGAAATCTAGCGTTCTGTTTGTTACTTCACAAATTATTAATTATTTTAAAGATTTTTAAATTTTTTTAAGAATTTTCAAGAATTTTAAAGATTCTAAGTTAAAATAGGATAAGTTAAATAAAATATGAGATTAAATATTATTATTTTACAAGTGAAAAGATAAAAATATTCAAATAAATTAGGAAACTATTATTTTATTTTTAATAGAACGATTTCATGAAAAATATAATATTTATTATAATTATTTGTTTATGATAAAAATTGTATAGTTTTTAATTTGTTGAAATACAAATAAAAGTATAATAAAATATAATACATTATTCTTACGAATGCTTTTTAAATATTTCTTATGAAAAATTCATTTTAAATTCCTAATATTGTTATACTGAACTAAAAAGTTATCATTTTACTTAAACTATTAGCCTTATAAATTTATGAAAAATATTATTTTCTAGAATTTTATAAATTGTTATTCATTTGTTTTCTTTATTTACATTTTAATAACTATTTAATAATTCTTAAATAAGTTTTATGGCGTTAGAATAAGATATATTCTTTTCTTTAAATATCTTTTTATTCTTATTAAATTATTAAGTACGTGCAAAAGTTTTAAAATAACATATTAAATGAATAAATGACAAAAGTAGTGACATCATATTTTATACTTTAAAAGTATGAAACACACACCGTATAATGCATACATTACAAATTAGATTTAAAACTAGTCTTTAACATCTACCTGCAGATTACACATGATCCTAAACTAATACTGAAAAGCAGACAATTAGAAAAAAGAATGAAGACCATTAAAAAAGGATATAAAAAAAAGGATCAATCTTGTATTCGAGATAAAGGACTCTTTCAGCATTTATTGTAACACTTTAAGAACAAGTTGTAAATGTAAATTGAGAATATATTAAAATTGCTAATCTTTTGCATTACAGTTGACCATATATTATTATCTTTTTATTACTTTAATCTCTTATTTAAATTTTAAAATTTTGACTCATGATATTATGTTTATCACCCTTGTTTCTTTTTGTATGCATTATATTTTTTTATTCCTTTTTACAACTTTTTTATGCATCCACAAATAGTATATAAAATCTGTTTCACTACAGCTTGTTATGATAGAATAAACTACTTGACCTGAATAGGTAGAGTTATATGTTATTATATGCTTTTCTCTACAATGAAGAGTCTTTTTTTAAATTATATATATATATATATATATATATATTACATTCTGTATAAAGACATGTAGCTCAGTTAATGTTCATAATAACTTAAATAATATATTATAAATTACATAAGAAAATAATTTTTAAAAGCTATTTTTTTAATAGATAATTAATATTTAGTTGATAATATTAATATTATTTATTATTTTTTATTTATAACCTTTCCGGTCCGTTCAGAAAGACAAAACATATGCCAAAATTTCTCACCTTTCAATATTTATTATCTAATATTATTAAATATTTTTTTACAAAACGTCCAAATATAGTTAATATATTATAACCAGAAGCAATATTTTGTTGGAATATAGAAAAAAAATATTGATACAATATTCCAACAAATACCTATTTCTTCAGTATACTACACTAGAAATTAAATATTGGTATATACATATATATATATATATATATTTATATATATATATATATATATATATATATATATATATATATATATATATATATATATATATATATATATATATATATATATATATATATATATATATTATCATACAGATACAGTCTATATATAAATAAGTGAACATTTTTAATTAATACAACTATATTTACCTAGATCATACAATTTTTATATTATTGTTAGTGCTTTTTTCAAAACACTACACCCCTGGTAATTAATAGCGTTATAATTTTTGTTTTGTTAAATATTGTTCTATTTTTTAACAAAAGAATATTGAATTCTACTTTCAAAAGTTATACTTTGAAAGTAGAATTCAGTTATACTTTGTTTCAAATACTTTGAAAGTATATAACAGAATATATTTCATATTAATTCTTATAAATAAAACCGAGAATACCTACAAATAAACACAAATTCTACGACCAAAATATATTCATGTCTATTTTTAAATACACTCGCATTATAATTTCGACATTTATCTCAGTAACTCTCTTAATATTTGTTATATTTCTGCTATTTTTTCATTGTTTACTCGATTAATAATTACTATGGAGGTTTTCAAATATATCTTTCAAATTTAAACTAGTATAATAAAATTATTTCAAATTAAGGACATTTTATTGAAAATTGGTGACAAGTTGTTTTGTAAATTTCAAGTTTTCAATAAAGTGTATTTGGTGCTCACTATTACAGACATCACTAATGATTTTTATTATTTTATTAGTTGTTTTGACTACTTTGGTGTACAATAAACTAACAGACATGTATAAATTTAATATTTCTTAGAAAATGTAAATTACAAAATTTCAATTAAGATTTCAATTATACATATTAACAAAAAGAAAATTATGTATACATACATACTTATATATATATATATATATATATATATATATAAATATATATACATGTATATATATATACATATATATATATGTATGTATTGTTTCAAAACGTAGTTATTAAATGGATATAATTAAATATTGTGCTTTGACTAGAATGAATGAAATATCAGATGTGTCCATAAATGTAATAAATATGTATAATTATATATCTTATAACCTAAATACGATAGGGAAAAGTTTCGTATGATCGGATGAGAGTAAAAACTATTCCTATATTAAAGGAGAAGAGAAGAGAAAAAGGACAGATAAGGTTGGTCTAATTTTCTTAACTTGTCATTTGTGTAAAGTATATAGTGTAAATCGTAGAATTAATGATTTTATAACAATACAAATTAAAAAATATTTTTCTACAAAAATCCAAATATTTTAAAAATTATTTTTTCTATTTTTATAAACATCACACATTTAGAAATATTTTGTTTATACTACAAATTTATTTCTGCCTATAAACCATATAATTCTATTATCATACACAAAGCTTATAAAACTTATGATGCTTGTAGTGGTATTTGAATTGGTTAGAGTCGAACGTAGGAAGATGTTGAATTGGAGATGTGGATCCGCAGCTTTATACTAGTCCAATAATATATTCGTCCAATAAGATGCAATCGTAACTTCCTAACATCAGTCCTAATATATGTCCCGATACACGTTTCTGGACAGTAGGAGCACAGATTTTTACATAGAAAGAAATATTTTGAATACTTTGTAATGCACATCTACCCAGTTATAAGAATGTACCTACAACATAAGATTTATAAGAGAGGCAGGTGTTAGGTCAAACATTTTTAGAAAAAAAAATGTTTGCAATAAATTGTTTTGTGCCAGTTTTGTACCCTTTTGAAAATGGAAGAAAACAAAGTACATTTTAGACACGATGTTTTTCTTATACCTGAAAATAAAAAAATGCTACACAAGTAACAAATAACATATGTGCTGTTTACCCAGAAGGAGTTTAGCTGAAAGAACTGTGTGCAAGTGGTTCACTAAGTTTAGATCTAGTAATTTCAAATTTAAAGTCCAAGAACGTTCAGATAAACTCTCCACAACTGATGATGGCCAAACCATGACACTGATTTGAGAATAACCTGAGCTACTCGACATGTGAATTAGCAGAAATACTAGAAATATTAATTTTCCGAAAAAAATTAATAGATTGCATTTTCTCCTGAGACTCGCTCTACAAACACAAAGAAAACATATCGTTTTTGAAGCAAATAGTGGCGAGTGATGAAAAATGAATCATTTATAATAATGCTAAGCGAAAAAAGTTCTGAGGTAAGCGAAATGAACTACCATCCCAAAAGCCGGTCTTCATCCGAAGAAAGTACGAGTAATGCTCTGTGTCTGGTGAGATTGGAAAGGAATCCTGTATTATGACCTCCTATCGAACAACCAATCGATACATTTAAATAAGTATTGCTCGTAACTAGAAGAATTAAAGACAATGATTTATGAATAATGTTCAGCCCTTCCATTTAGCTAATAGAAAAGGCGTCGGGTTCCATTAGGACACTTCCAGACCTCATGTGTCTTTGACTATCCGACAAAAATTGACTGGGATTTGTTATCCCACCCGCCGTAGTTACCAGATATTGTACCTTCTGATTTTTTCTTATTCAGGTCTTTGCAAAATTCTCTTAACGGCAAGAACTTTAACTCTTTGGTCTACATAAAAAAACACCTTGGGAAGTTTATCACCGAAAAATTTAAGAAGATCATGGAGGATGGAATCTTCAAATTGCCTGAAAAATGGAAAAAGTTTGTGAAACAAGACGGTGTAAACATAATTGAATAAATATATATCGACATAGAAAAATGTTGTTTTTGCATTTTCCTTAGAAATTAACTTTCCGGACAACCCAATACTTCACAGCCCTAATTGTTCAGAGAGTCCGGCGGTTCATGACTGTCTAGATTGAGTCCACTTGAAGAACTAGTTTTGGTATCTATGATAAAGTATGACATTTTATACTAAAAAAATGGGAATACAGTAGTCTATTCCATCAACGTGAATATTAGGAAAATTAAATTTGTATAAAGCATATATGTATCGATAGTTTCAACCACTGATTTAGTATTGCATACAACTTATACTATTGTTTGCAGATTTTTTTCAACATGTTGGTGGTAGGTTTGAAAAGACAATCATCGGTCTAGTATGATGTCTCAATACTTGGCTTTATTCATCTATCTGAATACTTCGCCATTTAGATACATAATGGAATTGCGACTTATAGAGAACAAGATATCAAATTGCGTAACATAGACTGTAATTTTATATAAACATGTATTTCATGTAGGAGTAATGATATTAAATAATTGAAGAATATGAAATACATATATGCAACTCCATTTTTTACATCCGTATACAGGCAATACCGGGTATTATTTCTAATACTTCTTATAAAAAGACATCAAATTTCACGTCTATTGATTAATAACGTTAAATATAATACAAATATAATAAATGAAAAAATCATTAAAAATCCTCCATTTTATATCTTATAATCAATAATATATATATATATATATATATATATATATATATATATATATGTATATAAACATTAATAATAAAGAGCGTGTATAATAAAGAAATATATAATTCTAGAAAAAAAAATTAGTGGTATCTATTTATATTGAGTAAAAGCCACACGTTGAATTGATGAATCTCATTTTAAAATCCGTTGTCGACCAGTGTCCTCTGAGACCATCAATATAACGGGCGAACAACGATGTTGAGGGAATAACCGACTGGAACCTGATACGTCCGTTCATCCGTACGGTTTTCAGTCTGATGTGGAGACAATGTCGTTGACGCGCACTGTCTCCTATTAACGTTCCGCTCATTAGTTATTCATTTATTCCGGACATTTGTTCGAACACTTCTGAGACGGTGATTCAGTAGCTCGTTAGTATCTCTGTTTTATAATAATAATAATAAGTTTAAGATACGACAAAAAGAGGAAAATGAGGGGAATAATTTACTACAGAAGGTTATCATTGTTTCATTCTAACGCTGTCATCGGTAGAATAAAATATACAGACTAATACACTGTAGGTGTTATGACAAACAAGGTAATGAATTGTTTGTTTCAAAGAAGAAATAAAAATAATGAAGTCTCTAATGATTGAATAGAAAATATTACTGAGTTTTTTTTGTATTATATTATATCGCATTTTCAATAATGCCATCAATATACTATTTGTACATTGTAAGTTATCAATTTGTATTTTTTTTTACAAAAAAATCCAGTTAGAATTTCAATAATGAAATCTGACATGAAAATTCAAATTTATTTAAAAACTTATGTTCAAAAATATACAATTTAAAAAGATATAGATATTATTGAAGTTTGCACTTGAATAAACTCTTAACTTGTATATAATGATTGAGATATAAAAAACTTAAAAATTCTTTCACGAAAATCAGACGATTGCCAACACTATTTTTTTATTTGAACAAATAGAGAAAATTATTTCAAATTATTGGGGTTTGAACGAATAAAATGAACAAGTTCTTGTTAAGAAAGTATTTTTTATCATATATATATATATATACAAGCAGGTGGGCGGCATGATTGCCCCATTGTTCAATATTTCAAATATAATGCTTTAATAAAGGTGCATAAAACTTTTTTTTTCTTCAACAGGATTTTGTTATGTTATTGGTGTACATTGTTATAGTTGCTTTCGGCACTTAAATCCTTTCTTCCGAATTCTAGATGATACAAAGTATCACAAACTACAGTAGGCCTAAGACGAAACCAGGGTATAGAACTTATTAGGTTGGCAACAAAATAATTACGGGTTACAACCTTCAAATTCATGTACGTTTTTCAATTTGAGTAGTATTAAGTGGTCCAAAATTGTTGGATGAATAATGCCTAACTTTTTTGCAAGACCTCTAATTGTTGTGCGTGGTTCTGATTCAACTAGCACCTTGAGTTGTTTTTTATGAAATAGATAAGGACGTCTGCGACTTTATTTATCTTCAAGGCTCTCATCTCTAACTTAAAATTTTTGGATCCAGCATTATTTGCTTCTTTTCCATCATTAATTTAGTATCCCAATTTAAAACAAAATTAATAATAAAACCAAAATCGATGTTACCAAAATATAGACTGAAAAATGCTCTTTATAATGATGTTAACATGAACACGATGAAATGACAATTTCATAATTATTGAAAAAAAATAAGGTTAGAATTCAGAAAATAAAAACCGCAATCATTTTCCAACCAATCAAATATCAATTCGAAAATAAATTCGGTACTGACTAGAAAACCATACTGCTATGTTAATAAATTTTCTGAATTTATACAAAAGCATTGTATTTAATTGTCAAAATTGAAATGGAAATGCTAATTATTGAAATTTTAAAATTTTATCATAGATACATTTTAAGGATAAACCAATTTTATCGGCATAGAACTATTCAATTACTTGAATCATTCTGATTTTTTCGAATTCTAATTAAGGACAATCGTTTAAATTAATTTGTATGATGCTAAAACCTTATTCAGACATTTTTCTCAAACAATAATTACATATGATTTAATAAATTAAATTCTTAGAGATTTTTTCTTGAAAAATTTAGAAAAATATATGTTTCAATTCTAGAATTATTTCGTTATTGGCACGATTTTAATTATTTTGCTTTGAATCCATTTCAAACGAGTTTTTTTTTTGACAGTTAAGTGAAAATAAAATGAATATTATATTTAATAAACCATAAAGGATTTCTGATGAGTAAAAACAGTCTTAATACTAGCTTAGATAAATCATGAAATTGAAAGTGACCTAGTTTCTAATTTATAATCTGTAAATAAAATGGGTAAACACTACATAAAACTGTACATTTTACAGATGACTTTAGTTCTTATGAAACATTATATTCTTTTATTTCTAACTTATTATTGTTTCATTTAGTCATATAACCGAATCCTATTCTAAATCCGACACATGAGCGCGCTCACACACACACTCGCACACACACGCCCACACACACTCGCCCACACACACACTTACACAAACGTACACACACACACACACACACATATATATATATATATATATATATATATATATATATATATATATATATATATATGAATACAAATTTATACTGTCGATCTGTATTATTGAAATCTAGATTGAATTTTTTTATAATACAGTTCGGAAATTGTAGCAAACATCACTTTAAGAAATAAATTGTTTTTTCACATCATAAACCATGAATGTTTTTCTTGATTAAAAAGATTCAATAAATAATTATTCATGAGTTTTTGTTGTTGCTTATGTGTATTTAGACGATAATGCGGTATTATTTAGAGCATTAAGGTACAGAAAAAAATAACTAAATTTTTCTTATTTAGATCCAACTTAGATTTTTCTTTACCTTAGAGCTCTAAAGGGTATACCTTCTTAAATCTTGCTATCTAAATGTGCATAAACAATAATCAAAAATGATGAAAAATAAATCGTTGAATATTTTTTATCAAAAAAATTGTTAATGTTTATGGACAAAAAAGATTCATTTGTTAAATGGAATTTTAATATCACATTTTCAAAAAAACATAAGTAAAGATTAGAAATCTTCAATAGTTATAATAATTTTGATAATTTCTATGTCAATTTTAATTTTGATAGCGTCATTTTCAGAACGGTTAGGTGCAGAAGAATGATTTTTTCAAATTTTCAATTATATCAAAAATTATTTATAAAGAATTTGTTTTATTTTAGTTTAAATAATAACTATTATTTTTTTTCAAAATATTTACACTTATAGGAAAGGCTTTTATATAATAAATTATTGATTTTTTAATATTATTAAAATTTTCTCTGATTTTTATTGAAACTTTCTATACAAAATTAGATTATTTTTGTATGAAGGTGATAAGACTAGCTCAAAATTAAAATGTATGAACATTTGGAATTCAAAAGATAGTTTATAACATTCTGTAGCCATATCAGATACATTGAACTTTAAGGTTGAGATTTTTTAGATTTTTTTATATTTCTTTTATACATACATATATATATATATATATATATATATATATATATATATATATACACTTATTTACATATATATACATATATAAATAAATAATGAAATACATTCGTAAAAGTAGTTTGTATGAAAATAAAAAAATATGGAACATATGAAAACAAGTTTTGAATTGAAAATGTCTATTGAATAAGTTCAATTAGGTTTATATTAAAAATGCATGTGAAAAAATATAATATGACATAATAGACCGGAGTGCTGATATCTCACAGACTGCGTCGGAATACTCCGGCACTTCTACACACAACTCATTGGCGAAAATATGATCTTCATTCGATACGTAGGATATTTAATATTGATAAACGATGAAATTATTCAGCATCTGCAACAGCGTCAATCCGTTGCTGCGTCACCCTGCACTGCCGACGCGGTTAACTACTAAAAATTCGACGTTCACTTAGGCTCGTAGTGAAATTATACATTATTGATGACTGCTGAAATGCCTTATCGAATACATTCTCATACCGATTTCTCTTTTCAACAGCGGTCCTACTACATAGAATTATCCACAAATACGACGATAGTTTCACCTTTCCATCGTTTTCCTGTGAGAATAAACATATGTACATATAATAGGATTTAATTTCTTACGGAGTTTTGAAATTTTGTCTAAATTTATTGAACTAAAATTAAAAAAATATCTAGCAAATCTGTGTAGTTTATAGTTTATATATCCAGTATATGAACTTTTTGAAATTTGTACTTTTAACTAATGTATTAGTATTGAAAATACGTAACCGTTATAGAAATTAATGTAGTAGCACACATTATATTTTATTTATAACTATCGGAGTATACTCGGTGTTATCCATAGTACAAAACAACATAGTTTTAATTGAATGTTCAGTTGTTTTTTATTCATACTTTTTTTTATATTACTATAAATATTTTTAATCAAATATTTAATTTCCATTATTAATTTATCTAACTCCTACCTTTTAAACAAATTTTACTATACAGCATAAAAAAGATATCAAAATAAACAACAATCTGATGGTTCAATGTCAGAGGGGTATGGTATTTAATTCAACTCTTTTCAGCTAAATTCTGTTTATAACCAAATTATAACTAATTTTAATGATTTTTTTACATTCATTGTCACTTATAATAGAGGATTGTGAAAAATCAGTTGCATTTTGTTGGCTAAAAGTTAATGAACTTAGAACTATTTTTTCTGTCAGTAACTTTGAAATTATTTAATTGACTACAAAGTGATTGTCATGAATAATACAACTGATGTCAATGATTTTATTGGATTTTTGAACTTCATAATACTTATCTATAATAAGTTGTTAAGTAAAATTGTTACATGTATTGGGTCATTTTTTAATTGTTGATAATGCATATTTCTATGACGGTGACATCATCCACAAAATGTAAGGTACAGAAAAAAATAACTTAAAAATTATTTCTTCATTATATGCGTTAAATTTTAATATCTGTATTTTTTAACACAATGAATTGATTCGTTCAAGACGTTCATAATTAGTCACTTTTTTGTAAATGTTAAATTCGAGTAGATTTCCGTTACATGGGATTATTTTATTTAGATAATTTACCAAATTTTCTCTTCCGCGAGTGAAATTAATTTTTTCATGTTTATATATTATTTGTAGAAACTTTTATAACCGTTTTTTTTTTTTCTATATTAAAAATAGTGAAGAAATTGTCGATATACGAGTATAGTAGCTATATTCCTGTAAAATATTTTAGACTATTTTTTAATTCATATTAAAAATCATTTATAAATATATTTTTCAAAAAGGAGTATAAGTTGTTGGTACCTTAGAGACACTTTCCCATTGTTTATAAAAGTATACTGATAGAGAGGATATAGATAAAGGAGATTAAATTTAAAAAAAGTTAATTTTTTTGAACCTTAGAACTCTATGGATAATAGTAACGTCTTTGAGATATACATAAACAATAATAAAAATTGCAATTAATCATTGATTGGACATTTCTGAACAAATTATTTTTTGATTTGTAATTGTTATTTGAGGTATGAGAGAATAATTCATTTTTAAACTTATTTATTACACTTATATATATATATATATATATATATATATATATATATATATATATATCTAAAATAAAATAAGCCTCATTTGACATGATATAGCAAATTAGAAAATTTTTAAATATGGTAAATTGAATTTTTATAGATTATTTTTAAAATATTTTTATCAAATTGCATTTGTTGACCTATACTACGAGAAAGTAGTGCATACATCATTTATCACTTTGTGTTGATTGAGTGTAAATTCAACTCCAAACATGTATATCTAATATCGATAAACAATCATACCAAACCATTAGATATTAATGATCAGAATGATGAACATTCATACTAGTAATATTTTCTGATGTCAAGAAATAATTTATAAAATTGTATTACTCTAGCTCAACTGTTCTTGAAAACGCACGATGTTATCTTAATGAAATCTTTATACCTATTAAAAGTTTTAGAATTATCTAGGAATTGAGTTTTTTCATACAATCTTTTGTTAAATGTTGATTATGTTCACTTACTAATATTAAAATATAATATTCCTGTTAAAATGACACAATTTTATAATATTTTTTCTGTTTTAATTAAATTGAAATTAAAATAATAAATTCTAAATGACGATCTTTCTAAATTCTTCAAAAATCAAATACAACATTATATTGACTGATACTATAGTAAGAAAAATATGAATGTTTTTAAAGTATTGATTTGGTGCTAATGAACTTATTTGTCGACGTGCCGCTAAACTCCAAATATCTATCTATTGCTTGTATTGAAAATATGCTTAATAAAACCTATTTAATTATTGAAATTTTCATGTGATCAAATTAAATATTTCCGAAAGTAAAAAACAATATAATATAGTCACCTGCTTTCTTCATGCTTTTCAATATATGAGCAAAACAGTTTATTCATATTATTAACATGAAAAATTAGTATACGATTTTCAGAATAAACATATGTGTACATTATAATCAAGCATTATCTATACATGCATTATTATATGAAGCAGCGTTATGAAACAATAACCGTTTCGAAATTAAAGCAGGATTTGTTGTCGTACTGGGAGCACTTGGTAAACAGCATTCGCCGTCGGAATACAAGTATGTAGGAGTAGCCTACGTGTTGTGAACAATAAAGAGAGGATGAGCGTACATAAAATGCGGCTACAATTAAAGTGCGAGCTTCATTATCGTATCAGACATTAAATATTTTATTCGATTATCGCACGCTAAACCATTTTGTACCAGGTACACATTATTTTAAATTAGTATATACACTTAGTTATTTATAAAGATGTACATGACACGTGCATTTACATATATATATATACATATACATATATATATATATTTATGTATATGTATTTGATATAGTTTTAACGTACGTTTTTTTATGAAAACTTATTAAATTTTAAAACTTATAATTAATTTTAATTTTAACATGAACTGAAATTTAAATTTACTCTAAATATTTAAAAACTATAAAAATTATACATTTTTTAAATTAAATTCGATATTTGGAATTTCATTTATGTTAATATAAACTGATTTGTCACGATTTTTTAGTTAAAAATCGATTTACGCTTTTTATGTTTGATGATTTTAATTTATATAAATTCTTTTAAAAAAGACCATCTTTATCGTATATGGAAATAAACAAGAAATAAAATCATACATAATTTTAACGTACTTTAAATAATTAACAAGACTACAGAAATAATTAGTTTTTCTATATAATAAATTAGTTCATAAATAGTTATATGAAAAGTGAACAAAATAGAAGAACTAGAACTATTAGAAACGTTTTAAGAATAGTTACGTATAAAAAAGATTTAATTTTTTATTGCATATTTATGATTAGAATTTTTTTATCGCTTGTGAGGGAAAGAAATAATCCACTTTTGAAAGTAATTTAGGCACAATGGAAAAACTGTATTTTAATGTGAACCAGTGTTTCAGGTTTTGGGAACAGAAAACTCGTGCTTGTATCAAAATTTTATGTAAAATGGAGAAGTCACAGTTGGTTTGATGTTAGTGCGCAGTCGATATTCTTAAGTCTGGAATTTTTGCGATATTCGCAACAAATTTGTAAGTAGAGATTAAAGTATTTCTTATTTATACAAAAAATATTTTTTGTATCATACCTCTTATCCTATAAGATTGTTTTATTGTTGACAAAAGTATAAGATTCAACTTGATCGATGGCTATTAATTTTTGCCTGCAGAGGATATAATATTCTTAAGTATAATTTTAGAATGATATATACAGAAATGGCAGTACTAATTAAAAAATCAAAAAAATCAAAATGTAAATACATTTAAAAAAATAATTAATATATTACATCATTTCGTAAAAAATAATAAATATTTTAATAGTACTTATTGAATATTTCTAAAACGCATATCTATAGGTCCTTTTTTGTGAAAGCACCATAAAATATTTTTTTCAGTTTTCACATTGGAGGATTTTCTTATCCAGTTTAATTACACCTTCATTAACATTATATATTACTCTTCATATAATGAAAATATTCTGTCTTACAGATATAAAATATTGATTTCGCGTGCTGAAAAACCCTACCAAGAAATTTCAAATATTATAAGAAAAACACTGTTTGCTGAAATGGAAAATCCAAACTGTTCTTTTTCGAAAGAAAAATAAAACAATATTTAAAAGCAAATTTTTTTAGTGAAAATATTTCATAACAAAACGAAATATTATTCAATTTTAATTGAATCAATTTCAGTTTTACGTTTTCATGGATGTTCTTTCATAACATATTTTTTGTCAGCATTGCTGAGATAACATGGTTGTCGTTGTTCCTTTGAATAATTAAGAATTGTTTGTCTTCCTCAATTTAGAATTTTTGATAAATTCTTTTCCTTTTTGTCGGTAAATATGTTCCTTATGCGAAGTTTTTCTATAAATATCGCTATTTTTTATATAATTTTATAATTCCAATTCAACAATTTTGAACAAATTTATAAGGTATTCATTTTTTCCACAAAAAACTATATTTATATGAATATTTAATTTTACTTTTCTAAATTTACTCAGAAAAATTGAAGAATCTCTAAAAAACAGGGATTTTGAATCAACAATTTGGATTTTTGTAGTTTTAATATATAAAATTTGAATAATAACTCGAATTGTTACAGGATTTTAACAAAACCTGATCTCAGAATCATTAGCGCTAAGTAATAGAGTATCTTTCAAGACTTCCAACAAGGCTATATATCTCGCTGTTTATTTTGGAAAATTTGTTAGTAGCCTGCTTTTTATTGGATGTCGTAGTCGATTTGCAGACTCCTTCGTTAGTCTTCTTTCCTCACCGCAAGTAATTTTAGCCGCTAGTGTTAATAATAGTATTTGGATAAATAGTAGTTTTTTTCAATCCACAAATGACTGTGTTCGAACAGCTACATTAGACAGTTAGCTCGCTTTTCATTGAATAAACTCACCAATATGGTATTATATTGAATATCATATGTTTGTTAATATGACACCTAACTACTTGGCCAGTTCCCTCTTGTGATTAAGGACTCATCGAGTACGTGGTTATTGACCTTGCATTTCCGAAATCACTTAGATCTGAACTATACTCGTAGATTATTTTGCGTATTCGTATTTTTTTGTTGTCATACGGCAGCCCATATGACAACAAAAAAGTGCGAACCATTAAGGATATAATACGCTCCTTCGTGGAACGTCTGCCACTACTGCTCCGATGAATCACTCTGCCTCCAGAACTCAATCATTAAAAGTCACCAAATAGATCAAACTGTCAACAAGTACATGAACTTGTAGAAAAGGGTGGCATTTCAGTCTTTGTTGAATGCTTTTAATATCGAAAAACATGATGTCGGTGTATCAACTCACATTAAATCCGTATGTGACGTATTCCATTAGACAGATAAGTTGGTGAATCGTTTTTTGACCCATTCTCAATTGCTCTAATTCGAAATAATCATCCATTTTGCGTCTATAAGAAGACCCATGATTGAAAATCTGACTGTATATCTTACTCAGATTGGAGGGAAAGAAGATTGGATTCACGATGTGTCTTAACATATCGATCTTAACCTCACAATGATAACATCAGTTAGTTTACAGTATAGGACAAAATACCCGATACGATTACATTGAAGGTCTACCAAAAACACCACCATTCTCCCAAGAAAATGTTTCAGTGGATTATTTCCGATTTAGATTTTGTTGTTATTTTATATATAGTTCAATGCACGAATGATGACGGTGACATTTTTGGAGTTAATGAAATTACACAAATAGAATGATGGCATAGCAAGTTATCGTTGAAAAAAAGCCTCGACAAACTGTTTCACAGATTGGTAACCTTGTAATTATTTTCGAGTGCAATACATCTAGATCGACACTAGGTTAACCTACGCGTATATATTCACGGAAATAAATAATTTTTTACACGGCCATTATTCTGTTGTACCTTTAATTATCCCGGTATTTGGTTATTTATTCCTTAACTTTACCATTAAGAAACTTAAATAGTATGTGGTTATCCGGATTACGAATCTGCTACCATATCTATTCCTAGTCCTATTTCTTTTTTCGAATTTATTAATGATAGTTGGTGGTATGGTGGTAACTTTTCTAGTTAACTTTGACTGTAACTGTCCTAGTTGATCGTGATTTGTAACTGATTCAAATGATTTTCTTCTTTCGGCATACATTCTACAGTCGATGTGGCCGCAAGGATCAATTCACCCATCGATTCTCTCTCAGTATCAAACCCAGTCGATCCGACTGAGAAACTGTAGATGAAGTGTGATGTAAAGTATTAGTTGGGATTTATATGTTTTTGTTGAACTGGCTATATTAATTGGAATATTTACCAGTAATGTTTATGGCAAATCTAATTATCTGAAAGATATCTCACTTGGTGTGTAATTAGATGTACCGATTGGATGAGATTCTATACTCTTCACTTATTTTTATCAAAAAATAAGTAACTTTTAGTTTAGAGTAGGATAAAATGATCCATCTTTCGCTATTAATAAACTTACGAAAATAATTTTCCAACATCAGTATTTATATTGAGGGCTTGTATTTTTTAAATAATAACTTAACAAACATATGCACTAAATTTGTAAAAAAAATGTTTAACAATACCTTGTATACATTTAAAGTGTAATAGCATGGGAAAATTTTAAAGTAATATCCAAATAAGTAAAATATTATTATAACATTGAAAAGTGACACTCTAGTGATAGTTTTAGAGGAATTTATCTATGAAGAACTACTAGTTACTAGCTTTATTTTAACACACATATAGTATGGTCTCAAAAAACTCCATTTCCTTCCACATTCTAAAACACGTGGTGCAAATTATGCAACAAATATACCCATAATATGCCAATTTTTTATTTTGTGTCTGTTTTATTTCAGAAATGTATAGTTATAATAACGATCTACAAATTTATTAACATCTGTCTTTTTTTTTGTAGGAGATTCAAAAATAAGATTTATGCAAATTGAAGCTATGCTATATGAAAACTGAAAGATAATATCAGAATTAAAATCTTAAGTATAATAGGGAACTTGCAGTAGAAGGTAATGTTGAATGTCGAGCGACATATAGAGATTAGCCTGAAATGAGTAAAGCTTTGAATATACATTGGTGTACTTTGAAGATAATATCTGAGGGATGTTATCTTCGAACAACGATTATACCATATAATTCTTTAATGTGTAGTTTAGTATTATATAACATTAAATAGTATGTTTTAAATTATAAATCGTCTAATTGTTTCTGGCACCTAAGAAACATTATTTTACGATTCAAATATAAATTATATAGTTGATCAGAAAATCTAAACTGACAATCAATCGCGTAAATCGTACCTGGAACTTCCGATTTCACTGACTTATCTTGAAACCAATAAAGATTCAAACTAATTACAATTAAAACTCGCCGAGTATGAGTCCCCGTCATGATTACATTGAATTTCTGAAAGAAGTATAGCGATTTGTTCACGTGATAGAAGAAAAATTATTTAATCTTAATTTCAGTTTGTTTTTTTTTTTTTTTTTTGTAAAACAGTACATACAGCGGAAATTGTTAATAATATTTGCAAATTTTATAGAGTTTTATTTTATTTAACAGAATAATTATATTAGAGAATAATAATTATATTATTTTATTTAATAGATAAATTTAAACGAAGATTATATTTTCAAATAAAATGTTATTAATTGCATGAAACTATTGATCAGAAATATTTAATGAAAATTTTATAAAAAAAAAACAGAAAAAAGGAACCCATGGTTAAGCTCGTACCATAATTTTATTATTAAAATTAACAAATTAAAACTTAAAAACTTTATTTATTTTTCTGATGTTAATTGGTGTATAAAAGATTAACTATATATATATATATATATATATATATATATATATATATATATATATAAATGCTTAAACGAATAATTTTATTTTTGGACATTAATGTCAGTAAAAAAGTGACATAAAAAACATTAAAAACATTTCTAAAAACTTATATTAATAAATAAGTACCAAGTACACTAGAAATTATTTTTTTTTCATTTCGATTGAGAATTCTAATGGAAGAGTGGTTATTGTTTTATATCGTGGTGGTAAAACAGCTATTATGTATATATTTGTGCTGTTTAGTGTAATTAGTTGACGTTCTAATTTTTATGTTTTTTTTTTTACCCAAGTAAATTATTGTTACAAACTTCCTAAAAGGGATAGTTTCTACAAAATAAAATTTTAAATTTTCTTTTAAAAATCGAGAAATAAAGTGTAAAGTGTAATTGATGGAAAAAAATTATTTAATACCGGAAAAGTTATTTAATGTGGAAATATGAAGGACGACAGCTGTAATTATGTTTATCAAATATAATGTTTTTGTTTTCAATCACACATTTGAGTGATGCTCTATACAAAATAAATAGTAAATTATTCATGAAGACCTAAGTTATTGCAATGGAATATGTTTGGAACGTTGGTTTAGGAGATGCATGTAAAAGCTTGGTGGGAGTTCTATTATACTGTAATAAGTAAATGTATAATATTATATTTACACAAATGTAAAATATATCGTCTTTACTGAATAAAAATAAACTTAGTAACTTCATAAAATGTTCATATTCATAAATTTCTGTCAGACATGATTTGTGGAAACTTTGAATACTGTCTTGTATACAGATAAGAAGTGCGTGTAGAACAAGTCATACAAATCATTAAGAGTAAAATGTAAACCATAGCCTTGAACGTAGAATAAATGTTATTTAGGGAAAAAGATGAGAAATCTAGAGTCTAGAAAGAAAAATAAATAGCATTATATCATGGAAAATAATACCCTCTATCCAGGGGTTAAAGATATTTATTCAGGACTATTATAATCGGCATTGCGGCTAAATTCACCTCTGTAAATAAATATATTTTTTACTCTACAACCCATAAAAACGGTTCTGATCTAAACTGCTTAATAAATCATCATTGATCAGTTTTGACTGTTGCTTATGTGCATTTCCTTTTGTTTGTGTAATGAAAAAAATATTCATTTGTGAAATTATTTAATCAAACTTTGTGGATTGCAGGTATAGTATACTTAAAACATTATTTTAAGAATGAAAATCTAATAATTTTAAATATCAACTTAAACTAGTTAATTATTTTTTATTAATTATTAATGTTATTAATATTTAATGTTTTAATTCATACTAATCACCAATAAACTACTTCTAGGCAAACTTATCCACTATATTAACAAAGTTTGTTGGGATGAAACCTGACCCGGTCATTTCGATATGCTTTGCTCATACAACAGTAAACAAAAAATATTTTGCTTTTATTTCCCTTTAGAGAAAATTCCATTGTTAATTGCAGCGTTTACGGAATTCAAACTATTAACTAATGTACGATATCCCTTCATACCACTACTGCATTGTTCACAAAGACAACTTGGTTGCATTTTTTTTTCATTTTGTTCACCAGATAGTACATCAACATTCTAGGTTTCCCAATAATTACTAACTTTTTAAATGATAACTATTACAAAAAAATTATATATGTTTCCAATATGCTAACATCTCTTTTTCTAAATATTATTTGTACTCTAAATAAGTAAATGTACACTTGATTAATATAAATGCAACATAGCATAGTTTTAATTTTAACTGTTTCTATTTTTGAATATTAACATGATTATTGATCATTTTTAAGCCGATAAATTTAAAATTGGTTTAGATTAATTATACTGTGATTATTCGTATATATATATATATATATATATATATATATAATCTTACAGTAATATTATTTTCTGTTGCAGAATTACATTTTATAATCAAGTTAGCATGAATGTATTAATTCAACATTAATTAATTTCAAAACCATGGTATGTTTTTAAAACAGTTCAAAAAGTACATTAGTAGAAATACAGTCAAGTATATTTTTATGCGGTAGATACGTTCCACTGAAAATCACATATAAAAAATTCGCACAAAAAAGACATAACTTATGTTAAACAATTAGGGATACATTCCATAATTTTCTAAGAGCGCATAAAACAAAAACAATAAGTTAAAATGTACCAAAAATAGCATATAAAAGTTTATAAACATTTATGAAAATAAGAGTAACTAAAAAAATTCTTCGAAAATCTGAAAGAAATTGATATAAAACATAAATAAATTTGTTCTAAAATTTTATTCATTTAGTTTTATTGAAAAGTAATAATTCTTTTTACATTTCTTGATAAGAATAATTGTCACTGTCTGACGATGTTCGGCACCATTTGCAAACTTGTGTGAAATCATTTTCATCACTAGAAGAGATAGTCAGTGCATCAGATCTGCATGGTAAAGACAATGATTCTTTACAAACAGAATTAGTGTCAATTTCACCTTTTTTCTGTGTTGATTTTTTTCCTCCTACAATGTAATCAGTGATTAAACTTTGCGATGATGATTTTACTAATTGTTTATGCAATTCGCGTTATCCAGACATACAATTCTTCAGCTCACTTTGGAATTTGAAGGCTCGTTCAGAATCTGTATGATGAAAAGAAAATGATTTTCCAATTTATTGAAAAGTTGAAGACCTTCTCGAATTATATTTGCAGTGAGGGAGATAGGTTTTTTCCGCTTTACTATCGTTTTCTGGTCTTCGACGATATCTAAATTTATATCAATAATATCATCGTCACTTAAGGCATCCACAAGCAATTCGTCGACATCATTCTGGCTAAAGTTATCGAAATCTTCTCCATCAATTTCATGTATCAATGTAATGAATCGAGCAGATAATGTCGATGTTTGAATGTTGCACAGTTTATAACATATCCAGGCCAAGCTGCTTTCCAGCAGGCATTTAAAGTTTGTGGTCTCATTTTAGTGATAGAAGATACAAAATGATTTCAACAGTCCGAAATAGAAAATTTTAAATTAAAAAATATAATAATTTACATTGTTTAAATAACGTACAGTTCATATGTAATGGGGAATCCTGAATTTCCATGAAATATACACCGCATAACTTTAAAACCATATAAAAACAGGCTCGACTATATATTAATCATTATTACAATTTTGTTTGTGTTAAAATTTAATATATACTAATGGAAAATGTAACTACAATATTTTGAACAAAACATTATTGTTAAGAAAATATGATAACGATCTGTCAATTAAAAATATTATTTTACAAAAAATGTTAAGTGAAATTTGACATGGAATTAAATTCATAAATGTAAAACTGAAACTGACAGGTTTTTCCTACATTGTTGGGTACTAAATACTTCAAGTCGGATTGGCCTTTTAAAAAATAGATTTGAAAATATATTTGAAAATTTGGTTTGATAACTATTATAAACGTTTTAAAATTGTTCGATAGATAAAAAAATTACAATTACGTTATCAGTAAATCAACTAATTAAACATATAGCAGTGATTGTATTTTATTAAACTGTATTTCAAAATCGACCTTAATATTTGATTGAAAAAAAACAATTTTATTTTAATTCATTTCCGTTAATTAATGTCTCGTTTTAATTAATGTTTGCAGAAATAAAATGGAAAAATATCATGGAAAAGCTTTGTAAACCTTATAATGACACATATTTTATAAACACAGTGAGTAAAAATCTATACACATTATGTAAACACTGACAAACGTTTAAAATGAATGGCCGTTTCAACTACCCGTCAATTACTATTCGAATGAATTACATTACAGTCTAATTTTATATTATTAAATAAATTTACAAAACGATTTGAATTTTTATGCTTACATGTAAATGAATAAATACTTATAAATAATTATTCACATATAATAAAAAAATTTTTCTACTTAAGAAAAAGTTTTATGTAAGAGAATTGTTCGGGGTATCATCCATACTTATTTTTTCACTCCTTATGGGGAAGTTTAATTATGAAGCCCACTTTTATCTTATATAATAGTGTATAAATAATGTATAATGTCTGTAATATATTTTAGTATAACGGTAGAATTATTTTCTTTTCGAAACTTATGCTACATTAAACTTATACAAAATTAATTTGTTTTGTTAACATTTGTATTTATTCGTAATAAATATGAAACATTTTGCATTGGAAAATATTAAATTTTCTTTTAAGAAGAAAACTTTAATTAATTTTTTCTAGAAATCACTTGAATGCTTGTTTCTATTACAAGGCTTATAAAATCACTATCATTAAAAATTAATATTGATTTATTAGAAAATGTAATATATATATATATATATATATATATATATATATATATACATATGTATACATCTGCATATATATATATATATATATATAGTATCTAGCGTGAGGCAAAATATTCAACCAAAGTTTTCGTAGTAATTGTTATGTTTGTTCCACTGAATAATTGGTAATAACAAAACTGAATATTTACATTTAACGAACTATTTATAAATTTCAATTAATAATGAAACCACTAGTTATTGTTGGTAGATAATATTTTATTATACAATGTTATTATATGCATTGGTAGACAGAAGAATAAAAGTTATAATAATTGACTTTAAAAAAAATTTAGATATGAATTTGTAGAATTTTTTATTATAAATATAAAAAAAATATGTGAATGTTCTTCATAAATTGTCATAAGTATTATTTGAGCTATTTTGTTTAATATTTTTATTCTTGAATTCAATTTTCATAAATAATTTTATTTATAAAATTTTGTTTCTGATTAAATGACGTAAAATAAATTGACTATTAATTATATTTTTTAATCGCAAATAAAATTGTGTAACATTTTGAATATAAAAAAATGCTTGTACATACCTTTTAAATTTCAATCAAGGAGATAATACGATCGAATGAAATGAATTAGCAAACATTAGATATAAATAACGGTAAAGGACAAATGTCATAAAATATATTCCGATTGTAAAATATGTGCGGTTTTTGTTTTATAACTACTAACCTTAATTTTTTTCAATAAATATGTCGTGTCACCGTATTCATGTTCATATCATTTTAAAGTGCATTTTTCGGTATGTATTTTGGCAACATCAACTTTGGTTTAATTATTAATTTTACTTCAAATTGTATTATTGAATTAAATATTTAAAAGTAGCAAATAAGAGCATTTTTTGTATGAGTTCAAAACGGGTGGTAAAGTAACAGAAACTACTCGTAAAATAAACGATGCTTTTGATGTGAGTACTGTTAATGAACGTACGGTGCAACAGTGTTCACAAGTACAAAAGCCTTGAAAATGAAGGTCTCGGATATCCTTCTTCAGTTCAGTTCATAACGACTAACTTAAGGTGTTAAATCAGAACCACGCACAACAATGAGAGATTGCACAAAAGTTAAGCATTAGTCATCCAACAGTTCAGGACCATTTAAAATGACTTAAACTGAAAAACGTATATGAATTTTAAGGTCATAACCCGTAATTATTTTACTACCAACCAAATACTTAAGGAAGAATTAATAATGTCAAGGAAAATTTATTTGTTTTATTAAAAATAATACAGAAACTTTTTTTACTCTAAATTTTTATTATTGATCAGTGAAGTAAAATTACTCCTTTTTTACACTTTTTTAATACAAATTATTTACTATATTATTGTACACTTTTCTCATAAAGAAATTATTAGTTTCTTTTAATTTTTGTTTTTAATAAAGTATCTTTATTTTCGTTACGATTATCAATTGGGAATTTATAATCTAAATCAATAAAATTACAAACATACATAAAAATAAACAATATATTTAAATGAATTTCAACTACAAATTAACAATTTTTACTTACAAAGAATACTTCATTTTTATTGGCTATTATTAGAAAATCCATGCATAGAAAACTAAGTATATCATTTAATAGGTCTCTTGAAAAACTTTCTTCTGAACAAGAATAACAACGAAAGAGGAAGTGAAGAGATTGCTCGTTTTAGATAAAGGCAATGAAGAGATTACGACTTTTATATACACAAACACACACAGTCTGAAACATATATATATATATATATATATATATATATATATATATATATACATATATATATAAGTTTGAATTTCTTACTTGATATGATTTTTACACGTATAATATATTACCGAGCTTATTTAGCGAATAATCAGATTAAATAAGAAGTGGATAAATTAGTGGTTTGGAGATATGAATTTGAGAGATTATAACTAGTGTTAGTGGTGCAGATAAGTATCTTAATGTAACAGAATAATTGTTGGTGTAAAATATATTACAGTAGGAAGATAATGATGGTGATTTATAGTACTTAGCACAATAATTTATTTATAGTTGTAAATAAATAAAGAGGATTTAATTATAATAATTATTCAGTGTAATTCACATAAGAATTATAAGAAAATTTTATTTTTATGTAAAGTAATACAGAGTTTTTCAATAAGGACGTAATTTTTAAATTTGAAACAAAACACACCATTTATGCTGAAATTTCAAATTTATGTTGTTTTTATTTCAAGTTTAATATATATATATATATATATATATATATATATATATATATATATAGATATATATATCAATATTAAGATTGATGAGATTCTTTTTGAAAATTCGAATTCGCCACGAGTTGGAACTGAAAATAATTTCGGAACGAACAAATGTTTAATGTGATAACAGAGCAATAAATCATGAAAAAAACAAGTTTAACATTTTACCCACATGAGAAATCGGATTTGAATATTTCCGTTGCGGTGAAATCAATTTATATCATGAAGGATTCCCGAAACTATTGACATGCGAGAACCGTCAAATTGGCACGTATGTATATATACATACTTATTACTTTATTCAGAAACAGTACATGATATTATAGACATCAGTCACGCAAACAATAAATTTGATACCACATGTAAATGATAAATGGAAAGAGACGGACTTATTTTTTCATGCACTAAATCGAACGCTTTTTCAAGATTGCATTTATATATATATATATATATATATATATATATATATATATATATGATAAAAAAAATGTATATAATGGTACCAACATTTCGTCTGATACAATAACTATAAGAAATACCATACATTGTCAAAACTGAAAAAAATTGTAAAGACTGTTTGATTATTCATCGTATGAAATATGTGTTTTCTCAAAACTATTTTTCCATTTTAGTTTCATCTTTTACTCACATATATTTATGATGGCAATTCTCAATTTTTCAGTTACATAGAACTGACAGTAATATTTGACGACGTGGTTCAGCTCCCACGTAACGTCTCTTGTATGTAAATATTTTACGAACATAACGAATGAGAATGATTTGTCACGTTCCATGTTCCAATCTATCAAACTATATCAGAGACTGTCAATTTGTACATAGAAAAACATTTTTCTAGTTTGAAATATCGGCAACGTATTAGGGAAAAATGCAATATGTACAGAAGTACGGGTGGTAATTTGTTTCATTTATATTCATATTTAAAGTTCATATTTCAACAAAATAATTAAAATTTTAAATATTATATTAAATTATGAGATGTTTTTGATTTATCACCAATTATTTATCATTTATTTACTATAATAATATTAAATTATTAGTTATAAAATTAAAAGTTTAGAGGAAATGAATTAATTTTATTTAAAAGAACAAACAATTTAATATCTTAGAGAAAATTAAATATATTTTGAAATTTATATTACTTCTCGTAAAACAATTATATGTTGTGATAAATTAAATAAGTGAAAAATAAATATATTTGAATTTTTTCTTATGTAAGGAAGAGATAGTACGTTTGAAAATATTCTTATTGCTTCAATAAAGATGTTATTTGTATAAAAAATTACAAAAACACTTTCCTTTAGAGGAATATCTATAGAAATAATTTAAGATATATATATATATATATATATATATATATAAATATTAAAAAAATATATATTTGATAACAGGATGTATACACCTGGGAGCACAATTGAAGAAGTCCTTAACATATATTACACTCACATTAAGAAAAATATATAAGAGATAATAGAGCATTTTTCTTTGTAATATTTTTTCGTGATAATTTCAGATTAATTTTCTTAAACACTTTCAATTAATATATATATATATATATATAGAAAGACCATAAAATAATATTCCAATGTATTATATTTTGTTCATAAAAATTTAAGTTCTGCAAAATAGTTCTGTGCAGTCTGGTGCAAAATCATTTTTTGTTTTTGTACTATTGGGACTTGCCTATATTATTTTTATTTTTCTGTGATTTTTTTCTAATTCAAAACATCCTATTTTGTTTCTTTGGTGTTTCTTTCATTATCCTTGATCTTGCTATCTTTTTATTTAACATTTGGAAAGACAAACTTTTGAGAATGGTGTAATTTCTTTTAGAGTATAAGAAGCAGATGCTGCATTACTGTTTTCTTAATAAGGAGTTTGTACTCTAGTTGGTTCAACTTCTGATTTGTCTGTTAGAAAGTCGAGTTAAACCATCAAAAACTCTATTAAAGTGGCTAGTTTTCTTTTTTTTTGAAATGTTTGAATAATTTGTTTTATGACTATATATATAAATATATATATATATATATATATATATATATATATATATATATATATATAAATTAATTAGAGCTGATATATAATATATAATTTCTCACGTCCTGAAATGTATGTATTCATCTACAGCAATAGATATTTTTGATTAAAAAGAGAGATAGACAGCGTGTTTGTTTGGGGGGAGGGTGTAATCAACGCCTTGTTCTTTCTTACAAATAAGTTTACTAAAAAGACAGTAAAGCCCGGTTTACATTAGGATAGTAAGCAGTAGAGTAGTATGATGAAGAGTGCGTACTATTCCATTACTAGGATAATGTAAACATTTTGGGATAGTGTACTAGAGTACTAAAGAGAGTAGCGACTAGAGTGGAGTGTATAGCACGTGCAGAATAGTACACTCTACTATATTCTTCACCCACCACAAATTTAGCGGTGCTCCAGCGATATAAACAGATTTATTGCAGTAAAGTAGTCGGGCGCGAAAATTGTATTTCAAGTTTTGATTTTATTTATGGAGGTTGTTGTGATCAATAATATGTCCATTTTTTTCTATGCACGGGGTAACTTATTTCAAAAGTGTTTCTAAATTCTCAGGTACCATTCTTAAACACATCCTGTATTCTTCTGGATCTTCTCTAACTAGTTCTTTTAGAAGATTATCAGACGCTTCTTGTACATCTCTTCTTTTAATCCAGTCTTTTACCCATATTCTTTTTTTAAGTACTTTTTTTCTCTCAAATTTCTGTAACTTCATTTAACGAGGAACTTGCAATTGAAATTAAACAGTTTCTGCCAATAGTACGATAAAGGCGGTGTGAAATGTTCATTATAACAAACTTGAAATTAAACTCTTCTCTACCAAATCAATAGTTTTGTATGAATGAACCAAAATGTTGATGCTGATAGAGAAGAGATCTAGAGAAAAAGAAGACTAGTGTACTCTACCACTTACTCTCCCAATGTAAACCGGGCTTTAGTTTCAAGATTATCTATTAGAATTAATGTAGGATTAATTGGGATGTCTTTTATATTTGAATTAAATTTATGTTTTATAACGACAGTTGTTTACAATCATTTTGTTAGCATCAAAACAAAACTTAAAAACTACTGCAAGAATAACGTAATTAATCCTTAAATAATAATTTGAAAATGTTTAAGCCCTTCTCGTTTGTCCTGTTAAAGTTTGCTTATTCTTCAAATGCGCAAAGTAGTACTTTACCTATAATTTTCGACACGCAAACGATAAAATTGAGATTTGTTCAGTCTGTTATTAATCAATAAGAAACATTTGAGAAAAAAATTGTTTTAAACAGTGTTTCCTTCTAATAAAACAAAACAAAATTATTTACTTTTTTACAACGAAATATATAAATAAATATAATTATCATTCATCAGTAAGTAAATACATTTGTTCTATAATCAGTTGTACAACATTGTTACACAATTCTATTTACTGTTGCGCAGTTCATTTATCTTCAGTCCCATTTTTCAATGTATATATATATATATATATATATACATATACATATATATATATATATATATATATATATATATATATATATATATATATATCTCAATTGTCACTATCATCATCATTACCAGTTTCCATTAGTAAACCGTTAATGGATAAAACCTTTTTCAAACTGTTTCAATTTGAACAATCCAATGTTTTTTATTTCCATAATTTTTTAAATAAACTGTGTACTTTAATTTCGTTTGTTTGCTACTGTTTCAAAAACTCAACGAAATTAATGTGTTGTTTTAAAAATATCATTTTTATAGAATATCAACAATTTAATTAAATAAATACTTTAATTTATACAAGAAGAAAAATATTTTGATTTGTATATAGAATTTCATATTTTTTATACTTTCTGTTGGTGGTTTCCTCCGTTTGCATTATCTGAATATGTGTTTTAATACTAGTTTCGGCACGTATATTATATTCAGATAAGTGTAAAGAGACTGAATTTCAATCTGAATATGGGCGTATATATATATATATATATATATATAAGATGAGGAGCGGTTTATAATTTCTGGGTCTAAACTATAAAGCCACTATTTTTGTTATATTTGTTAGTATAATATTTTAAATTATTGTTATGTATTTCAAAATTTTTAGAGAATGTTTAACTTCATAGCTTTAGTTCTAATTTCTATTATTAAATTCAGTTTTTATTATAATCGTATATCGTGTATAAAAATATAAATAATACTACACATACAAGAATACTACACATGTCAGAATAGTGGAAAACGCACTTCAATAACTCAAAAAGAAAGAAACAATCAAGACAATTATCAACAAAATCACAGGTGTAAAAATGTATAATTACAATTTCTTTATATATTTTCAAATTTTTATTTTATTTTAATATTTTATTAGAAAACTATGATACTGTTCATACAGAAAATTGAAATTGTAGATGTATTCTGTAGTATAACACAGAAATGCTTTTTATCACTCTTTTGTATTGCAAATGAAAATATTTTTATATACTCGTAAAATTGTTATTTTTTTAAAAAATTAGTTCTCTTCACCTTATATATATATATATATATATATATATATATATATATATATATACAGTATTTGATCGCTGTGTTGTGTTAGTGTCCTGTTAGTTAGTCAACCTAAATGTTAGTTTAGTCAGGATAACTGGATGTTTAATTTGCATTGAATGTTTAGTCTAGATATTCCAAGAAATGAGATCGTCAGACCAGAGGTTAAACTTGATCATTATTAGTACAATATTGACCATGATAAGATTTTAACAAGCAATCTGTAATTCAGTTTGTGCTTTGTTCAAATATATTGTAAATTAACATAATTTAATTCTAAAAAAGAGATATTTTATTATTTTTCATCTGTTAATTCAAAATTATAATATATAAATCTCGCAGGCCAATGAAATCTAAAACATTAATTGTGTAATATTACAAAAATAGTGTTAATATTTTTAATATAAAAAAGAACAGTCTTTGTGCGTTGTGACTAGATACCACAGTCGTAATAGATGTAGAAGAATAATTTCTGTCTAAAATTGTGAATACAAGATTAAGACGACGAGACAGTAGAAAGAAACATGGAAAGAAAAAGCTGTTTATTGGTTTTTACAACATGATATATTTAAACATAAAAAATATCTCAGAATTAAACTTAATGAATTAAACTTGAAACCAATGAGCTGATAAAGTAAAAACATTTCTCGTCACTATAGATAAGAATTTCTCGTCAACATGGACTTTTTTTTTCCTATGGATAAAGTGACGAGAAATATGGATTTTTATTATATAGACAAAAGATAACTAATTAATTATCCTTATAACAAGTTTGTTGAACATATTAATTGGAACGTGCAAGATAGATAAAGATAAATAAAATGTTTTTTAATATGCTCAGGAGTGACAAAATGCCACATTATAAAAAAAAATAAACTTTTCGTTGATGAGTGAGATGGAGACTTAATATCGTTGAAAGTACAATCTCGTTTTCTTTCTTTAGTAAACAATTCGTGTTTGCAGTGTAATATTCATTTTTTTACATTAAAAATATATTATATTAAAAGTAGATTAAACTGTATTTAATAATGAAAGTTATAAAGCTTTAGAACTAACTGTTTAAATATATATATATATATATATATATATATATATATATATATATATATATATATATATATGTGTGTGTGTGTGTGTATGTATGTGTGCAATTATTTACATGAAACAAAATTATTTTTTATAAGAGTAGAGAAGTAGATCGCATAATAATTATTGGTAATCTAATAATAATGGGTGAAAATCACTAACGAGATTAAAAAAGGAAATTAACTAGAAAATTTATTTGACCATTTAATCCTATAGAAATAATCAACAATATTTGTTGTATGGTTTAGCATTTAATAATGATAAAAGAATATTATGCAAAATCGTATCTATCGATTAATGGAAATTGATTGGTAATTAACTCAATAAAATTAAAAAATAACTAAAAACTTTTAGATTTGTACGATATACTATTTGTTATATTAAGGAACGGGTGAAATATTGAGGATGTATAATTTATGTTAATAAAAACTCAAGAATTATTATAAAATATAAAATAATTAAAAGAAGATTTAATGTGACCAAAAACTACAATTTAGTAAGTGTAAAAGCGATTACTCTCACTGGTCACGCAGAGACGATAATTACAGAAAACAATATAAAAACGATACAAAAAACTATATGCGTCTACTGTATATGAACGGCTTATTAAGACTATATGATTGATCGCAGAAACAAGTAATACAGTTACTTTTCACTACAGTTTCGACACTAATTGTAAGTCTAAATTCACTTAACAAACATATTTTTTATTCGTACAACAAACAATATTTAAAATAAAAATATTCATCAGTTAACATTCGCTTGTCTTTTAAACACACTTCAATAACAGTCAATATAAATAACAATGAAAATGTATCAACAATCAGTTATCGAATATTCTTGAATAAATGATTGAGAATTCTAAAATAGCACAGTCAATATAAATAACAATCAAAATTTATCAACAATCAGTAATCCAATACTATTATTATTCATGTAAGACATTATTTAAGTATTTGCTATATAGACCAATAGAAATAATCTGTGCTTTCAACTATTTAAGTAATTTATTTGTGATCTAATTTATTTATTTGTGTTCTTGCTGAAAGGCGGGGCCAGGGTAAGATATTCTGCGTCGTGTTTTGCGAAGCAGTATTGTATAATTTTTTACTGATTGGCCCTATACGCCATTAATGGGTTATTTATTGGACTAATATGTATTAACATAAGTTGGATTGATTGATCTTATGTGCCTTTAGTAAGGTAACTGTTTTAGTAGTAATTTTCTTGAAAAAAGTTATGAAAAAAAATGTTGTAGTGAAAAAATTTATCTAATAAAAATATTTAAGGACAATATTAAGGACAAATCAGTCCCTACGGTCAGTGAAGGTCAACATTCTTGCGACTAAAGTTATAATATTAAGAGTAAAAATATAGATAAAATCAAAACTCAGAGTATCATATGTCACATCACTCAAATTTCACAATGCTGTGTGAATTGCTTGAGAAGTCATTGAAAATAACTGAAGAGTTGAATGATAGGCGATCACACGATTACGGCCTTTAATATTCTGCTGGATTCTAGTATTGTCAAATATCTGGATGTTAAGTTTCTACTAAATATTTATTTATACATTAAAATTAGTTCGACAGGTCAAGGATGAACATTATTAGTATGATATTAAGAGCGATAAGACACGTAATCTGTAGTATAATGAAAAATATTTTATATACATATGTATATATATATATATATATATATATATATATATATATATATATATATATATATATATATATATATATATATATATATATATAATTTAATTTTGTTGTTTGATTTTATTTTAGTAAATAAAAAAATTAAATAAAATATTTCAAAAGAATTTTACTGTTTTACAATTATTTAAATTTTGTTCTCAATCCAATTAACAATAAAATGTTTATTATTCTAATAAAAGTGGATGCCCGCAGCATCAGTACATGTATTTTTGCGTCACAGTAGACACAAATCTAATTTAAAGTTTATCGGATGGTCTTGACAGGATGAAGGTAAAATGTGTTGTTTTGTTTTTCACCTTATCTAATGCCATAAAATATAAAGCAATACATAATGCTGAAAAAAGATATAATACTATGTTTTATACATTTTAAATTTTTTGTGACTTTTTTAATCGTAATTTTGAACATTTGTATGTTACAGATATAATATATATATATATATATATATATATATATATATATATATATATATATATATATATATATATATATAACTTTTGTAAGATAATTTTAATGGTAAGAAGTTTGAAAAAGATGTATTGTCAATGAAAAAACTAAACTGTCTGTAATATAGAAAATGATGTATGTTACGAAATTTTTCCTAAAAAATTGTTTTAATTCATGTATTCATTACTATAATAAATTAAATTCAGGAAGTATTGTTAAATTTAAACTATATTTGGTTTTATTACTAATTTGCCAATTGCGGTGTAAGTGAAATTATTTAAATTTATACTAAATGTATTAGGTTGGTAAAAAATAATTCCGGTTTATGACTTTCAAATGCATATATATATATATATATATATACATATATATATATATATTATATTTTTTATTTAAGTAGTTTTAAGTGGCCCAAAACTGTTATATGACTAACGTCTAACTTTTGTGCAAACTCTCGAATTGTTGTGCGTGGTTCTGATTCAACTAACGCTTTCAGTCGGTCGTTATGAACTGAAGAAGGACACCTGCTACCTTCTTCATCTTCAAAGATCTTGTCCCCAGCACAAAATTTTTTGAATCACCATTGTACCATACGTTCCTTAACAGTGCATACACTAATACAATTGTTTAGTTTAGGAGCAGGTTCTGCGGCTTTATCCACCGGTTTTGAACTCATACAAAAAAATAATTTTACAAACTTCTTTTCCACCTTTAATTCAATAACCCAATTTGAATCAAAATTACTAATAAAACCAAAGTCGATGTTACCAAAATATAGATCGAAAAATGCACTTTAAAATGATTAAAGTGCATGATTGCACATTAACATGAACACAATGAAATGCACAAAAAAAAATTATTGTTAGAATTCAAAAAACAAAAACCGCAATTATTTTCCTACCAACCTTATAGTTAAAGTATTTTATAATTATTTATACTACTAACAAGTATGTTTTGATATCATATCTTATTTCAGATTGATTAAATACTGTGATCCATATACTGTTCTAAACAACCGAATACCATCTTATAGCCTAAAAATGTCTGGGACTGTCAGTGATCTGAACATAATTTTTACATAGTTTTAAATATCTTAGCTGTACATTGCAACTGACGTTCATACACATTTAGAAGTTAATCTTTTTAAAACATTTCACGGGTTGATACTGGCAAAATGATGTATGTAAATTTATTTTTTCATGATCAAGTAGTATTTTTTTCACTAAAGTTTTTCATTAACAAACGTTATCTGTTTCTCGTATTTAAGACTGTATAAGACTCTTTGTCGATGCAGTATGCAGCTAGTTAGGTAAATTGTCGCACAGTAAATTATTTAAGACTATCTAAAGGGCCGCATACACTATCAGTTTGACTGTAAGTTCTGACTGATCAGTTGCGATCGGTACGATAAATTGACGGTGTGTGGTATGTGTATCGTTCGGTTTTGAACTGATCAATCCGACTGAGAAACTGAAAGAAATTCCATCGATTTATCTGTCCGACCAACATTTTTAGTTAGCTATTTTTTTATTTAGCTAAAAATTAAATTAAACTTTAACTATTTAATGTAAAAATTAATTTTAAATTTCGGTCAAAAATTCATTTTTTTTTATTAAATATTTTTTTTACTAGTGCATAATTAAAAGAGAAAATATATTTTCAGTCGCGTAGAAAGTGTACTTTAACTTGGTGGGGCACAAGTTTTAAAAAAATTAATATTTTTCCATAATGGCACAATTCAAAACAATGGTAAATTAATTTTAGTGATTCGATACTGTTTGCGACATCCTTTATAATAGAAAAATAACTATATACAAGTATTTATATGAATTATGACGCCTGTATCGGGAACAAGCAGATGCAAATTTGTTTAGTAAATACAACGTATCAGTTAGATCTGATCTTGTGTGTACACACAGTCTGATCAGTTTAAACTCTTTAGATTTAACAGATTAGAAAGAACTAACGGTCAATCTGATAGTATATGAGGCCCTTAAGACAAATAGTTATATGCAATATACGGTTGGGCTAAGAACTAATTTATTTAATAATTAAACTAGATATAATGATAATATAACTGAAAAAACGATCATTTAACTATATATTATATATAAATTATATAAATTCAAATTAAATTAAATAAGTAAATTGTCGCACGCATATAATATAACACTGTATATGTTTCATATATTATTAAAAATATATAATTACGACTAAATAAATCTGCGTAATATCATTGTTTTTTATTATAAATACTGATTTAGATTACTGAAAATGATTTATTTTTTTGGTAAAGAATTTCTACTTCTATAATTTTGTTAGAAATAATTGTCAATGTCTCAAATAAAAGATGTTTCACTAATAAATACTGACTTGGTTAAAAATAATTACTTAAAAATACCAAATAGTATTTATACTCTACTTCGCTTAATATTTGTATCAACAGTTACAAACTTTCGAAATGGACTTTGTTTAAAATATTATATTATGCTATTACTCATGATGATTAGACCCGTGATTAGACCAGAAGAATAAAAGAGATAATAACACCTTTACACATTATTTATATCGAGAAATATACAAAATGTATCTTTTTTAATAATTTACTATATAACGTTTACAATGACATTTTTTACAATATCAATATAATTAAAATGCAGTTCTGGAATTGCTGTTAAATTTACTTTCAAAAATAAATTATTTTTTCACCTCCAAAACAACAAAAAAGTGTGTGACCAAAAGTATTCAATAAATGATTATTTATCATTTTTAATTTTTGATAATGTACATTTCAATATCAATACTGTCATTTAATAGTTTATATTAATACTATGATTGCTTGAGAAGTTTTGTACAAGAGCTCACAATTATTGAATGGTTTTAAATATCCGACGGAGGGAAGAAGAAAAGAAAATGTATAATATAATATTTCAAATGGTAAATTTGTTTTTTAATTAAGTGATAACTATTTACAATATATTTCTGACAACGTATAACAAGATTTTTCATTCTGTTAAAAGAAAAACTGGTGCGTGTTCCTCTATCCAATTCCTTGTATCCTCCGTTTAATTCTCAAATTCGTCGTTATAATTAAAATGCTTTCATTCGAGACCACAGCTTAATGATGGGATTAAGTAGATATTCGATTGTGCCAGATTTAGTTTTCAAGGTTAGATTGTGAGGATATATATGTTCCATTTTAGGACTTTATAGATTAATTTTGAAGTGTATAATCTTATCTATTAATGATAGAACATATGTTGGTTAAAGTGACTACGCCTTAAATGTATAAACACTCTTCTGAACTTATTGAACTTTTCAGTGTACTGTTGTAAATTCGCAGTTGATTTTATCCCAATAAATGTAATAAATTAATATGCTATCTTTCCTAGAAAATTATCGCTACAACCTTAACATAAGATTTTCAAATCAAACATTTTTTGCTGTCATGATATAACGATATTATAATGATTGCCGCTTTTTTTAAAAATTCAAATGATGTAAACAGGTTTTGTCTTTGGTGATTACAAACAAATGAAAATATTCACCTTTACTTTCATACTGTTTGAAAGTTTTCCGATAAAATTTAAACCGTTTGGATTTCATTTTTAGGATTAATAATAAGTACAACTATTTCTATAACCTTAAATATGCGTGATATGGCATACTATTTCTTCGTAAATTCTGAGGTTTGTATCAATAACAGTCAGAGTTAAATGGTAGTGTTCTTTGAATAATTAATACGTTTTTGAATACTACATTTCTGTCACTGTGACTAACTTAATTTTCAAAAATGTTTTCACCAAAAGCTTTAAATAAATGGTTGTAGATAATTTTTAATTGTTACTTATACATATTTTAATGGTAATGCCATCCTCGTACTGCCAAAGTACAGAAACATCTAACAGGAATTAAATTTTTTTACATCTTTACATTTTTCGAATGGTTGTATCGCCATCAAAATGTACATAAGCAAGATTCCAAAAAAAAAATCAAATTAAATAATCAATAATCGTTTATTGAACATAAATCAGCAAAAAATATTTGTGGTTAATCTAGAGAGGAAATAACTAATTTGTAAAAGTTTTTTTTGCTCTTTTCCTCAATTGATATTAACCAGTATTAACTAGCTAGTATCAAATTGTAGAAATAATAGTTCTTCAGACAAAACATATTTTTTATTTTGATTTTGAAAATAATTAATGACGTATTTATTTAATCAAATTCTAATCAGTTTTATAATATACAATTGTCTGCAAGCAAAAGAATAATTTATTATTTATTTTCAAATTTAAAGTAGAAATATTTTTGTTATCTAAATTATTGAAGAGTTTTAGTCAGATTATAGTCTACCAATTGTACAAGATAATTTATTTATTATGGAAAAAATATTTCATATATATTTAATTATTTGTTTGATTTTATCTTGATAGAATGATGATAAAAAAGGAAAATTGGAATAAAATTTATGTTCAATAAAATACATTACTTAATATCATTTAATCAAAATTGAAACAATATGTGCGTCTAAAAATATAGTAGTCTATTTTCCAAACAATAAAATTATTATGTTTATCGGCACTAAGTATAGATAAAGTCCATTATATCGAACACCCACGCTCTAATATCAACTGAATGAACTATTCAATAAATATAAATTTCAGGCACACATTTCAGCTTTCGTAACATTATTTGAACCTATATTATTATCGTTCTCACATAAATTACATCCTTTTGTGCTACTATCTTGATGTCCTTTCTGTGTTTCGATTTGATTTATCATCTAAATTATATTATATTATATATATATATATATATATATATATATATATATATATATATTCCTGCTAAATTTTCACAATATTTCTCTTGAAAGCGGTGAGGAATAGACGAAAAAGACCTATTATTAGAAAGGAAGAAGATACATTTGAGGATATTTGGATGAACTCTAATATTTGTTCTTTGTGATTCAGATCATTTTTTTAATTGGAAAAGATATTTTTGAGATCTTCAGACAATAGTATTCAACTAGTTAAACAACTTTTACACCGATATATTTTATTTAAAGCATTATCGTTTCTGATATATCAAGAGTTTTTCCAAAATTTTTTAAATACTATTCCTCGTGAGTCATTAAATCTTGCAAAGTAAAACTTAATTAGAAATTATTTGATATTTCTCAAATATTCATTTCCAAATATAATAGATTTTTTAATATAATATAAAGTTCAAATACGCTTAAGGTTATACTAATTTAATTCATTTAATAAGAATAAATATATTTTCATAAAAATAAGTGACAAATTTTTCAAAATTATTTCGAATCAAGTTGAAAGTTATCTACTTTACAAGAGAACTCAAAATATTTTTTTAATTATTAGTTAATTATTTATAATTTTTATTATTACAAGAAATATTCAAATATCTACCATTTTAATCACGATAACCATGAATATTTTATGGCAAGCTTTCATTAAGTTCTGATTCCTGAAATATGTTTTTGTGATTTTTTTATTATTTATATTATATTTTCTCAAATGTAAAAGTGTAAAAGTAATCTGTGATCTTAACATTCTTTCATAGGTCAACATCTAAATATGTTAAATCTTCGAGGAAATGTTACAGGACTACCTGATCGATCTGTTTATTTGAAAATATTTTGTTAAATTATTGCCTAAAAAAATATTCTAATTATATCGAAAAACTTATCACTAATTATATTTTCCATTATTAATCACTTATGAAGAATATTAACATTTTGGATAAGTTTTGTTGATAATTTTAACCCAACAGAGTTCACGGTTGATCTAACAGATACAAACAAATTGTTTTATTAAATATTCTTACAAATATTCAATGTAGAGCTTAGAGCTCCTGAGTAGTTACGCATGCCTATATTATTAGTGATATTCAGCACTGTTTATGTCTTCAGTTTGGTTGTAAAACGTGTTATGTAAAGGTGTATAATTAATATTTGATAGTAAATTGTATATGAGAGATACCGGGAACTCCGATGTCAGTATTGGTTTAATTGTTTTTTTATTTTTTTGTATTTACCGTTGAAAATGGCTAGAGAAATATATCGATTAGATAATCTATCAGATATTGAAGAGATTCAGCGAATGTTGATGAAGAAGATAATAGAGTCGAATGCGAAAATGAAAGTGATTTAGAAGATGATGATTATGTGGAAGTTCGGTTAGAAGACTCGGATACCGAACAAAATATTTCTTTTGGAAAAAGTGAGGATGAATTAGACACGAATGAAGAGTATTTTCTTGGAAAGGACAGACGATCATAATGGAGGAAAAATCCAATAAGAAGACAATATTGAAGACAGTAGTAGAATATTTTGTGTCAACTTCCGTTGGTTTAACCAAATGCAAAAAATGCCAAGACAGAACTTGAAATTTGGAATTATTTTATCACACATGATATTTTAGATTTGATGTTATTATATACAAATAAATATATCATTTATATTTCGAACCAGTATTCAAGAGAAAGGAATACTAAACGAATAGACAAAACAAACTTGAAAGTATTTTTAGGCCTCTTATATCTAGCTGGTTTATACTCGTATAGCAACAATAGGCGAAATTTGCATGATTTATGGGCTATAGATGGCAGTATGATTGAATTTTTTAGACTTACGATGTTTTTATGGAGATTTAGATTTATTCACAATTGTATCAGATTTGATGATAAACTCACTCACTTAAAACGCCTGAAAGCTGACAAATTAACAGCTGTGAGAGACATTTTCTAACAATTTGTAGAAAATTGTAAATTTTACTACTCTATGTGACAGAATGTAACAATAGACAAAATATTATCTGGGTTTAGAGGCAAATTTAAATCGAACTAGTGAAGATTCTGATTGATTAATACAATAATTCATGAATACATTTGTTTTGTTTTATTTTTTGATTATCCATGTTTGCGTTATTTTGTAACAAAAAATTTAATTCTTTATATTTCTTTGTGTAATAATTTATAGATTGTAACAGAAAATAAATAAACTATTATATTTGTAATGTTTTTTGAACTTTAATGGCATTTCAGCACATGTTAGTAATGAATGTATCTCTAGGATACACACGACGTAGGCTGCAATTTTTTCGACCGCGACCTCCGCAGGGCTAAAATAATTGATTTTTCGAACAAAAAACATTAATAAAAACATTATGTAAGTTATTAAATATTATGAATTTGGTCTCTTAAACCTAGATTTCATTTTAAAGAGTTCAGTTTAACCGATTTAATGCATAACTTGTTAACATTGATTTTCTTAATCTCTCTCGCAGTGTAAGCGGCGAGTACTGAAACTCCTGATTCATGTTGTTGAAATTATCTGTTTGTTTCGTGTGTTGGAGTTTTGGATACCTCTTCTGAAGCTTCAGGTAGTGGAGAATCAGAACGCCTGCAATAGCATCCTCTTACTGGCTTATACGTAACGGCTGAAGTCGGTCGAATCATTAACATCTTAAACAAGCATTTTGGATTGGAATTCAATATCAAATACCAAATGAACCATACATATTTTAATAAAATATGATTTTTACTTTAGACATTCACACTACGATTGTCTTGTGTTATTAGTTTTTTAAAAAAATGGAAATTTTAATGTGTAACGTGCGTCGTTCATGACATGAAAAAGTATTTTTATGGATTTTTATAAATCCATATTGACACTGACTTTTAATCACAAAAAAACGTATTTTTTAATAAGTAACCTATATATTTTTCTTTCCTGATTTGTTTTATTTCATTTCATACTTTTTCTGATCCATATTTTTCAATTCAAAATGTGCTTAACCCGGATATATCTCTGTTATGTAGAACGGGATTTATCTCTGATAATATAAAAATATTATTCTTACTATAAAGTCATACAGTCTTACTATAAAGTCAGTTTTTTAAGAAATAAGAGAAAATCTAACGATTTATTTTTTATTTATTTTTTCGCAATCTTTTAGATTTAAGAATGTGACTAAAAGTGTTTTTGTTGATATTTTTTATTAAAATTATTTAATATATTTATAGCATATATTAATCTCATCATTCCAAACTGTTAAAAAATATTTAACTATATACGACGGTAAAAAAATCATTTCGATCACTAAATTAATTAATTTACTTTTTATTTTTTATACATAAAAATAACATTTCTCGGATTCATGTACTTAAGGTAATGTAATATAAATTATTATTCTCTAATGAAAATATGCAAAAGAGATTTTTACGCTTCTTTAAGCTGTTTTCCTCATGGAATTAAGTTTTCTTTAATCTTTCTTGTATTTAGGTTTTATTTAATGGTATTATATACATTTGGGATTAATTAAATTATATGTATATACATATATCTGTTAAAGGAATTTGTTATAATATTTTTAGTCATTATTTTATTAGTAACACATTTTTCCTTAACTTGACAAGACATTTTTAAAGATATGTAAATATAATTAAAGATAATATTATATGTTAGCTTTAATAATGAGTCTCACATAAAAGAATGCTCCTGAAAATAATTTTAGACCAAATATTGAATTGAAAGTTTGATTATTTTTAAAGTGTTGTAATATTCGGTTGTATTACGAATTATTATAGTTAAAATAAACCACATCGATAAAAATTAATTTATCTCCACATATGTGTCGACTCGTGGTTGAATCTCTATTACAGATACACAGCCGCTAAAATGATTTCACTTCCTAAAATTTTTAACTACAGATCTGTAAAACAACCCCAGTTCTAATTTTCCTTTTTCATTATATTTTGCTTTGACTTTAGTACACTTTTCAGATCTTTGAATAAGTTTACTTAAACCCTCATAAAATATTTTTTGTCTTTTGACCCAAATGAGCTGAAATTGCTGCCGTAACCTTTTCATAACTCCCAATTTTTTCCCAAGTAACTCTTTTTTCAAATTTGGAAATAAACCAATATCACCATGGGCTATATTTGGAGTATACAGAGGGTGGTTATCAATTTCTAAACTGCAATTATGTATGGCAGCCATTACAACATTTTTCTTGTGAACGGGTGCGTTGTCTTGCAAGATCAATACGCTTTTTCCTAATTTTCCTCTCTTTTTTCCTTCCCTACTACCTTTAGTTGTTCTATTATAGTGGCGTAATATTCTCCACTTATACTAACACCCTTAGCTTTGTAACCGATCAACAAGATACTTTCTGTATCCCTAAAAGCAGAACTTTCTGATCGACGGCGACACTTTAAACATTTTATAGGGATGTACCCCTTTATGTCACTGCCTGAACTCGTGTTTTGATTCAAAATCATATTTATGAACCTACATTTCGTCTCCAGTAATTATTTGGTACAAAATTTTATCGGAATTGTCTTTACAGAGATTCAAAAACTCTCAAAAATGCTTCAGCACGGTGTCGCATATGAAACAGTGTGAGCATTCTTGTTACCCACTTTTCGCTGACCTTTCACATCCCAAGATGTTCAAAACGTTTACAGCTGATACTCCAACCATGTCAAAAATTTGATTCTTCTTTTACAGGCATCATTCAAAATTAATTTCTCTACTTTTTTAACAATTTCCATCGAAGTTGCCTCAATGGATCTACCTGAATATGGGTCATTTTCTATCGGCTCTCTGCCTTACTTCAAGAGATCACGCCACTTGTAAATAATGGTTTTCTTAGGACAAGAGTCACCGTAAACTGATTTCATGTCTTCTATAATCATTTCAGGTGTTTTTCATCGGTTTGTGAAGAACTTGATAACAGCACGAAACTCAAAGTTCTCCATTTTGGGGCCTTATTTCGATAACACATGCGTTTAAAGTGATAACTTGCACACTACTACTCAGAAAGATTTGCAAATTAGTACATATACTGCTGAAGAAACCTACTTTTAAACGCGCAAGCGCAGGATCCTCCTACCTCGTCATCACGATCATTCCGTGAATATTTTAATATTTCTAATATATATATATATATATATATGTGTGTGTGTGTGTGTGTGTGTGTGTGTATTATATTTAAATTATATATCTGTATTCTTACCATAAACAATACATTTCTTCAAATATTTCTATAAATACATATTAAAACGAATTCAATTACAAAATATTAAAAAATAATTAATTTCTTCAATTCAAAGTTCTATTGTTTTTTTGTCATTTTCACAAATAACTTCTACTCAATTATCGTGTTAAAGTTAGACGCAGAAAAAATGATGTAAAATCAACCTATTAGTATGTTTTAACGACATAACAGATATTTTTAACCACGTTTGAGCAACTCTAATGGCATTTTAAGCAAATCGCTAAAAAAACTGTTTTTAACAACTTTCACTTATAATACAAGTGATTAACTGCTAGGACCATTTAGACAAAACTTATTTAAAAAATATTTTGAAATATTATTGTGTAGAGCATATATTATTAATTGTAATGAGTATAACGATTTTTAAAATTTTTTGGTACATTCTATCACAAGAAACATTTCTTTTTAACATATGCACATGTCTTTTAAAATTATAAATAAGTATTGGATCAATAATTGATTCACGTAAAACATTGATGTGAATTCCATACGTCGGACGAACTCAAAATTGGTTTCCTTGTAATACGATGTCTATTTAAGGCACCTCCGTCATTATCATTCAACTTAGGTACTTTCCAGAGAGATTAAGTTCACCCCCGATCCGACGCCACCGACGTCTACTTCGTCCCGTTTTACATTAACGTCCGTCGTCGCCATCAACTGTTAATTCAGAAAGGTTTTGTTTTAGTGTGCACGTTTCATGTGCCAGCATCGTTGTCTCCATTTTCCACTCTTTCTTTTTCTCATAATAATTCTTATTATTATTATAATTTCGTGCCGTTATAACAAACTTTGTTGGTGTCTGGAAAGAGTTATAAATGTGTTTGTATACTTTTTCTTCATTTGTGTGAATATCCTTTAGTGTGAATTGTACAATAAGAAATTTTAATTAAAAATCTCTGTTCAACCATTCTATTTGTTTACTCGGCAGATGTCGTTTATTAAGTGAGAATGTATACGGCTTAGTTGAAAAATTAGTCACCCTTTCTATTTTTTAGTTTCATTAAAATAATAAATTGTTTCGAAAGATTGAATATAACCTTAACAAAATATTTATTTAAATTACTGAATTGTTACAATTGTAGTACATTATTCTATTTTTTAACAGTAATTTTAGAAAAAATGTTATTATTTTGCATTATTTAATGTTTTTTCTTCGAAATGACAAATACTTTAAAAACAGTAAACAAGTTTTGTTCTGGAATACAAAAAAGTATCCCATTTTTCAAAAATAAAGTTTTAGCTTAAAATTTTTTACTATTTATAAAAATAGTGATTTTTCATTTTTTCTCTGTTCGCTAAAAACGTTACAGATAAAAAAAAAACAAAATAATTGTCACAGTATGGTTACATCGATGAAAATTAGTTATCTTAATTAGATTTATTTAAACGTATTTACTTATATAACGATGTAATTTTAACAAACATAATTTTTTTATTATTAAGAAAGAGACTAATGGATCTCATTTCTAAAATTAAATAACTTGTACGCGCTTACAACTTTTTTAGAATTATATATCAAAATTCATCATCAACTAATTTTAGATAACATGTCGGGAGTACTAATAAATAAACATGAAGTATACAATCAAATGAATGTTATTATTTTTCTTAGCACATTTTTATCCTAATTTTGTCTTTTACCGTAATTATTACCTTAACTATCGAGCGGGCAGCAAAACTCTTTTGTTGTTCGATATTTACTATTTATTGTGTTAGAAAGAACAAATGTACTCAAAAATATATTTATTTTTCCGGAAGTAAATTTTGTTACAATAATATAGTCTTATTCTGCCATGATCAGTTTTGGCACTTGAGCTTTTTTCTCTTATTTAGATGTTACTCAGATTCACAAACTAGAGAAGATGATTCAAAAGCTAAAACCGGACACTATCTACCAATTCAAAAATAAATTTGATATTGGCTAGAAAACAAATTCGTCTGGTTTGCACATCTTCAGAATTTATAACCAAAATGAATCGAGCATAAAAATACTATTTTAAATTGGAAACGCTGTTTATTTGAAGTTTAATGTTTAATTAGGCGTAAATTTTAAAAAAATGTGCGTGGAACTCTCTCGCGTTCGAAAGGATACTTCTTATCAACATTTTTTAAATATCAAAACTGTTATTTTTTCTTAATGTGAATAAGTTTTAGGATATTAAGATTACGTGATGGTAATGCGGTGTTTAAATTGAGCAAACATAACTTAATTAAATTGAGTATTTTAATTTTTATTCATCAGTGTCCATCGATTCATATTGCTGAAGGAAGCGTTTCACTTTTCATCTTACTTGAGCAAATTTAGGCTACCGTGGCTATAGAAGTTTCACTTCAATCATCAACATTATATTTCATCAACATTAAACATATAACTGTACATATAATGAATCATATAAAATTACTCTAATACAACTGACTTAAAATTTGCTAAGGAAAACAATAAGCATAAATTGTGAAAATTTCAATATAAAGGCAGTTAAACCAATAGATCTACATTATGTAAGCAATTTATGCGCTGTTATTTTCCATATTTACATTAGTATTCATAAGAAAATATTTTTTATTTCTTACTTACAGTATCTTTCATTTCTTCTTTTATTAATATCTGTAAAAAAAAAAAATGCTTGTCACATTTTATTGAAACATTTCTATATGTAAAAATCATGACAGAAATACATATTAATAATGCTAGTTCCTAAAAGAATGATCTATTTCCAAAAAATAAAAATTCATCTAAATGTGTACGCGAGACGTATGACTTTAAACAATAAAATGTATACAAATTTCAAATATTCGAAAACATCATAATAAGTCAAAAAAGTAAAATTAGAAGAAAAAACTTACAACAATCGATGATGGAACGCGTATGAGACGAAAAGAAAAATATATAGATACGCAGTCCATTTGGACATCTTATAGAAACCTTTTGGGACTATATATTTACGGTTCGAGTACCGCTCCCGTTACTCTGCATGAACTTTGCTATATAATATGAGATAGAGCAGACCTTTAAAATTTTATTTTATTTTTTTTCCTTTTTTTACATCACTTCACCTTTTGGCTATACCATAATGCTACTCGTTTTCATAACAATGTCATCAAAATATACATAGTTTGAAGAAGTGAATTAGATTTATTTATATGTTTACCTTTTCAACGTATTTCAACTATGTATACTATATATACTACTATATATAATATTTCAAAGTATGTTTTTTCATTGTTTTTACTTTAATACTAAAAAAATTGGAATTTATATATATATATATATATATATATATATATGTGTATGTATGTATATGTAATGTATAAATTCAAGGAATAAATTCTTCAAAGAATTTACTTTTATTAAAAGTATCTTAGTAGAAAAACAATAGAGTTATATATTGAATTTCTGGTTGCATATTTTTTGTTTATAAAATTCAACGTTTTCTTGATTTTATTACATAAAATCAAGAAAAAATAATATCGTTAAGATGTATACTATTTCAAAACAGAAAAATATACATGCAGTATAATAGCATTTCTTTGATTCAATCAAATCATGTGACGCCTATTGTACTATTTTCCTCTAGTTGTATCCTAAGATTCAGACCGTAATTATCGTCTATAAAAATTCAATCATAGTATTCGGAATATATTTTATTGTTACACCAATGAAAAGAATATGTTCATAAATATGAATTAAGATCAACAATTTAGGAGGTATAGAGTGGGAAATCATTTTTGTTAAAATATGTAATAATTTATAATCTACAAATCGTTTCGGAATCAGAAAAGAAGGCTTCTAACTTCTACTTCAGTTTCGACTCAGACTTCATCTTCTAATTCCGACTCCTGACTCTGATTCCGACTATTGTATTAACTAAAGTGTGTTTTATTTGTTTTCGATTTATAAAATCAGAGAAATAAATATAAAATGGTAGCATTCAATTGAAATGAAATCGAATTCGTATATACTGATTGTGTTCACCTATTTTATTTTTAAAGATCTATAATGTCTTTCTATTTCTACATAATCTCACTATTAATTGTGACAAATAAAGTATATTTTAATTATTTTGTAAGTGGAGTAGGGACAAAAGATTAATTCTCATTTGTTGACTTCCTCTATGTTATATATATATATATATACATATAAATTACTATTGGATATAGATACATTATGTTATACAATGCTAAGAGAAATGAAATTCTATGTGGATTATATACTTATATAACAATAATAAAATATAGAAGATAATAAAATGATTAAATTCCTTCTGTAGATTTTATTTTAAGTGCAAACATTTTATGTAAAATGAGAAAAATAATTTAATCTCTAAAATATATTATTTAATATGAGTGTATATGATCTTAAGTAATTTATTATTTAAGATATAAGATCGGTAAGAAAATAATTGCATTTTTTCATGAACTTGAAGATCATAAACCGCAATTATTTTCCTACAGATCTAATAATATATGTTAATAGTTAAAAACGAATAAGTGTTAGTGAAGCGGTGAATACTTTTGTAATTTGTATTAAAAACATTTAGACTTCCCTGGATTTATTTAATATTTAACATTTCAGTACTGGATTCTTTTTTATGATAGGCTCTCATAAACTGAAAATAATTTTTAATTTTTTTTTTAGTAAGAACTAAAAAAAATTATGATAATTTTTAGTATATATTACTTATCATTTTACTTTTTTTTAAATGTTTCCTTAAAATATTTCACAGAAGGATTTCTTCTTCTACTATTATCAATTTATATATATATATATATATATATATATATATATATATATATATGTTGACAATAGTTTTTAGTGAAAATATTATTTATTTAATCTGTAACCAAAATTGTCTTTCATAACTGAATTGTTTTTCATCACATATACAATAAATAAGTATCATCTTCAGAGCAGTAAGTTAAACAAAAATAAATTTTTCTGTACCTTAACACTCTTAAGATAATATATCATCCCCGAATTCGTACAAACAATAATCCAAAATGCTCACTAATCATTCATTGAATATTTTTGATCAAAACAATTTTTGTGGTTTATAGGGTAACAAAATAATTAATTTGTGAAAGTGAATGAGAGCTACAGAGCCAGAACAATATTGTAACAAATATTTTCTTCACACATATTTGGATTTGTGTTTATGAATTCGTTAGATATATGAAATTTTAAAATCTTTTAAATTATTTCTGAATCAGTAATCAAGTTGCAAAATCTTTCGACAGAATTATTGAACAATTTTTTAAGAAAATTCTTTGTATCTTTTGTATGAAAATAAGAGCTTCCTTTGATTTATTTAATATCTTTAATCTTTAACTTTGCTCAGTATATAATGTTGACACAGATATTGTTCATGAATTTTCACAAATGATTTCTCTGTACCTTTGTGCTTTGAAAACGCTGGTATCTCTTTTGAAATACTTTTGAAATATTCAAAAATTACCGATAGTAAATTAAAATATATTTTTGCAGTTTATGCAGGAATGAACAATCTGTTTACTGTACAGTGTCATATTTATTAAAAAATAACCGTAATTTTAATTCAAATACTGGAAGTTATTTACAAATTTATTTATAGATGCTTCACTTACTTATTTATTATTATTTTTAAGATAAGTAGTTATATATTTATAATTATATTGACATGAAGATTTGAATCATGTACAGAACAAAAAATCATACTTCCACATAATATTTCGATATAGAAAAACATATTGCTTTTTAAAAATGAGAGAATCTAAACACGTGAGTAAATAATATTTAATAATTTGTGTCAATAACGATATTTGATGTTATTTCTTAATTTATATCTTATTGACCTCTGCTCTGATTTGCATGATTTTAAATTATTTTTATCACTTTTTATTTCCTTTACCACAATTTACGCATCACACACACACGCACACATATATATATGTATATATATATATATATATATATATATATATATATATATACTAACAAATTTGAAAAATTAAAATTCATTTCATTACGGTAAAAACAAAAAATATCATTTATAAATTCCATTATTGTTTCTGTAATAATTTTTTATATAAAAGCCATTTCTCGAACGTTACAAAAACTTACAAAGAACATTAATGAAAGAATAATGGAATCAATTAAAAGTCAAAAGTGAAGCATTGTATATGATAGATAGTGAAAATTGAACGAAAGGCTGAAATAAAAGACTCCATTGTACATAAAACATATCAGATTACAATCGATCTTCACGAACGTCAAATAAAATACAACCTGAAAGTGTGGCTCTGACACAACTGATATCGTCGAAAAGATGGTGTATATATATATATATATATATATATATATACATATACATATATATATATATATATATATATATATATATATATATATATATTCGTACGTGTCTGTATAGAAGAGATTGTGTCTGTATGCCATAGTCAATATTCTTGATACAAGTATGTACAGAGTGTATTATCTCAGCTTTTTGTGTAGCTCAGCGCTCTGAAAATGACAGCATAAACAACAATCAAAAATGATCAATAATCATTTACTAAATATTTTTTGTAGTTTGGTGAATGAACAAACAATTCATTTGTGATACCAAATTGAACTAGAGTGCCAGAAGTCTATTGTGACGTAAATCTATTTTATCTTTTATGAATCATGATAAGAAAACTGCGATTTTAGAATTTGATGTGTGTATTTAAAAAAAATATAATACTCAATAAATAAATATCGTATAAATTAAATTTGAATTAATTTTAGTTATATATTAACCGCTCACTAAATTTATGTTTTTGTTTTGTTCAAAATATAAATTTTAATAAGAATTGGATGATGTATTGATAACTAGAATATTCAGTTTAAGGACAGTTGAAAATACACAATATTGATATATTGACTTTTACAAATAAATTATTTCCTCGTGCTACAAACCAGAAAAAAATCTTATTAGAAATGTTCAATCAATCATTAAGGAGGATTTTTTATTATAATTAAAAATTAATTATCAACAATCGTTTATAAAAAAACTAAAATATATCCAAACGTAAAAACAAATAAATGACTAAAATATATCTACAAATATTTTATTGCAGACCCTTAACCCCTTACGTAGAAAATAGTTTTAGATGACTATCGGTATCGACGATACCGACGTACCATCTTTGTGCATTATTTTCAACTTTTTGCGAAATATTCAATTCTAACTAATTACTTAAACCGTATCGAAGTGATTGTTGAAAAACAAAAAAATTATAAAGTGCAGTAACATAAATATGGATTTTGGAAATGGATTTGATAACTAATATAAATACTTAAGAAATAATGAATTTTATAATATCTCAAAAGTATAAAAAAATGGATGGAAAGCTATTCCTATGATGATAAATTGAAATTAATTTTATAAATTTTGGTATAAAAAATAAACGTTTACAGTCTAGTAATTGACAAGGATTAAAATTCATAAAGTTAGGATCTAAAATACAAATATTGAGCAAATTAGGGTAAAATTTCAGTCCACTATTTATTTTAATTGCATTTATTTTATATTCATTGTTACTTTCAAAAAGCATTTTTCAGGTAACGTATATCATTTTTTGAGATTATTCTTTGATAAAAAAATCTTAGGAAGTATCACAAAAGTATGTAGTTTTTAGAAAAAAATAAAAATTATTTTAGAATATAGTTGTAAATGAGATGTTTTTGTATTGATACTATTTCAAAGAGTAGGAATAAAAATTAAAATAAAATAATGTACTTTACTGAACACAAAAGTGTTGAAATATTTTTTTCTGGATTATGAAAGAGTAGAATTGATCATGGAAAAAAATTGAAAAAACTATAGTCAGTGTTCAACATATAAATGAGTAGTTTATAATAGGTATTAAACTGTTAGTTGTTATCATCAAACATTTACAATGTTATACTATATACCAATAAAGATACACCATGTCTAAAAAATGTGAAAGATTTAGTCACACAATTAATCTAACACTTATAAAAAACTTAGACCTTACAATATATTTTGACTGTGGAAATTACTTCTACGCTGAAACCATATTTTTAATTAAAACTATTGATATCAAAAATTACATCATTACCTTCTAAATTTCTTTATTAATATTGATTTTACATACAAACAAATGTGTATATTCCTATATACAGAATTATTTTACCAAATTCGTTATATTGTCTCTATGCAAATTATAAATGTACGATAACAAATTTTTGCTTCTGTAGCATTTTTTTAAACTATCTATATATTTATAGGATATTTTATTTTATACCTCCAAATATTATTTTAATCGTATTTATAAATTATTTTATAAAATATGTATTATTATTATTGATAAATATATGACTTGTCTTACAGATAAATATTGATTATCTTACGTATAATTATTTAAATTACTATTAATAATAGTATGCCATATCATAAAAATAAATATACAATTTCTCAAAAAAAAATTGGATATACATGTGTGTTGGTATATATGTTGATCTTTTTGAAATCAATAAACATACTGGAGTAAACAAACTTACGCGAAAGTAAATAATAGAAGTTATCGGTATATAATAAGTTTGTCACTATATAGAGACAATTTCATTACAACATTTTCCATTAAAGAGATTACAAGAATGCAAATATTATTTGTAATAAATCGATCTTCTTTATAGTGTAAACAAGTAATGCAAAGATTTTATTCGACATTGTATTCCCAAAAAGTAAACAAACTTACACATGGTGTTATATAATATATATATATATATATATATATATATATATATATATATATATATATATATGTAATATTTATGGAGTAACGACTCACCCTTAAACTCCAGATAGCCAACTAATCACGTATGGAGTAAATTGTAACTTTCAAAGTGGATAAAATACAAATGCTTATAAACGGCATTATTATTTAAGGAGTTAATGTACAATGAAAATATCATTAAATTCAATTGAAATAGAAGCAGTTTTATAATAAGCTCTAACAAATAGAGGACGTTTTTTCTGTCTGTAATAGTATTTGATTACATAATTAAAAAGTATACAAAAGTAAAAGAAAATGAGATTGAAGTTGTCATTAATGCTATTTTTTTATAACTGGACACCTTATAAAAAGTTTTATTAATAAAAATATTGAAAAAAACATATTTTATGACATCATTGATTAAAGACATTCTATTTTCGTAAGAAAACACTAAATAAATATGCAAAAATTCGATAAAATATATTAGATCGAAGTGTATTTATATTATTATTATTAAAAAATTGATATAAAGATAAAATATATTTGTTTTATATTTATTTTACAAATTATCTCTCTGACGTGCAAAATTCAAAAAAAATATTAATTCACGATAAAGAAATAAATATTTTTATCAAGGAAGTAATATTTATATTCACACTACCATGTTTTGAAAATTTATTTAAAAAAGAAATAAAAAAAATAATCGTTATAAAAATATTTATTATATTTGGATATAAGAATATAAAGAAAGAATGAATTTAGAAAGTAATATCCTTTTAATACGTTATATTTATAATATCGTTTTAATAGTAATATCCTTCTAAAAAGTTTTAAATTAGCACATTTGAATTCAACAGACACGAAATAGAATTTCGCAAATTAATTTCAAATTTTCTTAAAAAAAGTAAACTTTATCTCATTTTTCAAACAAGCATACATTATAGAAAATATGTAACTATTGATTTAGGTTTTGATTTATCAATTTTATATCATTTAACACTATTTTAATTAAATCAAAATATTAAAGTACAAGTCTTATAATACTATTTTTTTACTGTATAGTTATATTTAAAAAATGAAAAGACAAACACAAAAACAGAACTAATAAAAAAGTCTTAGAACTTTTTTTATGAAATAACTATAACTTTTTCATAGAAAAGGTAGAGGAAATCTCAACGGGTATCAATCGGCGAAGGATAGTAAACAAGCCCCAGCACTTTATCCGGCTGATTCGAGTGGATCAGCCGGAAACTAATGCTTTTGTTATTGTTCGAGAAGTATTTCATTATTACGGCGAAACAATTATTTGTATTATCAGCTATCCCCCTGGCGACTAAACACACATTTAACCTCTTTACCCCTCATACATATAGATAACGGCAAGATTCCTCAATGACAACAACCACTACTCTTCAATTATGTTCAACATTTTGTGAACACGTCGGATGTAACACATGACCTTTACCTTAAGTGTATATATATATACATATATATATATATATATATATATATATATATATATATATATATAAATATATATATATATATATATATATATATATATATATATATATATACATAGACCATCATCTCACAACAAAAATATACACGCGTTTTGGTTGTTAGTACTGCAAAGTTTATTTTCTTAAATTTAATTTAATAATTTTACAACTATTATTTATAACTTTTATATATACTTTTTGGAACAACTATATACATATATGTATATATATATATGCATGAAATAATAAACACAGTATATAGAAAAAATATAATTTCAACAGAATAAAAATGGTATTATTTTTTTAATTCTCAATTAAATATTTTATATTAATTATATTTCTTCTATTTTTCAATTAATGTTTTTACCATTATATGTACGCGTTTGGCGAGATGCATGTAAAATTTATTTTTGAATAGTTAAAAAACAAAAGTATGTGGTTTTTCCAACTTGCTGTATTCTATTCCTACCATATAAAACATCATGATACAAAAAATGATTCATTTCTATTGTGCTGTTCTTTCATAAATAATAATTTTTAGATGCAAGCCCTAACGTCGTCGAAACCCAGAGTACCAGAATCGAAACCCAATAGTATCTTTCTTTCTACTACGAATTATCTTTACATTTTTTTTAAAAATAGCATTTTTTTATTTAACATTGAATTTATTTATAAAAATAGAAAACATCTTTTTAAATTATATAATCCAAATTTTTTTTTAAACTTCAAAACTTTGTTGATATCTGACAATGTAATTTATTCAGTTTGATTTAAAGGTTGTAATTGAATTTTTTATTTGATTATTTTTCTGTTTTGTTTAAATTATATATTATGAAAGTTTGAAGGAAAATAAAAATCGTAGTATATCAACACACCTTATTTCCGCGCATATCAGAAACAAGCATATCGTACTGTTATTTGTTAGGTTTCATAAATATATGTTTTTATTTCTTAGCAATCAATTAATTTTTAACTAAATTGTCTCTTGAAATGAATTTATGTTATAGCCATTTATCGAAAACGCACGTTTTGACAAACAATTGGAAATAGAAGCATGTGTACGCTTGCAACGAAAAATTAGTCAAAGGATATTTTACTACATCATATGGTAATATTAGGTTTGTAGGAAAATAAATGCGGTTTTTGTTTTCTGATTTCTATCCTAAATTTTTTTCAATGAAAATGTTATTTTATCGTGTTTATGTTAATATTATTTTAAAGTACCTATGTATATATATATTAGTAGTATGTTAATATTATTTTAAAGTTTTTCGATTCCTATTTTCGGGTTATATAGACTTTGGTTTTATTATTAATTTTGCTTCAATTTGGACTATTATATTAAAGCTGGAAAAGAAACAAATAAAATCAATTTTTTGTATGAGCTGAAAACGGGTGGTAAAGTAGCATAAACTGCTCGATAACTAAATTATGCATTAGATACTGTGTGCTTTAGGCTCTATTAAGCAGAGTAAGATGCAATGGTGGTTTCAAAAATTTCGTGATGTGGACGAGAGACTTTAAGATGAAGAAGGTCGCGGTAGTCCTTCTTCAGTTCATAACGGCCAACTGAAGGGCATTATTTGAATCAGAACCACGTACAACAAATCAAGAACTTGCAAAAAGTTAGGTGTTAGTCATCCAACAGTTCTGGGCCACATAAAGTAGTTAGGAAAATCAAAAAAGAGAAAAATATATATGAATTTGGAGGTCATAAACTACAATTTTTTTCCACCCCAATAAAATTTGCCAATGCAATATCATCTGTGTATGAATCAAAAAATTACATGAAATGTACAAATTTTGAGCAAATGACTCTTGATATTTTATATTAGGATGGTAATCATGGTTGCATCATTGAGAAAACGACGTCATCACATAAACAATTCGAAAAATTAACGGTATAAATTGAATCAATACCCAATGCGTGTCCTTTTACTCTTTTATCAACAGATCCAAATTATTTAATTCTAATAACAAGTCATTTTTTTCTTTAGTAATTCTTACAAAGACTTGGAAGTAAAATTAACGTTTGTTTCAAATCAACAAATTATCAGTGTGGCAACACATTTAACACACGAAAGTATATTTTTGACAGCTGTGGTACAAAGAGTATCTTAACCACTTCCAAGTTTGTAACAAATTTCAAATTATATCATCTACATGCTGGAAGCTTGATCCAGTTGTAATTATAAAGGAAGAAGGATTACTTATGTCACAAGGGCATTTAAGTTGCATCATTTAATTACACCCCGGGGAAGACAACATCGGATAATCAACGATGTGTCATAAGGTGCAGGATTCAGAAGTTAGCAATGTTTCCAAGTAGTTATCAGATATCATATATTAAGGGATTCCATCTAGGGAAAGGAGAAAATAGTAACCAATTATGTGCCATTTTAGTGTGATAGCACACATTCATTTAGTAATGAGAAATTTATAAACATTATGTGTTTATATAATGTCAGGTAATTAATTTACAGTGACTAATCGCAGGTATTACATTATACTTACTATAAGTTCAATACACAGTCCAGACAATTATCGCAGAAGCAGAGATCACAAAAACTCGAAGGACCAACAGCAGACATTCATTCAGTACACATTTTTCGAGATAGATTTATCATATATTTTTTCAAGGTCGATTTGTTGTTTGGAAGAGCGCGTCGATAACTAAGGTCATTAGCGCTCGTACATTTTTTCAACTCCATGTTTAATGTTTTTTTTAATTTATAAGTTAATGGTAACTTATTTTATCATCAATAATGTTAATTTGTTTTTAATAATTTACTCTACCTTATCAATCTATCACTAGCCACTTAATATAAAAATGTTTGCAAAACTAAAAAAATCAAATAAAAGTTTTTGCACCATGACAATATTCTATATTATTGCGGAAGGACATTGTTTAATGAAAAATAAGATTATATCACAAGAGTGCGCGTCTGTGTTGTGGAAATTTTTTCTGTTCGCGAAAATTAAAATGTCTCTCAAAGGAATACGATTTGAGAATTTAGTAGATATTCAGAACCCAAAGCAGAAATTAAAGGCGGTTTTCTTCGAGAATTCTTATTGTTGTTTCAGATGTTAAAAACACTTTTTTCATAAAATTGTGAAAAAATACTTTATATGAAGTTGTTGTAGATAGATGCAAACCGAGTTTCTTGAGATCCCATCGAAATACATATAAATAATAATCAAAATTTATCAATAAACATTTTCAGAACATTTTTTATTAGAAAAATTGTTTATGGTTTGTGATACAAAATAATATTAAAACGGTTTATTATGTTATTATTTATGTATTAAAAATATGAATTATTAAATAATTCAGAATTTAAAATAAATAATTTCTCCTTACAGTAAATATCATAATCCTAATGCCATTTTTCAAAAGACAATAATTTATATTATTATTTTATGTAGAAGTATAAAAAAACATTTTATAATTATTGGCATTAATTCTAATTATGAAAATACTGAAAAGCTATTTAGAAAATATTTAAAGAGAGGATGATAATGTGATATTTTACTGTATTGAAATAATTAATATTTTTAAATATTAATATTTTTATAATTAAATATTTTTTTACTAGTTTTAAAGTTTATAAATATAAAACATCAAGCTCACTATTAATTGCTGAAAGCGAAATAGATATATAAATAATAATAATATGAATAAATAATAAGCATATTAATTTATATGTGAATATGCTTTCTTTTTTCCAAATAAAAAGAAATTCGAGAATTTATAAAATCAGATAAATTCGAAATAAATTATTATATTTATTGAAAAAATCTCATACACGAAATAAGCATTTGTAAAAAAGTCAATAAAACTGTCAACGCGTAGCAGTCATTTATTTAATTTTCAAAAGTGAGTGGATAACTGTGTATCTATTAAATCGACAAATTTTTGCATGTATTGGCTTTAAACGACTTTGCGCGAATCGAGACCAATATTAAAAGCGTATCACACATTCGTGCCGTGTTGTCTGAAAAATAATTCCAGCGCGTTTTTCGCGCAATCAACAGTCAATACCCGTACATTTCCAAAAACGTGTGTAATGGAGCATTATAAACACATTCCATATGTTCTACGTGGAATATTTTCCATGAAACTGGAAAAGTTGAACAATTTTCGTGTGTGTGTTGAGAGGAGATGCGTATCCTGTAATGCATATATAGTTGATAATACGTTTTTAAATTAAATTTTAACCGGCACGATTATCATGATTTATTATTTCGTGCAAAACATGTGATTTCTGAACATATTCTTTTCGAATATATCACGAGATGCTAACGTCTCAATTAGAATTTACTGAAAGTTTCGCTATATAATAAAATTATGAATTATGTATTTATGTATGTATATGTGTATAATAAGGGTCTGTGTAAAATACACTTCTAGAATTGAGTCTAAATTCACTTTTGTCAATTATTTTCTCACTTTAGAAACCACAAAAAATATTTCGGATAAAAAATGATTACCATTGATTTTTCATTGTTATTTTACATAAGATATCATCATCACAGCTTGAAACTATAGAAAAATATGTAACTTGTATTATTTCTTCTATACATGAAAGCTTTGAAATAATTCATTTGTCCAAAAGTATATTTACATATAGTTGTGATTTAATGATCTTTAAATAAATTTGTTAATGAACAAAACCTATATATGTGTATTTACATATCAATGATCTTTAAAGCAAAATCAACAATCAACCTAACAAATGAACTTTTTTTAAAAAAAGTAAAAAATATTTATTTTTTAGTTTTTGATAAACGAAGTTCTAAAATTGAATTGCTTTATTAGTTTAGTAACATATCACAATTTAATCAATAACTTGTTAACGGTAAATAAAAATAATATAATTATTTACTTTTTACAAATAATAAATTCAGTACTATTGAATATATATAATACATGAAGATCTTTTGAATTGTTTTGTACACGAACTCATAATTTTTAAAATAAAAGAAGAAGTGAGTTGTACAGATGCGCAATGTGTGTATTGAATCATTATGTATAGAGTTCTTCTTTGTTGTACCAATTTGATCTTTTTAATTTGCAGTGGATGTTAATAAATACTACAAGCTACAATACTGAAATAGTACACATAAAATTAGCGACATGCAACACTAGAGTATTTATTAAATTGATTTGATATGATTGTATTTTTATATCAACTGAACTTTGCTTTTACATATTTTTTAATGTTTTTCTTAATCTTATTATAAAATGGCTATAGATAGAACTACTAACGATATTAAAGGTGATAAAAATTATAACAAAAAGATTTTATAGGTTTTTGAAAAGTAATAAAGTGAAATTGACAGGTTGTATCATAATAAAAATTCATTAAATCATAACTGATTTAAGAATTGGATTATATATCGACTAGTATGTATAACTAAGATGCAGAGCTCCTTGAAATGACGGGAGACACCATACCGGCCACCTACCAGTTTGGTAAACGGTGGAGGGTGTCGATATCGTCGCGCGAGGAGTGGTCCGATAAGAGGGACAGCTTACCCGGTCATGGGGACGTCTGGTATACAGATGGTTCCAGGACGGGGGAGAGGTCTGGAGCGGGATATTACTGCCGTAGGGACGGGAGGGGTACATTTATCCCTCTTGGACTATATGCTACATGGTTCCAATCCGAGGTCACTGCTATTCTGGAATGCGTCCAGAGATAAGAAGAACTCGGAGTCAGGGGTAGACGGATTACCATCTGCTCGGATAGTCAGGTAGCACTGAGAGAACTTGCTTCCCATGCCACCACATCAACGTTGGTTTTGGAATGCAAGATAGCTCTTGGTAGACTGGCTTTTCAGAACGAGGTTCATCTTCTGTGGGTGCCGGGTTATACGGGCATCCGGGGGAACGAAATAGCGGACAGACTGGCCTCCTTAGGAACCAGGTCCGCTGTGGAGGGGCCGGAGCCTTTCGTACGGCTAGCGAGATGCTGGGCCAAGGGAGCTATTCGGGAGGGTGTCGAGTCAGAACACTCAGAATGATGGATAAAAATTGACAGTTGCCGTCAATCCAGAGTACTCTTAGGCCAGGCCGCAAATAAGGACTTGATCAAGAGAATCTATATAAGTGGCAGATCCTTCTCCCGGCTCCTGGTGTCACCGTACACGGGAGACTAGGTTACGACGAACATATACAAGGCCGAAGGACGGACGGGAAATGTAGATGGTGTGGGGGAGGGCAACGAGACTCTCATTCACTTTCTCGCGGAATGTCCGGTATGGGTCAATTTAAGGCGATGATGATTTGAGGAGTTTCTCCACATCGTGGCCGAACTAGGGTCTATAAACTTGGGCAAGCTGACAGGCTTCTGGAAGGAAGCGAGGCTTCCCGAGTAGTTTTGATCAGCCGAGAGAAGACATAATGGACTTCGAGTCTAAGTGCCGGGAGGAAAGGTAGCTCTTCCCCCCCTCAAACATAATCTATCTATCTATGTATAACTAATATGAATAATTGTAAGTAATTTATTTAAAATTAAAATTTAAGGATAAATTTATGATATATATATATATATATATATATATATATATATATATATATATATATTAGGTGTATAAATTAATTCGGTGCCTTTTTTATAGCAAATGAATGTTTTCAAAAAAATGGAATACATTGCAATCTAAAAATATCCTCCATTACTTTATATAACTTTGCTCGATATGTAGACTAACTGAATCCCTTATCGAACAAAATGGTGGCTTTCAATCAATGAAGTCATAATGCATTTTGGGACCTCATCCACTGTCTTAGCATTTTTCGCACATTTTATGTCACAACATCTTCCCTCAAAGTTGAACAAATTATTTCCGAAGCTTTGGATGAATTTTTTTCAACTCGAATTCGAAATGAATGCAATATCTAATATGTTGCTTTCAGACGCTATCGTGTTTTGTGAGGTTATGTCAACTACTTGGAAAAAATACAAATTGTTTTAAATGATATGCTAATCATTTTAAAATTCTAAAACAAAGAGAAAATATTTTTATATAAAACACAGTTAGATTTATTTAACTTAAAGTCACCGAAAAATTTTTGCACTTAATATATATACTCGTATATACATATACACACACATACATATATATATATATATATATATATGTGCCTATATTTATTTATATATATGTATATACATATATATATATATATATATATATATATATATATATATATATATATATATATATATATATTAATATATATATAAATATTTATAAAAAATATAAATATGTATATAATTAACTATAAAGGATAAGATCATTTATACAAAATTAAATTGTATATTAAAGCCATTTTCAAATGAAGAACTTTATAATTAAAAACCTGCGTAGTCAAGTATGAATACATGTATTATTGTCTTTATATATTAAATGTTAATTGTGATATTTACATCACTAGGGTAGCTTGTTATTCTAATAATTTCAGTATTCTATAAAGCTATGTAATATATATAATTAAACCATATAAAAACATAATATTGAGTTGCTTGATGAGCCGTGCCCCATCAATGATTGTAATTAGATTAATAAATATTATTGTTTGATTAATCATAATAATTTAAGAATAATAAAAAAAAATAAGGCTAAAATAAAATTACTCAGAACACAAAAATTACAATCAAAATACATAACGAAGAAACAATATAAATAATGATAATTTTACTTTGTATATAAATAACTTAAAATTTAGAACAATAATTAATAATTAAATAAACTATTTTAATATACTAGCGGAATTGTACGTGTTAAAAATATAGATGTATTTAATCAGTCAAAGTTCAAAATAATGATATATTTAATAGAATAGAGGATGCGTTCTATAAAAACAATTCTTAAAGTATTTATTATAAAATATGAAATGTGTAACCTATTATTACATTACTTTATTACTAAGCATTTAAACAAAATAAATACCATTGTACATCATAAAATGATCAGTTCAAAAGTATAAGTTTCATACAAACATTAACTCAATCTAATAAATGGTATTAATAATACATCACCTTTAATTCATTTGTACATTAGAGAGTTTTCAGTATTTTAAAATTTTATATTTGATAAACAAAGTGGAAGTAAATATGACGCTGTGTACAGACATTGTCAGTACACTTAAAGTGTCATATTACCATTGAATTTTTTACAATTGAAAGTGTGTTACTCTGATAAAGTTTCAATATTAAAAACTAGAAGTATAAATGTGAATGAACAACATCTTGTTATAGTTATTCGCATTTCTGTTGTTTCATCTCTCTTTATGTTATTATGTATCAGTTAGCTAATTAAACACGTTTGATTACTCAAATAAGTTACATTGTGTATTCTAACGAATATATTAGTGTTGAAAATATATTAGTAAATAAAATAATTGGCAATTAAATACTTATTTAGTTTATCTGATGATCATTATATGCGTGTTTATAAGTAAAAATTTGACATACGATTTATACATCGTAAGATAAGCAGCATTTTTGTTATATTAAATCTATTTGTATCCATATATATATATATATATATATATATATATATATATATATATATATATATATATATATATATATATATATATATATATATATGTAAAAGATCATGTATTATATAAGTACCAACTTCCTGTAATGATTATTTTATTTTGAAATACAGTACTTTACTTATTTACTTTGATAAAGTTAAAAAAACATGTTTGTCGAGTTTGAGGTAACGGAAACCAAACGGTATTTTATTATGACAATGTTAAACAAAGCATTACTAAATTAACTCAAGAATGTCTGAAGTATAACAAAGTTAATGTTCTCCCATACCCTCTTTATACTCCAAATCTGGAATTATCAGACTTTCAGTCGCTCCCAGCAGTAAAGTGTGTTTTTAAAAGTTTTCATTCTGACAACCAAGCTATAGGTGCCTTGCACAAGTAGTTAAATTTACGAGATTACCTAGAATTACTCATAAAATTAATAACACTGATAGAATTAATATGTAATGAAAATATACTCTCTTAACAACTGAGTAAAGTATATTCATGTTCTAATAACATACATAACGATCGTTAAATATTTCGCTATGATAAAAAGAGGTTTAATATAAAAGGTAGAAATGGACCAGTGTTCAAACACAGACTGTATGGGTATATAATTTTTTTATCCGCCCTTTTGTCAATTTCATTCTCTTTATTGCTTTGTTTATATTGTAACGAGGACGGACGAGTGTCCGTTCATGATAAAACAGCGACCGTTCAAAACCGGAGGTCTTATGTTTTGTAAGAGTATCGGTTTTATGCTGAATCCGACAGGCAGTCGACACAAGAGCTTTACGACACCCGACGTATATTATTGCACACCAACTGCTGCGAAACATTACAGACGATATATCGTTTACATTTGTAAAAAATTAATACGCTCTACGTTTTCTTTATGAGCAATTCAAAACAATAGTATATTTTTTGTGTTATTCTGAACAAGATACATTTATTTCGACATATAAAATAAACATTACTTATGTATTATATAGGATTATTGAAATGAACACGAGAATAGATATAAAATAAAGAAAATCTTTTAACTAAGGTTAATGAATAGATGTATCATTTATGAAATTTGGGTTATGCAAATTTCTCTAAATTGATTAAAGTGATGATAAGAGCTTACGTATAAAACAAAATAAAGTAGAAAAAGGACATTTGTTAACTTATATGTAAATTGAGGGTTATAGATACCCTCATAACTTATATATATATATATATATATATATATATATATATATATATCGAGAGTGTATGGAATGGTTTCAAGAATAATGATAAATTTGTAAAAAATTGTAACTTTATTTTTGAATGTCCCACATGCATTATTATAAATGCAATAATTAGTATACGCTGAAATCATTTATGTGAAATGAAGTATTTTCAATATGATGAATAATGTTTTATAAGAATTATTTTACAAATATATAATTAAAATTTTATTTTCTGTTTTTATATTATACAATATACTAATCGATATATATATATATATACTATAATTTTATGATTTCATATCTATAATCTCATTGATACATTGTCCTGGTAATATTTATCCTTTTGAATCAGTTAAATCTCTGTTTTCCACTATTATTTTCGGCACCTGTGATATCTTCAGGTAGTTATTGAATACTAACCACAATCTGCTCGTTCATCTTATTCTGAGACTCAGATCATTTTCTATCAGGATGGCACACATGTTGAAACTAGTAATGAACAGACAGCTTATTCAAAAAGACGAAGACCACTAGGTCAACGTACCAACAGAAACACAGGTATAAAAACATACAACTGTAATTTTAATCAAAGATGACGTTTAAAGTCAATAAATAGTTTCTCGTTTTAAATGATTTTTATTTAAGTGTAGTGAAATGAGGTTTTGTGAAAATACTAAAATTTAACGAGAATTTATAAGATTTTTCTTCTTTTTCATTCTGATTTATATTTAAAATTAAATTATTTTTTTCTTTAACCCATTAAACACCTCTACTCAAAATCGTAGGAATTTTCAGAAAGGCTTGATATGATGTTGTTCCAGATCGCTTCTTATTAATTTATCCTTAGAAAGAACAAAATTAAAAAAATGTATTTCCATAGTGGGATGTTTTGTATACGTAACAGCGGTGACCAATGTTAGGATTATCAATAAAAATTTAAAAGTAAATAAAAAATAGTCTGTTTTAAATTTTAAAATCATTTGTTTTATTAAAATCCTTATCAAATGAAGTGATAGTTGCTAAAACACTTCGGATAGAGAAAAACGTTGCACTTTTTACATATACATACATATATATATATATATATATATATATATATACATATATATATATATACATATATATATATATATATATATATATATATATCTATATATATATGGCCAGACTCTTGCAGTCTATATCTATTTCACTTTTTCTCACTTTCGCAAAAATCGAAGAAGTTAATAATATAGTTCTATTGATACTGAATCAATGTTTGCTCACATATAAAAAAGTTAAAAAAATATTTTTAGCAGAGAAAACAAATCCACAATTAATGTTACGTATACGCAACAGCGGTGCTTAATAGATTAACAGAAAATGTGTTTTGAATTTTTGGAATTTTTATATTTGCTTTTATAGAACATACATTGTCGAATTAATGGTAAAACTTTTTTTTAAAAAACCGGAAATTTCACACATGAATTATTCTCTCAATCAATAAACCACAAAAATCACATGTATTCAATAATTAATTATTCGTATATTTTTTTGTTACTTAACAATGTCATCATATTTACAACGATACGGCACAGACAAATCAGTTTTTTTATGTATGAGTGAATAAATGAATAAAAGTTTATTGATCTTAGTATTTTCTATTTGTAATATGTATATTGTACGTATATTTGCCGTGTATTGTGCCGTTGTGTATCTAGGTGTGTTTGTAAAGTAAGTGTGTGTTATGTTTTTATGATGAAATATGGTAAATTTAATATTTTGCGTTTCAATATCAAAATGACCATATTTTATTTATATACTGATTTAACCTAGCTGAGAATAAACTTATGTGATTTTAGTATGCAGTTTTTGATGATTTTTCAATGTTACGTGACCACTATCTGCTACACACTTGCTCTATCACAGAACCGTACTAAACACTTCACTAGATTTACTCGTATCTTCTTTGGAAACTGTTTATCTTTTCGCAGCTTTCATATATCTGACTTTTTTACAGGGAAAAGCCGAGATTTAACTTTTTAAAATTGAATCCTTTTAAAATATCTCTTCTTTCTTTTGTGCATCTCTAACTACTCACTTTATATTTATAATTAAACAAGTTATATGTGCGATCGTTTTCTTTACTGCTTATTATATATATATATATATATATATATATATATATATATATATAATAAGGCACTATAAGGCATATATTGAGGCACTTTAAATTAATTAAATGAATCGAAATTTGACTTATTTATAATTTTTATATATTGTTTGGCTATAAAAATGTGACAACTTTAAAGTGATCAACAAGAAATTCAAAACTAAAGCGTTATATGTATCTAAAAGATTTATTTTTACTTTTTTTCACTTTTATTTCCTATTACCTCGTAACTAATTTCTCCTATGCAATACAGATGTCTTATGAACCATGATTGCAAATTGTTATATTATTATACGTTTAATACTGCAAAAAAAATGTCGAATATAGTTTATAATTAAATTAAATACTCATATATTTTATAAATATAATATTGATTTACATTTTTTATTCACATTGAGATATCACATAAGAGCTTATATCCAGGAAACAATTTTATAAAATTATGTCTTATATTTTACAAAATAAAATTTTATTTCATATTAAGCTTTATATTTATTTTTGTAACTCTGTGTTATATAAATTAATTCATTATGAATTATTTTTCTCAATTTTAATAAATTTAATGAGAGGTAAATTTATCATTATTTACATTAGTTTTTCTATAAACACCTATATTAGTTTAAGTGTTTGCACTAATTTTATGTCAGTATTTATATTTTTTATAATTACAACATTTTCATAATCGATAAAAAATAATATATACAAAAAAATGAAATTTAATAGTAAGTTGTGGTAGTTCAATTACCTCATATTTTTGTTTTTATATGACTTGTATAATTCTAGAATATAATAATAAAAATTAACATACAAGACATATCAAATAAGATATGAAAAAAATATTTGCTGCACATCCTTAAATAAGCATTTTGTTAGCCATAAAAGCTTCCCTTTGAAAAAAGACTGAGAATAGGAAATATTTTATATATTTTTTGAACATTATAATGGAATACACCATTTAATGTATGGTATTTGCCAACATCAATAAATAATGTCGTTTTATATTAACATTTTTGTTTTATGGTACTGGCATCGGGGCATTTTTCAATTTGAATATTCTGTAATGATAACATATAATAGTCATAAATTTTTCGAAATAATTATCTAAATAGAAAAATAGTTTATGGTACCAGATGTCATATATGCCACTTTCAATTACTTTTACTATTTACAAAATTGTTTATATCTCTAATATATTCTTAAAGCTTTACTAGTATTAAATCATCATCATCATATTCAGTGTCTATCAATCCATTGCTGGATAAATGCCTCTTTCATAATTTTCCATTTACTAGTATTATATATATATATATATATATTTATGTGTGTGTGTGAAAATCAATAAAAATCGAATTAATAAGCGTTTTATAGAATATAAAAATGTGTAATTATAGACTACAAAATTATTTTTTTAGTATTTTTGAATTATTTTCTCTTTCTAATTTGAAAATGTATTGAAATGAAATTTGTATTAGCAATTTGATAAATAATTAAAAGATTTTTTTAAGATGATTTGTTTCATTATTTGTTTGTGAATGTTTTGTTTGTCAGAATTTTAAATGTTTTATTTCTATTGTATATACATTTTTATAAAAGAATTACTAATCGAAAAAAAGTTCAAAATCAATAAACCTTCAAAAATGATTCGCCGCATAATGACATTTTTCGGTTGACAAACAGTGACACCAGCGGTGCACGTTATGTCGTTTTTCAATCACACGACACATTGACAACCAGTGACGACTCGTACTGTTATGCCGACTAATTGCCCTTTAAGCGATTTGTAAAAATTCAATTAACCTTTTTTAATTCGAGTTATTTAAAAACGAATCTGTAATATGAACACGCTCAAATGTATTGAACAGAATAGAAAATTTATATTGATTTTATTTTCGGAAATAATATTGTATGATATTATTTTTTACTTTAGTTTATTATAACAGTTTATAATAATTTAGTTTATTTTAACTATTTAATTCATTTATCTTAACATTCTTTATAATAATTATCTTTTAAAAATGCATTTTAAATAACTAATTTTAAAAATCAACTACGTATAAAAAATTAAATTAAAATAAATCTATTAAAATTTATTTTTTTTCATATGAAAAAGGTTATATTTAATATTTTTTAATTTTGTATGGAAGTTAATTGTTAATTTTTCAATGTAATCGATTAATTAGGTTGGTAGAAAAATAATTGCTGTTTGAGACCTTTATATTCATATACATTTTTCTATCCTAGCTGTTTTAAGTGGACCACAACTGTTGGATGAGTAACGTCTAAGTTTTGTGCAAGCTCTTGAATTGTGCATGGTTCTGATTCAACTAACACCTTCAGTTGATCATTATGCAATAAAGAAGGACGCCCGCGATCTTCTTCATATTCAAGTTTCTCGTCACCAATATGAAATTTTCGGAACCACCATTACATCGTACGTTCCTTAAGAGTACCCACACCAAAACTGTCATTTAGTTTGCAACCAGTTTCTGCTGCTTTACCATCCGTTTTGAACTCATACAAAAATTGCTCTTATTTAATTCCATATTTTCTTATTTTCTTTTCCATCTGTAATTAAATATCCCAATTTTAAGTAAAATTATTAATAAAACCAAAGTCGATTTTACCAAAATACAGACCGAAAAATTCACTTTAAAATGATATTAAGATGAACACAATGAAATGACACTAATTGAAAAAATTAAAGTTGGAATTCAAAAAACAAAAACAGCAATTACTTTTCTGCCAATCTAATATTTAAAAAAAAATATATAATAATTACAATAAGAATTTTTTTTTTGTTTCAAAGGTTTTTCAGTTAACTTCTGTTTTTATTTCCGTCTATATTTTCAAGAAAAGACTGCCATAAACAGTGTAACTAATCGCTGTTTTTCACTGAACAGCTCCAGATGGAAGTTGTAGGGACCGCAGAGTCCAATGAATTACGTCGAACACGGTACAATTTATCGGTAATCTTCGTGGCGGCGGTTGAAAACAACCTCAAGGCATAGAAAGATTTATACACACACAAATATATATATATATATATATATGCGTGTTTTATAGGTGTGTATATGTATAGATGAACGAAGAAGTCACTACGTACTGATAAACTTAGAGAGGATTTCGAAACTAGAACAAATGTACAAAGTTTTGTCTGCGATCAAAAGATACAGTAATAGCTCGCGGTTTCTGACAAACGAGGTTTATTCTGTTATAACCAGCTTGTAATATTGTAATATATATACACATTACATACATATTGTAATATTTGTAAATGAATTGAACCGAATCAATTGCGATTAAACATGGAAAATATGTCTTAATTGTACATCATTTTTTATTCAATATATATATATATATATATATATATATATATATATATATATATACATATATATTCAATTCTAAAACATTAAAATTCAAAATAAAGCTTTAAAATGTGTAGAAAATCAATAACCAATTCTAAATTATCTTTAAATTAAAATTTCGCATTTTTTTCTGTATTATAGGTGAACGTTAACATGAAAAATATTATAGGACTAAATTATGCAAAAAGGATACAATGTTAATACAAAAATAACAATCTATTACCTATATTAATTTACTAGAAAATTTTCAAATCTTTTTTTACCTTCCTATATATAAAAATTATTCACGCTTAAAATGATATAAAACATTTTTTTTATTTTTTGTGTAGACCTGCTTACACTCTCACTATCCCGCTACACTCTACAAGTAGCACGTTAATCATTTCCATTCCCGATCATCAATGACTGGTTGATGGATCTCGCGTGGTGTCTGTTCTGAATGATTGAAATCAGTCCTATGCCTGTACATGGAGTACAACGAAAGAGGTGTATACGATTTCAATGTAAAACTGATGACATTTATTCAAAATATTGTATTCACTGTAGTTTTATAATAAAAAAATTGCTACACATTTTAACATTTTATTTTATTGTTAATTTTTATAAACTTTTCCAATAAAGTGTCACGACTTACTCGGATTATAGATATCTATAATTTGTTAATATCTTTTATTTGTTATGGAAGAGCAATCGACAGCGAGCAGGAGGCGAATCCTCCGGGACTCAGCGAGCGAAGCGAGTAGGAGGCAGATCTTCCTGGTTATTTAAACAAAAAATATTTTACAAGTGAAATATTTTTTGAATCAGGACTACGCACAACAATTCGAGAGCTTACACAAAAGTTAGGTGTTAGTCATCCAACAGTTCTAGACTACTTAAAAAAGTTAGGAAAATCAAAAAAAACGGTAAATGTATATGAATTTGAAGGTCATAAACCGGAATTATTTTTCTATCAACCTAATAGTAAGGACATAGAAATGACATTCTATTTCTCATAAAAAGTTGCTAAAAATTTTTCAAAATGTTTAAATTTTCTAAATCATTTATTTTGAATATTATTTTTTAATCATTATTTATTATTTATATACAAAAATTATTGAATCACTCAATTAATATACAAAATAATTTATTACTCGTAAATAAAAAATATTAATTGACATTTATGACAGTAAATATCAAAAGACAGGTAAAAAGGATTGTAAAAGAGATAATGATAAAAAAATTAATAGAAAAAGTTGACTTTGAAAATAATTTCAAGATTTTTTAATTTTAAACAATAAATGCAATGCAATAAGCTCTTAAACATATTCGGGTCGAGAAAATTCAAGAAATAAATAGAATCTCTATCTGTATGGTGTATCTGAAATTAGGTTAAATGTTAATGTTAACGGTAGTGTCTTAAAATTATTGTTAAATGGAGCTTTCTCTTTTCTTACGAAGAAAAAATATTTCTGATGAAGAGAAATAACTTATATAATAACTAAAAGATCTGGTAAAAAACATATTTCTGGAAAACGTTGATGCTTCACTTAAAACAGTTTAAGAACTCGTTTAAAATGAGTAGAGTAAACTCATTTAAATATAGAAAACTTGGACAGGGAAGGCACAAATTAATCGTTAACAGGTATTCAAAATTAAATGAATATATATTGCTTTTCTTCTATTTAGTATTTGTCTTGTAATTTGATTAATTAAATTTAAACGAAATACTTTCAAAACACATTTTTTTCAAAGTCAAATATTTTTGATTTTTTAAAATCAATGACTTTTCTTGTCTAATTTAGTTTTACTGCAAATGGAGTTATTATTTTGGCTATCATTGAGTTATCAACCTCTATTTTTCTTTTTCTTAATACATTTTCAACCGAAAAGGTAAATATAATATATCCATTTGCATTATGGCGCTGCACGACCGAATAAATGTTACTGTCGGCAATTTATTAAGATTTTCTTTTCAGTTGTAATTTTATGGACGTATCTGAAAATAACATGAATCTTGTATCATGCTTCATCTCGATATTTATCGTAATAATTGTGTTTTAGTGTCAGTTGCATATTGAGTAATACGGTTAGTCTGCTTATACATACAAATTGGTACCAGTAACCAATAACAAGCTACTGTTCAATATGTGATTAAGGTGTGTATTATTTTTTAACAATCTCCTAACTTTGGTTTCCTTAATTCCTAAGACCGATTATTAAGTAGAATCGAAAGATTCCCAGAAACAACTAAATTAAATGGTGACAACGACAAATAGTTAAATTAATGTTTTTAACCTATGTAGGGAAAATTTCAAAACTTATAGAGTAAGTGAATGTTGATCATATGTAGTTAAATAATAATCTCTATTTTCTATTTTTTATTTGTTGATTTAGGCTTTTTTTATAATTTTAAAGGGAAAATTCAGTAAGGAATAGACGATATAATAGTTTTTAATTCCTAATAAAGTTGAGGTTCAACTTTTAATATAAAGCTACTTTTTCTTAATCTTTTTATTGAATTTAGACTTAACACTAGAACCGCGGCTGCGCCATTTTTGACCCATCTGCTCGTTCTTTCTTTTCCAGGTAATTTGGTTTGCATCTAGAAATTTAGATTTTTGTGATTTTCATAAATAATGATTATAATCAATTTCAAATAAATTTAATTTTGATAGTGACAACTTTCCTTCGTAAAAATCACAATTTACCTTGAATCGCGATTGGGCCCATTTAGGCCCAGCGTTGATAAAAATGTGTTCACATCAATGAACACATTGTTATGTGTTATCAGTTTGTTCGTATTTTAACGTATTTTTGTGTCAATTTAATGGCGTATTGATGAGTTACAAGCTTTTATAACTATATTACATATGCGTCGAGTCACAAGATCTTGATTCGGTATGGTTAAAAGAGTGGGTAAACATCTTTATAAAAGCAACGATATCTCGTGACAGATTCAGAGAAATAATACGATTTTAGAGATTCGAATTTAGGTCTATGAGATCCTAAAGATTGTAAAAAGACAAGTTTGCAATGGTTTAGAAAATTTTTGGTATGACTTTATTGCAAACGCACAGCTGTTATATACCTGGACCATATTTAACAATCGACGAGCAGCTTTTCCCTTCTAAATGCCGTTGAAGATTCACGGAATTAATGAGCTTCAAGCCAAATAAATACGGACAGAAGTATTGGATGGCTGTAGACAAAAAATCCAAATATATTGCGATTACATTCCCATACCTAAGAAAAGATGACACTAGGCCAAACGACGAGCGTCTTGGTGACTGTCGTAAAAAAGTAGCTAGAGCCATATATGAACAAGGGCAAAAATGTCACATGTGACAATTTCTTTACGTATTTTCCTTTATCTGAAACTTAAGGAGCAAAGGCTACGATCCTTGTCGGTACCATGAACAAAGTTCGCCGGGAAATACCAGTTTGCATCAAATACGCGAAAGAGAATTTGTACAGCACAGTGTTGCTAAAAAAGATGATATTTCTTTGATAGTTTATCAGGGAAAGAACAACAAAAATGTTCTTATTCTGAGCACTATGCATCCTGATATGCAAATTGTGGAGGGTGGAAAAAAGAAACTTGATACCATATTATTTTATAACAGAACCAAATATAAAGTTGACGTGGTGGATCAAGTGGCTCGCAAATACACAGTTAAAGCCACATACAGGCGTTTCCCAGTTCACACTTTCTGCAACTAGTTTGACTTAGCAGCAATAAATGACTGAGTCCTGTACAATACTCTGAATGAGAAAAAATGACTCGTAAAAACTTTATTCTTCAGCTGGGGGAAGAGCTTTCTGAAAGATACGCAGCGAACAGAATAACACTTAACCGCGCCATAATCCCAGATAAAATCACTGAGCGACAAGACAAACAGACACGTTGTCAGGTAAAGTCGTCCTTCATGGGAAACAAATCATTTGTGAAATACCACGCCTGTGAGAAAACTGTTTGCAACAAATGTACTTCTAACGAATATTATGTATGCTCATTACGCGACGACGCTTAATAATACAACGCTCTAATTTTTTTGAATTATTGCACATTTAATTAAAGTACACTGAAAATATTTGTAGATTTTGAAATTAAAATAATTTAATATAGATAACATTGTATTATTTAGTTGCTTCTTGATCCGCCAAGTCATAACTAACCTATCTACGGTTCTAGGGGGGCTCAAATCGCTGCCGTTCTAGTATAAAAAAAGGAAATTTTCAAGAAAACGAATATTTTTCTATTGGCTTAAAAATTTCTTACATACTTAATGTTAATTTTTTTCTAGTTTATTTTAAACTCATATTTATTTCATGACTTCTGTAATCACTACTTTTAGTCTTATAAGTCATAATTTTTTTTTAATTAGTTTTTGATTAAAAAACTTCATAATCATTATATATAAACATTTATAATAATATTTTATAATAAAAAATAATAGAACATAAATATAAAAAAATTGTTGATAAAATATGTTGTTTTGATATATGTGAAACTCCCTCAATCTAAACGTGTACTAAGCTTAACTTTTTCCAAATTAATACACAATTTATTAGTCTAATATATTTATAGTTTATCGCAGAGAAAAATTATTTTATTTAGCATGAAATATAAATTTTATAGTCAAGAAATGATAATTAAAAATTATTACAATTATACAACAAAAACAAGAAATTCAATACGGTGCTTAAATGAAGTTGAAAATATTTTAATGTCACATATGAAACTAATAATATGATGAATAACATAAAGTAAAAATAAACCTGCATTTTTATCAATAAATAAAAAACTAATAATATTTTATCAAACTTTTCTATGTATCAAGTTTCGTCCTTCCACTACCATATATTGTAGTTTTTTTCTAAAAGTGGATATAATGAAGTTAAAACAAAGTGCCGAATCTACGATTTTTTTTAAATAAACTTAATTATATTCTATAAACATGCGATGAACTGTTTTCAATATAAATTAATTAAAAAAATGAAGGCATGGAATTAAATAGCAGTAAATATCTGTCTATCAATATAAAAAAAATCATTCATGATTTAATTAAAAAATAATTCATTTATTTTCAAATTAAATTAAATTTTAACTTAAAATGTTATTATACTAAATTCGGCATGAGCAGTTTTAATATACGCACTATATCAAAGTAATAAAAAATCAATCTATTTACTCAATCGGTTTGTAAATTGTGATATTGAAGTTCATTAGCGATAAAGAAGAATGTTCTTCATTGCTAACGATACGTTTGTAAAACATATTATGTTTATTAAATGAAATTTCAATAAAATTAAAATAATTCTTGAACAATGCAAATAGTTCAAAATGTAATGTAAGATGAATTCAGTTCAAGTTTCTACCCAGAAAAGGTTTAAAAAAGGTAAAAACATCTTTGACGAATATGAATACCTTACAACCAGAGTATTATTCATAAAATATCGAATCACGCCCAGTGAACCGACGAGAGAAAGAAATCCCACGCCGTGTATTTTATATCAATCGTTTCCTGCTTCTTTTTATTGTTGATTTATTTGACACGAGTCTATAAAACTCTGACGGTACGTTCGATTCGTAAAACGAGTCTGTCAGAAACCGCAAGCCTCTCCATCTAATACATTCATATAAACACATACATTCTTATATATATATATATATATATATATATATATATATATATATATATATATTATTGTGTAGACGTATGAATGTTTTCAAGTGAAAAGCGTTTTCCAGAGAATTGGCACATTTGTATGTTAATACTTCTTTAGAAATCTCGAAAATGAAACGTAAAATGAATGAAATATAACCAAAGTGGAATCTTCTTATCGACAACAATATGTTTTTTGTAAATGTGTGTTTGTATGTACATGCATACCTTCGTCTCTTACATAAAATATGTTTGTGAATACCGAAAGAGAATAAATTGAAATAAATCGGATTATCGACCGCGTCAAATTATTTTATGAAATATTTGTTATTTATCTGATAACTCAAAAATTATTTATCAAATATGTTTTTTGGTATAATTTCATGAAGTAAATAAATTTTGTCGTTCATTCTTATGTAATTACAGCTGATTTAAATAATCCTGCTTTGTTAAGTAAATGTTGGAGATATTTATGGCATGAAAAATACTTTCATTAGAATTTTTTTGTTAAAGAAAACAGTTTTAAACTATACTGACGCAAATGAAATTGTTTATTTTTTATATAAATTAATGTAAAATATAATATTAACATTTCAATACTATTAAAACCATAAACAAAAAGCATATGATTCTTATTAGATTCATTTTTTTAGTTACACTTTTTGTGATTTATGATTTTATATTTTGATAAAAATTGTAAGAAAATTGGTATGATTGTTGTAGTTATAGTTTATCATTAATATAGCATTTTGTTACATATAAGCTGTTGAAGTCATATAAGACTTAAAAAATTCTATTATAAAAGATGTATAACGTTCTCAAGACAATGTTTAGGCAAGTTTATAGAATGAACAGCAATATTAGAATATTATGAATCGTTTATTCAGTCACTCCTTAGTCTCTTCTTAAAGTTAGAATAACGCTGAGTGATAAAAAAATCTCTTTCTAAATAATTTAAAAGGTTCATAATTGTGGTTAATATCGACAGCGTAATTTTATCTAAACCTTACAATTACATTTTTTGAGTTATATAAAGAAATTTCAATCTATAAAGTATTATTTTTAGCATGCATTTAAATATGCCATTAAGGACATTAATATTTAATGATTATTTTATATGATCGCAATTGTAGATAAAGGATTATACTTTATGATATGCAAGATCTAAACAATTATAACAGTTAATCCTATTTGTATATAATTATTTACTCAAGTTAAATTGTATCAAAAATATATATTATATTTTATTTATTCATTTTTGATAAAATTTTAAGTTCTACTGAGAGATCAATTCAACTTATGAAGCAGATACTTATGCTACTGAATCTAGAATGAATCTAATCATGAATTTCTATGGAACAGTTATCATTCTAAGAGTTCTAAGATACAAAAAAGTAACCCTATGAGGATAAAGACATCACCATTGTAATATTCAAAAACAACAATCGAAATGGTTAATAATTATTTATTGAAAAAGTTTAACAAGAACACTTTTTATGGTTTGTGGGGGTAAAATAATTCATTTTTGATATTTATTCATGTTATAAACTATATGAATAATAAATTTAAAAGAATTTTCTATATTTTGAATATTTTTTAGTGTTATATTCAGTGAAGTAAAGTTTCATCATAACAGCACGTGTAAAATACCGAAAATTTAAATTATAATTTTCCTTAAACAAAATGGAAGAGATTTAATTTTTTTAATGCAGTTTTACAATAAATGAATAAACAATTTTACGAAGATTAACTACCCATCAACTTTTTATCATTTTTGAAACAGTTCCACTCATCCTTAAAATATAAATGTGAGCAAAAAATCAGTAATTTTGTTAGATATAATTATATGTCATTAAATTTATAATAAGAATATTTAATTGGAAATAGTGAAACGCAATAAAGTTTCATTAACTGCTCCTACCACTAAAATTGTATAACTGAGTCGATCGATATTGATTTACATTTGTACGATAAAAGTACTGTACTTTACTCTGATGTCCAGTTAATGAAATAGTTATCAAACAATTACCCTACACTAACGAAACCGCACAACCTTGTTAGACCATACACAAAGCTGGTGATTTTAAATTGAAATATTGTAATTGAAATACCAAACGTCGAACACATCCGGCTCACATTATCGAGTATCTAGAACGGTATGTGAGTAAAGCGCACAAAGAAGCATCCACATTCCGTGTACATTCTTCAGGAATAGAACGTGTACTCGTTAATATTTCGTTAATATTGACAGTTCTGTGTTCATCAAAATTTTTTTAGTTTTTTTTTGGCTTGTGTTGAATGATACAAATTACGTATTTTTTGCTTAATTGATATATTAGTTAAATGACGTTTGATTTAATTGTACTATTGTGATATTTGTTTCATGTAATTTTTTATCAATAAATATAAAAATGTTCTACGAAATATTTAGAAAAAAACATTATATAAGTAATTTCGAGCATCTTTTTTACAATTTATCATCCAATTTCTAATTAAAAAATTCATAATAACATTTTTAGATGATATTATAAAATAATTCATAAAACGTTTGTCATTTCCTATAAGTGAATTGATCTACTTCAAATAGATTACATTTGCATAGTTCTTAACTGAAACTGTTATCTACATACATATACGATACAAACACATACACATTAATACTATTATATATATCACAGCAATAATTTTAATCGTTTCATAAATTTATTTCTTTGGAGTTCAGTAATTTTGTAGTTGAATAAGTTGTATGTTTGAATAAGAATAATTTTTTATAGAATATTTGAATTGAACTTTTTTCTTAAAATTGCATTAATATGGGTTAATAATAAAATAACATATATATATATATATATATATATATATATATATATATATATATAACAAAATTCAATTAAACGAGGGTCGTTTGATTAGTATGATAAAAAGCAAGTTAAACACCGTTTTTTTGAAAAAACAATTTTATTTCATAACATAGTCTTCATTGAAAGATATACATTTGGTCCTGTCGGAAAAGCAGCTTTTCTTAAAGTCTGCATAATACGCATTATCGGCGGCGATGACATCCACATTAGACGTGAATTTCTTTCCACCGAACCAAATTTTCAAGTTTGTGAAGAGAAGAAGTCGCACGAGGCCAAGTTCGGAGAATAAGGTGGATCAGAAATCAATTCGAAGCTTTATTCGTACAATTTTGTCATTAAGACGGCGCGTTGTTCTGGTGAGAGTACTTTTTTTACGCTAATATTGGCCGTTTTTGTTTCAGCTCTTCTTTCAAACAGTCCAATAATGTTGCTTAATAGTCTTCTGTTATCGTTTTTTCTTTCGTTAAGTAGTCGATCAAGATGCTTCCTTGGAAATTACAAAAAACAGTGGTCAACACCTTCCTAACCGACAAAATGATATTTACCATCTACGGCGCAATTTCACCAGTCGTTGTTCACTACTTTAACTGTTGCTTCGACTCAGATGTGTAGTGGTGGACTCATGTTTCTTCCACAATGATAAATTGAAATAAAGGTTTGACGATTGCAGTTAAACATCGCCAAATACTAGGTTGAAATGTCCTTTCGTGTGTGTTTTTGGTCGACAGTCAATAATCGCGGCACCCATCGTGCACACAGCTTTTTCATGAGCAATTTTTCGTACAAGATATTGTACAATCATTTAGTTGAGATATCTACAGTGTCAGAAATCTCATGTATTTTCACTCGGCGGTCTTCCATAACGATACCATGAATCTATTCAACGACATCTATTGTGGTGTCCTCAACTGGGCGTCCAGATCGTGCTTTATCATCAGTGCATGTTTGGCCGCGTTTAAATTCATGTATCCAGAAATAAACAGTGTCCAACTCTGGTGCAGAGCCCCCATGAACTCCAACTAACTCTGCTTTGATCTTTGCGGCCGTTTACTTTTTCAAATAAAAATGTTTTATCACTGCACAGAACTCGTTTCTTTTTCATTTCTACGGCAAGTACTACAATACTCGCTTCAAACATCTGTAGAACGTGAACAACGCGTCGCTTCTGAGTAAAATTTCTCCAATTCTAGTTTGAAAAGTGACATTTGATAGCCGTGACGTTACTAAATGTTCGGTGGTGCCATATCATAGAAATTTACCAAAATTATCAATCGACCCTCGTATAACGAAAAATTAGGCTATAGCAAAAATTTAATTAAAACTGAATCAAATGAATTAATTATATTTTTTTCATGCCGAAATTAAAAAAAAAATGAAATGATGTGTCATAGTCAGTGGTTAGCTAATGATTTTTTTAATGTTATACAACATATTAATTACCACTGTATTAAATAACGATATATTTCAATAGCAATGCTCTTTCATGTAAAACAATAGTTATTTATACGCAAAAGGCAACAATGTTTACCGACACCAAATTATCTGAAAACTTAGAATTACAAGCAAAACAATATATACTGTATAAATTAATTAATCTAATTAGGCAGTCGCCGCATAAACAGAATCTCGACGGGAACTCAACTGCGTCCTTATCCATATTCCCGACTTGCAGCTTGTGACGATTCGATAGAGTCGTGTATATATGTATATACGAGTGTGTACTTTGCTACAATATATAACACATCAAGTACCAAACATTACTCTCACTAAGTAAATTGAAATCCATGTTAAGACTGCATTGACACTTTGATAGTTTTCTATGCAATCTGTTGATTAATTTATGAGAAAAAGAGTATTTGAGAATCGTATAATATTCCATCGGCGATGATTAATTGCGCTGTTTACAAATGTGAGTAACTCTTTTGTGACGTTATTTAGCAAATATTAAGTAACTAAATATATTATTTTTCATAAGATTAAATTAAGATAATTTTCAAGAAATATATAGTTTTTACGTCGAAAAAAAATATTCTTAGCGTATTAGTAAAAGTTATTATTATACTACCGTTCAAATAGGCAGATACGGTAAAAACAACATTAGTTTCAAATATATTGATAATTGAATACATCATAAATTTTCCTCTGTGCTATACATAACATGCATATCCAATATCATATATATATATATATATATATATATATAATAAATTTTTCAAATAATAAAATCAGATACATAATCCATATTAGTAGCTAAGCAGCAATTCGTACCAATGAGCGACGCATTTTAACATTCATTTTTTCAACAAATTACACTTTTTGACACAGTGAGCAAATGTGATCTTTTTTAAGAACTTTATTCTTTGCATATTAGATGATTACTTTCATTTTAATAACATGTTGGAGATAATATTCGTGCTCCTTAACAAAACTATAATCATTTATTCACTTCCCTATGTTATTATTATCGTTATGCTTATTAATGTTAAAAATACGTTTTGTGTTAAAAATTAAAGATGTTTATATTTGTCTATATGCATCTGACAGATTGATTGGTTATGCTTTCTGTTCATAGTCTGTGATTTTTATATAAGCTCTGTAATATAAGAATTGGTACTAATTATAACTTGCAAAACAGTTCTGGATATTAAATTGATTTTCATAAAAGTGTTATATTTTCACTCTACAAACAACAAAAATTTTTTCTGGTCAAAAATGTGTAGTAATCATTATTTACTATTTTTGATTGTAACATACGCATTTCTATAGGAGTTCCATTATCATTATACCGGTAACGTACCAAAAATCTTTTTTTTATTGTTCTCAGATTTTCTATATCCTGATGCTCGGAAGATAACGGTATTGCCATTTAAATGCGCCTAGGTAATAGTAAAAAAAGATCAATAATGATTTATTGAACATTTTTGACCAGATAATTTTTTCATTGCTTGTGGAATGAAAAAGAATTCATTTGTTTGAAATTATAATTCCGTTTAAAAAAGTAGGTACTTTTTTTTAACCACAAAAACGGTTCCTGAAAATTATTTGATGAGTATATAATTTCAGAAATGTATGTTTTATTTCCTTCACAGACTACATACTCTTTCTATAATATATACTCTATAACTCTTTCTAGTAAAAATGTTCAGTAATTGATAATTGTTACTTTTTATTGATTGTTTATATGTAATTAGATGAAGATTCCATCGTTCTTAGAATGATGAATACCTAAACGCACAAAAATTATCTATTGTTGACATTTTTTAAGGAATTAAAATATAATTTGTACAGGTTCATAAGCTTTAATATAACTAAATAACAAATTAGTAATACATTTTATATTCAAATTAAATTAAAAAAATTCTGTGTACGGATTCAAGCTGTTAGTAAAATTTGAGTAAAAATTACAGTTATAATTAAATATATTCTGATAATTTTATGATTTAATAAAATTTGTAACAAATTTCCGGACCAATTCATATAATTATCCAATGATAAACAGCCAGTCGTTCACGTTCAACCCTTTCACGAATTTATCAACCAGACATGGATCAATTAAGCACTCGAGTTATGGTAACAGCAGCGTGTACACGACGAAATAAAGGATTAAATAATTATCCGTAACGACGATCATAAGTAGTCCACTCGTCGGAAATAATGGGTACCCTTGCCATATATTTGACCCCCCCAACTGATTATTATCATCATATCGGATGTAATTTGCAATTAGCCTAGACTATTGTTCCACAGAACATTTACCGAATGTTTACGTATATGTGTATTCCAGGTAAATTAAAAGTTTTATTGTCGTTTAAAACATGACTAGTTGATAAAAATAAAAAGTTAGACAATTTATATATCAAACACATAGATAACCAAAAAAATGTTTGTACACATAAGTATATATATTTTAGTATATATATATATATATATATATATATATATATATATATATATATACATACATATATATATATATATATATATATATATATATATATATATATATATATATATATATATATATATATATATATATATATATATATATACATACAAGATAATGAGACTAGTAGTGGACCATTTAAAAATAACCACAGACTCAATTATTGAGTTTATTATTTGTTATAAAATATTTTTAAATTTTTATGAGTAATACGAGTAGAGTATTATTTTTTGTAAATGCATTATACTTCTTATTTATTTAAAATTTATAACATTTTGGGATAATTTTATAAACAAGTATTGTATATCAGTTATCCAGTAAAAACAAAAAGTTATTTTTGTGGATTTTTACAAAAAATAATACATAATTAATTAATGGTCAACTTCAAAAACACATTATGACTGATATGAACGTTATAAGATATCGGATAATTAAAAATTTAAAAAATGATTGAAAAAAAATTTAATAATTATAGTTAAAAGATGTAGTAAAATATGGTTTTTTTTTATATAAACTACGATTTTTGGATTTAGATTAGTAGAATATATTTCTTTCACAAGAATGAATTATAAAAAGAGAACAATATGAAGGAAAATGTGTCAAACACTTTAGTATCATTTTTATTTGAAATTAAAAGTTTGAAATATTCGGGTAGAATGTACGATTACTTTATATATTTATTCCTGTTATATATCATGACGAGTATTTATAATTGTATATGAAGTTGTTCATATATTAAGAGGAAATTCATCAATTAATCAATGACCTTGATTCAATACAAAGATTTTGGTCTTGTTTATAAAACTTGACTGTATTTCTGACAACATCAACGAACATCAATGTTGTACAATATACAAACTACACAATGTCCGCTGCTATGTACGAAAGTAAATTTTTGCTTCCGCATAAACAAGAAATCAGAGAGAAGAATCTAAGTATAAAACTAGACAAATTCTTGAAATCAAATGCCATTAAATTAGGGGAGACTGGGATTAGTTGAGCCACTTTTTAGTTCCGAATTTTTTAATTTTTTTCAGTAACTTTTTCTAGACTTTTCTTTACTTGCCGTCGTAAAGAATGCCCTTGGATATAAATGCAATTTTTTTGTTACTTGAAATTTATTATTACAGTGTAAAGAAAACATTAAACTGAGACTCTGGCAAGTAGGACTAATTAGCTCGGGCACTAGATAAGTTGGCCCAGTGCTCGAGGTAGGTTGAGCCACCTAAAAAAAATAGTTTAAAATCTGTTTTTATTTTTATTCAAAAAATTACACTTCAACGTTTTACCACTAGGTTCACACTCTTAACGTTGCATTTGAATATATATTGTTTGTTTAGTTTTTTTTCTGAGATCATGTCTTTTTAGCTGTTTTGATCTTCATTTTTACGCTGGTTCTTTGGTGACTCATTTTTTCGTTTTTTTGCTGCTTTTTCTGACACTTCTAATTCCTTTTTTCTTTTCGCCACTTTTTAGTTTAAGGGGGGCGAATCCGTTAAAATCCCTGTCACTCTCGTTATTCTTCTCCGCCTTGAACTATTGGATTTTCTTGCTCCTGATTTTGAGAGAGGCCCAACTTCCTCTGGACAAATTCTAGTGGAAACTCCAGATCTTGATGTAGTTCTTCGGTCCTGCTCGTGGATAAACGCTGCGACGAAGACTCGTCCAGATCTTGACTTGAAGCGTCGGTTGTTTCATGTCCATGTTTCAATCAGTGCAGTACACTGGCATGAAATCTTGAGCGGTAAAAATCTGCCGGTTGAAGGCCGAAATCCTGCCGCTTGAAATTCTCTCTGAATGTTGAGTGAAGTATGAGTGAAATCTGATATCACAATCCCGGGTACTTGGGCATTGTGTCCGATAATTAAACTAATAAGTAGTAACGGAAACCATGAGATAACTTTTACTGTGTTGCACTGGGTCAATTTGTCCCGACCACGTGTTTTTATAAAAAAACGTTCAAATGACCGAAACAATTGAGGATATGAAAAGTCGACTGTGTGAATCTTGTAGCGCTTGGAATACAAAACGAAAAACTGTGATTGTTTTGGAAATGTGATGAATGACAAGGGATAATTTAATGAAAATCAGAGAAAGCTTTAAATTTACTTGTGACGCTCGAAAAAACCAAAGCATTAACAACTGTCACGTCTTACATCAGAATGCGCTATAACTTCGTTAATATATGAGGCACAAGGTACTTCACATACATTGTAACAGACAGTGCTTTATATACCATAGTATTAAAAATACTTTAAGTGGACCTACTTGCTCATATGCTCAACTAGGCCCGGTCTTCCCTAAGGTATTTTCATAAAGTTAGAAAATCCTTATTATACGTGTATATGTACCAATCTTATGAATATCGATAATATTTGGGTAATTTTTTCAATGTTTTGAATTTATGATTATTAGATTTCACATTTGTATTTCCTTAATTATCGTATCCATTATCATGATGATCGTAGTCCTTCATCAATAATTGTGATTTACGTTCTACTTCTTATAATTTATTGTTTTGGTTTATTTCGATCAGATAAAATTAATCATAGTTTTTAATTCCATTCTGAAAATAATCTGTTAGGTAGAACTGTTAACTCAATGACATTAACCAATAACACTCGAATCAACGCGATTAATTCTGTATCGAACGTTGAATTTGATTGTAGTGAGATATAATAACAACTGTGCTTCACAGAGCTTTTGATGGCTTTATATATATTGAAGTGTTTGTGATAATACAGAATATGTGGTTACTCTAACCAGGATTACTTCGAATCTAATCACATGGTTAAACATACATACAGTGCCATAGAATTGGAAATCCGAAGAAACTTTGTATGTGGTAAATGTTATTGAAGTGAACATTACGGTACCACTATATATATAAATATATATATATATATATATATATACATATATATATATATATATATATATATATATATATATTTGTATATATGAACTTTCTGTTACAATCTCTAAGACAATTAGTCAAATACAATTGAAATATCAAATGTAAATAATTTGTGGCATAACATTTAAATAATACAAATTTGTACGTAAATGTATATCATAAATAATATTTCATAAATAGGAATTTGCAAAGAATAATTTCACCATTTTTAACTGCATATGTTAAATCTTCAAAACATTATTTTTTGTTCATTTTACGTTTTATTTTAATTTTTAATGTATGATGAAATATGTAACAGATTTTAACAAATCGTTGACTTTGAAATTTATCAATTTTTTTATTTTGGTAAGACTTAAAAATGTAAAGAATAGTAGGAAAAATGCTCAAAAGCTTTCGAATTTTTTAAGGTTATCCTTTTTTATATTAAAAGTATATTTAAAATTTGAAACAAATTTAATATCTTGTTTAAAAAAAATAATAATTGAAATTTTTATTTTTGTACAAATACTCATAAAAAAACGTTACTTTATTGAATATTATAATAAAAATAAATTTAAAACAAAATTAAAAATTGTGTCAATTTTCTATATATTTTGTAAAACACCATATACTTTAATAATGAAAACTACATATTTATTGCCATCGTTTATACTCTTTTTTCTTTACATTCATCTTTAATACTTTTAAGTATTTAAATTTCTTTATTAGTGTCGAATTGTTATGTAACTGAGCCGGAAATAATCTTTATTAACAAGTTCAACCCGGCGCGCTTTTTCATATTCTTAATGATAAGTCAGCGTGTGATTAAAAGTTTTTTTATTCTTCTGGCAGCACTTGTTTTCTTGTTTTTGTAATCAGTGATTTGCAGTTTAAATTATCATAAGTAGTGAATGTGTAATATTAACTGCTAGTTCAGTTTACACACTGTGGATATTATTATTTAGCCTCCTCCTATAACTTTACATTTGGATGCAGTTTTCCTTAAATTATGCTTTTATAATTATAATTGGAAACATATATGTGAACCATCGGTGGCTCACGCTGCCTGATGGTGAAAATTATGTGCGTACCGGTAGCTCATGTCATTAGATAAAAGCACAGCTTGTGGACCACCGGAGATCCACGTCGGGTTGAACATGTTAAACTAATTACAATCAATAGTGGGCTGTAGTTCTTCTGTTCACTCAGGTTTTTTTATTTACATAATTGTTTACATTTTACATATTTATTTTTCTTCTTTATCAGACACACACATACACACAAACACACACACACACACACATATATATATATATATATATATATATATATATATATATGTATATCTCGTTGAACTTAAGAATAATGTACGATGTTTTTTTAAATTAAGCTAATGGAAACAAATTATTTGAGTTGATAGTATACTTCTTTTATATAAATTAAAACTTAATGTAAATTTATTGCTACTGATCAGCTATACTTAATTTTACATACATGTCGATAACTTAGAGATAGCTATACTAGACACAACATATTTAGAGATAGGCTAGATTCACTTTTGAAATAATTTCTGATATACATATATATACACACATATATATATATATATATATATATATATACAGTAGAGGGTTAAGGGAGAGTCGAACTGGATGGTCACCAGGTGCCCTGTGAGTGAGAAAGGCCCCGTTGAAGATCTCAAAACGAACAAGAAAACTTAAAATATGATATAAAATACATTAAGATATTTTCGGCGAATTTTTATAATATAGTTATCCATTTCATGAATTTCAGTTTTGATATTTAGATGTTGAGTAAATACTTATATAGTTCCAAGCTAGAACATATTTTTGATATATGGAACAGTACGCAATGTCAGTGGCGACTCAAGCGGGTGTCGGACCTAGCAACCTCCTGGGGCTCCGGGCTCGGAGACGCTCTAAGCTCGGGGAAAAGAATTAGTCATTAAATAAAGAAACAATAATAAAGAAACAAAACCCTTCAACGCCTTAGCTGATAATAATAAAATTTCTTGAAAAATGCAAGGTGGTATTGATAATATTCATTTTGATGATGAATTGGAACAATTCCTTCTTTTTACATGTGAAGATAAATATAAATTCAATACTGCCAAAAAATATACCAGGCAGCAAATGAAATGTTATCAACATTTCGAAATGTTGAAGTTATTTTTAAACAAATTTTGACTATTCCTATTTTAAATGTATCGAGAGAAAGATCATTCCCAGCGTTAAGAATAGTAAAAAACTATCTCCGAAATACAATTTCACAGGAAAGGCTAAATAGTTTGGTGCTTTTGTATTTAGACTAAGAAATATTAAATAAAATAGATACTTTGAAAATAATTGATGGTTTCTCCGCAAAAATCAATAAAATAGTTTAAATTATTTAATTTTTTCATTCCAAATGAAATGTATGGTTTCAGTTATAGTTTCATAGAGTTGATAGTTTTCGTTTCTTTATTTTTATGAAAAGTAATTTAGAATATTTTATTTTAATGTAATTTATATATTTATAGAATAAAGTTAAATGTTATCAAATGTATTTTTACACAAAGCCGTTTAGTTTTTTGGTTGTCAGATAAATTTTGGGTGTCCCGTAAGTTTTATCGACAGAGCTCCCCAACTGTGTTAATCCTCCCCTGTATATGTATATATATATGTATATATATATATATATGAGTGTGTGTGTGTCTATAAATATATGAATTAATAATTTTAATGAAGTTAGTTTATAATAAATAAAAGGTTAAAATATTTTGTATTGCAGCTCATAACTTTTAAATGTTTTATGATATTAATATTAATATTAATTTCAAGTCGGATGGTACCAGATCTGACCTGAACTGATTATGTGAGAATACATAAAACATATTTCATATATGATCTCACATAGAAATTGAATCAAAATTCGACCACGACGAAGTTAAGACCCCAGTGGATAATAGGAAGAATATTGTTACAACTTAAAAGAAATGTACTGAAAATGCGAAGAAGTCTGTTGAAAAACAAATACATCATTTAGAAAGTTGTATTACAAACTTTTAAATTTTTTGTTTTATAACAATATATCAAGCTATTCGAAATTTATAAGTTTCTGTGGAAAACTTCTCAGCAGGTTTCCTATTCTACGTTTGCAAGTTAAAATGGTAAATATATTTATTTGTGTTTAGGCACACATACGTGTTCATGTATTATTAAAACTAACAGTATTATTAAAACAACATTAATAATATAGTAGTAGTGACACTTTTTTACACAATTCGATTTCATATTAATGGAATTTATAAGGAAAAAATATATATCTAGAAGTATTTTATATGCTACTGTTAAAATGTAACGATTGTACCAAATAAATGAAGTCAGTCTCGTAGTATTTGAATTTGAAAGTATTTTCGATTAAACAGAATTCCTTCTTTATTTAATCTTTCCTGATTTATCATGAACATACCGTTCACGCCCCCAGCAAATTTCTATACTTTATATGCGCCTTTGCATAAAAAACGTTGATGTATCAAAAACGTGATTCGTGACGACAACTATTACTGTTAAATAAAATTTATCTAGGTTTAGCACAATTTAAAACCAAATCTTAATTATACGACATGGATTACACTTTAATTATCTTGAAAAACTTGTGAAACTCGTAAAACTTGGAAGTTCCTGTATGTCCAAGTCCTTGATTTACACAAGCCGGTATTTAATAGCATGTTTTAAATGTATGGACCGTCTAACAAAATATATACTTCTAATAAATTAGTATATATCATATTGTTTTTTTACGTTTCGCTGCATCATCATAGTTTATGAGAAAAATATTATTATTATTCGTTAATGTCTTAGTTCTTAAATAACTTAAAAAATTATAATATATAATATGATAATTTTAATTTTTTCTATATTAACTGTAAAAATCTCTTAATTAAAAAATAATTCCCTATAACTTTCATATATACATCAATAAAATGAACATCAATATGTGGAAATACGTGTCTAAACTTTCGAAAAAAATCTAAACGAAAAAAGCTCTACATTACAAACGAAGCTCCTTTTGATCGACACGTCGTATTATGGCATCCCGGACGCGTCGGACCGGAAAGTAAACATATTGATACGTCGCACTGTGCAGAGTGGTGATGTAAATAATGAATAAAGGTCACGTTAAGAGTAATATGAGAACTCTCCGATATACGATCGATTCTATATATATATATATATATATATATATATATATATATATATATATATATATATATATATATATGTACATATATATATATATATATATATATATATATATATATGTATTATGCAGATCCGTGTACTAGATGCTGCTGGAGCAGTAATCAGCATCAAAACAACGTGGCTTTTGAATGGAAGATTTTGTGTCTAGATTGTCCAGTTAGACGAGGTTAACGACTGTGAATAAAGTCAATTATGATATTATGTGCCTATTGGGAAATGTTACATGGTAAATTTTACATTTTTATTATATACACACACATATTTACATATATATATATATTCATATATATATATATATATATATATATATATATATATATATATATATACATATATATATATATATATATATATATATATATATATATATATATTCATATATATGTACATTGGGTTACATCCTAACGTTTCATGAAATATTTAAAAATTACTGCTGTTTATTTGAACAACGTCCTCGATTGAATATATAAAAAAATCATATCAATTCCTATCAAGTAAAGAAGAAAATGTAATCCCTTGATTTTGATATTTTATCTGGAAATATTTTTTTAAGAGATTAAAAAATATTTAAAACAATATTTTAAAAAATATTTATGAAAATAAATATTTAATATATAAACAAAAACAATCAGTAAAAATTGGAGAGAGTGAGTGTAACTGCATGCACAAATTATTTTTTTTGTGAATAAATCCTTAATTTAGAATACATTGAAGGATATTAGAAACGAAACACATTCAAAATCATTTAATAGTTTAAAATTTTTTTTTCAACTATTTCATTAAGATTAGTCTGCAATATATCTTCAATTTACTTAAAAGGATTTTATGGTAGCTAAATACCGAATTGTGCTTTTGATTTTGTTGAGTTTAAATGTTTCTGAAACCCAGCATCAGTTATAATACTATAAGTTGGTAATACAGAGTTACAATATCTAACATTATTCCAACGTTATTTCCTAAAAAAATAGTACGTACTTTAAACTGATTGTTTACAAAATTAATATTAAACTTTCACAAAGTATTGTAGGTGTTGTCATATTTTTTAAAAAAAAAATTATAATAAGAGTGCAGTTTCGTTCAACCAGTACGAAAGAGTTAAGTGCTCAAAAATGTCATTCTGAAAGATGCTGAATAAAAAGTATTTTTATGTTTAATTTATGCCATATTCATAATCATCTTTTTGTCAATTATTTAAGTGTAGTTTGAAAAAAAATATAATATGGCATATTGTAAAAAAATTGAAGTTCATTGAAAGAAATATTAAATATTCAGTAAATTATTAAGAGTGGCTATGAGTTTGATACATTTTTATTATAGTTCTGTAAGAAATTCAATGACTTAAACTTTTGAGATAACGGTTTATTAACTAAAGGTAATTTATAAAATATAATTATGGATTCAATATAGCGGTTCGAATTCAATAAATTTTTTTCAGTGCAATTTTAAGAATTTTGTTCAGTTTTCATTAATTATTTGATATTAGAAAAATATCAATTTGACACAATAAAGAAATTAAGCGAAATGGAATTCAACACATTAGAAACATTTAAAAATAGTAAATTCCTGTAATAATTCACTTATTAGTAAACTGTTCAAAAGATGATTCGAAAAGCTAAGTTGCTTACCTAGGGTAAATCAACAACGGCTCTGAACTGTGCGTTCACTGATAGCGATCAATTGTGTAGAATATTTCATTTATAAGTTTTTCTTTAAAAGACTAATAAAGATACATACTTATATGAAACATAAATAGCATGTGTTCCTGGCTTGATTTCAAATTTTGAATATAATATAATCAAAATGTAGAATTTTCAGTACCACTCAATAATAAACTACCATATTGTATCGCTTTGACTAGTTGAAGTTCAATATTTCAATTCACATTCGTGATGTAATATTAGAGGCTCCTAAAATTCTTACTGTTTATTAACACGTTGAATGCCGGACCAATTTTATATGACTTGCCTAAGGCGCCGTAACGAAATTTTTGTTGTACGATACACATTGTGCTAAACTAAAATATAATATACAACAGTTAAGTTGAACTGTATAGTCATGTTTCATTCATTTGTTTTAGTGGGGGTCATCGGCGGCCCCAAAGTGCTGGAGTGCCTTTTTTCGATGACGTTTCGATGTTTTATGATGTATTAGTTTTTTACATCATTGTAATAACAATAATATTGAAAATTTTAAAAGTGTTGTCATTTCCTTGAATGATGCGTTTTTACTAATCTTGTAATCACCTGTCACCGATGACTCCACGGCGATACAGGCAAGTTGAGTGCTGGTCACCGGTGATCAGCGGTGACACCCACGGCATTCAACGTGTAAATGGAAGTTATTGATTATCATTTTTTTTATATTATAATTTTTAATTTATTATGGTATAAATATACCATCGTTTACATTATGACTAATAATATAACTACAATTAGAACAACAAATTTTGTTGTTGTAACATTATGTATCATACTTTAACATATGTACCTAAAAATATTTTAATGAATATAAACTTATAAACTTATAAAAATCGGCACTAAATGAGAGAAAATATGAAGACATACCTTTATATTAAACCGTATACAGGTAATAAATAATTGTCGCAAGATTTCAAAGAATAAAATTATGGGAAGAGAAGCAACTCTTCGAAAAAAAATCAAGTTCTTGTTCAGGAATTAATTTAATAAATACTTATAAGCATACAAATATGTAAATATATTTATCAGAAATAAATAATGTATATTTATGACAGAAGTCAAAATTTTACTATTAAATAAATGTTAATTTTTCATTTCGTTCATCAACAAAAAATATATTCTTTTATTGATACCATTATATTTTGTAACCAATCTAATATATTAAAAGAGATTTAATCCCTTCGTATTTATTTTAGATGTGTCAAATAATTTTTTAACAAACTTCTGAAAAGAATACTTAATATTCGTAAATATTGTATCTTGTTTTACCATATTTTTGCACTTTTGTATACTGGAAACTCAATAGATTTATAAAAAAAATGTTAGCAATTCTCTTAATTGTATATTCGTAACTTTTCTAGCAAAATTATCAGTCAGGACTTGATAAAAAAAATACTAAGCCTTTCTACATAATAAATACATTGTGGAATATAATAATTATTTGAAAATATTTAATTGAGTAAATTCATTTATATCCCAAAAATTTGGTGAAATCTTCTAAATATACTAAAATATCTAATTATTTATAAAACTCTGCTTCATTTAATTATTTTCAATATATACGAATTTAAACAGAGGTAAGTTATAACTCTTTCTACACGATGTTGTATTCGAATTTAATAAAGAACATAACATTGAAGATTTAGTTACAATGGAAGAAACCCTTTTGTTAAGTAGGGAGAGAATAACGCAGGTGGTAAAATATGATCCACTTGGATGATTTCCCATAAAATTAAATAATATATTTATAAAAATTATTACAGGCGGACAAACACATGCTAACAGATGATGTAGTATGTACAGAGTTAACAAAATAATGTTAAATATTTGAATTGTGTACTGTACCGTTGCATAAAATTGTTTACATTAACGTTGCTATACCATTGAAAATACTAAAATACAATACCTTCATTAATTATAATACACAGAGCGGAAGTATTTTTATTTATACCTTGATATTGCCAAAATTAATGAAATATTACTTAGAGTTTTTATTGCCATCCAAAATTAAATATAATATAAAATTTCAATAATATTATTTCTTAGATGGTTCTAGCGGTATAATGATGGATTTTATTTACAATCCCTATATTGTACGAATTATATAACTGAATGCTGAAACAAATTATGTTACTCAACTCGAGAAAAATATGCTGTGTTTAACGCCAAATAATGTTTAACTCGAGCAGTTGGCAAAATTTTAATATCATCCGGAGTGTAGTGTGAATTTAATATCTAGCACTTGTACTCGAAATCAACTCAAGTTCAGTCAACGTGTCTTAGAAGGTACCTTATTAGTGGTCTGATTTTGACTACTTCTTCAGTCTTTATCATGTAGTACTCAGCGACGACGCTGTTTTTGATCATTGTTCAAATAAACTCATCCCACTAACCTCGGCTAGATCATATAGTCAGAGCGATAATCGTCGGACAAATTTATTGATAGTTAGGAATTGGAGGTGGCCATATAGGATTGAGTTTATTATTTTAAGTGGTGTACATCCGTTATGAGAAGTACACACTAGTTTTGATACATCTTTAATTACTTCATGTTGTTAAGGCTGTAGAATAAGTCCGCACCTTCGTAATCATGATTGGAAGAATACAAATGAGGTGGAGCATATTTCCAGTGACAATTTAAATTTGTTATTCAGTAACGGGACAACTTGCACAGCTGTACTGAGCCTTCGCAAACACAAATTTGGTATAGCCTTTAAAATCCACATCATAGTCGAGTATGGCACCTACAATAACACCGTGATCAAGGATCATGAGATGAATCACGAAGTTATCAGTGTCGCGCTTTCGAGAACACGTTATTCTAAACAATATAATATTTTAATGCTGTTGGCGATGGTTTAGAAAATGTTTTCTAATAATTTCATATAGATGATGAAAAATGGTTATACCTTTCTATTCAATGAATTATTTCTTTTGTCCATTATTTATTATATTTTTGTAGTCATATCTTCTATTCATATCCATTTGAAACTCTTCACAATTGTTAATACATTTTTACCCTCTTCGTTTTTATATCAATTATTTTTTTTATTTGATTTTATTAATTCAGACATTTATTTTGTATTGTTTCTGTTTTGTCTAAAAATCTGACTTATTTTTCCACTTATTACTGACATTTTATCTCGATATTGAGTTTTGGTAAAAATATTAATTTTATAGGAAAACTAGTATTTTGTAGTGATAAAAACTTAAAATTTATTTTTATAATGAAAAAATGAAAACCACATAATTTTGTATTAAAAAAATGTCGACATTTCTTTAATATGAAAAAAAACTGCAATATTGTTAACTAAGAAGAAAATTGTGAATTCTTCTATTTAATTATATATATATATACATATATATGTATGTGTGTGTATATGTATATATTGAAATCAGCGTATCTGTATTCAAGGGATCTTTGTACATTTGGCTTGAACGTGCGCTGAACTTTCAATGAAAATACATCTGCCGTTTAGACTTGTTCGTTAGAGTTTGTTTTCTATTAAGTTTTTGGTAACAATAGTGCATATTGATAGAATCTTTGTGAAAGTCGCCACATTACAACTCAAAACTTATACAATTTCCTGACAGATAAACAATTTGCGTCGACAGAGCGTTAATGTGTGTGCTGGTTTGAGTACAGTTTCGTATTCGTAAAGTTTCAGACAGCTCCATCTGAAGACCGTTACCAAATTTTACAACTTTCAGTAGTAAATAGGAAACGAGTAGTGAATTATTAAATGATACTATTGTGTTCGATAAAGTTCGTCCATTTGTGTCATAGGTACTGGATTGAAATTTACATTAATTGTTTATTCACTAAAATTTTGCATATATAAATATATATATATATATATATATATATATATATATATATATATATATATTATTAGAAGGATCTTTTTTGTAGTGAAAATTATTTCTTTTTTGTAGTGAAAATTATTTAAGGTATTTTATTATAACAGACTGAAAAAAAAACAAATTTTATACCACATATTACTATTTTTATATGTATGAGTATATAAAAATTATAAAAAGATATAAAAAATGTAATATACACGAAACGAAATAAGAGTGATAAAAATAATAATTAAAGTCAAAACTTTAAAATTTTAATAAGATGAATATTGGTAAGAATAGAAAACAAGTAACAACATAAATAACTAAGGAGATGTACAATATATATGATTTAAAATTCACGCAACTGATATTAAATTGTAATGTATTCTCAATTTACGTTTAAAAATTGTTAACAAAGAGTAGTAATAAATGCTAAAAAAAATTTCGTCTTAAATATTAACTCATACAAAAAAGAAATCTTATTTTCTTCTTTTCTATCTTTAAATAAATAACCCAATTCAAAGAAAAATTAATAATAAAACCAAATTCCAAAAAACTGACTGATAAATGCATTTTAAAATATTATAAATATAAATAGGATAAAATGACACTTTCATTAGAGAAAATTAAGGTTAGAATTCAGAAAATAAAAACTGCAATTATTTTTCTACCAACCTAATACAATGTTGAGCCTTTCTTATTATTTTAGCTTGGTCGTCTTTATCCTTTTGTAGCATCTGTAAGTCTTTTCCACAACTAGTTTTAGAACGTGTCATCTTAAGGTAGATGTTAGAAACTGATACTAAATTTGATTTATATTATATATACTTTAGAAAGTGTGTGGTTTGTAACTTTAAATTGAATAGTACCGCACCGCTATTTAGTTTATTTATGAGTTCACAATGTTGTTTGTATATATTCCAATAAAAATATCTTTTTTCTTTTCAACAATGTTTAACGATATATCTTTATTTTCATTATTTATTATTTGCATTTCATTGTTTATGTTCTTAATATCTTGCCTTGTTTATAAAAGTTGTTACAAGATATATATATACATATATATATATATATATATATAATGTATTTTGAACCCATTAGATTAATTATTGATTATTATGTGAGTGTAATTAATTTTTCCGAAAGTTTAGTGTTTTGATGTGTTTTCTTTTTATGTTCTGTTATATTTAACCCATGGAAGTTTCATGAATTACTTATTATTACTTGAAAACAAGAAGTATATTTTCAGATTTACGGAGTTTATATATTTTTATTAACTCTTGTTTATTATAGTATTCTTTTATCATACAGAAAGTTTCATTTACATAACGATAGCATTGTATTGATTCATGAGTGGTTTTTAATTATTTTTTTTTATTTCCTCGAAACTTTTGAGAAATAATTTCAAAAATAAACTGATTAAGAGCTACCTCATAGCTAGTCTATCATTTTGAGTACATACATTATTATTAAATTTATAAGAATTTTGGTTTAATATTATTTTTAGGAAATTTATACATTGATTTTAAAATTTGTTATTTAGAGTTTTTTTCTACTTTAATAAACTATTGTTTTTATAATGTTTATCGCAACTGTATGAAATGCATGATCACTTATTTTAGAAATTGAAGCTTATATAGGGGGTCGTAATTCTTCAAATATGTGTTTCTTGTTCACTACTCCTATTAGGAAGTTCCATAAGTAAAAATCTGGAGGTAATAAATTTAGGGATCTAGATAGACATAATCTTTCCTTTAGTAAAATATTTGTAGAAAGCAAATACAATCTCAGTTTTTATATATTTTCAGCTAGTTGAAGTACAAGTAATATTATTTATATCAGTGTGATTTATTTTAATAATTGGTAATTTGTAATATGACCAAAATGTTTAGAAATGTAAATAAATATATATAAGTGAACAAATAAAAACAATAACGATTTATTAAATACAAAATTTTATTTTCATCATAAGTAATTTTTATTCATGTCGTCCTTTTGCAGTCATATTAAATAAAACATATAAAATGAATATAATGCCTGTTCTGGGGAAATTATGAAAAATTTCATGTACTATTTTCTAATATACTAATTTCATGTACTATTATTGTTTTTACTCCATGTATTACAGAGGTCGATTTAAATTTAAAGTAAAGCTAATTTATAAAAATATCAGTTATAAAAAGTGTGTTAAAGATGGATTCAAAAATCTATATTTTAATGGATTGAATGTATTGCATTTCGACTTTTATTAAAGTTATAAATTAGTTGTAACATAATTAAATTAAATTAATTATTTATGATTTGAACGAAAAAATCAATTTACTTTATGGGAATATCAAATAGGTAATACACGTATGTGTTACTATGAATATAAAATATTTTATTGAATCTAGTTGATTTATATAAGAATGTATGCACTGATATATACTTAATTTTCAATGACCTTTAAAAACTTCCATATAATCCATTTTACAGGTCAACAACCTCAACATGTACGTTAATCGAAACCCAATTATAGTTTCCAAGAAATAAAAAAAAAACGTACATCTATCCAATTCATTTGCATTCGATTCTTTTGGAGCGATAAAATAATTTGTCAACGTCACGGTGTGCGGATACGAAAATCAAATTATTTTCTTATCCGAATCTACGTTCTCCTAAATGCGTGCGTATGTATGTTACGTACAGAATGGGTGGAGAGAAACGGAAAAAATACGCCTATTCGATAACTTCCCTATAACGAACGGACGTCGTCGAAATCATATATATATATATATATATCAGAATGGTGGGTCAACGGTGTGTAGACAATTCGACCTGTAACTACGCTCGAACTGTTTACTGGGTCGTCGCACATTGTTGATCATCGTCGTATATAAAGCTTCATGAATAACAGTCGCATTGGCGTGGCGAAATGAAACGCTGACATAAATTCTCTAGTTGTCTGTTCGTTCGGACAACGGGTCGGGATAGTTGAGATAAGGTATCTGGACGTCGAGAAAAAATGTCTTATATGAAATATGAGGTGGTTAGTTGAGATGAAATGTGATTTCTTTCTATCAAAAAAATGAAAGCACGATGAAATAGACGTTAAAATAGCAAAATTCTAATCTATATATTCACTATCCTATTGATATATAGTTGTGGAGAAATAAAAATAGTTTAGTACATAAAAGTAACTCTATTATTATTCTAAGTAGTAAATAGCCTTATGTTGAATATATTTTTACGCATTTAATTTATAAAAAAAGTTTTTTTTTCATTAAGATACAATTATAGCATTAAGTATATTCGCCAGGTTATAATAATATTTTAGCAAATTGAAAATTATTTTTAAATATGCACATGGTCTTTCACAAATCAATTATTCACTTACTTAGCAAATTATAATTCTTTTATAATCACATTTTTTTAATAATTGATTATCGAGTCTTTTTGATTCTTTCCTGTGTGCATTTTGACGTTAGTTAGATCTTTCTTAGAGTTCTAAACCACATATATTTTAGATTTTTTCAGAGTAAGCAATCAATTTGTGACAACTACAATTGAAATTAGCCACAGTACAAAACCTACATATATTTAGAACAGAAAAAAGTAGGGATATTATTTTTACATTGAAGTTAACCCAATCAAAGCAGTAATAGATAAAACCTGTATTTGTACTTTTAATTGTTTTTTTTTTAAAAATCTGCCTTTATCCTCAATGGCTTTAATCGAAGAAAATGAAAAATAACAGAAAAACAGTTGGTTAAAGTGCCAATGTTGGACATATTTCTGTTTTTATAGTTAATAGATTTTAGAAATTCGTACTCATTATTAAAGGCTTCTTATTTATGATCTTAGATAAATAAGTCTAGATAAAGATAAAGATGACAGATAACTCTTTCTCTCTTGTCATTGTAACTTACAAAATAGCGGTCTGCAGCTTGCTTCCCATTCGATTTTGTCACAGTTTTAATTCTATCAGCTTATTTTACTAATCTTAATTACTTTCTATCAATCTGAAACGAAACTTAGGTATTTACGGTATTATGTTGTGATTATTATGTTGAGATGATTTTCATGTCATGTTAGACTATAATGATAAAATATTGAATATTTTCAATAAAGCGGTTGTATATCATACTTATTCGTTCTATAACATTTTCATCCTGAAATATGTATTCTCCATTATTCTACGAGAAAAAAATTAAGAGATACTAAAATAAGAGTATTAATTTCAGATCAGGTAACTAATTAAGTTCTATTTTTGATGAAAGAAAATAAACTATAAAAAGGGAGAATGATCTATTTCTCTTTCTATGGAGAGAAAACTTCAAGAGACGAAAAGCGAATCAATTGAAATAATTATAGTGAAATTGTAAGAAAAACTGAAATGGAACATTGGCTGATCTTCTCTGACAAAAAGGAATGCTTTAATAAACAGAGTATAAAAGTGTTCCTGAAACACAATGCTCAAAATACAATATACATTCTTGTTTAGGCCCAAATGTAAACTATTAGATTGGTGCAAAAATAATTGCGGTTTTTATATACTGAGTATAAACACATATATTAATCAAAAAATATATTTATTAATCAAAATAAAAACCATTGGCCTGCACATATTTTTCCTAATGAGAAACAAGTTTGTTTATTCACACTGGATAAAATATGGAGTCCTGTAATTAACGAATACATCGAAAGCGTTTTGAGCTGATGCTTGATCTTTGAAAACCTTCTCTCGGAGGAAATCAATCAAATGTTTAAAAAAATGATAATCTATCGAAAACAGATCCGGAGAATAAGATGGGTGGGATAAGGTTTCATAACCCAGTTCATTATTTTTTTTAGTTATTTATCAGACGTGTGGTCGGGAGTTGTAATAAAGAAGAATTGGTTTTCTTCGATTGACTAATGACCTTAAACGATGAAACTTCTCATGCATTTTTTCAATTTTCTGACAATTTTTTTCTACTGTTATTGTTTCACCAGGATTTAAGAAGTTGTAGTAAATGATGCCACTTTCCGACCACCAAACAGTGACCATAATCTTTTTTTCATCAAGCTGTTGATGACAACAGTTAAATGATCAACGTTAAATTCTTCTGTCACCTCTCAAGTTATTTACGTGAGTCTACTTCAATAATGCTGAAAGAAATCCACATCACTCCTCATCATCAAGGCTTTCGTTTTCATTAGAAAATTTTTGGAGCCAGTGTAGAGTTGAACGTTTTATAATTGACTCCTCGCTAAAAACAAATTTGATATTTCAGGCAGTTTCTGTTGCTCTACATCTCAATTTCAACTCATACAATAAAATCCCGCGAATTTTCTTTCCTTCCATGACTAATTTAAGAGGTTACATACAATAATACTAAAGAATGAAAGCAATGGAAATAATCTGAAATCAGTGGTGATAATTTCATTATTTGTAATGGTGTATCACATGACCATACAAAAGATAACGGTAACTAGAAAAATCGGCGCTCAACTTAAAATGATAAAATCCGCAATTATTTTTGCACCAACTTGATATTTTATAGATTTTCATACGGCGTCAAGATACATTATATATAAGTTCAAGTGTTGAATACCATTACTTATTTTAACTTTAATAATACAAATATTTTTTTATAACGACAGAATTATGATTTGAAATTAAACTATTAATGTTTATTCTACGATCAATGTTTGTTTTCCTTCAATAAACCCGATTTCAGAAGTAAAAAAATATATGTTATAGACGATTAATTAACAAAAAAGAAACACACAGTAATTTTAGACTTGGATTCATAAAACATTTTTAAATATTGTTAATAAATACATTGTTCTTTTTTGTTTTGTTTCATATTGTACTTTCATTCTTAATTTCAGTAAATACTACTCGAAATATTATAAAAATATTATGTCATTGTTAGTCGCTACTCAAACATTTATTTAACTCTTGAAGACGTCTTCGTTATTTATTTGCCATTTTACAAAAACATAATTTCAAAGTAATACATATCAGCATTATTTAAGTTAAGAAAATAAATATTTCTTTTTTTTAACTGAATATTGTCTAAATACTAAGTATTTTTTTATTAATTTAAATTTCTTTTCTGTAAATTTGCTTATAGTATTTGGATAATAAATAAATACCTTAAATGATTATATTCAGTATTCAAATATATTTTAAAAATTAAAATATTTTGATACCAACACTGTTTTTTGAAAGAAGTGAAAATAGAGTGGAAAGATTCAAATAAATTCTAAAACATTCCACTACTAAATTTTCATGTCTTCATTCTTATAATCCTGTTGATTTATTGTTCTAGTGGTCTTCATCATTTTGTATCACTGGAATTTCTATCTTCTACTATCATTTTGAAGTACTTTTAGATGAAAGCTTTTGATTTTTAAATTATAATTAAAATTATTTATCTAAAATACCTGAAAATGAAATCCGCCCTTAAACAAGTTATATAATTTAGAATCTTCATTGATTTAAGAAAACGACTACGAACAAGACAAAGAAACATTTATATTTAAGAACCTGTTGTTGATTTTTTCTTTTACAGAATTTGAAGTCAATGAATTATTTTATTTTAATATTAAAACAATTATATACTTATATATAGTTACTATAATATAAAAAAAAATAACTTGGAATGCCTTTCTTTAATTTTTGCTAGTATATAGATATATAGCAATGAAACTTGAAGTTGGATTTTTATGATCAATAAACAATTCTCTTAGATAAGAATATATTTTATTAAATCATTAAATTAATGATTAAATCATTAATTTAATTATTAAATTAATCATTCCATTATAATTTTTAATTAGATTCTCTTATCTTATTTTTTTTTAATTATTAATTGAAGATATATATTACTGAAGAAAGTTTATTATAATAACTAACAAGTAATATGTTTTTGTTATTTTCAACAAATATGCTCGCGAATAATAGAATAATAGAAACATAATTGTTATAATCATTTAACGTTTTGTTTCAGGTATGATTGTTGTTGTATTAAGGAACGGGTAAAATATTGAGTTTGTGAATAAAATACTTATCAGAATTTAAACATGTTATATTTACGAACGGCTTATTGCGACTGACCATATATCAATGATCGCAGAGAAGAGAAAAACAAGTAATACAATGACACTTATTATCGTCTAAATTCACTTATCAAGCAAATGATTCTTAAACAATCTTTAAGATAAAAATATTCGACAATCAACATTTGATTGTCGCTTAAGCATACTTTAATACCGACACTATTTCACACACAATGATACCAACACTTATACAAGAACACGTGTGCATACACATAATCTCACAATTGTCATGTTCAATTTTATTCCATTTTCAACAAATTGATTGGATAGTGATATTTTTACTACCATATAACAAAAACCATTAGTCGATTTATGAACTTATTCATCAAATTTCCGCAACAGTAAGTTTAATTACAAAATAGAGTGCAATATAGTGATACTACATTTTATTTTAGAGAATATCATTTATATATTTCTAAATGAAAAATATATATAGATATTGGGTATTTTCAACAGCAGTTAAAATTTGATTACATGCTTGAATGGTTAATATTAATGTAATTTTTCTGTTAAATGAATATTGTATGATATTTTATCAAACTATTTTCAATTTTTTAACTGTAAAGAGGAATTAAATAGTACATTGAGCTATTTTAATAGAATTCTTGAAACTGTTTTTCTTGACTTTTTTTACTATCAATTTGTGCATACATCATTATTATATAGATTAATTTATAGTTGTAGAGTTCAAACAATTTACTCGACGATGGTACATATTAAAATTGATCATAAAAAAGGGACTGAAAAAAAAGTTTCAATATTTTACTGACTTGAAATAGCGGCCATTTTTGTACTTTTCAAAGATATTTACAAAGAATGATACCTTGTCAAAATACAAAATCAATATTTTTTGCTTTTATGTATAACATTCTTATTTTCTTAGTTCTTAGAGTGACCGTTATAACCTCTGCTATCTTTTAAAAATTACATTTAAGAATTTTTAATCATCTCAGTGAGTTCTTAATAAGAGAAGAATATAAATATAAAACTTTGTTTTATATACAATAGCTAACAACTTTTCATAAGATAGAATTTTAAAAATTTGAGCAACTTTTTTCCCATAATAAAGACAATTTACTTGGAAACAATACTCCAATCAGTTCCTTACAAAAGAACTAAAAGAGTAATTTTTATTTTTTAAAGGCCTGTGTTGATCCAAATGTATATACAATCTAAATATTAAAAAAACACATTTAATAAATTAATGTCTAATAAAAATGTTATATATATATATATATATATATATATATATATATATATTAAATAGTAAATAAAAAATAAAAATTTTGTTTATCCTGTAAGTGAATCGAGAGTAGAATTGAATGCTTTAAATGTCAACATCATACCACTGATTAGGTCACTCAGTTGAAATATTATATATATATATATATAAAAGACATTTACTTTCGACGCATCTCTAAGTCCAAACACCCACATATCCATCTATCTATATGTATATATATATATATATATATATATATATATATATATGCAAGGTTATTTAGAAAATAGAAATTTTTAAGTGATATTTAGTTCGTCAAATACTACACTTTTTTATTCAATTAAGCATTTTTAGTAACATTTTACATCATATTTTGAATGTCTGTTATCCTTGGACTTTTGTCCTCGTAATGTATGTATAATTGTTTCAAAAATGTAAAAATCAGAGAACGTAAAGTGAAGATAGAATTAGAATCGTTGTAGCATGTAAACTATAAACTTTTTAATCAATTTTAGTGTCGCGGAACAAAATAAAATGAAAATGTTTTTTAAATAAAATATTTAATCAGAATTCTGTATTTTTTCATCTAAGGTAGTAGTATAAATTTTATTTGAAGTATATGCTCATTAACCCAATTCAGTTCAATGTCTTGTTTTGTAGTTTTAGATATTTGTTTTAGCCAATCGACTAGTTACTATTTATTTATTGGACTTGCCGATCGTACATATATATATATATATATATATATATATATATATATATATATATATATATATATATATATATATATATATATTATGATTACAATTAACATCTTAATTATTTTTTTCGTATATCATATAGTCAATATTATTAAATTTTATTTCTTGAACAATTAACAAATAAAGGATGCTTTGCAGCTAAATTGTGATGCAATCTAAAAAGATGATAATTTAAAACTACTGGTGAAAATATTATCAAGTTTATATGAAAATTATATATATATATATATATATATATATATATATATATACACATATATAAGAGTATGATAAGATCAAATATTTGGTAATTAACGGACACGAGTCACATTTGAACCGCTGTTACATGTTGCTGCTATGTATTCTATAAAAAAAAATAAACTTTACTGAACGTTATTAAATAATTATTTTAATATTTTGCTGGAATCTCTTTCTGTTCTGAAATATTTTTGTATCCTCACTACACTTAATATAATAAAGCATCATAAAATGTTTCAAGAAACTAAATCAAACTTAGTATCCCTCAGTTAGAAATAAATTCTCTATTGGTCAAGAAGTCAAATCTTTCTTATAATACGTTTGCAAAATTGAAATAACTTATCGTAATTCAAATATTCATTTTAAAATAGAATAAATGGTTCCCTACGCTGATAAATCATTTTTAGTATTAGGAACAGTATTGTAAATGTCGTTCTAGTGTTGATTATTTTGTTCCCACACTAAAGCGTTATTGTAATTTTATATACGTTCTTTTTCAATCTTCGTAGCCTAACGATGATCATCAATTAGAATTTTTTGAAGTAAATATAGTAGTTAGCGATATTAAATCATGACATTTCTAAATACAGCAGGAGACGAATTCGTATTATTTGTAATTATATAACTATGCATACATATTTATCATGGACACAGAGCAATAATAATTAGGTTAAACTGTTTCAGTGCATGTGTTGCTACACGAGAAATATAAAATTTGAAATATCGATTTTATTACTTAGTTGTATGGGCTATTTTGTTATTTTCCCTCACTTAATTTTATTTTTTAACTTCTATCTTTGTATACCTTGCTGGTTTAGTCAGATATTGACTTCAGCGGACAATTAAATGTTACTACTTTTCCTTACTAGAGTGATCAATTTTTGTTATTAATAGTCCAATAAACGAATTAGTAAACACATTATCAACGTGCTATTTTTTACTCTAAAATTATAAACCCGCTAAACTCGCTATGGTGGGACCCAAACATTTCTAAAAAAAAGAAAAAACGTATAGGACGGGTTATGGTAGAGTCCGCCCTCTGTTACGGAAGTGAGATCTGGACAATCAATGCTGAGACAAATCGAAGGCTGTATGCAGTAGAAATGGACTACCTCCGACGAAGTGCAAGAGTCCCCAGGCGTGAACACATAACAAATGAAGAAATCAGACGTCGAATAAATGGTGGAGAGACAGTTAGCGATAGGATAGAACTTCGAAGTTTAAGATGGTTTGGTCATTTGATGCGAATGCCAGAATAGCGATGGCCACATCGGATATTCAAATGGGTCCCGCCAGGAAAAAAGAAACGTGGACGACCTCGGACTTTCCTGGAACGAAAGGATAAGAAAGGTCATGGAGAAGAGACAGCTAAACGAGGAAATGACTCAGAACCGAAAATCTTCGAAAAAGGGATTGGGCAAGCGGCATTTAGCTGTATTTTGATAAAATTACATATTATTTTTCATAAATATTATATTATAATATCAAGCTCAAATATATATATATATATATATATATATATATATACTATTAAAAGTTATAATTTTCAGTATGATATATTTTGAAATCGATGGTCTTCAAAATAAAATTAATATATTTCCTAATAGACCCATTAAATAATTTTTAGAAGTGTAATTTATAGAATTATACTAATCAACATATATATATATATATATATATATATATATATATATATATATATAAGTTACTAATATAAGTTTCAATTCAGATTCACAGTTATTGATTCAATAATATTTTCATTTTATTTGTGATATTTCACTTTTTATTGTGCAATATGATAAGAAAAATTGACGAATATTTAAAATTATATGTTACTAGTCGAAAATGAGAAATTCGCCGCCACTGTTTCCGAATACATATAATCTCTACTATTCTATTTCCTTGCTGGCCGAAACGTGGACCGGATGGTGACGTTCACGCGCCGATTTGAATAAACGACCTAACCAGAAACTGTTGAATATGCATTGGAACGAAAGTGGTCGAATAAAATGTTATCCATTTTACACCGTCTACGAGCCCTTTCTGCGTTGGTCAGCTCAGCGGCATTTCGATTTAAAGACATCCAAATAGACTACTGGCAGCGTTTTAAAAACATTTTTGCACCGTTTCAACCCTTGATTGAGAGTCGAGCACTATACTAGCTTTTAAAATACAGATCAGTGTACTTTTTTTATATACGTTGACTTATGGTCGACCGAAGATTACAAATGAAATTGAAATTTAATGTATGTAGAAAAAGTGAATGAGGAAAATGTCAACGAGTAGTGTTTTGCATTTGGCGTAGGTATTATTTATTCTTTTAAAAAGATTTGAGTTCGCATATTTTATCTTTATAAAACGAACGAAGAGTATTAACGATGGTGATTTTTATTCCATTCTATTTGGTTACTATACAGATTTTTTTACGAATATTCTGATTATAAATATGCTATCAATTATTTAAATATTATATATATAGGTAGATAGAGAGATATATTCTGTAACTGAATCAGTTCTGATTACATTATAAATATTTATTATACAAATGACTACCATAACACCTGTTTTACATATATAAAATATTATTAACCTAAAACATACATCATACGCCATATCTTCATTAAATATTGATTGAATTAATCCCTTCACTGCGGAAAATTTGGAAGCAAGGGGCAAGCTGTGTACGATCGGCCTGTGTACAGCAATAGCCATCACTTTTGTGTACAACGCAATTCGTTTATACACTACATAAAATCAATTAAATCACTTCTTTGTTCAATGTTTTATATTTTAAAAAAAATGTTATTTAAAATATTTTATTTAATTTAATCAAAGATGAAATAATCAAATAATCTTTTCGGTATGATATGATTTGAAATGCGGTCCAATATATGATACATTCTATTGTTTACACTCGAACCATCATTCACTTGTTTTATATTTTGTACAGATAATGTACTTCCGTCTAACATTTTGTTAAATTTCTGTTTCTTTTATATATTTTAAATGAAAATGTCTGTTAGTCAAATTAAAAGAAACGTTTTTAGATTTATTCTTCCTCCAGAATTACAAATTTTAGTTTATTATAATTACATTTCAAGATATTTTTCAAGAATTTCTTTTATAAGAGCATATTTAAATTCCACAATTTTTACATTTCGAACAGTTGCAGTTTTACGTAACACATAAGTATTACAGACTCATAAAACAAGTAAATGAAAAAAAAATTTACTTCTTCAAAGACTCTAAGAAAGTTTATCGAGTTTTGTATTATGCGCATTTTATATATTGCATCCATCATGTAATTGCAGTCTATTCCAATATTTGATTTGGCAACAATTGTAGTGCTTGCAAGTTATCTGTAGACTGAAATCAATATTTATTTTTCTATATATTTTTTTTATATCAGGCATTATATTCCTGTTTCTTCAAATGGTTCCAAATAATTTTTTCATATTTTCATAAAGTTGAATAACTAGTGTTAGGCTTATATACCGATTTTTAATTATTAATGTATCACTCCTTTGCAGATATAGTTAAATATAAATATACATCATTACAATACTTATGAATTTTCTGATCCTTCAATTTTCATATTTAAATTCAATTCAATCATGAAAATATCCCATTTCGCAATCTCAAATTACCAAAAATTTGATCTAAATTCCGTTCCTTTTCGAATAAGTAATTGTTTGAAAAAATACACATTCCCATGAATAATAGTCAATTTTCATCGATGGACACATTTCAGAAAGGATAAAAAGATAGTATAAATGAATCTATCTTTTGATAATTTCACATGTTTTTATAAATGGATTGCTAGTGTGGTATTACTCTCGTAAAATTAAATAATTTTTTATCAGAAACATCTCTTTACATATTTTTTTTAAATTGTATCAATTTATCGGTGAGCCAGTATTCAACCAGTGATATTATTTTTATCAATGACATTGTCATTATAGCAAACAAAAATCATATATTTCATTAACTAACATTTTATTAGTGACATATTGTCTCTTAATTTAAATAAATGATACATATATATATATATATATATATATATATATATATACTTATTCTGTCAAAAAACCACCTACTCTTCGAAAAACAATCCGTTATTAAACGTCTAAAATCAAGAATATTCAAATAATATTTGCCTTTATTCTAGAGTTGATTGTGTTAAAAGTATAAATTATCAAATTAAAATTTTCATTCAGACAAATTTTCTTGATTCTTTTGAGATACTTTAAAATACTTTCTATTTGATTATTCCGAAGTACTTAATATGAGAGTAAGTCAAATGAAAACGTTAATTCTTTTTTCTTTTAGGAGAAAATATCAATATATATTTAATTTAAATATTAATAAATAAATACAATATATTTATATATATATATATATATATATATATATATATGTATACATATATTCATACATATACATATATATATATATATACAAGAGCGGTTTGAATAGTGACTTGGTTCGTGTACTCGCTGAGAGAGAGGAGGACAGCTGTATATGTTTTCATATAGTTCCATCCTTTTTAGTAGCACAAGTGAAGGTGCAAGTCATTCCGCCATTAATCCTTCGTTTGACAGTTGTTTCAACACAAGTGTTTCGCGCGAAAGTGTAAAATGGATAAAATCGGATTCAAGATATGATTCAGTTCTTTTTTTGGAAGGTCTTTCTTACGAAACCGTTAGACTTTTAGTGAATGAATTTGAAAGTGGCAGAACGAGCATCGAATATGTACCACTCTTAAAACGATCGAGAACAGCTGTCACATCAGAATAAAGTCCACGATATGTTTTGTTCGACCGATGCATGAATGTGAGCGAGATAGCAGAGGTCATAGGTATCTCAACTGAGCGAATACATTTAATTTTGTATTAATGACTTGCGTATAAAAAAAACATTCTGCAAGATGGACGTTACGTTTGCTCACTGCAGAGCAAAAATGAGTTCGTACGTGAACATCAACCGATTTTTTGGAACTGTTTAAGAAAAATCCAACAGATGTCATATGGTGTTTTGTGCCCATGGATGAAACTTAGGTTCACCATTGTAGACCAGAATCAAAAATGCAATCGAAACAGTGGAGAGAAAATGGTAAAACGGCTCTGAATAAGGCATACACAGTTCATTCGGCTCGAGAGGTGATGTCGTCAGTTTTCTGGGAGGCGAAAGAAGTTCTCTTGATCAAATATCTTCAAAATGAATAACAGTTGCTGGCCAATACTACGTAGCACTTTTAGAGAAGTTGTAGGCAGAGATTTTAGAAAAACATTCGGGAATGTCCAAGAAAAAAATATTGTTCCGTCATGACAGTGCATCGGCTAATTCATGCGTTGACACTCATCAAAAAAGGCCAAACTGAAATTTAAAATCCTTTTATATCCAATGTATTTGCCAAACTTGGCTTCCTTTGATTTCCATCTGTTCCAGAAATTCAAAATTATCCTAGATGGAAAGCGATTTAGGTCGAATGAAGAAGTGATAGAAGCCGCAAGCAGCTATTTTGAGAACCTCGAAGAAACTCACTTTCGGAAAAGAATCGCGAAGATGGAAAATCATTGGAATAAGTGCGTTGAGCTTCAAAGGGATTATGTAGGAAAAATATACTACACTTTTAAACAGAATTTGTTGGCTCTTAGATCGAACCAAGTTCCTCTTCAAACCGAACTTATATATATATATATATATATATATATATATATATATATATATATGAAGTGTACAAACAATAAAAATATTATACAAATATAATATAGTTCAATAAGTTTAAGTACTGTATGTATTCTGCAAATCATCTATTATGCATCTAGGATGTGCGCCAACAATTGAAATGTAAGTTTAATTAGAAGTTATTGTGTGTCCATACAATATACCAATCGTATAAATTAAATGTTAAGAACCACTTCTAACCACTAATGACCACTTACTCACTTATCAGTACGTAACTGGGCCATCACGTATCTGTTTAGACACGAATGGCCGAAGTTTTAATTAAGCATTATGTTTATGCGAAATTGCGTTATCAAAATGTCTATGTTAAAGGAACAAGCTTCGAATTGTATTCAATTAAAGCTGAAATTGATTATACACGAATTGTAAATTATACGAAATCAGTAGTTCGATTCCGTCCATTGCGACAATAGGCAGATTTGAGAGCATTGAGCTGTTTATGTTTGGTAATTGTTTGTAAATATGAATTGACATTCACTATTCGATTTAAAAAAATGTGATTGACTTTTTGTCCTAAATATTATTTAAAATTAAATCAAATGTTCGCATTTCACTGAAATCTTAATACAAGTTCGACATTATCAGCGTGTCAATAATTTTTCAAATCTGTATGAAAACTAATCCAAGTAACTAAGTTTGCTTTTATTCGATAAAACTTATAAAAACTATTTTAGACTTTAACCCTGATTTGATGGTGCTAACAAATATTTTTAGTTAAAGATATTTATTTTTTTCCAGTCAAAAATATTTATTTCTAAAGTATAAATTTTAATCATATTAAATAAAAATATACAAAATATTATTAATAAGTGTAATGTGATGATTTTTATTATTTTGAAAGCTAATATGTATTACATATAATGAAAAATATCAGTCAAGACGGTAGAAAATTTCAAGACCGATATAACAAACATATAAATTGCATTAAACCAAACACCAGAATTTAAAATATTAGATTTTATCAGGCAAAATCAGCAACATACAGCATCAGCACCTTTGTCAAGTTGAATTGATATGATTATTATGGTTAGATAAACGGACATTTACTTTTTCACAGCTTTCACTATATTATTTATATTTCATTAGATTGGTAGCAAAATAATTGCGATTTATGTCCTTTAAATTCATAAACATTTTTCTCAGCTAATAACTAATATTTTAATCGAAATAAGTACCATTAGAATAGACACATTTTTGTCAATTAATTACAAGTTTATTTATTCCGGTGGTGTAAAATTCCGGAGTTATGGAATTGATAAAATCTTGAAATGCACTTTCGGCAGCAGCATGCTTGCTGAAGACCTTACCAATTAAGAAAATGTCGAAATGATTAAACAAGTGATAATCTGTTGCGGAGATGTCTGGTGAGTATGGTGGATGAGGCAATGTTTCATAGCACAATTCATTCAATTTTTGGAGGATAAATCGTGCGACGTATGGTCGTGCAGTATTGTGGAGCAGGATTGGATCTTTTCTATTGACCAGGGCGAGGACTGCATATCGGAGTTTTAAGTGCATTTCGTCGGTTTCTCGACAATAACTCTAAGCTGTAATGGTTTCGTCTGCATTCAATAAATTGTATTGGATTATACCGAGCGCAGACTACCAAACAGTCACCATAATTTTCTTTTGGTGTAATTACGGTTTCGAGGAATACTTTGGGGCTTCATTTTTGTTCAACCATTGTGCAGACTGCTTTCTGTTGTCGTAAAGGATCCACTTTTTGTCGCACGTTACAATATGATCGAGAAATGAATCGATTCTATTATATAAAACCTTTGTAACGGCGATTTTTTTGGTTTTCGTTCAGTTCGCGCAGCACATATTTGTCAAATTTTTTGAATTTTCTAGCTGTTTTAAGTAGACCAGAACTGTTCGATGATTAAAGCATAACATTTGTGCAAACTCTCGAATTGTTGTGCGTGGTTTTAATTCAACTAACGCCTTCTGTTATAAACTGAAGAAGGTCACCCGCCACTTGCTTCATATTCAAGGCTCTCATCCGTAGTACGAAATTTTTGGAACCATCATTGCACCGTACTTTTTTAACAGTACTCACACCAAAAGCAACGTTTAGTTGACGAGCAGTCAATGCTGCTTTAGCACCCGTTTTGAACTCATAAAAAATGCTCTTATATGAAACTTTTCCGTCTTCAATTCAATATCCCAATTTGAACCAAAATTAACAATAAAACCGAAGTCGACGTTACCAAATTACAGACTCAAAAATGTACTTTAAAATGATATTATCGTGAACACGATGACATGGCATTTGCATTGGATAAAATTAAAGTTAGAATTCAGAAAACCAAAACCGCAATTATTTTCGTACCAACCTAATAATAAAGCAGTGGTTGCGAATAGAAAATGCTTATGGTCTACTGGGATGTAAGAAAAAATGATCTTTAAGCTTTTGAAAATGTTAGTACATTAAATCTTCAGTCATAAAAGTCTCCTAATTTATTAGATGGCATTAACATTCATAAATGATTATCTTTACACAAAAAATGTTTTGAAACATGGAAATTAATAGTGGTTAATAGAAAATACAACAAAAAAACGACGTATCAAGAAAACAGTCTTGTATAGTAAACAATTAAAAAGATCTATTTAAAACAATAGAGACAACAGTCCTTAAGTTGAATATTGGAACTGTTATAAAAAGTTTCAAAGTATTGAAGCTAAATAAGGACAACATGAGGAAAGAACAATCACCAATAGCCCTATATATAAATAAATATAGTACTCATGTAGTACTAAATACCATTTACTACATAAATCACCAATTAAAATTACAGGGACCATAATTCAGTTAAAACTACAGAATAAAAATAAACTATATATATATTAATATATGAGTAAATGGAAATATCTGCATAAAACGTGGGTCATTTGAAAAGTTTAGTAAATTTCTATGAATTGGCGTCACCATTCATTTGATAACGTCACGGTTATCAAGTGTCACTTTTCAAATTAGCATAGGCGAAATTTTATCCAGAAGCGAAGCGTTGTTCACGTTCTACAGATGTTTGAAGTGAGCATTGTAGTAGTTACCGTAAAAATGGGACAAACGATCTTCTTTGCATCGATTCGCTACCGTGGAAGAAACATGGATTCACCACTAAACACTTAAGTCAAAAAAACCATCAAAGAAGTCGACAACGACTGGTAAAAGTGCAACGAAGAAGGCGAAGACCGTTTTATGGGTTGGGAAGGTGATGACCACTGATTTTTAGAATTCCCAAGGAATCATCCTAATCGACTACTTAATGAAGGAAAAAATGATAACAGGAGTCTATTATGCAACATTATTGGGCCTTTTGAAAGAAGAGCTGAAGCAAAACGGCCTAGATTGGTGCATAAAAAAGTATTCTTTCACTAGGGAAACGCACCGTCCCACAAATCGACCATCACAATGGCAAAATTGCACGAATTAGGCTTCGAATAATTTCTCTCCACTCTATTCTCCCATGCGACTTCTTTCTCTTCACAAACTTGAACATTTGTCTCGATGGGAATTCTCACCGAATGAAGATGTCATTATCGCCGTCAATGCAGACTCGCTGGGCCAAATGTATAGCACTCAAAGGAGACTATGTAGGGAAATAAAATCGATTTTTTTAAAAAAAAAAACGGTGTTTAACTTGCTTTTTCACCAAAATTATCAAACGATCTACGTAAATACTAAGGAAAATTGTATTGTGTGCAAACGGGAACGAAGAAGAAACAATGTAACTAAAATACAATAATGTCAATTATACAAACCATATACGGAAGCCTATCAGAAAAAAATGTAAAAATAGAATCTTTCAGTGGATTACTCACCATTGAAAATAAGTGTAAAGCAATATATATATATATATATATATATATATATATATATGTTTGTATGTATGTACATTTCCCCAAATTAAGATAATATTCTATTAATGAATAACTTATATTAAATTAAAAAAATAATAATAAAATGTGTAAACATTGTAATGCACAATATATGAAGCGCAATACGGGAACAACTCTGAATATATATATATATATATATATATATATATATATATATATATATATATATATATATATTTATATATATATATTTATATATATATTTATGTATATATGTATACGGTTCTCCTCGACCACAAGTTATATATACGTATATAAATAAGAAAACGGAATAATGTTAATAGAAAGTAATTAGAAATGTTTTACAGATTACTGATATATGAATAACATTTAAAAATATTTACTCAATTTATACTTGTATTTAATGAGGTTCGAAATACTTGTATATTTGAATAAATTTAACAAAATGCAATAAAAATTTGAATGTTCTTAGAAAATTACTACACTAATGCCAAAATAGAATTCCATTATTTATTCAATTCAATTATTTATTTTGAAGAATAAATTGAATTCTTATTGGTGAATATCAAAATAATGAGCAAAGCATAATTTAGATATTTTTCTTGATATATAGATAGAAAAAGTAAGTTGATTGTAAATGATAAAATATTACAATTTTATAACTAAACTAATTTAAAAATGTAATCCTCGTTGTCTTCATTCTATGGAACATTTGAGTCTCTATTTAATTTAATTGAGTCAACTACCAATTTCAGCACGAATATCATATATAGGTAGATTTTAAGATACTGACTTTTTTTCTGTCTTAGATTCATTTATATGCGTTTTAGTTGGTCTAGTGTATAATTTTAAGGTATAGAATAGATAATCACTATTTGTATTTACCTCGTACTTATAATATTTTTTTTATATTTCAAGGTTTTCCAAAAAGTTTAATTTTGTCTTCTTGAATTCTTATTATGGATAATGTATATTACATATAAAGTATTATTTATGTTTTCATTCTGTCCGTCACTATAAATATTTTAATACTATAAACACAAACATATTTGAAGTTAACATTTCTAACTTCAGAACTGTATAAAATCTATTTTAATTAAAAAATTTCTCAAAATCAAATGTATTTTTCATTATTCGATTAAAGTTTTAACACTAATTTAAAATCAAATAGCTTAACGGACTCTACACATTTTTTACTAACTTATAAATATTTTTCGTGTGGATAAGCTTTTCGAAAAAAAATTATGAACAATTCATATAATGAACATAAATTTATTTACTATATTTATAGTAGCACATAATCTCTATAAAACATATTAGAAATTTTAAGTGACAAATAATCAATATCGTATATATATATATATATATATATATATACTCGTATATATATATTATTTGATATAATATATAAATGTTAACACTATAACTTTACACTAAATATGTTAAAAAATTGAAATTTGGTACATATATTTAAGAATACCTTTTATCACTTGTGGATATCTCTTTGTGAATAGCTTTTTATATTGTTTTCGAAAAGAAAAGCAAATGCCGTTAAATCAATTCGGAAGCTTATAAAAGTGCATGTTTAAAATATTTCATAGTAAAGTATGTGCCTGAGACTTAACAGTTCTCTAATAAAACGAATAGTTTTTTTTCCCAAAAACGTTTTGTGGTTTCTGTTATGCGAAAAAGAAAGAATTCACTCATGAAAGTAAAACACTAATTGACTCATAAATCTACATATACTTAACTGTACTAATTGACTGCATTAAAAAAAATTCCAGCGACCAGTAACGTCAACATTAACATTAAACTTTGCCTTCAAATGACAACAAAGTATTAAGAGAACCTGATGTACACTGATATGTATATATATATATATATATATATATATATATATATATATATATATATATATATATATAATATATACACGCTCAAATTGATTTATAATAAATAAATAAACCTTTTACTCAGAAAAAAATATATTATTTTTATGGAGTGAAAATTCATTTATGAAAATAAATTATTTACATTCATAAAATCTATTAATAATTAAAATATTAATAACTAAACTGTTAATAAATTAATTTTAAGAAAATAACGTGATGCGGACTTTTTTCTTATGATTTCTTCCATAATGTTACATTATGCTATGCTCTAATGCTTACACAATGTTTTGAATAGAGAAACCCCACTTAATGTAATTGTACTTGACAAAACCAATCAAATTTACGTACTAGTATTCAAGTTCTCTATTCGTTATCTAGACGCGAATGTTAGTTCTAGTGCACATCTCTGATCTCGTTCGATGCACTCGAGCAACAACTATTCAAGTTTTATTCATGTAACTTACACGTTATTCTATTTGCAGCATGTACATCAGATGTAAGAACGGATGCAGCATACCAGATATGTAACACGTTTGAGAGAAATTCTGTGTTGACGATATGTACACGTGAGTGGCCTTTTTTTACTTTACTTTAGATACCCGACAACTAGAAGAGATAATGTTATCTGACTCTTTGAAGTTTATAACTCATTCTAAGTTTATTTTTCTCTTCTTCAATATTTAATCTAGAACTCTTATAAAAGTTGAATAGTCCAATATTGAATCTAACTTGACAGTATTATTTACTTGCATACCTTTATATTAACTTTAGTCATATACGTTTATTTAGTATTCTTAACTTTATTTAGTTGTTGCATTAATATTGCCTTTTTAAATTTAAGAATAATTAGAGTATATAGAATGAATAAAAATTTTCTAATATGTAGTTTTCAAATAAAACCAATATCTAGCAATGTATATTAAAAGTTATCTCATAATTATTAAAATAAAAATATTCACTTGTATCAATAATTAATATATTAGGTGTTGGAATTAATTTGTAGCATTTTACAAGAGATGGCGTAGGAAGTACATTCTTCCATTGTTCCCTTTAACCAAATATTCCCAGTAAAACAGCTGTCCTTAGGCGTCCGTTTCAGTATATGTCATTTGGGTGAAGCGTAAATAACAAAACTTTGTACTTTATCGAATATGTCGAATTTTGTGCCGGATAAATTGTTTTTGCGGGGAGTTTTACTTCATTACTTTAACATAAAAAAAAGTGCTGCCGAAAGTCATCGTATTTTAGTGGAAGTTAATGGTGAATATTCTCTAGCTGATCAAACGTGTAGGAAGTGGTTTCCACGTTTTAAAAGTGGTGATTTCGACTTGGAAGACAAGGAATGACCTGGGCAGCCGAACAAGTTTGGACGATGAAGAATTGGAGGCATTGCTTAATGAAGACTCATGTCAAACACTTCAAGAATTGTCTGAATCGTTTAGAGTTGACTTGTCAACGGAAGGAAAACGCCTTTAAGTCATGGAAATGATCCAAAAGCAAGAAGATTGGGTCCCATACAAGTTGAAACCGAGGGACGTTGAAAGGCGTTTTTCTACCTGTGAACTGCTGCTTCAACGGGAGAAAAGGAAGAGATTTTTGCATCGAATTGTCACGAGCGATGAAAAGTGGATCAATTACGACAATCCGAAGCACAGAAAGTCATGGGTTAAGCCCGGTCAACTATCAACACCAGCGGCGAAGCCAAATATCCATGGATCCAAGCTCATGCTCTGTATTTGGTGGGATCATAAGGGTGTGATCTACTATGAGCTACTCAAACCGAATGAAACCATCACTGGGGATCGCTACAATCGACTACAATTGATGCGCTTGAGCCGTACATTGAAGGAAAAACGGCCGGAATACTTTGAAAGACACAACAAAGTGATTTTGCAGCATGACAATGCTCGTCCGCATGTCGAAAAACCGATCAAAACATACTTGGAAACGCTCAAGTGGGAAGTCCTACCCCACCCGTCGTATTCTCCAAATATTGCTCCTTCTGATTACCACTTGTTTCGATCAATGAGTCATGGCCTGTCTGGGCAGAAGCTCACTTCTTTCGAAGATTGCAAGAAATGGGTCGATTCGTGGATGGCATCTAAAGATGAGGCGTTCTTCCGACGTGGTATTCGTCTCCTGTCCGAAAGATGAGAAAAAGTAGTGGCTAACGATGGACAGTATTTTGAAGGATATGCTTTTTCAATTTCATTTAAAATAAACGATCTTTTTTCATGAAGAAAACGCTACGAATTAATTCCAACACCCAATAATATATTGAACTAATATAGATATGTATGTATATACATATATATATATATATTCAAGGTATACATTAAGGGAAAGTACCTTAATATCACAAAAACTTTACATATATGATCAGCTATTATTTATAGTAGTCCAGTTTAAAATAATTACTTCACCTATTTATTAATACAATAACCGGCTTAAATCTCTCTTAGAATTTACCATTTAAATAAAATAAATTAAAGTATTCAATGAATTTTATAAATGTAGCATTCTCTTATATATGAAATAAAAAAATGTTAGGTTGGTAGGAAAAACTTGCGGTTTTTATTTTCTGAAATCCTAACCTTAACTTTTTTCAATAAGACTCATTTCAGCGTGTTCATGTTAATATAATTTTAATGTGTATTTACCGGTCTGTATTTTGGTAATATCTACTTTGGTTTTACTATTAATTTTGCTTCAAATTGGGATATTGAATTGAAGATGGAAAAGAAGCAAATACGAGAATTTTGTTGTATGAGTTCAAAACGGGTAATAAAGCAATAGAAATTGCTCGTCAACTAAAAGATGCTTTTAGTATGGATACTGTTAAGGAACTGTGCAATGGTGGTTTTAAAAATTTCGTACTATGGACGAGAGACTTGAAAATGAAGAAATTCGCGGGCGTCCTTCTTGACTTTATAACGTCCAACGTCCTGAAGACGTTAGTTGAATCAGAACCATGCACACCAGTGCGAGATATTGCACAAAAGTTAGTCATCTATCAGTTCTGTATTACTTAAAACAGCTAGAATAGAAAATGTATATAAGTTTGAAGGTTATAAACCGCAATTATTTTTCTACCAACCCAATAATTATGTACGTAGTCATTAATCCATAATACTTAAATAATAATCATATCACTCTAAACGAGTACCAGCGGGTCACTATAAGAAATTTAGTGAATTTAAACGATATTTCAGACTTAATATGCGTTAAAGTCTTACCAGTAGAAATATCTATACATAATATATTCAAGTGAATAAATAATCCGAAAACGATACTCTGCTTAAAGATTTAGAATGAAAAATCGACAAATTTCTGAAACAATCTCCATTATATAGGATAATACAATCCGTTTCTGCGTTTAAGGACTGAACGCGGATCGAAGAATAAATCTGGTGTTGTTATGTCAATTTTAGGAATGGGTTGCGCTAACCCATATATGGTTGATACAAGACCTTAAAGGTCGACACAATATTTAATGATCCACCCAATCAAATTTATGTCTGATACATTGCCATAACAGACCACAAGGCTAAAAAAGTACGTCAAATCAGGTTGTGCACAAAATAAAGTAGTAAATATACCAGGATCTCCTACAACACAATCATACATTTAGACACAAATAAGAAGGTGTGTAAATAAGAGGTATAATAACAATTCACTAAATAGTATCAACACCTTGCAGTAAATTAAAAACGTTTAGCATATTACAACGAGTTATCATCTCTTATAAAATATTATGTTAGAACAAGTAAAACTGGTAGTTGCAAAATCAGTGATTATAACAGTAAACTGCTTATTTATTTTCTATTATATTATTTGTACATTTCACAATTACACAGCGTTCATTGGTACATATTTCTACGTACATAAGAGCACAATAAAATATCTAAGACAAAAATGAAGTACGAAAAATTACAATTAAGTAAAAGTAAATTCTGTATGTATGATATTGTATGAAAGTACGAAACTAATAAATTAAAAATATGTGTACAACATTTAAAAACCCGTATTGTGATATATTGTAATCGTAACCTAAACGAAGTCGTGAAATAAATAGTGCATCTATACAATGTTGGAGATTAATAGGTTAAACTAAAGATTGTGTCCGGATATTATTTTAAATTATAATGTGTTTTAATAACTTAATTAAAACAAAAATAGAACACAAAATACGTCTATTATTGTTATTAAAATATAATTTATTTTATTAGATTAAAATTTCAATTTATATTAAATGAAAAATACGACAGATAATGGAGAAATAAAAAATGGTATTAATATGACTTAATTTAATTATATTTTACGTATTTTGCCAATTTTATAACATGGTGTTTCGATTTAATGGATATAATTATATATATATATATATATATATATATATATATATATATATATAAAGGTATGTATGCAGTATAATACGTATAATAACACTTCCCTTCAGCGTAATTATAACAATCAATTGAAAATCAAGTCACGAATTAATTTAATCCATTTCAATTAAAATTTATTGAAATTTATGAATGCGTTATGTAAACCCAACTCAATTAAATTTTTGTAATAACTTGAATCGTATTATATATATACATATATGTATATATATACATATATGTGCATATATATATATATATATATATATATATATATATATATATATATATATAACAAAATGTGTGTCTATATACAATATATTTTAATTTCAATACGTTCTATGCCATAAAATAGTCAATACAGCTTAGAAAGCTGGATATTTCATATTCTAATTCAATTAATTTTTATTTTTTCTGAGTTTTGTTTTTAAATGAAAATTGGAAGAATTTCCGAAATAAAATACTAGTTATCGTTGATCCATTTTTTTTTAAATTATTTGGCAAAAATTATATTAAATTAAATTTTGCATAAGAGCTCCAGAATATCAACGAACAAATATGAATTCTATAACAAAAATATACGCTTCTCTTTTTCTAAGCGTGCTAATATTCTAATTTTTGGCACTTCTCATGACTCGTCATTTACTCTCTTAATTTTTTATCTTATTACGGTTACTTATTTATCTTTAACTCGGTTATCAAATATAAAGATGTGTATAATTTTTGTATATGTTTTGATATATTTAAAGTATTATATTAAAGAATTATTTCAAATTAATATTATTAGCTGTACAAATTAATTCGGTGCAATTTTTACAGAAAGTAAATTTTTATGAAAAAATTGGATACTTTTTAATCCTCAAAATGTCCCCCATTGTTTTGTATAACTTTCATCTAGCTGGCTAGCTTTTAACTAATTTCAGTTACTAAAACAATAAATAATATACTTGAATGTATGATGGTGTAAATTTAAATTTTTTGTTTCGGAATAAGTTTAATACTATCACATTGATAAAGTAAATAAATTAAAAGGACTTATCATAAAATGTCATATACTTGAAATCATTTATCAACTAATACAATAATGTCTTAATTTGTAAGATGAAACTGATTAATATATTCCTGTTATTTATCTAGTTTTTTTGGCCTCCAGTTTTCTCATCTTCTTCTCTAAGAAACCAACATGCTGCTGTAAAAGTTGTGATTCGTACTTTTCTAATGATGATTTGTGTGACATTACACACACACTTCGTATCTGTACAAAAGGTAGTCTTTAAATATTCCAAACCATGTCTAACGAAAATTTATGAACATGCATATATTTACAATGTAGCTATATTTATTAATATTATGATTTTTTTAATAAAGATAATATTCAATTATGTAAATATAATATTATAACATATTTACATATTATAAGAGAACTGCCACAATGTGTTTACAAGTAGCTTTAAAAATGCATTACATTGCAATAACTCATTTCTATGTACATATTTTTTTATTTATTTTGTGCGGATCATCTATCAGATGTGCAGTTTATAGGAAAAAAAGAGATAATTTAATAAACACCACAATTGTTATTTTACATCTTGTTAAATCTGTTAATTAAAGTTTATTGATTTGTTTCTTACAAGCATTTTGTATATTTTTAGTACAAAAAAAAGAAACTTTCATCTTTAAAGAATTTCAACCGAATAATTTACATAAATAAAAAAGACAAAAGCTGAAACATCAACTGATTATTATATCCAGTTTTAACCTATATATAATTGTCTTTTTTATCTCCAGGACACAAAATATAAACTAGGCTCTAATGTGGTCTTCCAATATGAAAAATGATAATTTTCTTTGCAATTTAATAGACAAATAACAAAAAATTGTTCGTAAAAATAAGAAAAAAAGATTCATTTAACTTGTAGAGACAAGATTATAAAGAAAGAATTTTATGTAAAGTAATACAAGTTAAATGCAATAGAAATTTCGCAGATTATGGTTTGATGGAAATTTTTCTAAATTTAAAATTTTATATTTTTAAATTATTTTTCAGTTGATCCTCGACTTTTTATATAGCTGATTCACCGACAAAGACAAAATTATTATGAAAATTGGAAAACACTTATATTTAAGAATATATTAATGTTTTTAAATACGGAATTACATTATATATATATATATATATATATATATGTATATATATATATATATATATATATATATATATATATATATGTGATTCGCTATTTAATTTGTTTTTATTTGACAAGATAAAATTAAAAACTTAAATTTGAAGACATAAATTGAAATTAAAACGAATGTGAAGCTTCAAAATTATTTTCACATATATTTATTCAATAAATCTATATTTGTTGATATTTTTTTACAGCTTTGTAATGAAAAGTAAAACATCCTTCCACACAAATATCTTTTAATATATTAAAAGATGTGTTAAATTCTCCACATACCATTGTGCACAAAACGAAGACAAGAAGTGGTAATATTATATCATTTCAAGAAAATCAATAAGTTCAAATTTAATTAAACTTTTCATTAAATATGTCAACATGCGAACTGTTCGGAATGAAACTGTCAGTGTACACAAAATAGACTTCCATCTTTTAACAAATCCATGAAAACGATCGTATATATAATACTCTTTTGAATTTTAAAATGAATCGAACGATAAAATAATGAACAAATGATGAACATAAAAGTTTCATTTTGAAAATTAACGAAGCGACAACATAAAGAGTAAGAAATTCGTCTCGCGTTGAATAAACAGAAGGACCCAGAGATGATGAAAAAGTGTGGGTTTGTGATTGCGTCAAATTTTCGTCGTTAAAATACATTTTATGTAGGAGACTTGACAATAATAAACGTTTAATTAACGGTAAACGTATTAATATAACGAAAAATGGAGCAAAAATATAAATGTCCTTTTACTTAACAATCAACTGGAAAGTTTTAATTTAGTATGGAAGAATACATTTTACTTATACAGGCATGCATGTACGTACACACACACACAGACACACACACACACACACACACACATATATATATATATATATATATATATATATATATATATATATATATATATATATGTATGTATATAGGGCGTAGAAAGTTATCAATAAATTACACATAAATATAAGAATTGGTTTTATAGGCTTCCAATATTAAGTAGTATTTTCTCTATATTTAATGTAATATAAATGTAAGGAAACATGGAAAGGTTTGACCTTATTTTCAAAAAAATCAATGTAAAATAAATAAAAGATTTTTTTAACACGAATTAAATGTGGAATATGAATTAAATACCATGTGTAATACGTATAAATTTTGAAAGAATTTTTAGTTCAAATAAAAAAAGTTATTTAATGTTTTTCGGTGTAAGAAAAATAGGATCAAACATGATTAATTACGGAAGGTTTTACCCTTGCTATGGAGGGCTGACCTTTGTCTTAAACGAGTCACTAAAATTTCAAATAACAGGGTATTATCTGCTTTATTGTATTATAAACTTATTCATACAACTATTATAAACAAATACTTGATGAAAAATAACATGGCTACACTAATATATCATTATAAACAAAATATTAAATGTAAGTCACTGTAGAGAAAGAATTACGAATATTTCGATTTCCGTTCTACTTTTCTATTTTTTTGAAGGTGCTTGATTTTTCAATTTGTACCTCCTCGTTCTGCAACTTTCTCAATGATTTTTTTTCAAGTCGGGGTTTTCTTTTCTTCTCAATACTTTTTCGTTTCGATTGACGTGTTTCGTATTCCCATACAATTTGTGCCAAGGCCGAAATGTTAGTATCCTACTAACTACTCTTTTTCTTGACTTGTCAGAGTTCAGATTTCTGATAGAGTTTTAGGTACCATCACCTAGTAAATTTGATACAGATGTTGAGGGTAGTTCTACATTTTCTGTATCCATATGGTTAACAGTGGTTTATTTGCATCTACGTTTGGGCGATCAGTCACATAAAAACTCATGAGCTCATTGTCAGAAAATACGTTGCTTTTTCATGATCAAATTCCGGTGCATTTGACCCTTTCTCAATATTTACAGGAGTGAAAGCTTTTTTAAATGGTTTATTTGCCAATGTTGCAATCTTATAAATATCAATGATTTTTCTGGATGAGTTGCTATGTATTCGAACCAAGTCACGTTATAAAAAGTTTTAAAAGAACCGAAAATGGCTCTGACCAAAAATTACTGTTTGTGGATTGTATGGGAAGGTAATGTAACCAGTGTAATCCCATTTTCTTTGCATAGTCTTAACCTTACAATATGATACGAAAATTGTGATATATATTATTATAGGAATGTTAAGAAAATACTATAGTATAAAAAAAAATAAATCTGATGATAAGGTCAAAAAACTTTTTCATTGAATACATATATTATTCATTTGTAGAGTAAGTAATTCGATTGTTTACAATTTCCGAAACAAATTTTATAAATTTTTGCGAAACCTGCTTCAAAAACCCGAGACAAGATATTATACATTTTTTGTCGAACAACAAGATTACAAATAATTACATATTACCTGTATTTACACTAAATTGTGTGAAAGAACTGACATCGTGATAACGTAATATCCAATTAATTTGACTTTGACAGTAGAACTGAAAGGTCAAATGGTCCTAATGATCAAAGTTCTGTCAAAATTAAATTAAATCTCCCGAGTAATACAATTTCGACATAAATATATAAAAATGTACATAAACAGAACTTCTCTTTGATTTAATTGTTCCTGAAATCATTAAATAAGAATGCAACGAGTAATAACCGAGATTAATAATATTTAGTTATATTTACTACTTCTAAATATTAGCTTACACAGTAAGAAAAAAGTTACATTTTTAGGCCACTTTTTTTATAATAATTTAATTCACATAAAATTTTCAGATTTCTCATTTTGAAAATTACGTTGTTGTGCTTATATTTTTATGGAAATATTTTTAGAAAATTTTTCTTAATGAATTATTCGATATTTTTAGTAGAGTCAAACCTCCAGTAGGGTCAAACCTTCCGTAGGATCAAACCTCCACATGTTCCCCTACATACCTATCTATATCAACAACAAAATTTTAGAAGTACAGATTTCGAAACACAAATTGTCCACTTAGATAGATAGCGAGACTTAATTTTCAACAAAATATCAAATTGACGTATGGTTCAATAACAGAAAATGTATTTTTCCTATGATATCATTGTATTTTTAACTATTTTAATACATCAAATGGTATTTAGTTTATCTTCATCTATCTTCGATACTTCAATTAAAATTCTCAAAGAAATTTTGATAAGAATAAATAATTATTCAAAATTATTACCATTTTATCAATATATATATATATATAGTTTTATATATTTGCATTCATAAGAATTATTTTAAAATATATCTCTCAAATACTTAAATTTGAAAATTGATTTATACAATAGATATATATATATATATATATATATATATATATATATATATATATATATATATATATATTATGAATTTTAAAATATTTGTAAAATATTCATGAGATAGAAGGAACAAATTCACGATTGACAATTTAATATTCTAAAAATATTCGAGAAGAGCATATGCGCAAGATATACGTGGGGTTTTAGTGCCCTTGTATCCTTTATAGCTTCAAACTTACCCATTTACCTGCACGCAACAGTATCTCATATATGTATATATTTATACATACGCGTTTCTGTAAACACATAATATATATATATATATATATATATATATATATATATATATATATATATATATATATATATAGAATATTGAGACACATTACTGTCAAAGAGTAGATCGTTTAGATCGAAAATCACCCACCAGGTCGGCGTATTATCGTCGTACAAAATGGCGTCGAAGATAGGATGTGCACGTAATGAAAAAAACACACGCATATAGTCGACTAGATATAACGGTCTTTAATGGCCACTGGATTTTTTGTACTCTACTACATCGACCGTCTAACGATTCTGTTTTCACACAAAATGACTTTTCGGAATTACAGCAGGCTTGACTTGCAGAAACAGGATAATTAAAAGCATATAAATGTTCATATTATATAGTTTTATATTCTGTGACATTCGCATTTGTATTATAAAATAATACAACGAAAATAGTGAGCAAAACGCTCGTTACTTTAACATTTATACAATATTCTCTTTCAAATGTTCTTATCACTTTGTTACTTTTTATGTGCATAATTAAATATTTGTATTATAATCATTATAATAATAGAAAATATATTAAAATTAAAACAGCATTTTTAAGAATAATAATTTTAATAATAACTGTAATAAAATCGAGAAGCTTCTCTCTCTCTCTCTCTCTCTCTCTATATATATATATATATATATATATATATATATATATATATATATATATATGTATGATAAGGAACTTCAAAATTTTATTGGAAATCAATGGAAAAGAGAGATATTCAATCATGAAAAATGTAAAATCATGGAAGAGGTCTTTATCCAACAGTGGATTTACAGAAGCTGCTCATCATAATGATGATTATATATATATATATATATATATATATATATGTATATATATATATATATATGTATATATGTTTGTTATCTTTTTGTTTATAAATAATATATTTAATTGACAATGCACAGAAAAGTCGATATATCAATTTCTTGAAACTCTTGCATGTATTCTTTTCTACTCGAATGTAATATTTTTTTTAAATATTTTTCGTTTTTAAAAATAAAAATATTAATCTAATGAATCTCCTTTATAAATTAAATAATAACTTGCAATCGATTCAGTCTATCTTATGAATAGCTATTAAATCTGTTAAATAGTTAATTGTTTTGACAAATAGTTTATTGTAAACAGCAGATCAATAAAATTATCTCAGTATATTTTTACAAGTGATAAAATTGAACATCGTGTACATTAGCACGTTGTTAAAAGATTTTAATAACAACCAAATTTATATAAGAGATGAAAAATTTGTTGTATGATATTGTATCTTCTTTTACAGTTATAAAAAAAAAATGAATTGTAGAATTTAAACGTGATCATACAAGTTTGGAAATTGATTCCGTTAGTGGATGTCCACAAAAAATACAACGATACCAGAAATCGTCAATAAAGCGCACGATATTATTTTAGTAGCTAGTAAATTAAACATGGTATTCATTTTGTATGAATTGAAAAAAATATTTTATAGAACATGTGAATTAATGACATTTACATAACAATGACATTTACATAATAATGACATTTACATGTGAATTAATGACATATTAAGATTTAAAGAATAAGATGTAAGATTTCGATATGAGCATAAGATTGGTGGGACAAATATATGTATGTATATATATATATATATATATATATATATATATATATATATATATATATATATATATATATATATATATATATATATATATAGTAACATTCATTTTCGCAACTTCGAATATAGAGAACAATTTAGTTATAACGCCGAAATAAATAATATAATGAATTATAAATAAAATAATATATTATTTTATAATTATGTAAGTTTTGCGAATTCAATAAACATAAATTATTTATATGATGCCCACTCATTGTATTTACAAGTCAAAATAAACACTGTTAATAAATACTTTTTGTTTCGTAATTTATCTAAACGAGTATTAGACTAGTAGTTGATTATTTGTACAAAGTAACGTTATATTTAAACTAGTATATACCCCTTCAAAATTGATAGGTAAATAGAAAAAAAAATGTTGAAAGAAAAAACTGTTAATTAGGTTTTCCAACAGAATATATTTAAACATAAATACCTAAGAACGAAACTATATACTACAGCGTTTATCCGAGTTGCTCAACAAGTACACATTACTCGTCACTTTGTCTGCAGGACAAAATGACGATTAATATGAGTTCTTATATATAAGAAGATAGTGAATTTTATATGAACTGTACTGTTTCACTGTAATTTTACTATTACTTGTTAATTTATTGTCGAACTGTGACATTGATTTTTCTTGTTTCCACGGAAATTTATTTATTTCAAAGTGAAAATGAATAAAATATGTGATTATAATAAATAAAAAACGAGTTGTAAGTGGTTTTTTAATTTTAATTGCTGCAATTTGCGAGGTTCGCTCTTGTCTATAACTAAAATTTATTTTCTCAGATTCAACTTATTAGTGTAAAAAAAAACACTGTATTCATCCTACATATAATGCTTTAAGTACTTCTATGTATTTAGTGAAGGTGCCAGGTACGGAGCTTATGACTGACTTAAAAATTTCATAATAAGTGATGGTTGAGTAGTTTACTGTAACTATTACCATGGAAGGCGAACGGGTCAGAAATTCCAAACACGATAGGAGATCACGACCTCTTATAGGCCCGTCAGATTTGTTCATCAATGTCGGGCGGTATCATACTGAACTGTCTGCAGTTTCATAATGTAAGATTTTATAGTAACTACCAAACATTCTGATCACTCGTTGTTATAGGGCGTATACTATTTTACAAAAAAAACAGAGGACTTATTAAGCAACATCGATAAAATAATTGATGAATTTTTAGAAAAACTTGAATCTTGGGTACTCAAGCTTGTAGAGAAAATCAGCATATTAACCTAATCATATGTTGAGAAACACGACGCCAATGAACTTGTTCTGGCTGTTGCTAATAAATAAATATATGTTATTTTATATTTATATGATATGAAAAAATAATCATGAAGTTGAAAAAATTGAACTCTTCTGTTAATTTAAAACAATTGAAATTAGAATGCATTCGGAATAAGTAATATAATAGTATTTTATAGTAATACATTCAGACATGTATCGTCAATGCTTGATTATTGAATAAATTATTGATTCTAAATGTATTGAACTTAAGTTGATACTAATAACAATTAATTGTAGTCCCACAACTTTCTGGTGACATAAACAGTGAAGTGTTATGAAAAGTGTAAAGTGAAATGAGTTATAATTACTATCATCATTGACCATATATTTAAAATAAATAATTAAATATTCTTAATTTTCTTACATTTTTTCCTTTAATTGTCTTATTTAACCTATTGTTTTTTAACTGAAACCTTAAAATCAATAGAATTTCAATTTCACCACAAGAAATGTTATCCTCTGCCACCATATATTAAGGATATTTTGTACATCTAAATATGTTATATTTATTGATTTTCCAAACGTTTCCAATTCGATTTAATCGAGGAATATAAAATGTTGTTATAATAAATAATCTATGACCATATATCGAAAATTTAACTTTATTATAATTACCCTGCCTACGTAAAACCATGTAATTAAATATTAGTTTCATGTTGGATATTGGCTCGTTGGTTATTTGTGGTTTTGAGGCCATATCGACAGTTTCATATTGGAATTAATATAGTTAGAGTAACGATATTTTTTAACGAACAAAATTATCAGAAACAACATTTAAGTAGCGGAATTTATATAAAAAAATAAAAACTACAGTTATTTTCTGATTTATGTCATTTTTTAATATATACGGAAAATATAATTCATTAAAAA
>CM068322.1:5912088-6009588 GCA_034766995.1 Acanthacorydalis orientalis
TCATCAGTGGATTTAAGATAAACAAAACGTGGAACGTCGGTCGCAGTAAAATGTCGACCGATAATCAATATATTGGATTTTACTGCTTTGAAGATTAGCAAACGTAGCGTGTTTCGATAATGCAAGCACCGACTACGACGATGTCTGAAATAACATCTTCAGTACTCCAACCGCACGACGTATTGAACCGTTCTGTCAACGTCGCTTCCGCTGTTGTTGACACGACGTCAAACAGATCAAAATCACTAACGATACATGTTACTTACGAGAGAGCCCACATTATTCAATAGTACATGGGGGATGACATTTTTTTTCTCATTTCGGTAGACAAATCTGTTTCGGTGAAGGTGTTTCTCTCACAAGTACTTATTTTCTCTTTTTATTCACACCGTGTAAATGAACAGAATTTCAAATGAGTGTTTGGTAAAATGAGATTATGAATAATAAAGTATCTCCATGTATTTTTAAACAAGTATCACATGTTTTATGTTTATATTAAGACTGAAAATCTATTTGATTAGCCTTAGTAAACGTGTACTGTTTTGTATCAGAAAATATATAAAAGTAATATGATTAAGTTAAGGAATACGAATTCAGTAGAATTCAGAATAAGGGAAATATAAAACAGATAACTGAGTAATCGTTATAAATTTACAATTTTCACAAACTTTTATTCATTAGAAATATGAATTTACGTCTCTATTAAATTATTCAATTAGTTTATTAAGTTGTGTATAATAATAATGCTTTATTAAAAATATACAAATATAGATATTTTTTTTAAAAAAATAAATATTTTGAAAAAATATTAACAATAATTTATTGATCAAAGTAAATTTATTTGATATGTCAATAAATTATATGCTATTTTGATACTTCATTATTTTAGTTGACATTCCCAGATCAGTTTATTTCAACTTTCCGGTTTTTTTTCTACTTTTTTATTAATTTTTGGTAATTATTATGTTTAAAATCGTATACTACCTGTTTTATATATTCAAATATTGGCCTTCCTCTAAGATTCTTTGCTTATTTGTGTCCTATTGATATTGTTTTAAACATTTTTTTTCAGTTTCAAGCTATTTTCAATTATATTATTCTTTTTCTTCTTTAATTATTTCTATAAATTATAAACTTTGACGATTTTTTGAACAGTTAATTTTTTACAACAAAGTTTTACCGTTCTAGTACTGTTACTAAATTCAATTTCAGAAATAAATGATTTTCTCATCCCATAAATCATATTTTTTCGTATTAAAAATGTTTAATAAATGATTATCTATTATATTTAGTTGTTACTTATGTGCATTTCTATGGTGATGCCATTATCCTTGAAGTAATGAAGTGCCGTAAAAATATATAATAAAAATAATTTGTGGTGTCAATAGCTCTTTACTAAAGTTCTATTGTTTGTCCCATAGTCTATCCATTCAAAGTTCTTCCTATTCTTAAACTCGTTTGTAATCAAATTCATACCATACATGAATTATATAAAACTAGAATAATTTAATACATACAAAAATGGTTGAGTCATTGCTTCTTAGGATAAAATTGTTGTTTTGGATGGACTACCCGTCTACATACGTGGAGAGGGTCGACGAAGTGATCCGTCAACTTCTAACTTTGCCATAACGGACATTTAGGATATTTAGGTAAGAGACGTGAAATAACATTTCAAAAACCATGTCTTCGACTCTTGGTAAAAAAACTGAATGGTGAAAATCGCAAATGAGCCACAGTGTCTCAAAGAATTTGTTCGTGTCTAGAAACTCTATCCGAAAATCCTAAAGAATTGTTTTCTTTTCACAAAACTCCGTATCAATCACATCAGACTTACTCATGAATTAATTCTGAAAAATGAAACCTGACTGATATGTGACTCATATTTTAATGAATTGTATGCTTTACAAAGAAATTAAGAACTGATTTAGATTACTTGTAGAAATCGCCGATTCTTTCTTTGCTGATGTTTAAGTTGCCAATCATGTTTTGGCATTAGTAAACTGAATATTGTAATTTAAATAAATGTTTATTTAGACCGTTTTTAATGTTTTTTGCGTAATTTGTATTGAGTCTATGATGATTTTAACGTATACAATTTTAAAATCGGTGAATCCTAATATACTACCATAGTGTTTTGGAGTCACATTCTTTTTGACGTAGAATTACCTCTATATTTTCTTTAAGAGTGCCATGTTAGCGTTGGGAGCGTTACCAAATACTGTAACGCAGATTCGCGCTTAGCACACTGCAATTGTTCAACCGATTCACATCGTATCAAACATGTTAAACAGCTAAGAAACTTCAGAACCTAAACCTAAAAATGCTTAATTTGTTAAAATTCACAAATTAAATTAAAAGTTATGACCTGGAAAATTTGAACATTGGAGTCAGGTTGAGTCAGAATCAAAAAATTAATATCTCAAAGGATCTTTATCGTACGACAAAAAATAAAATATCTGCGGATAGAGATTTCTAAACTCTGTAAGTTGAGCCCACATTTTCATTGAGCGGAGTGCGGATGATAGCGGTGGGAGCGTTACTATTTGTTATAACACAGGTTTTGTGTTACTAAATGCTGTACGCAGGATCGCACTCAGTACTCCGCAACTGTTCAACTGATTCACATCTGATCAAAATTGTTTAAAAGCTAAAGGACTTCGAAATCTAAAAATACGTCACTTGTTAAAATCTGTTAATTAAATTAAAAGTCATGACCTTAAAAATGTGAATATGGATTTTCACGTTGTGTCAGCATTCAAAGATGAATATCTTGAAAACTCTTTTTTCTACGATTAAAAATAAAATATCTGCAGATAGAGCTTTCAAAACTCCGTAAGAAAAACGCATATTCATTTTTGAAATTTTTAAAATTACAAAAATGAATAAAATTAAAATAAATAATTATAACTAAAAGTTTTATAAACCTATATACACTTTCAATAAATGTTTAATTTTTTAAATAACTTAATATAAAATATTTTCACTTCTCCAACCACACGTAATTCTACGTAAGCTCCAGCGGTTGCATACATATACAATACCCATTTTTTTATACTATATTTATTTGTGTTATCAATTTAATTTTAGTGACATTAGCAGTTCCATTTCTATTGGGTTTATTATTAAGTTAACGTTTCAAACGGATGGACATATTTTATATTTAATTATAAACAAGATATTATTTAAATCTAAGTGAACAATTGAAGGTGTTACAATTACTATTTTTGGTCAGGCGCTAATGATCATAGTTATTGACGCTCCCATAAACTTCAATAATCAGTTAGTATATCAATAGTCTTTTATTAGTTTTTTCTAAGATTACTTCTTGTAAACATCTCTTTCAATACATACGAGTGGGAAAATATGGGCAACTTTTTTTTTGTTGAAAATAAGTTAAACTTAAGAACCGTTTCTATACATACGAGTGTGGTCTCGTAGTGTTCGCAATTAATTTATATATTCATTTCAATAGCACTCGACACGTAAATAACTCAATTACAACAATCACATTTAATAAATAAATATATGAACATATCAACCATTAATAAAAGAATGGATTAATAAAAATACATTGAATTAAAAAAATATTTTTTTATAAAATAGTTCTTATTCAATATATATATATATATATATATATATATATATATATATATATATATATATATATATATATATACATACATACATACATATATATGTATATACATATATAGAGAGAGAGAGAGAGAAAGATTTTTAATTAATTATTTTTAATGTAATTGAGATATCCAACACATAAAAAGTGAAATAGAAGTTAAGACCAGAAATTATAAATGACTATATAACAGATGATTTATTGATCTTAACTTATATAAAAAATGATTTTAATAATATTAAACTAATCCGAAATTGAAATATATCATAACTGAGAAAAATAATATACTTTCTAAATAATTTTTTATCATTATTTAATAAAATTAAAATTACACTGTTTCATGGTTTTTAATAATATGTAATCATTTTATAGAAAATATTTGGAATCAATAAATAAATTTATTACTAATCACTAAATGAAGTAATTTTTAAAAATAAACATAATTATTTTCATGTAATAAATTAAATGAAAAATTAATTTCCATTTAGTTATTGAAGTACATATCAAATTATACATTTTTGTTATTTGTATAGTTTTAATAAGTTCCAAAAAGTATACTATTTATTTAAATACACTATTCTATATTATCTGAATATTATACATAAATTAATTTAACATTATTTATCATTAAAATTCATGATGTAAAATTTAAATTTAAGAAAAATTATTAGATGGTTTACATACCGAAACTATTATAATAAAATACTTAATTTGTGCAAATGAATGCGAAATTCTAATAAAGTAAAATACTAAACTATGTAAATATTTTTTTAAAATATATAATTATTACATATATATATATATATATATATATATATATATATATATATATATATATATACGCAAATATGATTAACAATGTAAGTAGATTTCATCCTGGTGTTTTTATAGTACTGAATAATTTAGAATAATTTTCACATTTTTATGAAATGTTATGTAAATCTACGCAACAGTTGAATATCTTGCTGAGATTGTTTTTTTATATAGACGGTGATCCTGTGAGAAGCTAATATAGTTCATGATATAATTACGACAATATATATATATATATATATATATATATATATATATATATAATATTTGTGTATATTGTGAGTATTTATTTCATTTAACTTTACATAATGCAAACAAAAAAGAGACAATACAGCAAAACTATTCAAGAAAAAGGAAACTAGATTCATATATTTTATATTGATTATATTTAGTCATCTTTGTATGAAAAAGTATCAGAATAGAATAGTGCACAGATATATATATATATATATATATATATATATATATATATATATATATATATATATATATATAATCAATAGCAGCAGCCTCTGTCAATTCACTGCTGGATGAAGGTCTCTTCCCTGATTTTCTATTTTGTATGATTGAATGCATCAATTCTCCACAGATTTCTGATATTTTTTTTAATTTCCTTATCCAACGTGTTCATTGGTCTCTTTCTTGGTCTTCCATATTCCTTGATTCTAACTTAATAATTTCTAATCTCCATCGGCTATCATCTCTTCTTGAAAAATGCCTCACCCATTTCCTTTTGAGACTATTTATTCTTCTTATTACATCTGTAACTCTTGTCTATTTTCGTATCCATTCTATTCTTTTCCTACCACTTGTTATCCCTAGCATGAATCCTTCCATACTTCTCTGTGTTGTTTGGAGTCTTTGAATGATTTTGGCGTTAAGACCCCATATTTCGTTGCCGTAGGTAGGGACTGGTAATATGCATTGATCAATTTTTTTTTCAAATAAAGTGAGATTGTTAAATTAAATATCAAGCCGTTTCATCCAAATGAGCTTCATCTTATTTTTATTCTCCTGTTTACTTCTTCAACGAATGATTCATTTTTGTTGATTGGCTGACCTATATAGATGTACTTCGTAATTTCTTCTATTTCTGTTCCTTTTATTTCAATTTTTTTCGACCGGAAAAACGCATTGAACAACACTTTTGCTTTTGCGTGATTCATGTTTAGACCAATTTTTGATTTGAATAGTTTTATTCTTATAGCCTCTTTTGTAGCTCTTCTGGAGTACTGGCGAAGATAACGATATCATCATCAAACTGGATGTGACTTAACTATTCGCCTTTTATTTTGTTTCCTTTGTCCTTGCGAACGATTTGAATACTTCTTCTAAGGCTGTAGTAAATAATTTCGGTGAAACATCTTTCTGTCTCATACCTTTCTCGATTTTTATCTTTTTTGTTTCTTCCTGTACCACCTCCGTCATGGTTGCATTCTTGTAGATGTTATCTATCAACTCGTTGTATGTGTCCTCATAATCCTGGTTATTCAATGCAGATATAAGTGATGATGTTGTAAGAGTCCAAGCCTCTTCATAGTCTAAATCCAAGACAAATTAGTATTTGGTATTCATCTAACTGGATAATTACTTCACTCGTTACCTAAATGTTATCCATTGCACTTAATCAACTTAGAAATTCTACTTATTTCCTTAGTTTAGCGAAATTTAGCTTCGCTTGTAGACGTTTTGATATCATTTTTTGTAAAGATCTTATATATTGTAGATAGTAGAGTAATTGATCGCTAGTTTTTCAAATCCTTTTTATCTCTTTTCTTTTGCAGAAGAATTATGGTGGCTTCATTCCATTTATCTGGGATAGTTGTTTTTTCCATATACGATGTGAATATATCGGCGAGATAATTATCGTTTTTCTCCTACCAGCTTGAATTCAATTTTTCATTTTCATTATTGCACATGAGACCTCTTATGGTAATACTAGCGGGACACATTTTTTTGTAAGCTCTCTATCCTTGTTTATTCATCACAGGTACTTTTGTATAACTTAGTGTAGAATACTTCTACGCTCTAGATGATTGATGTTTTCTTAAATATTCTACTGCCATTCTCTAATTTCAGAACAATTATATACTCTGTCATTCACCATGCTATGTTTCATTCTTTGACATCTTTTATTTTCTTCAATAGTCTTCCTAATTAACTCATTGTTATATTTTCGAACGTGTTCTCTAATACAATTTCTCAATATTTTGCCAAATTTGTTGTATTCGATTCAGTCCTATAATACTATCCGTTAGTTTACTTTCTCTTCCCTCCTTCATTTGACCATTCGTCATTTCTGATATTTTCTTATTTGATTTTATGTTATCAGTTCCTCCAACTTTCTTGTACGGACTCTAATAATCTCAACCACTTTTTTTCGTCATTCTCATTTTCGTTTTCCAATATAATCAAATCGATTTTTAACTCTATTTCAAATTCTACTTTTATTTCTGTTAGTATTTGTATATTTATTTCCTTCAAACTTGCTTTTATGTGTTTTATATATATATATATATATATATATATATATATATATATACACACATTTGCCTTATATTATTTTCAATAATTCTTTTTAATAATTGTCATAAGAAGAGAGGAATAATGTTTAGTCATTGTGTTACTGTATCTTATAGTATTTTTCGCTTGTCTTTACAATATAACAGAGTGAATATAACAGAGTGAATAATACAGTAACAATAATAACAGAGTGAATAATACTAATCTACTAGAAAACAAAAAATGTTCGCGCGGTTTTTTATAACAAAAATTAAACAAGTGCAAAAATTTTCATAAAATATTTTATTCATTGAAATAAACAACTCCACAATCTACAGCCTTTTCTCAACGATATACAAGTTTTTAATTCCCGCTTTTATAAAATGTTTGTACCTTAAGTAAAAAAGTCTACCAACCTCCGTTTCAATCTCTGTTTTGTTTGGTCTATTTCGCCTAGAGTCAAAAAAGGTAATAATCGCTTGAAGAAATATCAGGAGAATATGTAGCATGAGGTAGTATCTCCCATTCTAAAACATGAATCTTTTCAAGTGTAAGTATTACAGTATGTGGTTTTGGATTTTCCTACAAGAATAGCACTTTTTTCCGATGAAATAGCGTTGACTGTTTTTATCTGAGTAAGTTATTTACATGTTAGTTTCAAATTGGTTTTCACGGTGAAGTGTAATTCTTTGTTATAAATAATATTGGGTTTTTTCGAACGTAGTGCATCTTTAATTGATTCATCGTCAGAAACAATTTTTCGAAACTTGCATAATTCATGATCTTAAATATACGGACAAAAATGGATTTTGTATATAAATGATGTTTATCCTATGTCAAATTCTTTCATATTCAAACATTTTCTGTTCAAATTCTTCTCATGTATAAACACTTACATAATGGTCAGATAAAGTAAATAAATATTTAATATAACGAGAGTATGTAGAAGTACAAACGAATGCAGTGTATTGAAAATAAAGATTCCTACACATAATCAATTTATATGAATCTGATTTCATTTCATTTATGTTATTACTGTGTTTTGCGTCCTTTATAATTACCCGATATAAAGACAAATGAAATATCTGTATGTATATTTTAAATTAATATTTCTATCTACATTCATGATCAAATCGAATAACCCACCTATAGATATATTCTATTATATAATATAAAGGTAAGTGTAACACATGGTAATCAATTGATGATGTAATAAAGAAATTTTAAGTGATATTATAAAATGTTTATTTCTTTCTTCTAAATTAATTCATTCGAATTCTGATACATACTCGTATGTTCTATGACATAAGAAACCATTAAACTATTTTTATTTTCGGATATATTTATAATTATAAACTAATCTTATTGTAATTTCCAAGGTGATTGATGTGCGGTGCGATTTTTTTTTCATTGTGTTTAGTTGAATCTGTGTTATTTGTGTATTTGTATTAGTATTTCTTCAAGTTATTCACTTTCTAGTAGACGAATTACATTTTTCAGACCATCGTTTGAATTGTATGAAGTTTTGCTAATAAATAAGAATACAGATTGATCAGTAAGATATTTTATTCATTTTATTAAAATTTATAGTAAATTTACAAAATTATTTTTAAACACTTTTTTTTAAAAAAAATAGTTATAAATGTAACTTTCTGTAAAATTTTTCACCAATGATTTATTACTTCGTCGCACAAATGATCGATAATTGTTCAAAATGATAAATGATATTTTTTTTAGATTTTTGATTAAAAGAAAATTATAGTTTGCTATTATAGTGAGATAATAATACATTGGTGAAAGTAAATTTAGCCACAGTGATAGTAATATTTTGTACTATAAACGTTCTTACTAATTCATCAAATATTCTGAAAGAATGTAGAAAATATTGAAATTTTTAATCAAATTTAAAATACTTCTATAATTAGTATAAATTTTACAGTTTTAATTTTAATTATTCTAGTATTTTAATTGTAAATAATAAAAGCTGTAACAAAAATTAATAACTGTATTGTAGTTATAGAGTTAGTTTCAATATAGTAGACAAATTAGTGTTCATATTTTTATTGTCAGTTAGTAAGCATTTCCTTTCAGCAAAACGCTGCAATTTTAGGTAAAGAGAATCAGTTCCTGTTTTCAACATTTTAAATATTCAAATAATAATCAGTGTATATATTTCCAAGACTTTATAAAAATATTTTTTTCATTTCGAAATGGTAGTTTTCATAAGGAAACGAGAAACTAATATGTAATCTAAGATTATAACCTTATGCTTTTATACCAGTGATTCCATATTAACCTGGTGGTCTTGGTCTTGAAAAGTCACTTAATGAGTTATCTGTTTCTCTTAATTTAATCTCTTGATTTTTTCAAAAACAGTTCGATGGTATAATATATTTTTTTTGCATTTGTTAAGAGATTATATATATATATATATATATATATATATATATATATATATATATATGTTATATATATATATTATAGATGTGGTTTATAACATTATATATAGAATATCGCGTAACTATTTGTATACATTATAATAAAAATAAAATACTCAAGTTCGTTGCAGAATGTGTACAATTATCTGTCTTGAACAGTATAAGATAATTTTTGTACGAAAATATGTTTATTTGGCGGAAAAATACGCGCGAAAAATCAGTTTTAGACCATTTAAGATAGATTTATTAAATATAAATATAAATAAAGTTTATTAACGATAAATAGAAGAATAGGGCAGATAATAGAGATGATAAAAGAGTACGATTGTAAAAAGAGTTATCATTATCGAACTAGCAGCTTCGTTGTAAGGTTTGCCATCTGAACTTTCTAAATGTATCTAATTGTAAGGCGAGTGTAGATGCAGTTCGGCTAATTCATTTAAAACAATTTAAATACAACTGTTTTGTTGATTTTGGATAGTTCATATTCTCTAACACAGTATATTGGATGCAATTTTTTGTCAGCCTAAGCGAATAAAATAATACGTTTGCAATATTTTATATTTTAAATTAAAAGATATGTTTAATGTAAACTCAAATTTAGTATATCAAGAAACTTCCTGAGGATGGTTCCTTTAGGACAGGGAAACTAAAACTCATATTAGTAGATAACTACTTATTCTTTCATTAACAACATTGAGAATATTTTTGTAAACTAATAATGCACTTTTATTTATTGTACTTAAATATAAACGAGTATATATATATTTATAGTATATATATATATATATATATATATATATATATATATATATATATAGTTATAGATTTATGTGTGCATGTGTTATTTGAAGATAACAAAAGTGTGGTCTGGTAAAAAGTAGATTAAAATATATATATATATATATATATATATATATATATAATGTACGTGTTAAATATATATTTTTTTTTAAAATTACAACATTCTTAATTTAGATAAGGTTACAAAATTGGGTAGATACCGTTAAGATGTTTTCATACCAAAAAAAGACAACTTAATTCAAGATTATGAATACAAAATTGTAAATACTTATTCGTAATAATGTTACATTGTAATTCCTTTATAATATCGCATAGAAAAGTGTGTGTGTGTATGTATATATATATATATATATGAGTGTACATTTGTGAGTATTTGTCTATGTACGTTTAGAAAAGAACAAAATTCTTATTATACTTGCGTCACGTTCTGTTCATATAACTATTAAACTGTATGTTGTTTGTAATTTTAATAACAATTATATTAAATGTATTGTACGGACACTGTCTATTTGTTAGTAAATTATATATATATATATATATATATATATATATATATATATATATATATATATATATATATAAACTATATGAAAAGGCACTAAAAAGGAGAATATTATTCTGAAATGTAAATCATGAAGTATGAAAGGAAAATATTAAACTTACTTATAAATTGGTTCCCGTCATTGTTTTGTAACTAAATGAGTTTTGTCATTGATATTTTTAAATGAAATTACATATAATTTAATTCTTAATTTTAAAACATAATTTTATTATCTATTTGTCGCTATAGTAATATATATATATATATATATATATACTCGTATATATATATATATATATATATTATATATAATATATATACACACATATATATATATATTATATATATAATATATACACACACATATATATATATATATACACACACACACTCATATATATATATATATATATATATATGTATGTATGTATGTATGTATATATTCCAAATGGAATCAGTCATTTACAAAAACCAATAAAGTGAGTTACTATTATGTATTTTAAACAAAAAAAAGTTAAGAATGTCTTATTACAAGTAAAAGTAGAGATTGATACCTTAATTTATACTAAGGTGATAATATCTACTTGTAATAAACTATAAACCAATGTGAAATATTTATTCATATTTCAGAAATAAATAACAAAGTATAAGAACTCTAAGGTCTCGCTCGTTTATATTTTTGGCAGTAAAACTGAAATCAAATAGAGCACATATAAGTATAAAACAATGCCATTTATGAAACGAGGTCAAATTTATTCTAGATTCTGAAACTGATCAGTCTGATTATCTTATTTAGATTATTCGGGATAACATTTGAAACGTTTTTTTAGATTATAGAATATGTAGGTAGGGGATAGTTTTAACTGCTTTATAAATGAAAACTTTTATATATAATTTATTTTAATGGTGAGGGTGAGGTGTAAAGAAATTATATAATGTATAGAGAGGAATATTTGTTTCATTCATACACATCTTTTAAAGGTCTGTACGCCAATGTAGTTAACCATTAATCAATAACAAATAATATTACAATAAAATAAAAAAGATCATTTATAATATTCACATTTTTTTTAAATGATTATAAGATTATTTATTCTAAATATACTATTTGGATTACATACGAATTTAATCCTCAAACACTGATAATCTATTAATAAAGTAAGTGCTTAATTCTATTCAAGACATAGATCCCCTTACGCTATAAATAGTTTAATTATTTACAAAATGACTACAAATTCTTGCAAATAAAATATTAAGTAAAAGAGAAAGTAATGTAAATAATCATAATACATTCAAAATAATTGATTATTTTTACTTCGTTCCAGAAATGTTGCTGACTTAGGAGTAACAAATTTCAGACCAAAATGGATCTAAACCCTACGGATTATCAAGTAAGTTTAATAATATTTTATATCGATATTTTATAGACTGTCTAATGATTGTAATTAAGAAGATAATATTTATTGTGCAAAAGTATAGTAATAGACGAAAAAAATTAATAACAATATTTCAAGTATAAACCATAACAGTTTACTAAATAAAATAGATTGTTTTTTAATATACCTAGATTATACTATTTAGAAAAAAATATAAGGCACATTTTTGTAATACGGTGCACAGGATGTGTCTATTTCTTTATAATTAAGTTAACATGATATCAACTCGGTTGAGTTTAAAAACAAACATTTTTAATTTTATGTAATTGTCATATAAATTATATATGAAATACTTTTAAATTTATGTATATATATATATATATGTGCATGTATATCCATAAACGTATATAATTATGTAGAGTGCACCGAAATCATCTATTAAATCCAATTTCAATTTGGTTTGAAACCGTAAATCAATTACTGTATTTCATTTATTGTACGGGCGTTCGGTTAACCAATTGTTAAAAGAGTGGCTTTAACTCCCTTCTCATTCTCATGTAGTTGAATCGTAGACGTTATAGACGTTAATTCACCACGTTAATTTGATTGGTCGCGAAATCCAGTGTTCGTTTATGTTCTAATTAAAAAATATTTACATTCCGCTCGTTCTTTTTCTTAATCTAAGCGAGGAGGCTTCGGCGTTCGGTCGAATTTCAATGAGTTAATTGCAAACGGTGTACTCGATCCGATGAAAGAATCTAATTGAAATTTGTTGATTTCAATTTTCGATTCTCAAAGTCAATTAAATCGACTGAAACGTACTAATATGTTAACTTATATATATATATATATATATATAACAATATAATGAAAATTATATAATTTTCAATATATTGAAAATGAAAATAAATATTCAAAGTAATTCTGGAAACTTATATAAAAAGATTTAAATACATATTGAAAAGTTTCAATAAATATATTATTACAAATTTACACAATTATTTATTTTGTCTTTGAACATAACTAACTCTGATTTTCTTATTAATATATTTTGAATCATTTTATTGGTTTTGATAACTTTATTATTTTTAGTTAGGTCCAGATTTACTTAATGTTAATTTATTGAAAATTAAAAAATATATGCATTAGCTTTGAGAAGGAATTAATAAATGAACTTCAACATAAATACTAAAATAGTGTTGTATTTTATGATATTAAATGTACAAAAACGTATTGTTTGAATTTAACATAATATCAAATTGATAAAAAAAGGATTGAAAACAATATTAAAGAAACCCTCTTATTGTATAATCTAATTAGTTCTTGTATGTAAACGTCATTAGTTGTACCAAATACTACAATAATGAAAGTTCTCGACATTTTTCATACATTATAAATAAAACCATATTACCTATCTATAACAATCTATTGGCTTTAGTTAATATTTATATGAAAACTACAATTTTGAAAAGACCATTACATTTCATACAGTGGTATTGGTTTTTTATGTATGTAGTAATCATATTATACATTAATTCGCATATATATATATATATATATATATATATATATACAAATATTCACTGCATATAAAATTTTAATATTACACATAACATATATGTAAGTAAAAGGATGTTGTACGTTGCTCACTTCTCATGAAAAGAGCGTCAGGATTGAGTTTTATAGAAATTGTATCCTAGATTATTTGCAGCACTGCACTAATTTGTATTTGGTTAGATGAGCGACCACTCACTGCAGCGCTGCAAAAAACAACAACAAGCAAATGTTCGTGAATTTTGCAGGATATACATCAAAATAATATTGTTTGGTATAGATTTTCGCACACGAACTTATTTAGCGACCTTACTCTTGTTAACCGTATTAGTAGAATTTATAGATTTTCGTTAAAATTATTAAATATAATTTAATTTCAAGATTTGAATTGTAAAATGGTATTTATATTTTGCAATTGAATAACATATTATAAAAAATGAAAATTTTGATCTTATTTAGATAATAATTGCCAAAATACAAGAATGAAATTGGAAAAAGAAATGGGTAAAAAAGATATATTCAGTATTTTATTTTATTCATACGTTTCAAATTTATTATACTCATTCGTTTGTTTTACCAATAATAGATGAATGAGTTCTTCTTTTTTAAATTCTTTTATCACTGGTATTGTTACAAATTCATACTAAGCACAGAAAACCACACAAACATTCTCTAATGGGTGCTTAGCTATACAAGTTTTTACAGCGCCACTCTAGCACCGCTAATGCGCACGTGAGCGCTTAACGTAAGAAATATCTATCTATATATACAAAAATATTCAGCAAAATTTTCAAAAAATGGACAAAAAAATTAAAAAAAGTATACAGATTTTGTATTAAATTATTTTTTACAATGACACTCGAAGTTACACAAAATTTTCACGAAAAATTATGATATTGGTATCAAAACATCTACAATTCTTTCCAAGAATTTTGATAAAGTGTGAATCTTGTTATTGGTTATATATGATACGTGTATCTTGTTATATGTGAATGTGTATCTCCGTATTTCCGGTCATACCTCGAGGTTAGAGTTTCCCTGAAACCAACCTTTATCTTTTTATTGTGTATTGTCTGTGTATGAGTGCGGAGTCTGATTTGCGGAACATGTGGAAAAACTATAACTACATTAAAATGTGCGACTACATAAAACAACTACGTGGTAATATAACTGAGGGAATGATTATATAGATATACTAATATATATATATATATATATATATATATATATATATATATATATATTACGGTATTGAGCGAATATAAGCAATACAAACGAAACGAGTGGTGGCAGAGGCCCCGCTAGTAGCAAGTAGGGGGCAGAGCTCTTTGGTTACTTATAAAAATAAAAAAATAAAAATATCTTAATACGGATTTTTTATGATAAAACTAAGTTTAAAAATTTAAGAAAAAAGTACGGAATCAAAATTAATTCTATGATTTAAAAGTGTTTGTCCTTTTTAAGGACAAGTTTTATATTTTTACTCGCATTTATGTTCTGACTTTCCGTTTTGTTGTGAATACTTGTTCATTATCTGCGCGAATATAATTTTGAATTATACATAGAAATATCTTACATTTTTTAATTTTCGTATTGTACAATTATTTTTAGATACTTAAATTTGATCATTGGTTAGTTTATAACCTTATTTTATTAATACAGAAAATTACGCGCACACTATTACTCATATTATATTGATGCCTTTTCTTTTTATTATTGAATTGGTATTTTTAAAGTAAATCAATATTACAGTTTATTGAAATTAAAAACAAACTTTCGAAAATGCAAATTAAGAAAATAACTATGATTTTAGTAATATATTTGTCTCAACAACAAAAATGTTTTCACTAAAATCCTACTTGGACTATAAGAGAAACAATATATGAAAATATTTCTATTCTGTGATGATTTCAAGACCTGTGGATGATTATCAAGATAGACAAAAGGTATTAAATTTATGCTGTTACTTTATCCAAATTGTTTATAACTTGTAAGAAATAGTATTAATAAAAATAATATAATAAATAGATAAATATAAAGGAAAACGCCGTTAAGATATTTCTAAAAGTTTTGTTGAAATCTCTTCGATAACAATTCTGAACAAAGTAGCACTTCGAAAACTTTCTATCGTGACATCCATAAACCGAGCTTCATCTAAAATTGCAAATATGTTGTTTGTCAGTAGTTATATAATATTACATTTTTCTATTATTTGATACTGTATTTATGTTGTATATGTTTGATAATTAATTATGTATATAAGTAAATAGTACAAAAGTATTATTATATACATATCTTCAATAAACAGTTTTAATTTTAATTTAACTATTTTAATCAAATTTTATTCAAACTGTTTTTGTTCACAAATTACATACACAAAAAAAGGAAATAATTATAGTTTGTTTTTAATATTTTTCTGCTATAATATTCACCATTGCGACATTTTACTATAAGAGTACGTATCAAAACACTAAAATTATAAATTATTTGTTTTCTTAAAAAGCACATAAATTTGATTTGAAAACTTGTACAAGAATTCAGAATGAAAAGGTCCAATCTTGCAAATTTACATCAAATAGTTAAATTTTTTTCAATAATGCTGTATATTATTATAACTATGAATTTAAATGGAATTATGAAATTCTAGTTTGATTAAATATAAATATACATACGAGGGTGGTCCCAGAAGTACCCAGCCTGACTTAGAGATGGCGGTAGTTGTTTGAAAAATATCACTGTATTAGAAAGTACACAATCTATAAAGCATATGTTTCAAGTTTGAGGACGCCACGTTGTTTAGTATTTGTATGGCAGCCATCAATAGTAGAGAAAATTGGTCATCGTTACGTGATACAATACTTTTATTTGAAAGGCCTCAGCCCAACCAATATAAAAGTTGAACTGGATTCTACTCTAAGTGAGTCTGCTCCTTCGTTTACAACAGTGAAATATTGGGTAGCAGAGTTTAAACGAAGCCGTACGAGCTGCCAAGACGAGCATCGCAGTGGTCGACCAAATGAGGTGATGACTCCAGAAATGGTGAAGAAAATCCACAAAGCGGTACTGGATGATCGACGACTGAAAGTGCGCGAGCTAGCAGACATAGTAGGCATTTCAAAAAATGTGGTACATCGCATATTATCTGAAAATTTGTACATGAGAAAGCTGTGTGCAAGATGGGTGCCGCGTTTGCTCACACAGTGTCGTGTCACAGCAAAAACAGTGTCGTGCAGATGTATCAATTGAGTGTTTAGCGAAGTTTCACAGCGACAAAGCAGAATTTTTGCGCCGTTTCATAACCATGGATGAAACATGGGTCCATCACTTCACACCCGAGACAAAAGAACAATCAAAACAATGGACTGAAAAGGGAGAACCGGCTCCAAAGCAGGCGAAGACCGTTTCATCTGCAGGCAAGGACATGGCGTCGGTTTTTTGGGATGTGCGTGGGATAATTTTCATTGACTATCTTGAAAAAGGAAAAACTATCAACGACGAGTATTATGCGAACTTATTGCAATGTTTGAGCGAAGAAATCAAGCAAAAACGGCCGCATTTGGCTAAGAAAAAAGTGTTGTTTCATCAAGACAATGCACCAGCTCATAAATCCGTTATTGCAATGGCCAAAATTAATGAATTAAAGTTTGAATTGCTACCTCATGCACCCTATTCGCCAGATTTAGCCCCTTCGGATTATTTTCTGTTCCCAAACTTGAAAAAATGGCTCAGTGGTCAAAGATTTCCCAACTATGAAGAAGTTATGTCGGCAGTTAATGGGTATTTTGAGGAGCAAGACAGTTCTTATTATAAAGAGGGTATAGAACTTATTGAACATCGCTGGGAAAAGTGTATAGAGCTGAAAGGAGATTATGTTGAAAAATAAATATATTATTTTCCAAAATTTTTGTGTTTTCTTTGTTGGGTCGGGTACTTCTGATATATATATATATATATATATACATTTCACAATTACTTCAAAATATTTATATTAAATTTTTATAAAACGAAATTTATTATTTTAGAGAAAAACTGTAAATTAATCCCCTGCTTATTATAAAATATTTCTATAAGATTGTAAAAAACTAACACTTAGAGTCATCAATGTTTCATAAAAGAATATAATATAAATTAAATTTGTACATATAAACAAACAAATAAAAAATCATTATTTATTGGTATAGAAAGTAATTAAATAAATATCTTATCAAATCTATATTTAAATAATTAAAAAAATATTTCTTTAAAACATATATTTTCTGTTTAAAAAGCTATATTTATAACGAAATAATTCTTTGAATCTATATTTATAAAATGATATGTTTCATAAATTTATTCATATGTATACATTCGAAAAAAAACACATATAATTTATGTATTTTATCAATGCGTAATTATATAAAGCGATTCTGTTATTAAATTTGTTCAGTGAAAAAGAGATGAAACGCAAAACAAAGTTTAAACTCGTAATTGCAAAAAATCTCCATATTTATTGAATTGCTTTTGTATTACTCTGTACATAAATATATACAATTTTAAAAACAAATACACAGATATGTGAATGAGAGCGCATTACATATTGTGCAGCTATACGCAGAAACCGTTTCACCAAATTATTTATTAATCTACACTGAAACTCTAATTCGAAATAGATCATCTTGTAACCGTATGGTATTTGTTACGACGGGACTGCGTTCCATGCGATATATCATTTTTAATTAATATCCTATTCCAGTTTTGCATGCAAATATTTAATTTTCAACCCAGATAGAATTAATTGTTAAAAAAATGTATGTACTTTTATTCATTCCACCATTAGTCAAAATAGTAAGAACCGTTATCTGTTTTCATACCAACTGTTGGAGGGTATTAATTGAACAGTATATATTTGCTTTTGAATCATGAAAATAATTTGATTATTTCATATATATATATATATATATATATATATATATATATATACACTTATATATATAAATATAAAGCTCTACATAAAATCTAATACTTTGATAAATAAATTAATTAATAATTTATTTTTATTCACGAACTAATTTAAACTGAATGCAAAAAAGGAATTACTGGAAGGGAAATTGAAAATTCTTCAATAAGTTTGTAATTTAGTAGAAATTTAGCAATGGTATATAAGATATTTTTGTTAAAAAAAATGAGAACATTATTTTATTCTTAAAAAAGTTATTTGATGTGGGGATGATAACAAATATCTTGTTGTGATATTAAGACAACAAAAACGCTGTTATCATACTGAACGAAAAAGTAAAAGGAAAAAAACTTGAAAATCGTTTTATTATTTTACACAAAAAAATACTATATATATATATATATGTATATATATATATATGTGTGTGTGTGTGTGCATCTGTTTTGTTTATATACAGAATATTATTACTTATAAAACATACTCGTAGATTTAAGTAGAATAGTTAATAAAGCAATTTCTTGGAGTTATTGGTGTGTCGTGTTCTACTTCGATGTAATTTTTAATACTTTTATAATAAAAATTAAGCATTAATGAATCTAATTCCTGAAATGGGTTTAAAAATTGTAGTAAAGTAGTAGAAAATGATCGTAAACTAAATGATGCTTTGAGTGTGAGTATTATAGGAACGTATGCAATGTTTATTCCAAAAATTTCGTGCTAGAGATGAGAGCCTTAAAGTTGCAGAAGATCGAGAGCGTCCTTCTTCACTTCATAACGACCAACTGAAGGCGCCAGTTGAATTAGAACCACACAGAACTATTCGAGAGATTTCACAAAACTTAAACGTTAGTCATCCAAAAGTTCTGGGTCCCTTAAAACAACTTTAATTAAGAAATGTATATGAATTTTGTCATAACCTATAATTATTTTTCTTTCAACCTAATATGCAATTCTAATTAGATATGAATAAATATTAAATATAAGTGAATAAAATAATTCCTGATTTTTTGATAACATTCTATAATTTTGAAATTTGACGAACTTTTTAAATGTTCCTCATATAATGCTACTTTTCCACTATTTATGCTATTCAGCTTACTATAACGTCCGTAAGAGTCTACATATTCTGATCAAACATATCAAAATTATCTTTATTTTATTATTGCCTACAAAGGAGCAGCTACTACTGTATAATTAGATTTCTTCGTACAATAATTATTAAATATTAAAATCAATATTATTTTATTAATTTAAATAAGAAGCACTACTTTTAAATATAATCAATTTAATTAAAATTTTCAGAAAAAAACATGGAAAATTTTAATCATAGTGAAATTTTATAGAAAAAGTGAACACTACCCAAAAATCAAAAGCAATTCCATATAAATATAATATATTATAAATATAATATATTATAAATATAATATATATATATATATATACATATTTATATAATATTTTAACGATTCTGTGCTAAATACTTTTTTCATACATGTAAATTTTTCTGATAACTTTTTAATTCATAAGCTTATATCAATTATATTTCCTATTTATTGTATTTTTTGACTTTTTTATTCTTATTTTCTACCAGGAAATCATTTCTGTAGTCGAAACTTTTAAAATTTCTTGCGGTTTCATTAGTGTATATTTCAATTAAAATACTTTCATCAATGTAGTAGTTAATCATTATAACACAAATCACAATTCGTAATTGATGAAAAGTAATTTAATTGCCAATTTCAACCTATAGAAATTTGAACAAAAATATGTTCGCAAATTGAAATCAATTTATACTTCAATTATGAATAATATTGTCTGTATATTTACATAAACTTGCCTGAAAATTAAACTGATACGTTTGGATTAAAGTGGAAAGTATAATACGCTGCTAATCAGTATATGCAGAATTCCAGAATTAAATTATTATTTCGGCGAAAAGTAAAGTTTTGTATAAAATTAAACTTAAAATATATTTAGTCATGGAACTATTTCATGCTCTAGTGGAAAAAAGTGCATATGTGCTTCTATAAAAATATTAATTACATTTGTTTTTTTTCTTTCTTTCCAGAAAATATTTTATTTTACCACTAAATTTTTTTTCTTTGAAATCTACTGTTACAGTAAAGAAATATTTATAATTAAAATGACACAATAAGACACTATATTTACTTTTCATGAAATAAAAAATGCATATATATATATATATATATATATATGTATATAATGTAAACAAATTAATTCGGTGCCTTTTTTTATAGAAAATGAATGTTTATAAAAAAATGGAATACTTTTCAATCCTCACAACATCCCCAATTATTTTGTACTACTTTACTCCATCTATTGAGTGACTGACGAATCTCTTGTCACAGAAGATGGCAGCTTTGACTCGATGAAGTTGTAATGCATTTTTGGACCTCTTTCATTCTTTTAGATTTTTTGCATATTTTGTGAATCACATCACTTTCTCCCAAAAATGAACAAATCATTCCTGTGATTTCAGTAGCATTTTTTTCAACTTAAATACGAAAACTATGCAATGCCTAATATAATGCATTTCGAATATCATACAATCGTGTTTACTACTGTTTTGTGAAGTTATTCTAACAGCTTAGCTCAGTATATAATGGTTTTAAATGTTAACGTTGGCACTTCAAAATTCTAATCAGCAAAAAAATATTTTAATTTTAAAGAGAGTTATAATTGAGTCAATTTAAAGGAAACGAATTATATTTTACAAATAATACACACACTCGCGCACGCCCACACACACACATATGTATAATCGTATATATATATATATATATGTATATATATATATATATATATATATATATATATATATATATATATATCGTTATATAAGTTAATTTGATATTTTTGATTAGTGAATAATAACTTTTAGTCAATATTACTAAATTATACAATATTATTTTTAAGTAGGGCTTTTTCCAACAATTTTTTTCTTGTAACTAAGTGATCATAGATTTAGAAAAGTTTATTTTAAATCAAAAATGAAGCAAAATATTAATAAATAACTGTTTTTATTTTACACGAGTGTTAAAGTTAATATGTAACAATAAAGTTTTCATTTCTGAAGCTACATTTTCGATAAGGAAACTGATTGAATATCAATAGAAAAATGGCGCAATGACAACAATTCATGTATGCTCTCTACCTCTGTATATATATATATATATTTTCATTTTTTAATATGCTCTTTGTTTTCTATTGAATCAACCATATTGCATTTGTTAAGCAATCTTAGTTCTTTAATCTGAAAATTAGTAAAAGAAATAATTAGACACTCTTATAGGTAACGATGACATTTGTATCAACTCTATGGTTTATAATACAATAGGAAAAATCGTTAAACAATATGAAAAATTTAAGCTAATTTGAAATAAATTTCATTACTACATATTTAAAATTAACCTATCAGACTGTATCATCTTGATATAATATATATTTTAAATCTGAATTTAAAAATAACAATAATATCAATAAATTAAAATAAAAAAGTTAACTTTGAGTTCGAAAAAATAAAACTTACGTGGAAATATATTGTTTTAATAATGAAGAAATATTAATTAATCAAATTTTAAAGTCGAAATTTAAAAGATAAACATATACAAAGCATATTTAAGTAAAATGTCACTTTTTAAATTTGCTATTACAATTTTATTTATTATTTATTAATTGTCGCTAGTTACAAATGTTAATAAATAATTTATTTTTATGAGTGTTATTTATTGCCAACGTTTTTTTTATATACCTCAGAATTTACATTGTCTTAACTGAAACTTAGTTATAAAATAATTTTAGTGCGTTCATGTATTTCCATATATATATATATATATATATATATATATATATATATATATTTATATATATATATATATATATATATATATATATTTATATATATATATATATACATATTGTGATTCTGTCAAATTTATTAGTGAAGTCTTTATAAACAGATTTTAATTCACTTTTTCTGAAGTATTCTTTTTTAATTTATATATACATATATATGTAAAAGTGTTAATGCTCAAGAAGTTAACTTAATAATAAAAATAATTAACTTAAATATGTAATAGTGGAACATGAATATATTATATCAACAAAGTGAAGTTCTAAACTTATCATTTAATAAATTTTATTAAAATGAAATATTTTTTGTAGAAGTATTTAAGTATGCAAAATTGTCTTTGTACACACCTTTTATACTTATGATTCGATTAAAATGAATGAGTAGTTAAAATGATATAAAAATAAAAGGGTAATGCCATAAATTTCAAAACTTATTTGAAAGAATTTTTAAACAAGGCTGCCATATATTTTATTCATAGAATTTATATTTTCCTTCCATTATGTACGAGTAAAAATTAGTAAAGGATAAATTGGGATACATAATTTCACTATATTAAAGAAAAATGTCATTTATTTATATTATAAATTAAATTTAGAAATATTCATTTAAAATGCAAAATAGTAAAATATGTAAAGTATGAAAGAGTACATACTGACATACGGTGTTTCAAATGACGCATACCGACTATATATTTACAAACACTGACATTTATGTATACAGACTTCTAAACTATAATATAGCATGATATATGTATGCATATATATATATATATATATATATATATATATATATACATATATATATATATATATAGAGAGAGAAAATGAGAGAGACAGATAGATAGAAGGATTACGCAATTAAAAAAAGCAGCGTTTGTGTCAAATGAGTTAAATAAATAATCAGATTATAGGTTCCATTACAGACAAAAGAAAATAATAAGAAACCGTGTGTTAAATTATAATTTAGTCGATAGCTATCTTTATTTTTAGACTCTTTAAATAAATAAATTCTGTTTATCCTAAATAAGATCAACCAAATGCAGATAATTGTACACAGTTTTGTTATCATAAAAATATATTTAAAATATATAACTCCCCTCAAGATCAGTTTTAATAAGTACAATTAAATAAAAAAATATTCACTTATTTAAAATGTTTTTAGTGTATTATTATATTTTACGAGTATTGTGTTTATCTTGTTATATATATATATATATATATATATATATATAGACGTAAATTGTAAAATGTAAGAGAATAGAGAACTTGTTCTAACTCGTGAAAAACTACTTTTAATGAGTTTTAAGAGCTTACCCGCTAGTAGAAAAATTTCCATTACAGATAAGTTGCTGTTACGATGAAAGAGTTGAAAAAGACTCGTGTTTAGTGCATTGTCTATTTTTTACTTATACTTTCTGTCGTCCAATTTGTAAACTCTTAATTGCTAACCGTATCTTTGTTAATACTCGGTACTTGAAATTTTATTTCACTAAGAAAAATATTTCAAACTAAAAACATTTAATTTATTTTCTAGTGTCCATGAAATGTAAATTTATGTCGTATAAAAAATGTAATTAAGCTTATTTCTAATACCCACAAAAACATACAGACACACACACTCGTATATATATATATATATATATATATATATATATATATATATATATATATATATATCGTATTCTACAGAAAACATATAAAAGCAATAAAAACGAACTTTACAACTGAATGAAATTAGTAATTTCCTCATAAAATTTTTATATTTTGCAATTTATTGTCATTCCGGATCAGAAACAATAATAATTTTCCTTTTGAATGAAATTGTTATTAATTTTTATATATAAAAAAATAATTAAACAAAGTATTTTTATAAAATAATATTATTGATTATTAAAATAAATATAATTTAATGACATCGTTTTTAATAAACACATTTAGTTTGTTTGAATAAATACATTTATATTATAATAGTACTTATTATTTTTCAACATCACATAAATAGTCATAATTTTATAAGATCATAACATAAATCAAATATTAAATATTCTAGATATATGTTTGGTATTCAAAATAACTACTTATTTTTTGTATAATAATAATATTTATTCTGCATTTAAATTTAAAATAATAGAAAAACATTTTGGTTGCATATAAATATATATATTATATTATATATATATATATATATATATATATATATATATATATATATATACATATGTATATTTATATATATATATACGAGGTGTGATCAAAAAGTAACGAGAATTTTTAAATTTCGCGGATTTGAAGAGTCCGTTTGTCAAAATTTTTTTTTATTATGTTGATACACATGTCCCTAAAGTATAAAAAAATTTTCAGCTATTTTCATTGTTTACTTTTTAAGTGGCAGCCGCTAAGGTAAGACGTGTTTTTTGAGCTCGGCGATTTTTGTTCATTAAAAAAAATGGATCAAAGAATTTGTATTAAGTTTTACGTAAAAAATGAAACAAAGTGCAACAAAGTGTGTGAAATGTTAAGAAAGGCCTATGGTGACTCTACTATGAGTAAACCAAGAATTTATGAGTGGTATAAACGTTTTTCAGACGGTCGTGAAAGCGTCGAACATGATGATCGTTCTGGGCGCCCTAACATCAATTAATGAGGATAACGTCGAGGAAGTTAAGCAAATGATTTTAAAAGATCGACGAATCTCTATCAGAGAAGTCGCTGATGATATTGGTATATCATATGGATCATGTCAAGCAATTTTCACTGACGTTTTAGGCATGACACGTGTGGCAGCCAAATTCGTCCCAAAATTGTTGAATTTTGATCAAAAACAACATCGGTAGATGTCTCCGAAGAATTGCTAAATAAAGCCAATTACGATCAAGAATTTATGAATTGCATCATATCTGGTGACGAAACATGGGTTTATGGGTATGACGTTGAAACCAAGGCACAATCATCGCAATGGAAGCTGCCTGGTGAGCCAAGACCGAAAAAAATTCGTCAAGTTCGATCAAAAGTGAAGGTTCTTCTCACTGTTTTTTTTTGATTCGAAGGGCATAGTGCATCATGAATTCCTACCAGAAGGTCGCACTGTCAATAAAGAATACTACTTGGAAGTTATGCGCCGTTCACGCGAATCAATTCGACGAAAACGACCGGTATTGTGGCAAAACAATTCGTGAAAACTGCATCACGATAACGCTCCCTCTCACACCTCGTTAGTTGTGTGTGAATTTTTGGCAAAAAATAATACTATTGTGATACCTCAGGCACCATATTCACCGGACATGGCACCCTGTGACTTTTTTTTGTTCCCAAGGTTGAAAAAAATATTGAAAGGACGACGTTTTGATACCATTGATGAGATAAAAGAGGAATTGCTGAAGGAGCTAAAAGCTATATTAAAAAGTGAGTTTGAAAAGTGCTTTGAAGACTGGAAAAAGCGTTGGCAAAAATGTATCATGTCAGGGGGGGATTACTCTGAAGGGGACAAATTCAAAATTGAAGAAGAAATGAATAGTTTTTGAGAAAAAAAATAATTCTCGTTACTTTTTGACCACACCTCGTATATATATATATATATATATTTATATATATATATATACAGCTGCATATATAAATAAGGTAAACAGATTTTCGAAAAGCATAATCAATACATCTGCGATTCAAAATATTTTTTTATAGGGGAACACATCCAAAAGGTTTTGATACAAAAGAATTATAATTTTACATTAAGAACCTCATTCACAACGATAAGGATATTTTATACCTGCGGTTACCATTCAAAATTTTTCAAAATTAAATCAGTTTTTCTCAATTTCAAAAATTATTAATTTTGGAAAAAATTTCTCCACGATTGCATTGGTTAATTTTAATAAAAATCATACAGTTTAACACTACTCGTTTTAAATAACATTGTATGATAGAAAACTAACAATGTCTTTCTTAATTTTTCTAGGAATGTTAACATTTCTCCATTTAATTAAACATAAAAGAATGTTTACATGCACTTTCCTTATATGAAGTACATTACTTTCTAGCTTTTCATTACTATTCCTTGTAAAAGTATTAATGGAAAACAAAGCATTTGTTTACCAACATGTCTCTTAAATCACTCTTATTCTTTTTAAAAAGGTAATTAAATTTATTTTGGATAGACGCATATTGTTTCATTTTTTACATATTTATTTTTATCGGTATACGTTATAAAACTTTAATTAAATAACGATATATATATATATATATATATATATATATATATATATATATAATTCAATTTAACATTATCATAAAATATGTAGTTATGTGTTAAACAACTGTCTCAATTTTTCAAGAATATTAACATTGGTTAATTTCATTATCCACAAAAAAGTAATAATATGTATATTTTCTTGAATGTAAAATTAATCATTAGGAACAAAAAGTAAAAAAATATTAATGCACATTTTATAATCAATACATATAATTAAAAATTTTGATTTTTACACGTATACATTGTCAAAAATCAAGTATTAGTTGTTATTAAGTACCTGATTTCAATAAGTTTTCCATACGCGTTAAATTATTTGAGTGATAAACAGTTATTGATTCATATTTTTTAATTACTTTGATACAACAAAGTATAAACGCAGTATATGTTTTAAAATTGTTAATAAATAATGATAACAATACACCAATGTAATTTAAATTATTTATTTTGAATTGAATACTGATATGATAAAAAATGATTATGTTTTTTGAATATTTTATCAATTTGGTTCATTTCATTAATAATTAAACATTTTTCCAATACATTTTACTAAATTGAGGTACACTACTTTTTAATTTTTCGTTACTATTCTTTGCAAAAGTGATACATTCAAAAAGAAAGAATCTCGTTTATAACCATATCTCTAAAATAATTTTAATTATTTTTTAAGAACGGTTATTCCAGTAAAGACTTCGGAAATAAAGAACAATCAGGAAAACGAATCACTTATTAGTCTATTTTACTAGTTTCAATTAATATAAAATAAATATAATTGTATAATAATAACAAATATATAAAATAAACTTTTACTTAAATATAATTTATACTTGTTTTTGCTTCAAATTTCAACTTAATAGTTAGTTTGAATTAATCAATGTTTACTTAATAATTACAACAACTGCTTTGCAAGTTCATTTTAGTTTTTTCGGGTTTTTTCCTCATTTCTTTTATTTTCATGTATTTATATTATTGTTATTTTTAAGTTCATTGTTAAAATCTACATTCGAGCATAGTATTTTAAAAGTTGACTTTATTTCTTGATAATCACGGTGATAAATACTGGCAGGCTAATTTTAAATTTGCAGCTGACATTTATTTTAAGTTACTACAATTAACTATGATTTTCTCCGAATAATTAAAATAATAGATAAAATAGAATGTAACTATCTGAGTTACCAATTATAAGTGATAATTGTTTTTATACTAATTTCAATCCAAAACAAAACTAAGAATATGAAAAAAAATGCTATACGCTTATTGTAACGGTATAGAAATTCAGTAACAAAAAGAGACATATTATTATGAGCATAGGTATAGAGTACATGTTTCTACACTGTTACACTTTCACTAAAACTTACTCTTAAGAAACAGTAACTGTGACGAATCCATCATTTTACTATTGATATTTAAAAAATACACTTAGAGCAAATTAAGTCACAGAGCATAACCAAATAAATAAAGTGTATATTAAATATTAATAATACACAATAGTCTAAAGAATTTATGTAAATGTAATAAAAATAGTTAATCCCCCGCAGGCTATAGATATTTTCAACTGTATTGCATAACACCTGCCATTTTAAGATCGGCAATTGAACATACTTTGTTAGGCTTACAAGTCCTTTAGTTCTTTGTTCCAAACTGGTAGCCATCTAAAGAGTTGATCTATTAATCTACCTAATGCCACCTATTGATGTTCAATCATTATGTCTCTGTACAAAGTTACTCAACTATATATTTAGGTAGGACACTAATTATTTTCCAGTTTTATGACTTCCTATATATATCCTGTTCTAAATATCTTGTTGTTTTAATAATTTCCTTTCATTTTTTATCTTAGATTTCTTTTCACATCTTTCAGATAATTTATTTTTAATGTTTCTGCTCTATACATCTTTTTATTTATTTTTTTTTCACGTCAAGAGTTTGTTTCTGTATATTAACGCATTGTAGATTAGAGTTTTAAATGTTCGTTTTATATGTGTTATATGCTTATCTCAAAGCACCAATTTCATTTATCCAAATCGTTTGTTCAAAGAATGTCATTGCTATATCCTGCTTATAATTTAGTTTTCTCTTCCTGTTCTTTTTAACTAAATATTATTCACGAATTGTAATTTTTTCTTTCTACATGTTGTTAAGTGCTTCTTTTTGCATACAAATATTCTATTCAGTTAATATTTAGTTCTCACTCTACAAAAGCCTCTCTTTGTTCTTCAATTTAATATTAAATTATATTGCTTTGACTCATATTATATATATATATGTATATGTATATATATATTTGTATATGTTTATATATATATATATATGAAAATTCAGTAACTACTTGTCCCACCCATATTTAGACATATTCAGTTTCTTTCAGTATACCATATAATACCTATGTGTATTGGCAGATTTTTATATTTTTCAGTACATATTTCAGAGAAACACTAGCCCATAACGATGATAAATTTTACCCATAGCGAAGTATTTTGATCGTTTTTATTTTATTTGCACTAAGATTTTTCTTATTTTTATACTAACGTTCATTTCATGCATTTTCTTCATAGTTTCAATTATTTGTGGGGAATTTTTTCCTTTTTTTGAGTTTCAAATTGAACTTCAATCCGATAGGAAGTTTTAAGCTATTTATAAATTTAACATAATTTTATATATTTACACATTGTTTTTTTGTTTAATATTAATGTAATAAAAATAATTGCCTGTTCACGATTTGTTCCTCTCATTCTGCACTATTTATTTTGTTCATAATCATAGCTTTTAGTTTTTAGTTAATTAATTTGGAAAATTTTATAAAAAATATTACAAATATTTTTCTCTAATTCATTAACGTTTTATTTCCTTATTTATGTAGAGACATATGATTACATTTTGTTTGTAATTGAATATACTAGATATTTTATTTAAAATTAGTGGCTGTAAAAAAATAAATACTAAAAACTAATAAAAAAAAACTAAAAAATGTATATATATATATATATATATAATTCATTGTTAATCTCATAAGTGACCTAATTTTTCTACAACAAATCCATTTAAGGGTATTTTTGATCATACCTCATATATTCAAGACTGGAATGACAAAACTAACTGTCGAAGTATAAACCACTACATGAAAGAACTAATAACAAAAGCCTGACGACACACAAGCGTATCTATGATCTCACAATGACAATGTATTATTGACATTGCAGCCGTCGCTCATCAAAGCAAGCGCTCTGTTTCTTGTATAAGTGTGTGTATGCGTGTATGTTTGCAGTGTATATTTTCATGTATGTGTGTGCATGAGTGCGTTTGTTGTGTCTCTAAGACGGGCGTTCTACTCAGCTCGGCATCTTTGAATTGTGTAACAGGTGACGACGTCGCGTTTCACTGTAGTTTAGATAACAACCACCGAGACATTGTCTGCGACGACCATCGCGGTGTAAATAAGAAGAAGAACGTGGCGCGTACGCGGGCGTTAGAATTGTTTCTGAACGAGATAGGTGTGTGGAGTGCACGTCGCTCGTTCCACGTCTACAAAACATAGAGAGAACATCGCTCTTACTCAGCTTCTGAACGGTTGGTTGGTTCAGAGTGTGCGAACTCCGTCGCGCGGTCGTAAGATAACAGTACAATTAAAATTAATGAAGGTTTCGTTGGTCCGTTGTTAATTTTATGATACGTTCAGCGTTGGCAATTGTATTGTTCGGCGGTTATACATAGATACAGTAAACATTGTTGAAATGGTTTTACTTCTAGGACACATGTTATAATTTTATTTTAATATTCCATACAGATTTATATTATATTAATAATATAAATAGATTTTTATTATCCATATATATATATATATATATATATATATATATATATATATATATATATATATATATATATATATATATATATATATATATATATATATATATATATAGCCATTAATAAGTAAAAAGTATTTAAATTAAAATTTATGTAAATAGTTGATTTGACAAGAACATTCTGTCGCTGTGGCTCAATTCACGTCCACAAATGAATTATTGTTTTTACTTCAGAAACCGCACCAATTTTCAGATCGAAAATATTCAATAGATTATTAATTATTTTTTATTGTTGCTTATACGCATTTAGATGGAATCATCATTTTCAGAGCGCTTTGAGAATGCTAGCGTTATTATCGAAATGCGCATAAGTAATGCGATTCGTATAACCCGTATAACTGCTATAAGCGACTAAAACTTTTAGCGGTGTATGATAAATCGGCATAGAGAAACCAGACATGACTTTTAAGGTAGTTGAATACTGAGGAATTCTCATGGTGGTTAAAATTGATTCCGCCGTTGCACGCTAAATATTACCAGAATTGAAACTTCTACTTGCTGTTCGTTCCTGAAAAGAATTCGTTTAAAATAAAGGTGATTCAATTCAGGCTTCTACATAAAATTATAAAAAGACGCAGAAATAAAAAATAATCATGTTATTTTTTATTTAGTACTTTAATTCAGTTCAATGCAATTATGTGTGAAAGATTACATCATTGAAATGGCCACCGTGGCTTCTGTGGCACGACGCTAATAATGCGCTTATCATAATTTTCGATTACAACGCGGTTCAATACAGGCTCTTTGTCGGCTATTTTGTGCCTTATTTCCTGTTCAGGCTCTGCAATTGTGTTCGGTTTGTTCTTGTAGACTCTACTCTTCAAATAACCCCAAAAAAAATCTAGAGGAGTTAAATCGGATGATCCTAGCGGTCAATTGATGTCGCCGGTTCGTTAGATCAGGCAGCCTGGAAATTTTGTACGTAGTAGCTCGATTGTTTCTGCTGCTGTATGGCTAGTGATACTATATTATTGAAATCAGAGATCCTCGATGTCCATATCTTTAAATTAGTTCAACAAAAAGTTTGTTATCATGCTTTGACAGCGAACGCCATTGACTGAAACAGCGATATTTTCATCATTTTCAAAAAAATACAGGTCAAATACGCTTTTAGACTACATTCCACACCATACAGTCACTTTTAGAGAATGCATTTACTTCTCGTAAATCTCTGCTGGATTTTACAATCCCCAAATTAGGAAATTTTGTTTGTTTGTGTATCCATTGAAGTGAAATTGCCCCTCATCATTAAAGACGATTCTCTTTGAAAAATCAACTCCTTGTTCACACACCCATTTGGCAAATTCACGACACTATTGACGGTCTATAGGCTTAAAATATTACGTTATTTAAATCTTGTAAGCATGTTAATGCAAATCTTTTATCAAAATTTTCTACGTAGTGGAATACGAAAGACTTAATTACTGAGACCGACGACGTATCGATATGCCTGGTCCCTTGGCCACACTTTCACGAACCATGGAAATATACTAGTCCAAGCGACCTGCACGACCATGATGTGTTTTAATATTTTCTAATGTTGAGAGCTCAGAAGGTTGACTTTATATACTAAAATATTCATGTAGAGCGCGGTGTGCACTTCTTCTCAAATGCCTTTTTTTATAATAGGTTACAATAATTTTAACGCAGTGTTCCGTCGTGTATTGCTCCATGATTAATTTTTTACACATTTATACTCCACAAAAGCCACTTTAATATTGACAAATATTTTGACGTTTGAAAAATATTCACCACTGTCATATGGAAACTCACTTTAAATCACTCTTTAAATCAACTAATGGGTCTCGTGACCGACACTCATAAACAAAAATGTAGCAAGACACTTCACACACAATAGTAGATTGCTAAAAATAAAGGCAAAACTATACAAAAATCTGAAATAGAAAGTTCATCTGTTGATTTCTACAAAAGCTCTTTGATTTCGATAAGAAACTAGATTCAGAATTTTCTATTTTAATGCACTTCAGTCCATTTGCACTCTATGGATATACTATGGAAAATGAAATAAGAGTATTGTTTTTGAATGAGTTTATTGTTTCCAATATTAACTTATCTATGTTCAAAACGCTATGAAATTCAAGAAAGCGTAATTTATATCTGCGTTTCCTCCAAAAAATTATTAGTATTATTTTTTAAATTTATTTATTTCTATTTTTTATTTTAATTTTGTTTTCATTAGAAAAATCATTTGTTTTATATAAGCTAGACAATTTTAATAAAGTAATGAAAAATACCATTTTCCAAATTAACGCTTAGGATAATATAAGATATTTTCCCAAACTACCAACGATTGGAAGTTCACTTTGCCGGTCAAAACAATTAAACTGTACTTTAGAATCTTTTTCATAGATTCGATATGAATAATATTCCAAATAAAATTAGCAAAAGTTATTAGAGATTTCATAAATGAATCGAACATTTCCATTTTCATATGTGCAGTTTATAGTCTGTAAAATAAAATATGTATAACTCACATTACTAGAACATATTATATATTATTTTAAAATGGTATCATGAAACAAAAATAATGACCTGAGATATTAAATAAACATTTACCGACATTACCAGTTGGAGGTTTAGTACCGATATTTCCATATAATACAATAAAATAACTTATTCAAGAAAAATGAAACTAAATATCTATCTTAAATTAACTATCTGTCTTAAATTGCTGGTAAGTTTATAAAGTTTTTAAATATACGTTCCCATCGTTTATTCTTTTCATTAATGATCAATTTCTTTATCGTTTGATGAATGTTTTTTTTTCGAGAGCATATATATATATATATATATATATATATATATATTATATTATATATTATTTTATTTGTTTTAATATAAAAAGGATACAGACGTGAGAACTTTCTAACAATCTTAATAATAACCATAGCTGTTTCAAAAATATATACTGTAGATGTTTTCACAATCAGTACATTTGTTACAGCGTAGTGTTGACCAATTATTTTTAAGTGGTAATCCACTTAGACAACTTGTGTCAATAGAGAACTGAAGTTTTAGTTGCCAAGGTTCTATTATATATATATATATATATATAATATATATATATATATATAATATATATATATATATATATATATATATATATATGTATGTATTCGATTTTATCCTTATTAAAAATGTTATCGAGAAAGTAGAATGACATCTGGAACTGATTTATTATACAGATAGTTGTTGAATATTGCTAACGTTGTTTGTTAAATTAAATATATTTTCTTATTAAGATTATACATACTTACGAATGGTAAATATGTGAATATTCAAATAAATGTGAATTGTATACATACGTTATATTTAAAACTTCCACGTATTCCTAAAGAGATTAAAAGTTTAACATGATTTTCTTAAAAAATAATGTTAATATAATTGATACAAGTTTCTTGTTTATTAATTACCTAAGAACACGTAAAAAATAATTCTTTAATTGTTTTCTTCAACTGAATTTTATTAGATTATTGTAAACATATTCTACTATGATCAGTTTTGGCTCTGAAACCGTATTTTCTCTTATTTAGACGATACTCAATTATCAAAGTATGAAGATGTTTGAAGAAAAATATCTGGAAGTAGAATCAATCAGTTTAAAATTACATTTGGCATTTAATGAAATAAATACATTTCTTTTCAAATTTTAAGAATTTAAAAAATAAATTTAAAATAAAATAAAGTTGTTAATACAAAAAATAAATCGGTTTCATTGAAATTAAACTACGCTCTTCATTTTTAATCTATTATTTTGACTACTGATTGAATCGAGTCGTCTCAGTTAATTTAGTTGATACTGAACTCATGTATAGAGATTCTTCTTAAGATGATATACGAGTATTACATATGCGGAATCAGTAAATTCAATTTTGGTTCATTTAATACTTTTCTAATATTTTTACATTATTAATCTTTTTCATTTTACAACACTATTACTCTTATTGGTTGACTTTTACTTCCATGATTTTTGACTCAATTAAAATGGAGATTTTCTACATTTTAATGCCAATCAAATTCAATACTATACGTTGAACCATACAAAATTACTCTGAGATAAGAACCATCTTAATACTTGCTAAGGTAAGCTGTTAAACCAAAGTTGCCATACTATTAATTGTATGACATTTAACTACAATGGATCTCCACAATCTAAACGAATTATATATCGATATTTTCCAAAATCTGCATAATTTCTTATGAAAAATATTATGTTTTATATTTAACTCACATTACCTTTAAGCCGTTAGGATTAAATACTTCACTATATCTAAAGTCGAAGTAAATTAGTTCGATTATATATAAATATATATATATATATAAATGTATATGAATATGTATTTTTTATATTACAATCAACCCATATTATTGAAATCTTAATTACAAAAATGAGTTTACCTATTATACAAACATTTTTTTTATTTCATACAAACCTGTAAATATTCTATACACCAGAATATAACCAATAAAAACATAAACATCATTTTTTCTCCATTCGTAATAATAGACCACGAATACTCTTTTAACAAACTAATGTTTTAAACTTGCCATGTTAAATGTTAATAATTTTAAGTAATTTTATGATATAATACTTCGAGTATAAATAAAATATATTCAGTCGCATCCCTTAAAATTACTTTGTATCTAGCTCAAAACGTATAAAGTAAGAAAAAAATATAAAAAATAAAAGAGATAAGGTAATAAATATCCAAAATTAGAATACAAGAACGCTTAATAAAAAAATACATATTTTCCTCTTAGAATTTATGTTTATTTGTTGAAATTATTCATTTATTATGCGAAAGTTATTTAAATGCAGATTATGATGTATAATAAGAAAAAAATAGAAATACATTGCAAGTTAGTATTTAATTTTTGAAAATTAGAATCATTACTCGTTTATTTATAAAATATAAAAAAAAATAAAAGTTATATCGGAGTACACTGTGGCGTTTCGAACAAATATCATGTTGACTATTCCCACCTCAAATTAAGTCTTACAATAAAAAATATGTGATATATATATATATATATATATACATATATATACATATACATATATATATATACATATATATATATATATATATATATATATATATATATAATGATACGTACATTTACGAGCATAGCGCCAAATATTCTCCTCCTAACATGTGTTTACACATGCACGCATGGCGATTATGTCCAATGTGTTAAATTCAACTTAGAAACGTCCAGTAAAAATTTTACTGTTCGAGTAATCAAGCTGCGACCTTGATCACTCGAACAGTAACTACAGTAAGAGTAGGATAAGATAGGTTTTTGACAATGTCAGAAGTATCCAAATTTGAGTATCGTGCGGTAATAAAGTTTCTGACAAAAGAAGAGATCATACCGCATCGGGTTATAGGGGGAAGTTTCCCCCTTATATTCCACGGTAAAAAAATGGTCTAAAAGATTTCGGATGGGAGAAGAATCACTGAATCAAGTCTCGTTTACCCTGTGAAAATGCTCAGATGTTCGATTCTGATGTATTTTTCAAAGACCTGGTACTCAGTGATCTGCGCTTAAAAGTGAAAGAATTGTCAGAAATCTCCAGTCTTTCACAAAAATCTTTCGGCGAATTCTCCATGATCATTTAGGTATGAATAAGGTCAATGCAAGATGGTCACGTTTATTTTTAGAACTCTCTGAGTCAGGTACAAATGCACTAATCGAGTCCATTATAACAGGGAATGAAACTACGATCCTTTACTATGATCCTATATCTAAAAGAGCATCTATTGAATATAAGCAAGAAGATAATCCACTCCCAAAAAAAACCAAGGTGTCTCAATTCACAAAAAAGATCATGGCCAAAACTTTTTGAGTTTGCAACGGGATTTTATTAATAGGTTTCAAAGAGCGCAATATTACTATTAATGGCCCATATTGTGCAATATTGTTGCATACATTGTGGAATAATATTCAAGAAAACAGCGTGGAAATTTAAAATTCAAAAGGAATGGCGCTTGTTACACGAAAGTCCACCAGTTCAATCCGCTATTGTTTCTCAAGACGCTATTCTGAAGTGTGACTTACAAGAACTTAATGACCCACCCTACAATACATGGCCCCTAGAAAATATTACCTGTTTGGTAATTTAAACAAAGATTTATGTGGACATCGTTTTAATTAGAACAATGAGCTCAAAACAACTGTAGATCATTTTAATATGAAAACGGATGATTATTTTTGTAAGAGTATAGAATAGCTTGTTAAGCGCCATAAGAAATATATTAAAATTAAGGGGATTATATAGAAAAATATTAAACCATGCTTTTTTTAATTTAAATTCATTTCTGTCTAGGAGGAAAATATTAGGCGCTACTCTCATGTATATATATATATATATATATAATATGTATATATGGAAAGAGAGAGAAAGGGAAAGAAGAAGAAAATAGATGTTGATTCTTTTTTTTTAGTTATTCAAGTTTCCTTTTGAAGATAAATTTTTTTGAACGAATCACAAAATGAACCTACTGACTTAATAATTTAAAATAATTATATTTAGATTTTATCGCATTTACTGTTTTAAGGTTCAACTCTTCAAGCTTATAAATTTGATGTTCAATTACTTGAATTAATTATTAATTTTAATTAATTTCTTAAGCTTTTACTTCAAGGAAAAATTCAATTTCTGATTGGTTTTTTTGTATATCAATCAATTTCTTATATCAAAACAATTTTCAAGTTATTTAAATGAATATGTGTTGTTTAAAAAACGTTTCATTTAGATGAACCGTTTTTATTTTAAGGTAAAGTCACCCTTAATCCTTTGCTTCAGAAAATAATGTTATATATAATTCTTTCTAGCAATATATTTACACAAAAAAATGAACAGAAAGAAACTAATTCCAAAGAGAAAGAAAAACACAAAAAAAGGAAAGTACACAGAAAACCGTCACAAAACTACTGTACTAACTTCGACTCTAAATTAAGCACTAACATCTTGAATACATTACGCCAGCTGCTAAACTAAACATGTTCGTAGTTCATATTGTGTTTGTTGGAAACAAGAAGTTATATAAATAAAAAAACTTATCCAATTTTTGAACCCGCATTTTGTAACTAAGTATGTTCTTTCTCTCTCTCTTTTTCTTTATATATATGACATAAAATTCACTTAAACAATAAAACAAATAATATAAAAAGACCCCACCTCATAAATATACGGAGCTTTTCGTGCAACTCATTTCTCGTTTCTGTGTAACAAACGATCATGAAAAGTTTTCTAACATCACAGTTATAGAACTGAACGAACGAATTGATAGAGAAGGAAGGAGCTAACATTGTGAAAACATCTATAATTCTGAATAAAGAAAGGGGATGGAAAAATTAAATGCGCACAATTTGTGTACAGCGACCGCGCCTTTATACTTTAGCAAAAGCGCATATTTCATAACTAGATATTTTATGCACTCATGCATATTTATTCAAGTCTGTGTATACCTACTATGTTCGAAAAAGCCTGAATGCATTAGATTTTTATTACTTTTTTATTGTTATTATTATTAATAATCTCAGTTGAAAGCTACGATTACATTTAGACGATTGAATTCATTACAAAGTAATTTATGCGATTTTGACTGTGACCATTCTGTCACGTTGGTGTAAAGGTATTCAATAATTTTATTTTTTTTTAATATATACATCATATTTTCATAAATAATATCTAAAAATAAACTTTAATGTATATGGAATGATTTTCTTTCAAATACGCTTTTATTAAATTAATAAACTAAAAATGTTCGTTTCTAACTTCAGCGTTCATTTTGAACATTTCTATTTATCAGCTAAGAAAATTAAAATACAAGTAAGTATTAAAATAAAGGAAGTAATAAAAAGTTTCAATATCAAGCATTTTGTAAAAAAACTCATGTTAACAAAACTAAAGTTTGTCATAGAATGGTATTAAATTCAGATCTGAATATGAATTCTAGAAGCTTTTTAATTTCAATTTCCGTATTTTTAAAATCTATTATCAAACTATCGAATAGTAAAAATTATTTTTTTGAAAAATTTAATATATTATTTTTTTCTCAAGTATTCGAGGTTTCGATCGTGTTTTCTCTTATTACCATGATGTTGCTCACCGTACCTGGAGGTGCGAGAACTTGGCAACAAACTTTTTCTTTTACTATTGGGTTTTTGTTGTTGTTGATGTTATTTTTTTCAAATAATAAACATTTGGGGAAAGTTTCAAAAAACTCAGATAAACCTTACTTCAAAAAATAAATACCTCTCACCCTTTCACGTAAAACTTCCCCTTTCTCTTGGTGCCCCTTTACAATGTTTTGGTTCGCTGCCGACGTGACGTCGTCAGCAACGTTTGTTGCGGGCTCCGTGAAGCAGCATGGTTGCACGAACTGGTTCTTTTGGTGGTGTTGTCAGACTCTGTTATCAAGTGGTATAACCATCGCAGCTGGCAGCCGCTCAATTAACGGATTACCGAGCGGCTTTCTAGTGTAAAATTTCCAGCTGGTGTCATGAATAAAGTCCACAACAGTGCTTATTTTAGCTTCATCATGGAGCTTTTCCGTAGAGTAATTCGACTATTTGTTGTCCTCCATCCTCATGTTCTTATTTTGAAACCTCTGTAATTTTAGTATGTTCGTTCTGGGGGTGTTCCGACAAATTGGTGAGGCGTACGTCATGGTCGATCTGATAGTTTGTAAAGTGTCAGTTTATTGTTTACATTCAGACCGCCGTGCCTGGTCATGAAAAAATAACATTGTGCCAGTGCGCTGTACGTCTTCTTGCGTGCACATGTAACATGTTTGTTATACATCAACTTCCTATCGATGTGCACGCCTAATTGTTTGACGGAATTCTTTCAAGGGATTTCGACCCCATCTTTATTCAGACGCCCTGAGTCCTTTTTCCATTCTCTGGAGAAGATGATTCTCTCCGTCTTCGATGTGTTTATTTGTATTTTACATATTTTGAAGTAAGATTTTCTTCTAATTTTTCAGATGTCTTCAAGGCTAGGTTTGATTATTTTTTTCCAAATTATTATTTAAAGATGTACGATAATTGTTTTTATTCAACCAAGGAATTTTTGGGTTAACGTTATTCTTTTTCTTCTTTCATGAAGATTTTATAAAATCGTTAGCTTGACTATTCCACGACTTAATTTCACAAACATGAAAAGCATTGACAAATAACATTAATTAAATTCCATCAAACACAGTTTTAAATAGTGGAATGAATTAATCCATTGTCAATTTACCATATAAATTTTTTCTATGCCACTTTTAACTACTTGTCTAACTTTCCGTATTTGATATTACTAACTTCTTACCGAAATTAATTTACATGTATGTAATTCGGGAATAGTAATCTTTGATATTGCAGTCTTTATTTGTCGATATTTTTATTAAATGAAAAAAAAATATATTGAAAACTGTGTAAGAGCAAACGTGCATTTAATTAGCCGTATTGTTATATCAACTCAATCTGATAGAGGCGTTAGTGTTATATGACGCAGCTTTTACGTGAGAGTTTTAGGTGTTATAATCAATGGTATTTGATAAAAGTGAAGTTTTTAATATTTTATAAAAAGAAGTGAAAGTTATTTCCTCGATCCATTTATTTTTTTATTATATACGATAGTTATTTGAAACGAAACTATCTTTCTAATCAAACATTTGTTCATCAACTTTTATGTTAGACAAATTGGTCATCAATTAAATAAGCATTAACAATTTTTTAATTGTAATAACAAAACTAATTATAAATAATTATATTTATTCAATAACTCTATAAAACCATTTAGTTTAATTTCAGAACTTTTCATATAATCAACTAAAGTACACATTTAATAATCACCACAAAATAAGTGATATCATTATACATAATGCTTGTATATAAACGTGTGTGTTAGATTTGTAGAATAAAACTTCCTCAGAAGTCGAATGACACTGGCCGTTATCTGAAACTACTTCAAAAACAACTGTATTATCTTTATTAGGTTCGTTTCACTAATAATGTTATCTTTAATTATTTCGTTGATACACGTTTATGGTGAAAGTTTTTCCGTAACAGCTTTACGTTAATTATATCTATTAGTGTTTTAACTCCTGTGTAAGATTACTTTTGATATTAGCAAATGAATAAACGTATTATAAATTACACAAAGGATGCCAAAAGTCTGTGATCTGTTTGATATTTGGAAAATATTTTTTAAGCTACGTTTTCGTTAATCATGTACTATAGTTAAATAAAGTATTGTGTCTTTCCAACTTGTTAATATTTCATACTTGATAGCTTCCAATATTTACAATTTTTTAATTTTGTTTAAAAAAAGCTTTTATATATGATGTTCGTCATTTTTCGCCATGAAAATAAATATGTATATATATATATACTCGTATATACATACATGTTAACATTGTTTACTAAATTGTATGCAAAATACATAGTTTGATATAAAATACCCAGTAAGGCATTTTATTGCAATGTTAAATGTATTCTTTTATATTTCGAAGTAATTTTTGTTTTTTCTTTGCATAGTTTTTTTTCAACGAAATATTATTAATTAATTAATCATAAAAATTCAATAATCACTTACAGTATATTCCAACTATTTTGACATAAAATCACAATATTTCTCCCTCTCTCTCTATTATATATATATATATATAAATATATGTATATATATATATATATATATATATATTATGTATATATATATATATATATATATATATATATATATATCGTATATTTCGGCATATGAGGCGACCCTTTAAGCCCAAAAAATTCTTAAAAAATAGGGAGTCATCTTATACTCCCAATACAAAAATAGACAATTTAAAATAACATAAAGAATTTATTGTGCTTATATAGAAACCAAATTCTTTATTTAAAAAAATACTTACACACACACACACATATATATATATATATATATATATATATATATATGTATAACATAAATTCATTGAATAGTTCATTTTAAATAAAACAATCTACAAATAAAGTACATAGCTATAACCTTTCTAGATACAGGAGGCCGTACATGATGTTTAAATATACAGTATGTCAAAACAAGGCGATTCTCTGAAAAATGTAATTCCTGTAATTTCGATTTTGGACATAAAATTGTATTATAACATGTGAAAGAGGTGTACCATTTAGGATTAGGATTTTATACGACAATGAAATATGATAAATGTATAAATTTTATGGTAACATGCCGACCTCGCCTTATACATAGGTCGCTTTATACGCCATGATATACAGTATATATGTATGTATGTATGAATGAATGTATTTATATATATATATAATTTCATACTAATTTTTTTTACAATAGATCAAAAATTCCAACGAATAACTTGAATTTTTGATATAAATAGATGCTTTTCTTATTCTAACCACACTTTCATTCTAATTTTTAACATTTTCCGCATTTACGCTGTTAAGTATATCTTATTATTACTTCTATATCTTTTACTCGATTATCAAGTATTAATGATGAATACAAATATACGTTTTTGTGTTTAATTATTATATCCTAAACATTTCTAAAAATTAATAAAATTTAATCAATGCCAATTTTAAAATATCAGCTTGTTAATAAAATAAATTCGGCGTCCATTTTTAGGTAAATCACACAAACTATTTTTTATTACTTTATTTCTTAGCTACTTTGGCGAACATAAATATTAGAGACAACGGATGAATTAATTAGAATATTTTTTGGAATATGTGAATTATTTTCTTTATTAAAATATCTACAGTTCAGACTGGGTAATATATCATATATATATATATATATATATATATATATATATATAATAGAACTAATTTATAACGACTTCAAATATAAGGATTATCAGGTTATAGGGACCAAATTAAAGAAACAATAAATTAAAAATAAAAAAAAATGATTTTTTCATAATAACTAAAGTATTTTTTTTCAATCTTAGTATATAAATTGCTCTAATTGTATTGACTTATTGTATTTGTGCAACGTAAAATAGAAAATATGTCAATTTTTGTTTAATATCTTATCTGATATCATTGACGTCAAAATATAGAAGAAGCTATTTTGAAGCAGCTTAAAAAATAAATAACCAAAAGTATAGCAATAAAAACGAAGGTGTTGCAATTGAAAAGAGTTACATTTGTTACATGTCAATGAATCAAGATGGTATTTACTGACTCCGCATACGTAGGGGTACCGTATTAAGAAAAATATCTGGACAAGATTTCAGTATCAAACAAACTAACAAGAACAACTGGAGATAATCAGTAGTCAAAATAACAGAAATATTCAAGCAAGTGAATAATTTAATACTGATTAAAGCATTCTATTCTTGAAATTTACATATTTATGATAAACTTTAAACCTCAAGTAAACAGTGTTTCCGTTTGAAAACAGTCATTTCATGCTCGATACATTGAATTTAATTTAAAAAAGAGAATTAAAGAATATATTTTTATTTATTTTTTTTTGAGTACAATAAATAGTAAATAGCAAACAGCGGTATTCTTGTGTTGCAAACGTATTAGTTTTATAATAATTTAACAACAGACATTAACACAGATTCTTTTATCCGAAACAAAATAATTAAGTTAAATACAATTAAGAATAATAAAAGAGTGTAATTTGCTTTTTAATTTAAGTCATGTAACTAAATCATATGTTATGCTGATTTTAGTATTTGTGAATTTGTACATGCCTGATTGTATTTGGGTTATTATAGAATATTTTCAATATTTAGACGTATTTTAAAATACTAACTAAACACCCATTTTTGTATTAACAGATGCTATATGGAAATTAGCTCATACCTTAGTAATATTTAAATTGAAAATAATTTTTTAAATTTTAAGATTAATTTTAATAACATTTAGAAACAGACATTATTAAAAAATGTCTGATTTGTTTTGTTGTTTAATTATTTTAATATAAAGTGTTTGAATAATGTATTTTTCTTCATGATAATAAATATTATAGTAATAAAACGAAAGTCTAAGAAACAGCTCAATTAATTTAAAACAACTAAAAAATTATTTGAAAATCAGTTCTCTAAAATATAATTCTTTAAAAAATAATTCTTAGAAAGACGATTTATTGAAAGAAATTTATTTGTATTGCAACTTTTTAAAAATATACTTTTCCTGTTTATATATATATACGTGGAGTTCACTGATCTAAAAAGGTCAAATCTTGAAAGGACTAGACATGTTAGGCCATTAAAATTCCAAGACGTAATTTATGAACCTTTTATGCAAAAATGTCATATTCTAGGCTTATTATTTTTGAGTTACGAATGTTCATGTAGAAACATGTTGAAGTATGTTCTTTTACATTACAGGGACGCATGAATCGAAACCTGTATTATATTTCTAACATGAAATATATTTACATGCTCGTTTAATTTTTGTATAATCACCTGTATTCTATTTGTAGTATAAAAAACAAAGGTTGGTGGTCTCATACTGTCTAGTTATAGGTAACCGTCAATATCTAGCAGTGTCATAAGTCAAAAGTTGTCAATAAATAATTATTTAAGATTTTAAAGTGCGTCGATAACTATTACTATTTGTTCTCGGATACAAATAATAACTGTAACACCTTAAATTATACACTTAGTTTTAAATTATCCCTCACTTAAACATAAATAAATGGCCCTTATTTAAACCTTATATGTGGTAAATCGCCTAAAACTTTAATTTAATTATAAAACATAATAGGAACTAAAACTATTATACTGAATAAATAAAAATATGGCAAATAATATAAATATGATAAAATATGCTAAAGTAGCAAGATAGACCTAAGGACTTGAATTTGAAATACTGTGATCATATATTAGTATTTAGAGATTTTGTGGTCATGCACGTTGCACAATGCAGATGAATCATACAGTATACTGCAAAATCAGTAGGAATAAATATTAATCAAATTGGAAAATTAGTTTCCTTCGCAAATTCCGGAGCTCATCGCCGAACGTCGAAATCGTCACCGAGGATATCAACGATTTCGTTAGGTAGTTAAAGTCAAATCATAACGTTTTCATAACATATATCATTTGTTAAAACATGAGAGAGTAATAGAATAATGTCAAAGTTCTTACGTATCGGTCAGATTTCATGTTTTATAATAAACATATAGATGAATCTGATATGACCAATTCTTAGTCTTATGAAGACAACCACAACATATATTTTGGTTGGATGGATATCTTATAGGTACGAATTGATGAGTTTAAATCAACTAGAGAAAAATACAAGAGGCTAATGAGAATATTATCCTCTCAGATTTTTTAAATGATTAAATAATAAAATTGAATCTTAATTTGTTCTAATAATTTAAAAAAAAATATTTATTCTCATATATATATATATATATATATATATATATATATATATATATATATATAATGGATTACATTCAGTTGGTGAAGAAAGTAATAGCCTGTTAAATGAATACTAAATACCAGTATTTCTTGGATTTTATATTATGAAATGGTATTCGATTCTACTACCACCTCATCGATCATATCTGCATTGCAGAAACAACACATAGAGGACAAATACATCGAGTTGATATATAACAAGGTTATTAGATAACATGGTTATAAGATGTTATATAACATAGTTCTTATATAACATCTACTGGAATACAACCTTGAGGTTGAAGCTACAGCATGAAACAAAAAAACGAATGATATAAGACAGGGACATGCAATTTTGTCAAAATTAATTACTGCAGCCTTAAAAGAAGTATTGAACTCACTTTATAGGAAGGAGAAAGGAATCAGATAAAGAGCAAAAAATAAATGATCTCCGGTTTTCTGATGATATCGTTATCTTCGCACGTACTCCAGAAGTGCTACAAAAGAGGATAGAAGAATTAAATGATGCCAATCAAATATTTGACCTAAACATAAATCACTCAAAAACAAAATTGTCGTTCAATGCACTAATCTACTTGAAGAAAATTGAAATAAAAGGAACAGAAATAGAAGAAGTTACGAAGTAAGTTTATCTACGCCGGGTTATCAACAAAGATGTATCATTCATTGAAGAAGTAAACAGGAGAAGAAAAATTGAATGAAGTTCATTTGTACGAAACGCCTTGATATTTAAATCAAGAATCCGACTCTGTTTGAAGAAAAAAGTATTTGATCAATGTATACTTATGTATACTTAAGACAATGTATACTTAACAATGTATACTTAAGTCCTTACCCACGGCAGCGAAACATGTTTACTTAACGCCAGAATCATTCCAATACTCGAAACAATACAAAAAAAATTGGAAAGATGCATACTAGGAATAACAAGAATAGATAAGAAAAGAAAAGAATAGAAAGGGTACGAAAACAATCAGGAGTCACAGATGTAATAAGAAGAGTAAAGAATATGAAATGGAAATGGATGGAGCATTTTGCAAGACGAAAAGTCTACCGATGGACAACAGAAATTGTTAAATAAGAACCAAGGAATATAACAAGACGAAGAAAGAGACCAGTGAACAGGTGGGATAAGGAAATTAAAATTTTTATTGGAAATTAGTGGAAAAGAGAGACAAAATCAAATTCAATCGTACAAAATGGAAAATCATGGAAGAGACCTTTATCGAGCAGTGGATTGACAATGGCTGATGATATATATATATATATATATATATATATATATATATATATATATATATATATATTAAATGTATGTACATATATATATATATATATATATATATATATATATAAATATATATGTATACATATGTGTGTGTATGTGTATATGTGTATATGTATGTGTGTGTATTCATATGTATCTTATTTTCGTTAACCTTTCCTTATACACATTGCAAGAATCTGCATATTAAGTTAAATTAGGTCACATCTGACCAATTCAATTCACACCAGGTCAGTTTTAAATAGAAATAGTGACATATTATATATATATATATATATATATATATATATATATATATATATATATATATATATGTACACAGAGAGAGATAAATATTTATGTATTGTAATAAGATATGATTTACAACCAGGTTTTTAAATTTTATAAATATCATCGACGGTTTATAATTTTTAAGCAAAGTTTAAGAACTAAAAGAAAAAATTTTAAAAAAATTCCAGTTATATAATAAAGTGCTGAAAAAAAATTTTATGTGTCTGTATATATATATACATAAAATAATTAAAAGTTAATTAAAATTGCTTATAAACTCATCTAATTTTTTTTATAAATAAAAGGAATCCATTTGATCTCGTTTCATTCTGTACGATGTGAAAAAAATTAATTAAATTAAAAGATTCATGTTAAAAATTAATTTTATTAAATTCGTCGTAATTACTTCTTCTCGCTATATTTAGCATCAAGTACAATTCTTTGTTTTCTTTTTAAAAAATACAACTTGAAAAAATATTTCACCTTTTTTTCATTTATTAGCATACCTTATAAGAACATCTCCTTTAAAAAATGTACCGGTACTAATAACAAAATAATTGTTGGACATCATTACTTATATACACATTTATATATATACATACATATATATATATATATATATATATATATATATATATATATATTCTTTAGTTTAAGACGGCATCACAACATTTACCAACTGAAAGGGAAGCCAATATAAAAATATTTTTATAAAAGAATCCAACGTCGTTTCAACCAAAAAAAAAGAAAAAAGCGAATTCATTCCGCACAATACAAAGAACGGACTGCGTCTTTACGGTGGCGGCGTTCGTTTTTTCTAGATATAGTGTATAAAGTGTGTAGTGTAATATAGTAGAATATAGTATAACCAGAATATCATCCAACAGTGGATGATGATGTACGTGGATGGTCTGTTCGGTGGTTGGTACTGTCAGCTACCACCGTTACAGTTTCTCCGGTACGCTGCTTAAGAAATGAATAAGAGGGTGAATCCGGTAGAGATACGTATTCTGATGATCCGTACCACGTGGGGGATAAATAATGTGAAGCGTGCTCTTTGTGAAGATTGATATCTGCGTGGCCTACTTTCGCTTGATTTAGTTCAATTCTACTATGTAATAGATATATTTTGCCTAACAACTGAAAACTTTTTTGTACATTTTAAAAATATTTTTGAACCTCTGAACACAATTCGTTTAATTTTAAAAATACAATATTATGTGCATTTTGAAAATAAAAAGAATATAGAAAATTTAAATTGACACGTTTATAATTCATCTACGTAGTTTTTTTATTGATCATACTTTTGTAAGTAATTTGATAATAGGGAAAATGTTTGTATAATAATAAAATGTTACCTGAAACAAGAAGACAATTATTTTATAGAATTTATTCAGAACAGTAAATTTTATAGCTGCTTACTTTTAATTGATTTAATTGTTTAGTGCTAAATGTCTTACTAATCTTAACAGAAAATATAAATATATTTTAATCACAATATAGTTCTTTCCCTGTGAATAAATTCACTTTCACAAATGAATTATTTTCTAGCTACAAAAACCAAAAAAAAATTTTTCAAACAAAAATTATTAATATATCATTATCGTAAACTTTTGATTCTTTCTTTTCACATTTTAATATCGACGTAAGTAACGAATTAACATCATCCTCTGAGCGCTAAGGTAAAATAAAATCTCACAGAAACTTATTAAAATTGTGACTTTTTTGACATTATTAATTTTTATATACGTATCTTTCCTTAACGCATCCCCGACAACTTTCTCTTTTCTCTAATTTATTTTCATTATACTCTCTATGTATTAATTTATTATTTAGAAAACGTGACTAATGATGTCATCTTATTAATTGTGTGAAGAACATAAACACACAGATTTAATATACTTTAAATAGTTGATAGGGCCAGATTAATATTCAAATTTCTTAAATAATAAATGAATGCATAAATAATAATATAAAAAATAGTGAGAAAGAATACAGTGAGTTATTGAAAATCCACAAAAGAGCACCATTTTTTTTAAGAATGATCAACTTGATTAAAAGGTCAAACATAAGGTTGGTAAAGAATGTTGCAAAACCTTATTCTTTCCTTTTTGAATCATGCCTGTCATCTTTTACAATATGACGTCGTCATCGAAATATGTATTAGAATTAATAAAAAATAATCAATATTCAATTACTGAATCTTTTTGAGCACCTTTTTTGTAATTTTTAGAAAAGTGAAAACTTGATCTATAAATGTGAATTTAACTATATTTTGCGATATATTTTAGTCCTCTTACTGAGGCCGTTTTAAGGAAATTTTTCGTTGAATACTTTTATTCTTAGATTAAAAATTATAATTTTTCACCCTCTTCATAAATTAAAAACATACTTCTGATCAAAAATATTGAATAATTAATTATTGATTATTTTTCATTATTCTATTCGTACATTATAATTTTGATAACATTATCCTTAAGTACAGAAAAATTCATATATCTTAGCGTTCTACGTATGATAGATATCACTCACTCACTGAAAATATTAAATAATTATATAGGACTATAATGGAAGCTAAAATTGTACTTATTTTTTTTGAATATAAGAACAAATCCATCTTATGTTTTTTTCACTTAGTGAATCACTTGTTTTATGATTTTCAGATTTAATGTTGGGTTGTAAATTTTCTATTATATAATGATAAGTGTGTGTACCAGTTCCTTAAAAAAATATTATAAGCAAAGTTTTTTTAGTAATGAAGACAAATAGGTGAGAACAAGTTTTTCCTGCAGTTGAGTTCTCATAGCTGAAACACAATAAGCTCGCAGTTTTAATTTATATCGTTAAATACAACCAACTTATTGTAGATAAGTGTTTTTTGTAAGATTTTTTAAGTAACTCATTATAATCGTCATGCGCCTTGGAGCCATTTAGATAAAAATGTCAGGACTTTTTATTCGCGAGCAATAATTTATAAGAAATGATTGTAGAGTTTTCTGATGAAAATATCAGAGATGACAAACGATTAGAAACATTCTAATACGACAAAAGTTCACAGCTTCATACCAGATCATTGAATGTATCCATCAATTTTAAGCGGTGTCAACTATTGATGAATTGTCAATTAATAACTTCCAACTCTAATATAACACATGGTTGCATCATTGTCTCCGATAGCGCATACCAGTGCGTTTTTAGTACAATACGCATGACTACACAGTAAATGAGCTTGTAGATAGATAAACACCTTTGTCGTCATAAAGCACAAATCCTTATGACATTTTGTGTTTCGAACAAAAGAAATGCTCATCTGAACTTTCGCAATCAATTTAGGGAAGCTTCGAATAATTGAAACCAACACATTCATTAATATCTTTAGATTGTGAGGAATGATGTACCAGTATGTTTCTTATTAAATACGCTTTAATTTTTGCATAATCGTATACTAACTTAATATTGATGACATATTGCGAAGTAGAGAATCAAAAAAAGATTTATTGAAGTCACCTTCAACAGATATAAACGACTTGAAAGTTAAATAACGTTCAACTATGTATGCATGTTAAACATGGAAAAAACTTCATTTCGGACTATTATGCAATGATAAAAAATAACAGACAGAGTAAAAATGTAAAAGTAATTAAAGTTCCAAGTGTCAAGGACTGCGGAGTTTTCAACGTTAGAATCGCTATTTAATTAGTTTAGTTGCCATAAAAATAATAAGACTTTATATTTAAAATTGTAAAAGTTTTGAAATATGTGCAAGAAGTCTTCGAATAATGCAAGATACATAAAAAAATCAAACACGTTTGTATGTTTATATATATATATATATATATATATATATATATATATATAATGTATATAATATATACGAGGATGATTTGAAATTTTCGTTGCTTAATTATGAAAGAATATAAACTTGCGTCTTTAAATTACTTTTATTTTTCAATATGGTCCCCCTGAACTTCAATGCACTTCATTCACTGATGCTTCAGTGCTTTTATGCCATCCCGGAAATCTTTTTTTTGGAGGTCCTCAAAATAGCTATTCACTACTGCTATCAGTTCTTCATCTGATGAAAATCGCCTACCACCAAAGATGTTTTATGTTTTGGGAACAGGTGAAAATCTGAGAGAGGCAAATCTGAAAAAAAGACTGGACGGAGACGCAAGTTCTGTTTCAATTCAACGAGTTTTGCCATAGATACAACACTTGTATGGGGACTTGCATTGACTTGATTGAAAATGATTTTTTTCTTTAATAAACCTAGTCTTTTGACAAGAATTATTTGATCAAGATGATCCAAAAGTTTAACATAATACTCTCCCGTTATTGCTTTAGAAGCGTATCAATTAGTAAAATAACTTTATCATTCCAAAAAATTGAAGACAACCTTTCCAGCGGATAAAACTGATTTTGCTTGTTTTGGTGGGGGAGAACCACCATGCTTCCATTGCTTTGATGGCTGTTTTGACTCAGAAATGTAATGATGAATCCAAGTCTTATCTATAGTCACAAAATGCCGGATAAAGTCAGTCGTATCCCTTTTTAATCGATCCAAACTGTCTTGGGAAATGCGTACTCGAATGCATTTATGATCAATTGTCAGTAAATGCGGTGCCCATCTTACCGATAGCTTTTTCATACCTAACTTTTTAGTTAGGATGTGATATACGCGTTCGTCTGAAACACCCACAACTTTATCAATTTCGGATACTTTTAATCACCCATCCTGTAAGACAATATCGTGCACTTTGTGAATGATTTCTTCTCTCCTTGTAGTTTTTGGATGTTCACCATGCAGGTTAACTTTTAAGCTGGCACAGTCATATTTAAATTTACCTGCCCACTTATTTACTGTTATATACGAAGGTGCTCTATCACCCAGTATATTTTTCATCTTATTAAAGATTTCTGTTGGTGTAAAACCTTTTCTGACAAAAAAACTTTATCGCCGCACGATGTTCAACTTTATCCATTTCAACAACGGTACAACAAAAGCTTTATTTAAACTGATGTTTGGAACAAACATCTTGACACATTAATTATAGACGTTGAGGTTATGTATACGATAGGTATCGCTTTGTAATGCGCACAAATATTTAAAATATTACCGCCAATTATAGGTTAGACCGCGAACTTTTCAAATCGCCCTCGTATATACATATATATTATATATACATATATATATATATATATACATATATATATATATACATACATACATATATATATATATATATATATATATATACATTTTCATTTAAAAATTTGAAACTTAAGAAAGATATATAATAAAATTACAAATTATTAATATGGATAATGCAATAATTTACAATTATTTAATTAAATTTTTGTTTTGCAAACCGTTATTTATAATAAAATTAACTTAATTTATCCATATTTCATATTTATTTCTTAAAATTATTCTATTTAATAATTCTATCTCGAAAAGTAAAAAAGAATTATTAATTTTTTAAATTATATTCGTCTATTAATAATACAGTCACTTAAAATTTCAAATAAATTAAAAAGTACTTTTTCACTTTAAATAATAATATTTTTGTTAAAAATTTTTTTATAAAACTTGTCGCGTGAAAATGAATAAGTGACAAACTTACAATAGTTTTATGCAAACACGTCGACTGTAAAAGATTCAAAAACAATAATATTCCATTATTTGCACATCGTACAAAAGACACGAACGTTTCCTTGAATACACAAATAACTATTTGATGTGGAAAAGTTTGCAATGAAAATGACATCCATATGAAACGGCGACAGTCTCAGGTGAACATAAAATAAAGAAAGCTCGAAAACGTTTTTATTACACGTACTATTTCTTTTCGATTGTATTTTGGCGTCAGTAGCAGTCAAACGCGAAGAGACAGTATAATTTTTCTTTTTGTTCTTTTTATATTAAACAATTTGTGATATTTGTGACAAGATTTCAGTTCTTCCTAATATTGTCAGGATAGTATACGGTGTCACAAATATACTAAATGACGTATATTTAGCGACAGTTCTCTTGAAATGGTTTTCTATTTCCTCATAACAGTGTTAATATATGAATATATATATATATATATATATATATATATATATATATATATATATATATATATATATATATATAGTCTTACCATGATTAATGTTGTATCTTAGAATGATATCTTGCTATAACGTCACTGAATAAAGATATGTTTAACCATGGCTTCACTATCAATATAAATGTTAGTTCCCTTGTTACTGCGAGTAAGTCTTATCTGGAATCAATTTAGTGTTATTGAATATTACTATTATTATTGATTAAACCATAAAATTATTCACAGAACTTTAGAGTTATGATTAAAAACAATGAGTATTTACGCAAGGATTTTTAGATAAAATTATGCATTCTCAACTCATAACTATCAAAATTTAAAATAAAGTGGTACAATATATAAAGAAATTAATTAAATTTTATTTTTTACGGCTAATAAAAATAATTTTTCAGTAGAACATTCTTGAAATCTGTAATCAGCCAATTGAATTCTAAACTTAACAAACAAACTTGAAATTCAGTGTGCAGTAAGTAACAAGTCAATTTTATTGGGAGGACAGTAAAATAGTTAATTATGACGACAAATAAAAAAAAATGATAAAAAAAATAAAATTTTGTCTTGTATTCGATTTTCAATATATTTAAGGTGAAAAAATAAGTATTTGGCAAGAAATCCTGAATTATGTTAAATAGTCTAGTCCTATATAATGAAATAGTAAAATAGTCCTATATAATGGTCGAATCCATTGTGCAATTTTCAAGTCTTTTTTGTTTTTGTAGACAGGTTTATAAATAGTTTGAATGTATGATTATCTATCCGGTCTATTGCTAATTCATTTACTTTATTATCTTAAATATATTTTTATATATTACAAAAATAATTAAATGTCATATTTTTTCCAAAAGCTTTACATTTCCCATCGATAATAAATATCGCTACTCTCCTTCGAGTTGCAGAATATTAATTTGATAACGGTTTGATTTTTTAAAATGAAAAAATAACGCAATATAACGACCAATATTAATCCTCAAATATCTAATCGGATATTTTCATCGCGTCTCATTGTGTTTACATATCGATGCCGCACGTTTGATCTCAGCTGGATAAACATCAAAGTCATGTAAAAATAAACTGCAAATAAGTTTTCAAACACGATTACTCGAGCATACGAAATGTGCTTCCGTTCAACCACGTAGCAGTATGTATAAGCGGTCTGGGTCGCACAGGTTCCAGGGTTTTGTTGGTTTATGTACAAAAAACAAACACGTTTTGTCAGGCTAGCAAGACACCAGGTGTGTTGGCATTTATTTGATATCTTTGTAGAAATTTATATATATATATATATATATTTTAAATTACAACAAAGCTGTAGTTTCTTTTTCTTTCAATTATTAAAATTCTTATAACGTTTAAATTTAATTTTTAAATAAACAAATAACATAAAATAATGTTTCTACAATTTAATTATCAATTCACCATACATACCACAACAAAATCTAATAAAAAATGATCAATAAATGATCTGTACTTTAGAATTTCGACAATGTTTTGATCGTCATGGAAATGTGCATAAGTAACATTCAAAAATGATTAATAACCACTTATTGAACATATTTCTTCTCAAATTTTATTTGATTCATTATTTCATATTTTGAATAAACTTTTTTTAACAACACTATATACATTTAATTGAAAACAATTCCGCCGAAAACATCAAACTGTAAATATTATTAGAATGCTGTGAAGACAACGAATTTGTTACGTTTTAGAGTTTCCTGGACGAATTGTATGTATGTAATTGTATTTGATTGATTTTTTGGGTTTTTAGGGCACGTGTGTATGTAATTGTAAGTGTATGGTCTCTTATCATGACCCAACACTGTTTGGTCATAGCAGAAACGCGTTAAACACAATTTCTAAACTTCTTGAAAGATTTAACATACTGTCATGATTTTATAGTTGATGTTTTTTTCAATAAATACATCAAATGAACACTTTATCCACCCTATTAGATTATTGTTATAATTTTTCCATGGAATATCTAGAATTTTTGACGTAGAAGAAAACTATTTTAGTATAGAAGTCGTGTCATAAAGGTATTACTCTTATTGCTATTGCTTTTTCTCGGAATCAAAGTGATGCAGATGCCATCCTCGATAAATATAGATAGGAAGATATGATAACTTGCAGCTTCGTACTACAACAAATTTTAAAGCATTTGGCTTTCGTTTCTCGGGTAAAAATTTATGGCACTTGACTAGCATAAATCTATATAGACTAAAAAATGTATGATATGTGCTACTCCTTTCTTATAAATTCCGAGTTTTGTAGCAATAAATTACTGTGAGCTATCCTGTAGTAATCTTTCATTAAAGAATGAATACGTTGTTAATAAATTAATTTTCTTTCCGTCACAAATCTCTCTAAAAGTGGTTCATTCTTGAAATTGACATTCATAAGATCAAATTTCTTTTTTTCCTTCATCACCTTACTATGGATTTGTTCACATAATGATCATTGTAAACGTTTCTTATTCGTCAATGAATGTTTGTGCATAACATGGTTATAACTATAAGATGGTACGTTGTTTAAATGAATGATATTAATACCTGTTAATAGTCTCATATTTACTCTCACTACATAATTTCCACTACAAATAAGTTGATACAACTACGCAAATTTATACATGATGAATCAGGACACACAATACGTGTATACAAAGCTTGTTGTCCTTTCTTTAAGAAGTTATGAGCTCGCGTGCATAACATAATAGTCTCATTTCCCTCTATTTCTTCTCATTTAGATATAAATTTTATAAATATTTCATATATAACTAAAGGAAATTATATATTTTTTTATATTTTTGTACTTCATAATCAAAAATTTCTATACATATTATTAAATAACTTGTAAATTTAACTCTCGCAAAACATAGGATTGTTCCGAATTTCATGTTTCAATTTCTTCCACTAGACTATATATAAGAATGTATTCAAAATTCTCCAAAATCACTCATTTAAATTTCGGTATTAAAGTAAACAGATGCAAAATTATTGAATATAAATTAATTAAAATACTTTTTATCGTGTTAGTAATCTAGGTTATCATTTTTATTGGAAAATTATTTTTAAATTATTATTCAAACACTAAACCTTAAAATCAGTTCGTCTTGTACGTAATTATCTTAAAAATTATTTTTTCCGTTACAAACTCCAATTTTCATACTTTATATCTTTAAAAGATAACACCACTTGCCAGTTAATTTATTAGTGTTGGTGTTTTCAGAAAACATTAACATAAAACCATTTCAGACCGACAATTAAGATAACAAGTAATTAGTGAATGTTGAAGCCAACACTGTATTTGCCCTATCCATAGAATGTTTATATTATGTACTTAAGGAATAAGTTTACATCATAATAAATGTAATATATATATATATATATATATATATATATATATATATATATATATATATATATATATATATATAACATAAGTAATGAGAAGAGATACAAGAAGAATAGAACATGTGAGAAAACAAACAGAGGTCATAATTAGAAAATTAGGGAATTTGAAATAAAAAAAGTAATGTACTGTAAGATGAGAAAATAATAGGTCGACAATAGTAACTATGGATTGGAAAGTACTAAATATAACATTCCTAAAAATAAAACAATAAATTTGTTAAAGATGCCATTGAGTGTATTCCAAATATATAAAAAAAGAATATTACTTTATTGTTAAATTGAAAAAAGTGGTTAATGAAAATCTAAATATAAAAATAGTAATATACAGAGGGACTCAAAAAAATTATATATATTTCAAAGTACAAAATATCTACGTAAAATCTTTATTACTAAAATTAAATAGACATCAAAAAATAGCTGTGAGTCTTGTTTGACTTCTATAATCACAACAGGTGCTCAAAGCGGTCACAATTAGCGTCCAGGCACTTCTGATTTCGGTGGACTACTCTGCACGAACAACGTTAGCTAAAATGTTCACTGTGATTATTGCGCACGACATTTCAATTTCTTCCCGTACCGCCGCCAGTTTAGTTAGTTTTCTACGATGTACTACATCCTTTAGGGTCCTCCATAAGTGAAGGACATTGATTAATTTTTTTATAAAATGTATAGAATAATGAGAATAAAATGTATCTTTTATTATTAAATATAAATTAGATAGAAACAGAAATAAATGTATGACACTGAAAATAAAGATTATGAAACTATTTCCATATATATATATATATATATATATATTAGGAGGTTGCTTTAAAAGCCGCTGTTTTTTATGATTTTTTGAGCATTCATTTCAATAACAAAATATGTGAATACGTCAAAGTATTTGCCCTCGGAAGCTATGACTTTTCTTATCTAATTTATATTTAATAAAAGGATAAATTATAATTTAATTATTCTATACTCTTTACAAAAAATTAATCGATGAAGAAGAAAGATTTCAAATTTATTAAATTATTATTTATTTAGTATCACTTTATACAAATTGTATTCTGCATATTTATATAAACTAAGCTTAATTATTATGAAATTAACCCAGATTAATCTTATATTCAGATCTCAAACACTATTAACGGTTAAAAAAACGAAATAGTAAATTTACACAATTATTATTTATTAATTGTGTATGTATATTTTCAGTTATCAAGTAAAGGGGAATATAATATCAAACAAACATGAAAAATTCTGTATTTAATGTAATAATTAAGCACTGTTGAATATATTAGAAAATAAAACTGTTGCATAATAATTCCTATATTTAAAGAAAAAATATTTCAGCATTCAATAAATGGTATAAATTATATAAATGATACTCGTATACAATTAATTTCTAAATAGCTATCACTACCAACAAATGAAATCTGATGTTTAACGAAAAGTTTGCACACATTACTTTCAAAATTTAAATAAATACTTTTTTTATTTAACATAACATTTTTGACTACTTGCCCATTTAAATGCTTACATTTTTTATTAAATAAAATTAAAAAAATGTGCAAAATATAAATCATTGAGTGGGTAGAAAATGTTTTCTTTCCACATCAATTTTTACTCTATGTGTATGTTTTATATTTAAAAATATTGGTTTAGTATGTTTCAATTGTTCTACGTTGCTTTGGACATCTGAAATTCTTCTTCATTCTCTATGCAATTCTTGCATAATTAATTTTTCAAGTAGATAATCAAGATAGAATAGTTCAACAGTTAAATCTACTAAACAAACTACCCATATGTTTTTGCTTTTACACAAAATTCGGAAATTTTACTTAAATTGATATTTGTGATAAATTTATAGTTACATCACCCTTTGGAAGTATCCACTATTAAATTAGTTTACAAATAATTGTTTAATAAATGAATAAAGAATTTGATGCTGATAGACATAATATTTAATATTATGTTTTAAAGAAATATTGGTCTTTTTTATTCCTATTTATTAAAAAGTTGTTCTGATACAATGGAAATAGTTATAAATATTTTGTTTCGTTTTGCAAATATTCATATTGAAATCCTCAAGTAGCCTCACGACAAGAATTTTCTCAAACACTGTTTACCCTTTATGGCTATTTATTTAGTAATTATTGAGTTTTTTTTTTGCATATAAAAAGTAATTCTAAATTAATTAATATATTTTTAAATTACATTTTATGGAAAAAAGACAGTTTATAATTCATTTATACATCTACAGCAGTACATAAAAGAAGCAAATTTAGCCTATAAAATAATAAATAATCAATATAATATGTGTGATATTGGATCAGTGCAAAAGTTCGAATACGATCTGAAATTGAAACTCAGGCAATTATTTTTCGCATTAAACGCTTTAATTAATCAATTATGTATTCACCATCGTTCTCTGTAATGATTTTCCAACGCTCAGGCAACTTCTGGATTCCTCGTTCGTAAAAGCTGAGCAGTTTTCGGTAATAAAAGGTGGTGAGATGGTTTTTAACGACCTCCGCGGTATCAATTTTTTACCATTTAAACTGTTCTGCAACGATCGGAACAAATGATAATCCAAAGGTGCAATGTCTAGAGAATACGGAGGATATGATATGATTTTCCATTTCATCTGCTTCAGTTTTTGCAATTTCAATTTTGCTTTATGTGGTTTTGCGTTGTCGTGGTGGAAGATGACCCGCTTGAGATTGGCCAAAATTGGAATTTCAGCCATTTCTTTAATTGCTGCATTCTGTTTAGTTAGTTGTTGACAGTATTTCTCCTTAGTAATCGTTTCACCCCATGGGAGAAGTTCAAAATGAACAACACATTTGCAGTTACACTAAACACATAGCAACACATTCATCGGATGCAAGCCAATTTTGGCGACCGGTTCTTCCCCTTCATTCGCTTGTTTCCAAGTTCGTCTGCGTCGAATATTATTATATAGGATTCGAATTCAATTCGAATTCTCATCGGAAAATTCTCATCTTCAGTTACCAATCGATCCAAAAAGTCTCTCTGTTGAAATGCCCAAGCAAAGAATCTGCCGAAAAGGTGCGATCAAACTTATTTTCTTCAGATAACGAGTGCGGCACCCCCGTCTCGAGCTTCAAACCCCAATTTCTTTAAATACAGAAATTCAGTCTATATGTCAACTTTCAGTGTCTCGGCAATGTCTTTAGTCAAAATTCGTGAATTATTGTCAAAGTGCGCACCAAATCATCGTTGATCTCAGAAGGCCTTCCAGAGTAGGGTTGATCTTCAGGGTTAAAATCATCAAGTCGAAATTTAACAAATCATTTCTTCACAGTTAGAAGTGATGATGCATCGTCCAAATAACCCCCTCCCCCCACACACAAATATATTTCATAGCCGCGCCAACGGTTACTGCTTTCCGAAACTTGTCCAACATAACGTGATGAAAGTGTATCTTTACATTGTCCATTTTCAAAAAGTTTTATTAGACACAAATCGATTTGAAACAATTGCATCTGATTCGCAAATGATAGCTGTAACTGTCTGCTTTCAAACGATATATGACATGAATACATTTCAATTGCAAGCGCTGCCATGCGGCACACTTAATACCACCTATTGAATCGTATATGAACTTTTGAACTAATCTGATAGTAACAGTTGAATACATTCTATTAACAAACTACGGTTATAAACTTAGAATTAATACAAAAATATAAATGAGATAACTTTATGATATATTTAATTTATATATGAAAAAAATATATTTATATTTTTCAAACTAGATAGTCGGCCAAAAAAATAAAATGTAGATACTAGAATACTAAAATAAAGAGGTAAGTGTAGATAATCAAATATCTACACATTTAGTACGAATGTTTAGGCGAAAAATTCAAATAAAATAAACTATGCTCAGAGTAATGTAATCAAATATTTTAGTATTAGATTCCCTATTTTTGACTTCATTTAGTTGAATAATATAGATCTATTATTTTTTATAAATGATTTTTTTATTTACCTTATAAACAAATTTGTTTTTGATCAAATAAGTTGAATAATTGATTATTGTTTATCTTTGATTTTCATGTATTTCTATACCTAGCATTCTAAAAATAATGTTATCGTCATCAAAATGCACATGAACAAGAATAAATATTTTTGATCAGAATTTTTTGTGACTTTTGAGATCAGTGAAAAAATTATTTGGAACCTGAATTTAGGTACAGTATCGAAAATATAATTATTCCATCGTTATCGTCACAACAGAAATTTTATATTTATATTTTTTCGTTGACTTCAACTGTCTTACATGTATAAATTATTATGAGATGTAAATAGCTTCGGTTATATAACATAAAACAATTGCGAATCTTGATATTTTTTTTAAAAATATACTCTGCAGAAAAATGGTTTTAGAAACATTGTTCAATTCTCCAGAATAGACGAATTTGTGTACTTTGGAAGATTAGATTAATGTACAAAATCAATTCTATTTTTCAGTACTACCTGTTTATGGTTCGAAACAGCATTAATATTAATAGAGGTCTATAAGTCCATGTATAATTCATTATATATATATATATATATATATTTGTAGGAATGTATATGTATACATATACCTACGAATATGTCAAATTATGTTAAAATGAAACATGTTTCATTAACGATAACATACTTACATGTGATACAACGATGTTAGTTATGCACGATCAAGCACTCTAATGGAAATGCTTTAAAACTAATACATGCATGTCGGTGGCGCTAAGTGCCTTTGTAGTTGACGCGCCCTTAAACTCCAAATAATCAATCACTCGCTCGAGACCATTTAACTGCTTCGTTCAGTATCACACACTGTGTACCCATTCTAATTATACGACAAAATACAGTTTCCTCTCTTATGTTTCTCCACACAGGTATAGGAGAATGTATCGATTCCTGTTTTATATTTACACTGTGTCAACAGTTTATTTTTATATTACTACAGAATGTTTTCAATGTTTACCGTGTGTTAAATAAATATAGTGATAATCTGATTACACTGAGACTAAATCACGATTTCCATAGATAACTGCTAGATAGTCTTCCATGTTTTGATAACATATTGAAACAAATAACTATAAAAAATTATAAATATCTACGAATTTATGAACAAAAGATCTTTTAAAAACTGTATACTATTTCACATAATTTATAATTTTTATAAACTAAACCACATATGTAAAAACAAATACAAACATATATATATATATATATATTGCTGAAATGCGGTAGAAATAAACCATCAATATTTTTGTAGAACTCTCAGTATTAATTTGATTGAATATTCATTATTAAATAATTATTAATCTTTTTTCATTGTTTCTTATATACATTTTGTCAATGATTACATCATTCTCAGAGTAATAGGGTACAGAATGTGTCCTTATCGCTCTGAGGATGCTGGAATGGTTATTTAATGCACATAATTAATGATACATAATTATTAATTAATATTTATTGAATATTTTTGATTAAAAAGGTTTATGTAATTCATAGGCTGAGGGAATAATTCATTTGTGGAAATGAATTTAACCATATTCCAGAACTGTATGATTGTTTTTTTATGAATTTCTATGATCGTTGATAGAGTGTATTTTAATGTATTTATGAACTGATTTCAATAATATCTCTCTACTAATAAAAATCAGTCCTGTTATCGTCAGATGATTTTTATTCGTGTTCTAATTGGCTGATGGGCATCGCGTTCTCTTTGTTCTGATTGTTTGATATCAGTAAATGATCAGTGTTCTGTTTTACGGTGTATAAAGTAAAAAGATATACGAGTTCAGTTGAGACTGATAAGAAATTTACTCAATTAAAAAAATGTCACACATTTTTACATTGTATTTTGTTATGATAATTTTTAAAAACTTTTTAAATAAAAAAATGTCTGACATTTTATGCAGATTATTTGTGTGTATAACTTGTTAATTTCTGTTATTTGTTAAGGAGAGCCAAAGTAAACCCCTCCCTCGGGAGTTGGAGAGCACAGAGAGCAGTAGGCGGAGTCCCCTAGTTTTTCTATAAAAAATATCATGTTAAAAAAACAAACTTTATATCTGTTTGTTAAGGTCAATGCTTCATTAAATTTTCATTAAAATATTTATTTCAATTATTTTACTTCAAAAGTGAATTCTTCATAATATGGTTTTGACATTATGACTAAATTCACTTTTACAAATTAATTTCTTACTCACGAACTACAAAAAAGCTTTTTTAGGTCAAATACGTTCAAATTGATTAATAGTCAATTATTGGGTATTTTAAGCATTAAGATTTTAATGACTTGTGGCATAAACAAAACTGAAAAAGCATTCATAAATTATTGTGAATTCTTGCATTAAAATTTTTTTTTGTTTTTTTTGTACTTTTTACAAATACGTGCTGTTATTAATTGCTTTTAATATTGACATTCCTTATGTTTTCATGTCTATTTGATAGTAAATAATACGACTTGCTAGACTACTTTAGCGATATTTGTGTTTCGATCCAGTAATGCTAGTTTCAATTTTTAAATAAATTTGAGTATTTTCTGTATTTCAAAAGTAAATTGAATAAGTAGATTGTGTTTCAAGATGAACAATTAATCAATAATATTATATTTATTTTTTGTAATTTATATTTTAATTTTAAAAAAAATATATACATACACACATAAAATTGTATAAAAGTATCATGCTTATATTTATGTTTATATTAACAGGACAATTACCCTCTGAATAAAAAAAACCCTCAATAGCCTCCCGTCCAAAAAAAAAACTCGGAGATTAACCATCCGTGCAAAAAACGAACATTAACTGCCCATATAAAAATAAAAACTCTTTAAATAAAATTTCCTCGACACAACAAAAAATGAATACAAAAATGAAAACTTATGAAAAGGTAGTGTACATATCAAGTTGCGTCTCCTGATAGATATTTTTTTTCTTTGGAAAACATCAATGGATTCTTAGATCTACGCCTGGCATCAAAGGGTAAATAAGTTTTTAGTCTTATACGGAGGGTTTATATTGTTTTTTTCACACGGGGAGTTAATTTTCTAGGGTTAGTGATGGGGGTTAACGTCCGAGGAATTTTTGTCCAGAGGGTAATTGTCCTAGAACCGTTTATATTATATGTTGATTTCCATTTCTTTTTTTATAAGTTTTTTACGTAATTTCTATATATTGGAAGTACTACTACTAGTTTAAATTAAAGTTTGAAACAAAAAAGAACAGATAATAAAAATAATAATAAAAATTACGAATGTTATTACATTTTGGAAAATAAAACACTATCTAAAAAAGTAATCGTGACGTAGAAGAATAACAACGCACTTATTACCTACGCTATATCAAACATTAAATAATCAATATATTATCAATGTAATTGACATTTTTATTCATATATTATGGACGTAATAAATATAGACTAACAAAAGCATGTATTAATTCGATTATCTTCCGATAAGATTATTTTTTGTTTGTACATATTGAAATCTAAAGATATATATGTGTTCTTTTCAAATAATAATGTTATAAATATAAAGACATCCTTAATCTACTACTAATTATTCCTATAGCAATTATAATAGATTCTTTATTTTTCACGATTATCAATCTGTATAATAAAATGTTAATGAAAAATTAACATTTCATAACATTAAAAAAATGAATAAGAGTTGTGTAGTATCTACGCTTAAAACAAGTTTTTCTACTGGCGAGCGTGTAAATATTCTTCACTTTTCACATTTTTCATTAAAAAAGAGTTTACGTTCCATGTTATTCGTTTGTGTTTTGCCGCCATTCAACACAACCTCCGACAAATTCTTCGGATAGAGAATGCCCGCGATGTACACTCAAGCATCCTGTTTCCTGTGATTTATGACTTTTTAAAGGAAACGACGAGCGAACACAAATATTATAGATATTTTAAAACTTCTATATTAAAGTACATGCACTACTTTTCATGTAAATGCAGATATGCTTCATTATTATTTTGACTTTCTTTCTAACTGATTTTGTTAATTAACAAAAAAATAGTTAACTATATTTCACATATATACATTTGTATTAAATGTATCAGTTATTTGAATCAATATAACTCATTGTAATCTATGATGACCATTTTGTTGAGTAAATATAATAGAAGATTTTCAACTTTTTCCAACAAATTAAAAAAAAATATATATTTAAAATTTCTTATATATTATTTTTTTTATTTATATTACTTAATTATATTTTGTTTGTAATATGATCTTAAATCTTCATTATATTAAGAAAATTAATGACGAAAATTAATAAAAACTATTATTTTTAAAGAAAGAAACTCATATATATATACATATATATATATATATATATATATGTAATGTAATTTTAATATATATATATGTAAATATATATATATATATATATATATATATATATGTATATACATATAATGTATATATATATATATATATATATATATATATATATATATATATATATATATATATATATATATATATATATATATACATATATATATCTATACATATATATATGCATATATCTATACATATATATATGCATATATCTATACATATATATATGCATATGTATATATATATATATATATATATATATATGTATAGATATATGCATATATATATGTATATATGTATATATGTATATATGTATATATATATATATATATATATATATGTATATATATATATATATGTATATATATATATATATATATATATATATATATATATTCTACTTAATTAATTAAGTAGCTAATAAATAACATAACATATAAATATACCATTGTATCGCTCTTAGATATATCCCATTTACTGTATGCAAAGAAAGTAATTTATTAATTGTCTTTTTGAATAATATTATCTTACTCTAGTCATATTTGGCTACGATCACTTTGGACTCTTGAATTATATTTTCTATTGGCTAGATAATATTTACTAAATGGTAGTACGAAATATTACTCAAGAGCTGAAACTGAACACAAAAACTCCCAAATCAAAAATAAATTCGATATTGACCAAAAGCAGGATATTCATTTGATTCGTATATCTTTAAAGTTTTGAAAATATTAGGTTAGTAGGAAAATAATCAAGGTTTTTGTTTTCTGAATTAAAAACCTTAATTTTTTCAATGAAAGTCATTTCAATGAATGTAATTTTATCGTGTTTGTGTTAATATCATGTTAAAGTGCCTTTTTTCGGTCTATTCTGGTAACACCGACTTTGGTACTCATACAAAAAAGGCTCTTATTTTCTTCTTTTCCATCTTTAATTCAATAGCCTAATTTCAAGCAAATTTATTATTAATTTTGCTTCAAATTGGGCTATTGAATTAAAGATGGAGAAAAGAAAATAAGAGCCTTTTTTGTATGAGTTCAAAACAGGTGATAAATCAGCAGAAACTGCTCGTAAACTAAGCGATGCATTTGGTGTGCGTACTGTTAAGGAACGTACGGTGCAATGGGGTGATTCGAAAAAAATCATGATGGTGACGAGAGCCTTGAAGATGAAGAAGCTCGCGGGCGTCCTTCTTCAGTTCATAACGGCCAATTGCAAGTGTTAACTGAATAAGAACCACGCACAACAACTACATAGTTTTGCACAAAAGTAAGGCGTTGGCCATCCCACAGTTCCAAGCCACTTAAATTAAAAAATATATATGAATTTCAAGGTCATAAACCGCATTACATTTCTACCAACCTAATAAAGTACAAATGTCGGTTTTTTGATGGAAGTGCTGTTTACTCAAATTATCAGGTTACTTAATCCTATCAGGTCTATATTTAACAAATAAATTAGTTTCATCAGAATTCATTATTAACTTTTTTTAACTTTATCTTCTGCTTGGATCCATTCGTCCTTGATATTTTATTTAATGCTGGAAGTTTTTCCAGATAATTTTCTTAAAATCATGATCTTATGTAAATTCAGCTCGTAGTGTATTGTATTATTTTCCAAAAAGCTTCTTAATTGTAATCGTTTTCAATTACACTATTCCTTATATGTGTGTGTATATATATATATATATATATATATATATATATATATATATATATATATATATATATATATATATATATATGTTTGTTCGGGATTATTACAATTCCCAATAGACGACACATTTCGTGCAGGTTTTTTCCCTCTTTGCACAACTGACCAGTGCACACTCATACTCTCCTTTCTGCTGTGTAACAATTAACCGCCTTTGATGCACCGCCCTGTGGCATATACTTGGCACCGCTCAAGCACGTGTGCATCGACACCATCACGGCGAGCAACAATGGTTCATCACAGGCAGAACAAAAAAAACGCAGCAACAATTAATACGAACAGTACATAAAGAACCGTCTCGGACTGCATTGTCGACGTGCTCTCCACTATGGCATCCATTCTTCCATTTTTTGTTTGTTTTACTGTTATTTCTTTGTAACTTTATGTATAATAAAGTTTGTTATTTGTAAAAACTACGTAATCCTTTTATTTGCGTACAATGAGTGGTCCACCGAATCGGATCACGTTAAAAGCGCGAACAATGTCTCTACATATATAATATACAAATGTATATATGTATAATATTTATTTTGTCTGTCAAACTTTGTTAATGAAACTTTCAAAAAATACAAACTCACATATTCTAATCTTTTTAATACCCTCATGTGTGTAAAATTATTGAATGGTAAAAGTATCAATCAACAGAATAGGAAAATTAATTGCATAACCTATGAAATAGTAGATGTCGAATAAAATCTATTAACAAAATCTAATCACTAAATTTGCTATTAAAAAAATATTATTAATTTTAAAACGTGTTGTAACTCTTAAACATATAAAAATACATTTATTACACAAACTTTCTAGTTGAAAATCGGCTAAATGATGAATTAATGGTAATAATAGAAAAAGTAAGAGATTAAACGCATATTTCTAAAATTAGAATGCAAATATTATATTCTTAGAAGAACAACATATATTTTATGTTTTTAAATGTAATTCATGTAACATAAAATTTAATTTTATACATAATTTGTTATACAATTTCAATTAAATTAAATTTACAACCATTTTGTCTATTATGAAGAAAAAATCTATGTGATATATGATTTTTGAAAATAATTTATTTCTGAAAATTAATTGAAAAAATAGTTGAAAGCAAATAAACATAAATTGCAAAAAATATTGTCTAGAATATCAAACAAGTAAAAAATGATAAAAATCATAAAACTGAAAAAAAACAAGAGGTGATTTAAATATATATTTTTGACGGAATAAATTTATTTTAATAGGAGTTTTTTATCTACCCACAAAAAGTTTAAAAATGTTCAATTATTGATAATTTTTGGTTGTTAGTCATGCAAATTTAGTTTTTTTTATACCATATCGTTCAAAGTATAATAGCATCATCATTAAACTACACATAAGCAACAATCACAAATGATAAATATCAATTATTGAATGTTTTTGATGAAAAAAATGACTTGTGAGGTGAGTGAAAATTTATTTATAAATTAAATATGTCTTTATTTGTGAGTAAAAATTTCAAGTAGAATAAGTAAGTAAATCGCTTAGATAGTTTTCGAATAAAAAAATTTTTAACTTAGTAAATATAAAACTAACTTTGTCATTATAAAATTCCCTTTATGAATATAATAATTATATATATATATATATATATATATATATATATATATATAATTGTTATATATGATCAAGTATGAAAATGAAAAGTTTTTTTTAAATGCTAAGTACCTTATTTAAACAAGTTTATAGTAAATTTGTATTTCCAAATGTTAAAGATAAATCTCAAGTAAATAAAACAAAAACAAATTTAAAATATCGAAATGTCTCAACACAGTTCGACATAAATTTCACAAAATTTGTTTTATTTCTTTTTGATTGAAAATCCTTAAGTTTGATAATTGATGCGTATTTTTAAATAATCTACAAATTATAAGAATATTTTCTTTTATATCATATTAACTTGTAAAACAATAAATTATCAGTAGTTTTAATACTGCCTTCAAAACTAGGTCACATTGAAATAAATTTAGGTTAGACACCCATGAGTGTATTTTTGCAAAGCTGCTGTGTGAGGGTGAGAGTGATTTATTAGATGAGCGACTACCCACGATCTGCAGCGCTGTTGATGCGCTGCAACAGCATGGGAAATAATTTCCAACTAGCAAATACGCTTGAATTTTTCTCCATTGCATAAAAACAGTATTGTTTCTTACAGATGAGTGCGCGCGAATGCAGTTTTGCGGTAGTGCTCTTGTTGATCGTATTAGTAGAATTAATTGTATTTATGTGGGCAAACTTTAAATACTATTTAATTTCAAGATTTCAATTGTAAAATAGAATTAATTTTGCACATGTTTAACTGATAATGATGAAAATATGTCTTCACATCCAAGAAAACGGAAAAGAGCGATAAAACCTGTAATGTTTTTTGATGAAAGTAGTGATGAAGTTAAAGAAGGTAATGAACCCGATAAAAAAAATAAAAATGCAAATGCATAATTAGAATATTAGAGGTGGAAAGCCAGCAACATTCAAATTTACTGTTCATCCGAGAACAAATTTTAATATTCCCCATTCGTCAAAAACCAAATGTGTCTTGTATATGGAAACAAAATTAGATTATGACTTATTAAACATAATAGTGGAGCAAACTAATTGATATACTGAGAAATATTTGGAAAGTCGCCTGAATTTGAAACAACATTCAAGATTAAAAAAATGGATGCCGAAAAACAGAAATGTAATACGATTTGTGTGAATTACTTGACAATAAAATTAAAAAAATTTTAAACAAACAACAAGAAAAATTATCATTTTTTTATAATTTAACTCAATCTTACAGCAAGTGTATTTACTGTGTTTTCGTCGAGTATACTCGTCATCGCCTAGAAATAATTAAGCACACCAGTGCACATTCTCAAAATAAAACAAAACGCTTAAGAGGTTAAATATACAGCCATATTACGAATAATCACAGTTAAGTCATATCGATAGAAATTTTTTTACTAGATTCATAACAACTTTTTTTTTAGATTCATAACAACTCATACTTAAAACATTATTACCAATATACAATCGTAAAAATTATTTCGGCTACTACAAATTTTAGCTATATGTTTCAAAATATATATTTATCAATGTGAATTTTTATAAATTCTCATAAGTTGCCAATATCAGCATCAACACTGAATGCTATAAATGTATACAGTTTTAATTATTCATAAAAATTTAATACCTACATGAAAAAAATAATTTGCATACTTTTGTGATGTCAAATAACTACAGTAATTATGAAAATTTATTTGTGGTAATGTATTATTCCAAAAACGAGACAGAAAATATTATAATTTATATACATCTCTATATAAATATTTTCTGTTTTCTTCTCCCTTCAACAGCTAAATTGTGTGATCAAAACTATCTAAAACGAAAGAAAACAATTATTTTTATATAATGTAAATATTTTAATTTAAGCAATATTTCAATGAAATACCTATCAATTATCAATATCAAATATCATTATTTTAATAATATTGATAGTAAATAAATAATAGGAATTTGAATAATTAATTCTATAACAATTAATATTATTTTTGACTCTCAGACGATCATCTGGTCAATTTTCATCCAATTTCATTTTTAACATACTATAACTAGCTGAAAATATAATTTAGAAAATTGTGCTTTTTTCTATTTATTTAAAACTATAATCACAGCAAATAAGGGCCAATTTTAAATATATAAAATTATCTATATTTCAATACATGGAAAACTTACGCTAGCGGTCTTCGGGTGAAATTTCACCCGTCATATAATATTTATATATAAATAGTGTTTATAAAACGTACGTACATTAATGAATCATTGGCCATGGCACACGGAAGAAGATAGTCAAGAACTGTTTGCAGAAATTAGTGATATCTCCGAGAATGAAGACTACTTATATCGAGAGTACTTATAGATAAAGAAATAAGAAAGTTACATAGACAAATATATTGAGCAATAAATAAGGAAAGACACGAGCTGAAAATATAATAAAGGATAAAGTTGGAATAACACATTACTACCTCTCGAGTCGGAAGTAATAACGATCCTTTTGAAATATAATTTACCCAATCTATACAAAAAATCAATATTGATAATACAAATATAGAAGGTCAGTATTTGGTGGAAACTGGAAAAACGTGGATCACATTACAATTGAAGCTCATATTTGAATACTCAGTTTAGCTGGTATATATAATATTCATGGAGAATCTACTGATAAATTATGGGATGATAGTAAGGGTCGACCAATATTTCGAGCTACTATGTCCAAGAAGTGTTTTGAAAAAATCACCAGTTATTCGTTTCGATGATAAAAGAGATCGATAAGAACGCTGAACTCATGAAAAAATGGTCGCTATTCGTGATTTATGGAATAAGTGGGTAAATAACCTTCTTCACTTGTCTACTCCATATGAAAATACCACTGTAGATAAACAGCTAGTCGATTTTCGAGGTCAATGTCCATTTAAGAAGTATTTGCCTAAGAAGTCTGCAAAGTATGAAACGAAAATTTCTATGTGACAGCAGAAAAAATTTTGCCTAAAACATGCAAGCGTATACAGAAAAAGGATCAGATGAGATACCAGAACGAAATCAAGGACAGAGTGTAGTACTTGATTTAGTAAAAGACATGAAAGGCCCAAATATCACATGCGATTTTTTTTAACTACCTACGATCTTGCAATAGAATTATTGAGGAAGAAAAATACTATATTGTTAATAAAATATTGTTGATTATTATTAAATAAAATATTGTTGATACGGTAAGATCCAACAAAACGTTTTTACCAGTTTCCACAAAAGAAGACATTCGCCTGCGACCAGTATATTTGTGCAATTTTTATTTCATGGATAAAGTAACTTTAGTGTAATATGTTTCCAAAAAATATAAGATTGTTAGAATAATGAGTACTTTTCATCAGTACAATACAATTTAGGATGATGAAAAAAAACTAACAGAAATAATTCATTTTTATAACAAGGTAAAAGCAAATGTTGATACACTGGACCAACTGGTTGGAACTTACACAATAAAGAGGAAAACCAACCACTGGACATTACGTTTATTTTTCAATATAATTGACATATTTGGGGCCAAAGCTAATATTCTGTGATAAAAAACAGAATCGACTTGAAATAAAAATTAACTATTTCGAAGACGTTTGTTTCTGAAAGAACTTGGATCTCAATAAGTGAATGAAGAAATACTGCGACGATCGAAGAAACCACGCAGTAGAGCATCACTTCACTTTATCGACAACCTTCAGCAAGATGCTGATGTACTTGAAGACTTTTCACAACCATTCACTTCAACAGGAAAATCTAGTGTAAAAAAAAGAAAAATATACTCAGGAGCTCGGTGTCAAATATGTCTCGGAAAAGACCGTTAAGAATATTCTGTATGTGAACATTGTAAAAAAATATATGTGTGGTGAATATAAAAATGTCATATATTTTTGTGATAGTTGTAAAGAGTGTAAAAATGTAATAGCATTAAATAACTAATGCAAATCTAAAGTACTTTAATAATTTACCTTTGAAAAATCATATGGGTGATATATTATCCACAAGGAATTCATACATTTTTTTCTGAGGATAGTATAAGTGTCAATTATATAATTTTCTATTTGGTTACTAGAAAAATAATTGAGGTTTTTGTTTCCTGAATGATAACCTTATTTTTTTTTTAGTGTCATTTCATTTATTCATGTTAATTACATTTTTTTCGGTCTGTAGTTTAGTAACATAGACTTTGGTTTTATTATTAATTTTGATTGAATTTCGGGTATGGAATTAAAGATGGAAAAAAAGAAAATAAAAGCATTTTTTGTATGAATTCAAAACGGGTGATAAAGAAGCAGAAACTGCTCGTAAACTAAACGTTGCATTTGGTGTGGGTACTGTTAAGGAACGTACGGTATAATGATGGTTCCAAAAATTTCGTGCTGGGGACAAGAATCTTAAAGATGAAGAATGTCGCGGGTGTTCTTCTTCAGTTCATAATGACCAACTGAAGGCGTTAGTTGAATCAGAAACATGCACAATAATTTGCTTAGACAAAAGTTAGGCGTTTGTCATCCAGCAGTTCTAGACCACTTAAAATCACTTAAATTAAAAAATGTATATGAATTTGAAGGTCATGAACCGTATTTATTTTTCTACTAACTTAATATTTTATTTGTATTCCAATCAAATAAAATATTTGTTTAATATATATATTGATGCAAAAATAATTTGTTTTTATTATTTTAAATTTGGCACCGATTTTTCTAGTTACCGTTATCTTTTGTTATAGTTATGTGATAAATTATTGTAATAAATGATTGAAAACAATGAAATTAGTACGTTTGATGTCTATTGTTTGTATTCTTTAGTATTGTTGAATATAACCTCTTAAATGAGTCATAGAAAAAAACAAATTCACATGATTTTGTTGTATGAGTTTAAATTGGGACGTATTGAAACATCAATTTTGTTTTTGACGAAGAATCAATTAGTGAATACTGGTTAAGCTTAACACTGGTTCCAAAAAAATCGTAATGTAGACGAAAGACTTCATGATAGAAGGGTCGTGGACGACCTTCATCTATAGACAATAATGATTTAAGAACCATTATTGAAGTGTGGACCCAGGTAAAACGACTCCAGAGGTGGCAGAAGAACTCAATATTGATCATTCAACAGTTATTCTACATTTGAGCCTAATTGGAGAAACAAAAAAGCTAGATAAATAGATTCCATATAAACTAAAGGAACATCAAGTAATTCGTGGATACGAATTCACCTTTGCGCTTCTTTTACGCAACAAAAGTGATCCCTTACTTTATCGCATTGCCACATGTGATGAAAAGTGGATTCCTTACAACAAAAGAAAACGTTCATTACAGTGGATAGACCAAGGAGAAGCACATAAAAAGTTTCCTAAGCCGCGGTTTCATGAACAAAAGATTATGGTTACTGTTTGGTGGTCGTTAAGTGACATCATTCACTACAACTTCTTAAATCCTGGTAAAACAATAATAGTAGAAAAATATTGTCAGGAAATTGAAAAACTGCATGAGAATTTGCATCGTTTACAACCAGAATTAGTGAATCTAAGAGGACCAATCCTTCTTCTATATATATATATATATATATATATATATATATATATATATATATATATATACATATATACATATATACATATATACATATATACATATATATATATATATATATATATATATATATATATATATATATATATATATATATATACATATATATATGTATATATATATATATATATATATATATGATATGGCTTTTGAATCGTCTATATCAATTCCATTTTTTCTTACTTTTCCAAAAATGGAAAAAAATAATATAGTTCTATTGCTATTGAATCAATTTTTATTGTTGTATAAAAAAATGTTGAAAAAAAATATTTTCAGCAAAGAAAAAAAATTCCAAATTTAATGTTGCGTACTGCCACGCTTAATGGGTTGACATACATTTGAACGTTAATCATCATATATAGGATGATTCAACTTAGGCTTTCACACAAAAGCATTTAAAAAACGCAAAAATTAAAAAAAAACAAGTTATTCTCCATTTAGTATTTTAGTTCAATTATATTTTGGTATTGAATTGAACTACAATACTAAATTAAAAATTACTTGACTTTTCTTAACCTCTGCGTCCCTTTTCAATACTTTCATGTGGAAGTCTAAATTGAATCATCATATACATAAAACATAAAATGTACATATACATAAATACAATTGTAAACTTATTTTAAGAAAATTATCGACAAAATAATTTCACTGTGTGTTTTATTTTAACGACTGTCACATTAATACGAACAATAAATAGTAAATTTTAATATAACTGTAATGATAAGATCAATTTATGTACATTTTCATATTCAAATATTTTCATTCAAAAATCTTATAGTGTTTGAAACTGATTTATTTTCATAAAATTAATATTTTTTTTCAGTTTCATTAACATTGGATGTATAAATTATTATGAGAAATCGAAGCTAAAAGTAATCACTCAACGATATTTGTACAGCAAAAATTTGAACAATATAATAAGAAAGCATGTAATATACAAATCATGAATTGGATGCTTTGAGATTTCTGCAAAATTATTTATTTACACTGGCAATTACTCAAACAACATGAACAATTAGCAAAGTCATTCCAGTTCTAATGAACAGAATTGTCGTCTCCGACGTTTTCCATCACGAGAGAACGACTTGTCGCCAATGTGAACTTTTCATCAACGTCGTCAGATTCCGTAATAAAATATTCAGTTCGATGAAATTGTCACGGAGACCAGTTTCCGTTTTAGTCAGTCGGTGGATGGCAACGACGACGATAATACAAACGCGCGCGCGACACGCTATCAGGACCTGTTGATAACTCGACGTTGCTTGGTCCCAGACGGGCAGTTCATAACCCGACCATATAAATTCACAAGATAATGCTGTGCACAGTATCTCAATGCTCAAACGCAATCATTTTCGTTTGAATGAGAATTAAAATTAATAGTCATTAGGTGTTCACTCTTCTGTGGAACGAAAGCGTACATTTTTATGATGTATAACTTATGTGAAAAAACATTACATATTTATATACGTAAAATAAACATTGCATTTTGTAACATAAACAAGCTTTAATAAATTTTAATTACTTTTGAAGAGGATTTAACCATCAAAGACCTTTTATTTTCAGTTCATATAAATTTTAATTAAGAAAAGACTTTTATTTTAAATATGTACACTTTTTTTTTGACAAAAAAAACTATAATTGAGAGCAACATGTGCGCTACTCAATTGTGTCACTGTTTTATATTTTCTACATTTGCATTTTTTTTAAAAAAAACAACAAACACATGCACACACATGAAACATACTTTGTCTTCTTCAATTGGATTTTTTTTGAGTGATTGTAATCGTGTTCTGTTGCGATCTGTTTCGGTTTATAAAGTATTTTTCTCTAAGCTAGATAATACACACTATTACAAACAGAAGATGACTTAACAGATGAAATAAGACATAGAATATATCGATTCCGAAATAAACTTTGGTATTGAAAAATATATTATTACGTTAGCAGATCTTCATAATTTATAAAATAATATTCAATGTGCTTGAACTGTTTATTTTAAAACGGAAATGTTGTCTACTGGGTTTAAAGTTTTATCAGGTATAAATATAAAAAAATAAATCAGTTCCATCAGCAATAAACTATACCCTTCACTCATTTCTTTCTGTTACTTTAAATGCTGCTTAGATGCAGTCGAATTTACCAGTTTTTTAATGATGAACTTAATAAAATCAGCTCTTTATGTATTGAAATTTTTTCACAATTTTAATCATTTTTTATTGCATTATTATCTCCTATTAATAATATTTCTTTCAGAAAAACATACTGTTGACCTTCAAATCTTACACTTGTAGCCGTTCTTAATTCTTTACATGTTGTATCCTACATTAACAATGCATACATGATACCGAAATGGAATAGTCCATTTAGAAATATATTTTCCTCGTCACTGGTATTCTTATAATATTGGTAGAGCGAGTGAAAAAGTGATTTTTCTAGTCTTATTGTGATGATCTCTGAGTCTGATGGTTAAATTTTGCTACTTATCCAAGTGAAGATATACTCGTAGATACTTGATTGTAGTGGTTGTCTTAAAGTGTTCCTCCTAGAATCTGACTGTCCCTGTTTCTTCTCCTCATCTAACTCTTCTTATTCATTCATTCCTTATCGGAATAAATAAATAAAATTTTTATTATTAATTTCTTTTCTTATAACTTTTACAAACATGTAATTATTATGTAAGTATGCGTGAAATTCCTTTGTTCAGGTGTAAATTATTCAAATATCCGTGTTTGTGGTATGTTTTCGTATTGTCGTAAGAGCTGTCTTTATGTTCTATGTTTTATGTTTTTATGCACGGAAAATTTATAAAAACTAGATGAAAACCTTACTCGGTCCATTATCACACATTTATATTGCGATTTATATATTCTAGAACTTTCTTTCTTGATAAAAGTGCCTAGATGACCATTCTTCAATTATTTATGATACAATAATAAACGACGATCAGTTTAGAAAATTCTATTATTGAATCGTCTCACGACATGTGTTTATATTTCAAAGAATGTGAATTACATAATACCAGATGATCATTATAGTATAATATAACTGGTTATTATTTTTCATTAACCTCAAAAATAATTTTATTGCAATTTTTAGATCCTCAAATTTTGTTAATATGTGCATCTACACTCATTTTTAGTAAAATGAATAAAAATTATAATAATATGAAAGTTAATATGTGTTTATTTAATCGTATTATCATATCAACTCAAGCCGACAGAGAGCCTAATGATTTACGTCGCCATTTATAATTAAGAATCCAATATTTAGAATATTGGGATTAAACAAACGTCAAATAAGTCCTCATTAATTAAAATATTTTATACTTAATTATTCGGTGTTATTCATTGATGACGAAATATTTATAATAACATAGAATGTATAGGAGTCGTATTCATTTTAATAGAAATAAATGAAATTACCAAAACTTTTGAAATTTAATAACTAATTAGGTTTGTCAAAAAAATGTAATTTTTTAGGACATGTTTTGGCATGTATTATCAATATTGCTGATTTTTAATATTAATAAAGCATATCTAAACGAACCAGTGGCATTTAAATGATTTAATGAGGTTTTTAGTAATTAATATTATATATATATATATATATATATCTCCATACATATATATATATATATATATATATATATATACACTTTTTAAATGAACATGTTCTCATTAAAAAAATATAGTTATATTACTTTATGATCATTTGTACATGTATGAATGTATTCTTATACGATTCTCATAATTAAAAAAATTAATTTAAAACGACTCAGGATATTTCTCTGCTTAAAAATTCAACTTGTTTCAAATTAACTGGAGATAAATTTCACAAAGAAAAATGAGGATACGAAAATCTCATGAATAAAATAAACCTTAAGCATTAATTATTCACGCGGATAATTACTAAAAAAAATCTGAAGGACTAGCAAAAACATTCATTTATATTAGATAGTGTGAGAGAGAGATAGAGAGAAAAAAACTATTCGTAATTTTCATATTTTAATAAACATATATGAACAAGTAACGAAATATTAATTTTTAATAAAAAGTAATGAATGTTCTTTTCTATGTGGCTCTCAAACATTACTACCGAAGGTATATATTTATATATTTTTAATTAATTTAAAGTAAACATAACGATTCATACCATATACAGAATTACATACCATATACAGAACTTGTTTAATTTGAAATATAGTCTTCTTTAAGAAATATTACACACACACAAAAATATATATATATATATACAAATAATATATAACATAGAGAGCATTCAAATTTATTTTTGTATTTTTATTAATTTATATTCAATATTGACTTTTATATTTACTGTTTGTTAAATCATTTATGTATAAATTTGTTTGCGGAATTTTGATACGACTCAAAAAAAGCTTCATTATCATTTTCATATATATATATATATATATATATATATATATATATATATGACATACATAGTTTATTTTAAAAGCTATAACTTGCAATATGGGTGAATGTTTATATATAATAATAAATATTTTAAAACATTGTATTTTGACAAAGAAACAACGCAACATATAATATAATAATGTGAACTCTGCAAACCACATTGGGAGTTTTATCTAATATAAGTATAGTGTCTATCGGAGATTTATTTATTATTGAAAATAATTCTAAAGTAAGAAACATATTTAATTATTTTTTAAAGCTTAAAATTGAAATCTTTCTATATTACTGAATAGTGTAATCATAATCGTATAGATACGTTTTTACCCAGCAACTCTGCATTAAATTATAAAATACGTTGAAGAAATAATGAGTCTGAAAGAAGTGGGAAACAAAAATATGTGAGAGAAAACTTTCTCGATTTTTTATCAATCTATGACATTATTTACAATCTGCAACTATAACATGTTTTCGAATTGGGGATCGGACCATAACAGTATTTATTATACTGTACATCACATGAATCGTACAATCCGTGAGCTTGTTCAGTATCAAATATCTTTATAAGAGAAATATTTACGGATATCTAACATTCCGGATATTGATATACATTGTTTCATTAGGAAATACTTGGAATGACTTAAGGATTCAAAATATGAATACCTAGATTGTTCAAATGTACGAGTATATCATACTCGATCGTATTCAGAACCATTGAAGGGAACATCTTTTGAAATTTTTAAACTTATATTCTTCTTTAATATTGAATTTAATTTTTTAAATTAAATTTTAATTAATAATTTATGAGACTACTGAACAAAACAACAATTATTAAACATATAATTTCATTTTACTTATATTTCTATAACATTTAATAGATTTGTAACATTCAAACGCTGAAATCATTTTAATTATACTATATTATCATCAATCTACATAAATAAGGTAAGATTGGAGCATGTATATGGTTTATTTTATCTGAAATAAGGTGTAAATATAGTACAGTTAATTAGTACAGTGTATGCTCGAAACCCTGCAGGTATCTTTTGCAAGTTGGTTATAATTTTCATTTTTCTAAATAGCGTTTTAATTTTATATAAAAGATTAATGAATCTAATTTTCAAAATTATTTTTTTATACTTAATTCTATTCCAGCTTTATCTATTTATCTATCTATCTATCTATCTATCTATATATATATATATATATATACATATATATGTATATATATGTATATATATGTATATATATGTATATATATGTATATATATATTGGATGTACAATTTAATTCGTTGCCTTTTTTAGAAAAAAATGAATGTTTATTTACGAAGCTATGGAATGCATTCCAATTCACAAAATATCCCCCATTATTTTGTATCTGTCAAGTAACTAAACAATTCTTTGTAGAAAAAAATATGGTGACTTTGACTCGATGAAATCGTTAATGCATATAACTTTTTCACTGTTTCTAAATGAATATTAACCAGGTGATCCTAGAGTAACCGGAACAGGTGATAATCTGATAGTGCTAGGTCTGGTAAATACGTCTCTCGGGAGAGAACTTCTCAGCCCAACGAATAAATAACATTTTTGATCACGTCCGCAACGTGCGGCCAAACTTTGTTGTTCTGCGAAATGATTTACTTCGTTCCCTCGCCAGTGAATGATCTTTTTTTCTCTAATTCATCACTGAAGGAAAAGTTGTTGTTGATAGACGGGAAATTTGTTGTTAATAACGCTCTGAATTGACACACCCTTAATGTCCCACCAAATAAACAATAATACTTTTTTAGCGTGAACATATAATTTCGTAGTCGAAGTCGATGGTTCACCAGGTGTAACCTATGATTTTTGATGGTTAGAATTGTGTACAAAACCAGTTTTCCATTCCCAGTTATAATTTTATGCATAAAATCTTTCCTTTTAAAACTCGTGCGTGAGAATAAATTTATATCGCATCTTCTTTCAGTGTTTTTTGGGCTAAGCTCATGTAGAATTCATTGGTCTATCTTTTGAATTCTTAACGAGTTCTTATTCTTCTATTCAGTCTGAGAAGAGTTTTCACTTGAAATCTGCTTAAGATACTCGTCTTCAAATTTTTCAGTTGTCCGTGACATTCTCGATCAGAAAGATCAAAATTACCACTTCGAAACTATTAATGCATTTTTGGCATGTTCCATGCGTCACAATATCTTCCCCCAAAACCAAACAAATAATTTCTACCGTTCTTTCAACATTTTTTTCAACGTGGATTCTAAAAGTATGAAATGCATATACGCTGTTTTTCGTCTATCATCGTTTTTTTTATCGTTTTGTTAAATTATTCTAACTGCTTGGATTAAATATATAGTGTTTTTAAATGTTATCGTTGGCACTTCGAAATCCTGAAACGACGAGAATATATTTTAATTTGAAACAGATTTATTATTAATTAAATTTAAAAGCAGCGAATTAATTATTATATCTAATATACATATATATATATATATATATATATATATATATATATATATATATATATATATTTAAGCTAATTTACATTGACCAAATGAAAAAAACAATGAGTTACAAATAAAAAAATCATTGGGAATATGAAATTTGACAAATTTGGAAATGGTCGTCATTTCTTATATTGTTTTCACTCATTGTATTTACAGACTATGAAACATAACGTTTTGATGGTTTATCTATAATTTTTCAAGATAACTTTTTCCTGACAGTATTTTTTTACAATTCAACGTACATACTTTTAATTTCATTAGTACCTAAATGTTAAAAAAACTAAAAGTTAAATTTATTGATAATTCATATATAAAAACGTGAATTCGGCACAACTTACATGTTAAACTGACTCAGTCTACTGATTTCATTTGAAATGCAAAAATAAGTAATCGATAAAAGAAAAATAACTATTTTAATGCTAATATAACTAGTTCACACTTTTAAATTAATATTTAGTAACACTTAAAAATTTCCTGAATCAGTATTTCTATTACAAAACAAAAAATCCGAGTATGTTGTATTTTATTTTCCAAATTATGGAGATATACTATTGGAGAAAATTGATATTTAGTCGATATCGGATAGATATGTATGTATATATGTATATATATATATATATATATTTGTATATATATATATATATATATATATATTCCGAGTTTAGAGATTTCTTATGTAGTTTGTAACACTAAGAATCAATAAGCTATCAACGAAATGGTTCAAGAATTGAAACCGATCTTAGCAGAGTACATCATTAATAATCTGACAAAATTCAACAAAATAAGAAATAAAAAAGGATCATCTGTGCGTGCGTGTGTTTAATATGTCGAATGAAATGTATCCAGCAACGGCATAAATGCGCTGTGTATCCATTAATTATTATTAATACCATAATGGCTAAATTTTAATTGTATTTATATTCAAATCTCTACCATAAAAACCTCAATTTATTCGTAAAAGAAGTAGTAATATCGATAAAAAAATAAAGATTTCATTTTTAAATTACTTATACATTACCATAATTCACGCCACGAAAAATGTTAAGTAAAAGATTAAATTTTTTTCTACCAAAATGGACAGCATTAAAAAATATATTTATAAAAGATGACAAAATATATTTATGGAAAATATTTTTCTTAATTTAAATGTGTTCCAGACAAATAAAATAGCATAAACTACAAAATTTATTAATTGACAAATTATTAAAATAAAAAATTTCAACAGAAAAATATATAACTAAATATTTTGAACTTTATTTTCACAACAAAAGTCTACTATAATATTATGTTAGGAAAAATATTATGAAGCTTAATTCATTTATTCAAATAAAATATTTAGTAAAACAGACTCATTTTAGAAGATAAAATACAAAAATAAACTTTAGAGCATCATTTTGCTTTCACGTTAACATCCCTATCACAAATAACATTTCATTAATTAGTTTCGAAACAAAGTCCCAAAAACTATCACCGACTCCGGCGATACATCGAGTATCAATATAATTAATTGAATCGTCTTGCCTATATCCGCTTGATATCAGATATTTCCGTGTACTTTACTTTCGAATACAGTCGTCCAATCTGAGTATCTAGGAACACAACGCAAACAAGCACAAGTTTTTTTAATTAACTAAATAGTGTGTTAAATACGGAATGAGTGAAGAACAGAAATAAAGAGAACAAAATCCTACCCTATGATCAAAGACTAGAAAAGTTTTGTAAGAAATGATAGATTTTTCAAACCGAAGATCGAACTCCAACAAAAATTTTAAGCAATATAACGAGAATCCATCAATTACATTTCCTATTGCTTTCAAGAAAATGTCAATAACCTTTTAAGACTAAAATATAGAGAATAACGTTTTAACATATTTATTTTCATAGTCATCAAAAAGATTTAGTTTAAACAAGTTTAGGAAATGATAAAATAAACTATCATTTTTATAATAATATTTGAAACGTACATTTCAATTCAAAAACAAAACTTTACAAATAAATGGTGTTATGTTAGCTGACAAATAATATATATATATATATATATATATATATATATATATATATATATATATATATATATATTAGGTTGTATTTATTTTAGTAATTTTAACTTTTGTATAGTGTGATCATTATTTCACTTCTTTGAATCTTTAAGCATTTCTATTAATATTTTAGTATAAAATATTTTTTGAAGTGAGAACTTGCAATGAAATGTCCTAATTTTTTTAATAAGTACTTATATGCTTTTTTATTATTTTTTTGTAGAAAAAGTGTATTTGCATTATAACATTTGCTTTTGTATAAAAAAGTGATAAATGATAAAAAAAATTGAAATTAGTTCTGTGAAATTTCCTCCAATAGTTTATAAGTTAGTTCTCAGGTTTCATAAGTATTTAAATTTAATATTCTTTGATCATATATACATTACATATACAATACTATATTTAAACTCTTCATTATATTACACAATATTAATTTCATAAACTTTTATGTACTTCATGATAAAATTTAGATTCAATAAAACTACAAACATGCAAGTAAACAATAAGAACAGATTTACGAATATGTGTATCTTGAATAACAGATATTAAATGGTAATTTTTACCAATTCTGGAAGCACGTTTGAATAAGTATCTGATGTGCATCATATCTATCTGAGTTAACAAAAAAGTGCATAGTATTATTTAAGTAGATTTTTGTCGTATATTATTACTATAATTTTAGAATAATTTATTGAGGATTTGAAGCTAATAAATCAAAAATTTTAGATTTTGTTAGGCAGAAAAGTAACCAAAATTATATCATTCTCTCTTGAAAATAACTAAGAACTGAAGATAGGCGTTACTAATTGATTCAAATCATAGGCGGTGGATTTCAATGAAGCAAGAATAAGAATTTGGAGCCACGATACCTAAAATTCGTGGAAGACAATGGTAACTATACTGAAAAAGAATGTATATTTGTAGATTTCTTTTGCCTGTAATAAATCATTTTTATCTTTGATAGTTTTTTTTTCTAATTGCTAAACGAACTTAATTTAAAAACGCGTCTCATATATATAATTAAAAGGGAGAGTATATTATACTGGAGTACGTTCATAATTTTCAGAAAATTCATAAATATTAGTCTCAATAAAAATTATAACTCTACTGAGATCATTGTTTTTAATTTGGAAAGAACTACATTTTAACTCCTTTTCAAAAATTTTTAGAAAATAAATTATATGTTTTGTACTACAATATCAAACCATTTTTAAATGTTTTCCATAATTATAAGTTAAGAGTTTTTTTAGTGCAAGTCAAACTATATTTTATTTTAGAAGACAAATATATATTTTACCAATTATAAGTACAGAATTACTACTATTTTCAGACACTTTTCTTCAGAAAAACAATGTTAGATACTTTTGTCTATCACTGTTTCATCTTCAAACTCTTGTTTTTTTCCTTGTATTTTTAGGTATATAAAATAGAGTTGTATAATTTATTCCGTAAATTGTAGATACTCAATCTAGATCTATTTATTCTGTAACACGGCTATTTTTTATCAATATCTGCTTCAAAAACAACTAATATGTGTTTTATTTCATAGTAATGGATCGTTTAAAGAAGCAAAATTCGTGAACTTTGAAAATATCTTGAATAATAATTTAATCAAATTATTAGGAGAAGGGGGTATTTGAACATGTTCAAATACTGCGATTAAATTATCTTTAACATATGATTTATTTCTTCACCACATAAAATAAAAAAAAAATTCTCGTTAAATTATGTTCAATAAATAATTATTGATCAAATAGTTGACAAGACCATAAAAATAGTTATATTTTCTAGAAATTAAATAGATTCATGAATAGTAATATTAAAAATAATCAAATGAAAATGTCAAGCTGTTAAAACTTTATCAAAAAAAAATTATGTACAATTATAAGCGAAATTTAGAAAAAGTCAATACTAAAAAATATTTTTTTCTATAAATAACGTACTGAGGATAATGCAATTACCATCGAAATGCTCTTAAACAATATTGATCAAGTACAATTTGTTGTATATTTTTTATGTAATTTTTTTTAGAATTTATGGATTGAAAAAATAACTCATTTGTGAAAGTAAATCCAGTCGTAGTAACAAAACTATACTATTGCATATGTAATTACGTTTTTGACTTTTTATTAATTGCGTATTTTTTAATAATGAAAAGAATTGTTTATAAAGTAAACATTTTTTAACGTATTTCATTTTTTTAACGTATTACATTTCTAACACTGGTTAAATTCATTTTCTGAGATGAATTGTTTTTTGCTAAACATAACTAATCATACATTTTTTATTCTGTGTATTATTTATCTGAGAGTGACGGCAATATCATCTAAATGTACAGAAGTAACAATCAAAAATAAGTACATAAGTATATCAATCGTTCACAATTGAACATTTTTTATCAGGTATATTTTTTACTTTATGGGATAAGAAAATTATCCATTTGCGGAAAATAACTTACCCATACTAATAAAACTATATTATCTCCCGCTGAGTTGTTGTTTAGAAACATATTTTTCTTAAACAGTACTTTTTCTTAATAAAATCAAACAAATAACTACCTTCTTTTGGGATAAAATGTTCAATTTCATATAATTACAATTTATCAGTAAATAGTAATATCTGCTTTAGTAAATGTTATTACATAATTATTTACGTTTAATATAGGTATATTTGTAACATTTAAATGTAAAAATGCACGCGTTTGAAGTTTCTTTTCGTTCAAACCTATCCTTTTTTTCTCTATACTATATCAACCTATTTTTATATTTAACAATTAAAACTAATTTAACTAACGATTACATATAAAATACATTTTAAGTAAAAACAACATTATTTAAATTATATTTGCTACTATATCAAAAAGAATTAAGGTTGTCTTAAATTATTGATCATCCTTTCAATATATATAGAGATTTATTTTTTATCATCGTTACCATTTCTTCTACAAATCATGATATGTTGAAATAAACCTTTTGAACATTTCGTCAATATAAATGCATCTGTTATATGAGCAGGTGGTCTGAAATTTATAAGAACATATGTGTTTTTTTCCTTGTAAATATCTCTGTTCACGAACGACATCGTCTGCAACGAGATTTATGCGAAGACCGGGTCAGGCGATCGTTTGTCACGCTTACAAGGATCGCTTTTTCATCTCAAATCGATCTAACGTCGACTTAATGCTGGACACATATGTACCCCCACGCAGAAAGATCGTATACATACATAGTGTAAAATGAAGAGACACAACGTCACAATTTTCATGAAACATCTGCGACACTTTTGATATCTGAAAAATGTCTCGTTTTAAAATAATGAAATGTTACGCTGTCACGTAACTTCTCGACTACTCTTATAATTTACAATGATTTGTTTTATATTTTTAATACGTATATTGATAAGAAAAACAGTAGTATCTGTTTAAGATGTTAAATTAAATCTACATATGTGTACATATATATATATATATATATATATATACATACATATATATATATATATATATATATATATATATATATATATACACACATATATATATACACAACCATCGGGTATCAAAAAAATACTGAAACACGACACAAAGCAAAGTGGATTACACAAAACTCAGATAAATATGTCTATTTTATTATATCGATATATGAACGCCTCAATATTTAAATCAACAATCCCACTCTGTTTAAAGAAAAAAGTATTCGATCAGTGTATACTACCGGTCCTTACCTACGGCAGCGAAACATGGGTGCTTAACGCCAAAATAGTTCAAAGACTCCAAACAACACAACGAAGTATGGAAAGATGCATGTTGGGAATAACAAGAAGAGATAGAAAGAGAACAGAATGGATACGAAAACAAACAGGAGTCACAGATATAATAAGAAGAGTAAAGAGTCTGAAATGGAAATGGGCGGGACATGTCGCAAGAAGAGAAGACAACCGATGGACAAGAGAAATTATTGACTGGGAACCAAGGAATATGAAAAGACCGAGAAAGAGACCAATGAACAGATGGGATAAGGATATTAAAAACTTTATTGGAAAACTGTGGAAAAGAGAGGCACTGAATCGAACAAAATGGAAAGTCATGGAAGAGGCCTTTATCCAGCAGTGGATTGACAGGGGCTGAAGATGATGATGATGATGATGACATAAATATGGTTACAATATAAAAATTATTAACTATTTTTATTATATATATATATAATAATAAAAATGTATAAATAATTAAGAATTTGTATATTATAAACATAATATACTTTCCCAAATAAAAATTTTCTATACTATATAAATATGTTAGAAGAAACCAACGAAATTAACTACAGAAAACACAGTTATCATAAAATAGTTATTAAAACATCTTTAATGAAAAAATAGGACTACAGAACTATCTAGATAAAAAAATACTCAACAATTTGGATAATTTACACAATAAAAGATAATTACAATAAAATAAATAAAAAGGGTAAAAAAATATGTGAAATGATGTAGATACTGTTATATATTATTATATGACAGAATAATACAACATAGAGTGGTAGACTTTATGTATCATAACACACAGAATAGTAGTGCAATATATATTATATGGATAAAATGGGAGAGTTTACTAGAGGTAAAAGACCTTAAAGTCAAAAATTTATATATAGCAGATCATTCAACAATAAATGTAACCTTTCACTGATATATGAACCATCGGGTATCAAAAAAATACTGAAACACGACACAAAGCAAAGTGGATTACACAAAACTCAGATAAATATGTCTATTTTATTATATCGATATTTGAAGAGAACAGGCAGGCACACAGATAAGGACCTCATAGGAGCATAATGAAGATATTTATGCGCCAAGAAATTTCCAGTAATTGTGTTAATTGTTTCTAATTATTTAAAATACTCTCTTTTAATATTAATGTATATTCAAAAAAAAAAAAAAGATTTTAACTATCTGCCCTGTATTTAAAAACACTTGATAGTGAGCAAAATATATGTGTATATACTTTTTATCTTCAGTATTTTTCTGATAAGTTCATAGTTGGATGCAGCTGGAGTTAGGTTCGATCAGATCTAGTTAGGTCAAGTTATTGGCCAGAAAATTCATCAAATATAATCATAAAAAGAATGTTCCTCAAGAATATTTTTTTCAATATTGGTTATTCAAGTTAGATTAAATTAGGTCAAAGGTCAGGTCAAGTGTGATCAAATCCGTTCAATACGGTCTGTTTTGGAAAATGATTTCAAAGAAGTATTTTTCAGAATAATTGTACTTTTCGAGAAATTTATTTCAAAGGAATTATTATTTCGAACAATTATTTTTATTAGAAGTATCTTTTGAAGAATTACTAAATTAAGAACCATTTTTAAAGATTTCTTTTATTAATTTGCTGTCGGAACGACATCAATGCCTAGCTTTCATCTTTAAAAATATTGCTGTTTATTTAGTAGTATTTCAAAGGAAGAATATTTTATGAACAGCCATAAAACAACAAACTTAAAAGTCTTATAAAATATTGGACCAAATGAAATAAGGAATATAGGAATACGTCCAGTTTTTACTAATTTTAAAAGTGTTCTCTCTCATCACATTTGCACCAGAATATATACTTTGTTGTACATTCAACGTAAAGTGAAAAGTTAAACTTTTCTTATTCATTCTCCTTATTTTAAATATTCACTTAATTTAAGTATTACAAGCTTGTAACAATAAAAAAAACTTTACATATTTGAAGATATTAAATAATCATATGTCGGCGATCTTCAACAATAAAAATTATATATATATATATATATATATATATATATATATATATATATTACATTAGAGTCATACGAATACTATCAAAATATTACAAAAAAACTGTAAGAAACAGTAGAAATTCTTGAATTGATCAAAACAATTGTTTTTTTATAAACAAACTAATTATTTTTAGTAGAAAAAATTACTTATAATTTTGTAATATTCCTATTTACATATATTGAATATTCACCAAAGAAAATTGATTAATAAATTAAAAATAATTGAATAATAAAAACAATTGTATTTTCAGAAACAATATTGTAATTAGACCGAATAAATTATATTAAATATTTCACATTATTTACATTATTAAATCAAGTACATAGAAATTTAGAATGAATATTTCTGTGATGTTAAAATACAATATTAAAAAATATAATAAAATTAAATATAACATGTATGTATTTTAATACTTTTAAAATGAAATTTTTTTTAAAAAAAATGTATTTTATGATATTGAAAATGACAATAAAATATGAGAAAATATATTTTAATTGATAAAGGAAAGAATTATTGGTAAAAATATTATTTTTGTGAACTTTGTGCGCCACATGTATCCATAAAATAAAAATATGTATATATTTGGGCATTATATTATTTTAAAAAATTTTTAAGAGTAAATATCTGAATCATGAGATTTTATATTGTCTCCTTTTTCTCCTTTTTAAACATTATGTACTATTTTATCGTTCTTGACTACTTCTCCATTATTATAATGACATGCTTTTTTTATTCCACTCACGCACACAAAAGTGAATGTAAAGAAAACGCTTTTACAGATTATTAATATCTTAAATTATTAAAAACTTGACTACATTTACTTTATTATTTACAAGTACATTTCCATACATATATATATATATATATGTGTGTGTGTGTGAGTATGTGTGTGTATATGTGTTTGTGTGTTTACATAAATATACATCCTCGAGTGTTTATATTAATATGCATTGTATATGTATATGCACATTAAATTTAAGAAAATATTTGAAATACTTTCAATTTATTGAAAAATATTATTGATGCAAAAATTTAATAATTTCATAATTTATTTTTAGAAGGTACTCGTATTACACTTATTATTATAATATATATATATATATATATATATATTGGGTGTCCGCTTATAGATATCAATGTCGGATTAACTTCTGATATCAAGGAATGTTTTTCATTTGAGAACTTCTTAAACATGGTTGTATTTTTATAACTGATTTATTGTCAGATTTTATCGTTTTATTTAATTTAAAGTGATTTTATTTATTTATTTATTCCAATTTTCAGTTGACTATTACAGTATGAGAAACTTTGAATATTTGAAAATTTCATTTTTTTTAATAAAATATTTATTTAATAATGAATAATCATTTTATTACAATATGAGTATAAGAATGAGTATGTCAATGTTTATTGATTTATTCACTATTGGCTATGAAATTAGAAGTGTCTTTCAATACATGGGGAACGAATATCGAACACGGGATTCATGAATTGTGAATCAAAATAGATTTACTCACTACGCTTGGAAACGTGGTGGAGTTATAACAGGTTAGGTAAGTTAGGTGTGATACGTGTACAATGAGACAGTCAACTAATCACGAGAGAAATTCATAACTGATCTGTAATCATAACCGAATTTTTTAGGTAATTCTTTCGTTTTTTAATATTTTTACCTTTAATTGTCTAGCTGGTTTCGATTCAACTATACTAATCAATAGCCTGGTTGTGGACAAATTTATGAATTGTTGTGATTCTGAAATGGTTATAGGGGCTTCGTTGTTCACAAAGTATTGCTCATCGGCGATGAGGCATAGAATTTTTTATTGGAAGATATGACTTGTTTCAGAGGGATTAGCATGGAGGATCATGTTAGTACCACGTACATCGATCGTATCATGGAGCATCGACTATACGCTTACTATCCGGCGATAATTACGGTTGATAATTAAATAAGGGAAACAGTAATCATTTTTATTCTCGAGCTTTGTTAATGACGTTATTCGCATAGATAAATCTGTTGTCCAGTGTGAGGATGAGGTATTTAGCCTTGTTCATCCATCCGTTAGTATTTTAGTTTAACAATTCGTTTTTTTGGGAGGGGGAACATGAACGTTTGGCACTTCTAAAATGTATCGTCACTCAATAGTAGTCGGTAAGTTCATCAAGATGTTGCTGTAGAAGTATATAGAGTGTTGTATCTCTTAATGATGTACTGATGATTGCAGTGTTTCATGCATAGAACAAGAACGTTTTGACCTCTCAGTATGTCATAAAAATACAAATTGACAGAACGGAACAATAAAACCATCTTATGGAACGTGAGCCTCTTCAAGTTTGGTGTTTCACCTCATCTTCTCTATACGAACTTAGAAAATGCAACTCGACAAATAAGAAGCTACAAGAAAATTCTTACAGACAGGATGGTCTTCATACATACGCTACTGATTTACACGGTCCTATTGTGTATCCAATAGACTCTCGGATGGTTCTGCAGAATAATTGCCATATATAGAATTATTACTCGCCCAACTCAAATTAATTGAAAGTCTTATGTGTCAAAGTTTTTACTAAAAGATAGAATACTTTTAATACAATTCTGATGAAACCCAATTTTGAAGTATCTATAGACTACAAACGTACCTTCTTACTTACTTTGATCAACTTAAGATGTATGCCTTTATTAATCCTTAAAAGGAATTTTTAGAAAGTTGGGAGTAGGTTTTTGTAACTCGTAAATAATCTCATAATATGTAAATAGTTGCAGCCTGATAGCATATATATATATATATATATATATATATATATATATATATGTGTGTGTGTGTGTGTGTAAATAACATATTTTAAATCAAATAGTTTTCAGTTAACTTTTAAGAAAATAAGTTCTTTTTAATCTTCATAATATATTTTTATGAATATACATTGAATAATTGGTTATTGGATATGAAATAATTAACTTAAAAGATAACAATGTGATTATAACTTCCATTATTGTAACCTTAATCTGAATTATAAGAAGCCCTGAAGCCAAAAATAAACTAACTTTAAACTATCGTTAAATATAAAATATTCAAATTTAATCATAAAAATTTTATATAGATATCCTACCTTATAAAAACAGTTTTGACTTTTACTCGGTATTTCTTTGTGAATCAGAAAAATACGTCAAATTTGTAGGCATGGAATACATTTTTTTATTTCTTGATGCATTTATGAAAATCACAACGTTGAACAAATGTATCATTTTCAAAACAAATAATACAAAATTAATATTTAAGTATATCCACATATGAATTTATCTCATATATAGCAGATTGTACTGTATAAAAGATAATAAATATAATGTAAATGAATTATACATATATAAATAAGTATTTATTTGTTAAATAATTATGATTATTCTGAAAAAAAAATGATTTATTTGATCATGGAATTTAAATATATCATTTTCAATACATACCTAATAGGAAAAAGAATACCATTATGTATTCCAAACAATCATAAATAATTATTTAATATGTGGTCTGTATTAATTTGTAATGTTTATAGAATTATTAAAAAATAATATATTCTTCAAATTACTCTACCGTTACTAACAATTGATGAAATTATAATGGAAAATGTTCATCTAAGCAATACATTCATTCATTATTTCAAAATAGTTCAACGATTTATTATGTATTAGATGAATATCTGCAATTAAAGAAGTTAAATGGATAGAGATTCTTATTTATATGAAGGTATAAATAGTATAAAACATAATAAAAGTACAATTATAATACTTTTTATATGAATGTTGGAATTTTAATCATTATTTTACATATATTGTTAAAATATACGTAGCCATATAAACAAATAAATTAAGTGTATTTTTTAAAAAACGATATTAACCTTAATTTTTCTAGAATAAATATAAAAAAGCATGCTTAATACTTGCAAAACACGTATTAGAAACGGAACAGAATATTAAAAATATAAATAATACCAATGAAAATAATAAAAACTGAAAATGAAAGCATTCATTTAAACATTCTTGTAAACCTTTTAATATTAAAGTTAAAATATTAAACGTACAAATAAATACAAATTGAGGCATGATATTTTATGCTTTCAAATTATAAACAACGTCTCATTTAAAACATACATAAATGAACAGAAATTATACTTGAAATCAGTTTATTACATCTACCTAAGGAAAGCACACGTGTCGAAACTAATAGTTGAGAACAGACATTAGATGATTCGAAAGGATGAAAACGCACAGGATAATTAATTCTATCAAGTTGGGGTTTTGATTCACAATAGAAAATTAAATAGCTAAATTGTTAAAAACGCATTTCTTATGGAAAGCATTAGGTATTCTATTATTTTTTATTATTCTTAATAAAAAAGCATATATATATATATATATATATATATTAATGATATGTCTTTCTAGTCACCGTTCTACAACAAATTAACGTAAACTATCTTTATGTAATTTTGAGCTAGAACGCAATACTTGTTTGTAAATTATTAAGTAATTATTATTTCATCAGTTTACACACTTTTCACTTTGTCGTGTCATAAGAATCAAAAAGACATTGTTTAGTTCCAAATGTGTTAAAGCTGCATTGGTGATAGGAAAATAGAGAAAAGTGTTTAAAATATGAAATTCATGAACTTTCAAACATTTTCAAAACAATAAAAAAAAGTTATAAGTGATGTATGTGAAACCCAGTGACCTAAATTTGAATTTTGAAATAATTTTTTTCCATCACTTTATGTAAATTCATTAATATTATTACTTATTATGTAAAACATTAAGATGTACAAATTGCTTAATTGCAATTTAACGAGCAATCTTTCTTAGTTTAAAAGACATAATTAATTGATACAAATTAATAAACAATAATTAAATTAGAATAAATAACGAAAATCTCTATGATAATAAATAAAATTACCAATATTGTGTCTTTTTAATTGCGATATTCAACATACGTTGGAAAATGATTATTGAGTAATTTACTGGGTATTAATCTGGTAGAAAAATAATTGTGGCTTTTGTTTTCTGAATTCTAACCTTATTTTTTTCAATAAGAATTTCACTGCATTGTATTCATATTAATATCATTTTAAAGTATTTTTTTCGGTCTGTATTTTGGTAATATTGACTTAGGTATTATTATTAATTTTTATTCAAATTGAGCTTTTGAATTAAAGGTGGAAAAAAAGTTTATAAGAGCGATTTTTTGTATGACTTCGAAACTGGTGGTAAAATAGCAGAATTGTTCGTAAACTAAACGATGCTTTTGGTGTGAGTACTGTTAAGAAACGTATGGTGCAATGGTGGATCTTAAATTTCGTCTTGGGGACGGGAGCCTTAAAGATGAAGAATGTCGCGGGTGTCCTTCAGTTCATAACAACCATCTGAAGGCGTTCGTTGTATCAGGACCACGCACAATAATTTGAAAGCTTTAACAAAAGTTAGGCATTAATCATCCAACAGTTCTGGATCATTTAAAACAGATAGGAAAATCAAAAAAAAGAAAAATGTATATGAATTTGAAGATCATAAACCACAATTATTTTTCTACCACACCTAATATTTAACTAAGGGTGGTTTTGGAACTTGTGCCATATTAGTGAAGCCTAATATTGATTTTAAAATATTTTTGTAAAAATGAACGTAAAAATCTATTTAAATATGAATAAATGCCGAAATCGATTGTAGTAGAATAGAAAATGAATGATTTAGAGATCAATAACAGTAAGTCTAAGAGAACAATAATTGAGAGAATACTAATAAAATATTTTTCGATGAAATATTAAAATATAAAAAATGTAAATAAAAGGTGATCTAATTTATTAATTTCAAACTTTTAAAAAAACATTGATTTCAATTACACTGTCTCGCTGGGAAATGTAAAAATGAGGATTGATAATCTCACTTCATGAAATATTCATTTATTTACATGAATGAAATGAATGCAAACAGAAATTATTTTTTTATCAGATAACAATTTAACAATATCATTACAAAAAAGTTAACGTTAACAAAGCATTGTACTTTAAAATAGATATAACATGATTTGAGTCACATCCAAGTAGCATATACATATTTAATATATCACAGCACAAATATAAAGCAACAAAACACAATAATACAATAGAGCTCCGTTTGTATCTTTTTTAAATATTGTTCTCCTGAAAATGGTAATTATACATGAAAGGGTAAGAGTTTCTTTGTTCGACAATATGACACATTGCTACAAATCTCCGTTTAAAAGTTTCATTTTAGTTATTTATTATAAATCTAATATAAAAAAAACACTAACAAATAAACATTATAATATCTAACAGAATAATAAAATAAACAAGCATCTTATATACATTACATACAATGAATGAATAAATTTAACATCAAAATTTTATTCTTTTTAAAGATCTTCCATAACTTGTATTTTTACTGCAATTGGAATAGTATTCGTTACTGCATAACTTCAAATATCTTTATATCTTTTTATATTCAAAAAAATGTTAAAAAAATTACTCCAAATAATTTCGGTTAAGTGATAGAAAAATATAAAACTCAATATAAATATTATTTACAAATTATATAAGAATATTACGTTTATTATCAAACATATATATATATATATATATATATGTAAGATTAATATTTTCGGAATTAGACATTTTAATATTAATTTTTTCTTTGGACACTGTAACACATAACTGGCTGTAGAGAATAATTGATTCACAATGTAGAGTTATGTCATTGTGGATAAATTCATTTTTACAAATGAAATTTTCTTATATCCCACAAACCATAAATATTGTTATGATAATAAATTATAATTGCGAATTTTTAATTGTTAGTTATATACATTTTGATGGATATTCTAAAATTCTCCAAGCGCTAAGGCAGAAAAAATATACCTTAGTTGAATATGATGGCATTTTTATTAAATATTCCATAAGTAACAAAAAAAAATAATAAATAATTATTTAATCAGAAAAATGTGTCCTTTTTAGAGTGACAGAAAACTGATTTGTGAAAGAAGACTTTTTCCTTTAAAATTGGACTTATATAGACAATATTTGTCTTTCTTCTCTATTTAAATGTATGACAAATAAAAATTTAATGCTATATTGATCTTTCTTAAAGGAACAGATGAATATCCGATGAAGTTATAGAAAGTTACCTTTTTTTCATAAAATTTCATGTATTTTTAAATATAGGTATATTTTCACTTTCGGTTACATGATATTTAAGATCAGTTATAATCAGTTTTATACAACTACTTAATCGTAATGACAAGTCCGAATTTTCTTAATGAAATAAACGGAAATCTAATTTTCAAGGAATTTTACATTGGAACATGTATCGAAAACTTTAATTAAGTTGAGACATTTGATAGGATTTTTTTTTGTTTTTTTTTTTTTTTACTACTACATTGAGCTAACATACTTCATTATCTAAATTAGTCAATCACTCCATTTCGACGCAACTAGTCCAAAAAGGAGTAAATGAGAGTTTCTCTCTCTCTCTCTTTATATATATATACATACATATATATATATATATATATATATATTGTTAGATTTGTAATATCATCTACAGACTATCAGAAGGGCCCACATCACAGGTAATTACAAATACTTCTTCAAATTCTCCATATGGGACGTAAGTGATAATGTAAATGCATGCATAAGAATTAAGTGACATTAAATATTTTTAGCCAACTAATATTTCTAATGATAATGCAAATAAATGATATTTAACATAAAACAAATAGTTTTCAAATGATAAATTTAGTTATTTTTTTAAATTGCAAGAGTTCAGATCAAGGATGAAATATGTCTTTGTTAATGTCACTTTAAACCACGAAAAATCTGTAGTTTCCGCATGTTTACAATTGAATAGATTTTTGAAGTTAAACTTGTTTGGGCACGGTAGGTACGAGTTGAATTGTTCTGAAACAAAATTGTGTGACGGAAATTAAGTGCATAGGTGTGGGGACCGAGCCAACGGTACGAGTCGAAGAGCTATGAAACAAAATTTTGTAACGAAACTGGAGTGTTGGTACGCATAAGAGTGGGGTTGGGTGTGATGTAGTACGGTGTATACGAGCGCGTGTACAGTTTTATACATTGAAGCTAACATAAACCAATTGTTTCATTTTTAAATAATGATGATGCAAAACCTGTTATATATATATATATATATATATATATATATATATATATATATATATATATATATATATATATATATATATATATATATATATATATATATATATATATATATATATATATATGCAAAACCTGTTATATACATATATATATATATATATTTATATATATATATATATACATAGGCAGAGTTATATGGAAATAATATCTGTAATCTATTAACACTGTGTGTTATGTTACACTGGAAACAACTTAAATATGTAGTGTCGAACGGAAAAATATACCCACGACTGACAATGAATGCGTCATACCATTTTGAAATCTCATTGTCGAACACTATTTATTCAGTACAGTCATCTAACAAATACAAGGCGCGTATTGTACGGCGACAAATTCAGATTGTCAGTCTAACAGAACCTATAGCATAAAATTTATATTTATACAAAATATATAAAGAGAGTAGATGTTTCTTGGTAAAATAGATCTTATAGGAAAGAAATATTTAAAAAAAATATTCTATTTATACAGCTCGGAAGTTCAATTCAGTCGCGCGTGGCCTCACATACACACTTTTTAATAGATTCAATAATTTTAGGATAGTGAATGTCAAAATATATTTGTCACTCAAATTAGTGTTATTACCATGTATGTCTATAACATGTCTATGTCTATCTTTCTGAGTACAAAGTGTTGAAAGGAGCTCATGGATGTACTGGAATTAATAGCCAGTCACATTCTACCCTGTTTGTAAAATATTTGGAATATTTTATTCAGCTTACTAATGTCTATAACAAGAACAAAATATTGTGAATATTATAACAAGAAAAAAGTATAGCAAGTTCTACTGAATTACAATCAAGTTGACTGAACTTTATATTACGTACTTAAAAAAGTTTCTAAATAAATTTTGAAAATTATCATGTATGAATATTGTGTAACATTATTTTCCAATCTAAGATATATGTTTTTGTTATATACTGTACCTTAGAACGAGTAAAATACATATTAGATTATATTTTTATTATTAATACCAAAGAATGTTCTTTTTTAATTTTACTTTATTCGATAAAGTTTAGACTAATAAAACGAAATAGAACAGTTTCATTTCAGAAAATAATGTTTCAATAAAATTTTTAATCAAATATCCTGAGACAGGTATATATTTAATGAGTTTTTGCAGATATGCGGTGCATATTTCATGCAAATTCAAGGTTTTCCCATTGTATA
>CM068322.1:6014588-6039588 GCA_034766995.1 Acanthacorydalis orientalis
CTGGACAATGCTTTTATTGTGGGTACTGTTAAGGAACGTACGGTGCAATACTGGTTCCAAAAATTTCTTGTTGTGGACGAAAGACTTCACGATGTAAAAAGTCGCGGGAGTCCTTCTTCAGTTCATAACAACCAACTGAAGGTGTTAATTGTATCAGAACCAGGCACAACAATTCGAGAGTTTACACAAAAGTTAGACATTAGTCATTCAACAATTCTAAATCACTTAAAACAGCTGGGAAAAGCAACAAAACTTAACACGTATATGAATCTGAAAATCGTAAACCGCAATTATTTTTCTACGTACCTTATAATATCTTTCTATTCCTTCATAAACCTTTTTCCTCTCACTCCTGAAATAGTTTAGCTTTCTATCAATATAAATAGTGTATTTTTATCTAATCGTCTCTTTTAGACTTGTCTATATTAGTATAATATTAAAATTTTTATTACTTACTTAAATTATAGTTTCATATACTTCATTCCAATATTTTCACTGCTAAGACTTGAATTTCTAACTTACAGCAAAATATTTAATAAGTAATTATTTCAATATTTATATATACTCGTTACTCATCTCAAGTTTTGGACCACTTAAAACAGCTAAGAAAATCAAAACTGTTTAAAATGTATATGAATTTGAAGGCCGCAGAACGTAAATATTTGTATACCAACCTAATAAATTAGAAGAGTTTTGTGATTTGTCAACGAAAAAAAAAATAATTTGAGGAACCCACTAATTCTTATTTGGCATTGAAATCATTCCTTTTTGTAACTGAGAAAATTTTTATTTCATTCATTCTTGAACCAATTGACGAAGTCCTACTTATTTGAAATAATATGATTTTTAATTCTATATGCCAGTGCTCGATAGTATATGGAATTAAGTGTTTGTAATAAAATAAGGCGTTTTCTTGATTAAATTAAATAAATATTCTATTCGTCTGTCTAAGAGATAATTAACTCCTGTTTTTTTTTATTTCCTGTTCTAAATCTAAATTAACTTTAATGGGGGTTCAAAAAATTTTAGTTCCAAGAATTTTTAAGAAAGATTTTATTTTTAAGAGTATTATACAAATACATTTTTTTAATAATTAAATACAGAAGTTTAGAGTAACCACCATCTTATAAAAAAAATTTAAGATCTAATTTTGTGGTAGCTTAGCTCGTACGTCTTAAAATAAGGAAATATATTTGTTTAATTATGATAACGTAAATTTTGTATAGACAACCAATGATATTTTTTGTTGTCATGTATGTTGTCATATTTTTTGTTCATGTTGTCTCAAACTAGTATTATTACTTTTAGTCAAGCGCATGCTATCCTTTTTTAAATACATAAAAGTTTGCCAAAAAAATATATAGCTATTGGATTCCATATTATTTATTTAGACATCATATTAGAAAATTAGGAGATTCCAGAATTCAGCTGAATATTTTAGTATTATATTGTAAATATAAATTATTCATTCCTGTTTATTTTATTTACATATATTTTATTTTACACTATTCTACTATTAAAAACATATTTTTTAGGAACACATTGCATAGTTTAATATCTTAAAGTCGTTTTGTGTTTCGTTTGAAAATCGAGATAAATGCTTCGAACACTTATACTATGATTTCCAAATTATAACAATTCTTTCATTTATAGAAAAGATACGAAATTGCTCATATTTTCTTTTATTCTTGATAATATTTTTCTTTGTGCTTTTTTATTATACATCCAATCGTAAAGTCATTGTTTATAACAAATTTGTGTTTTCAACTTTTTAGGTGAATGGGTTATTATTTGATGTTCAACTAGACTTCTTCACCATTAATCTTTTAATTCAGTGTATTGATTCGAAAATATGCAATATTCATTTATGCAATCATTAAATATAAAAAGCGATACGATATAAACATTATTGGGGAATTTGTTGCTATAATGTTTTTTTATGAATTATCCAATACTTACAGATATTTGACTGGCGATTTGAGTAATTTGATAATTTTTTCCAAAGATTGGTTAAATTTTATATAACTCCTTCTTATATATCTAAAAGGGCAGATTAAAAGATTAAATACTGACTGTTAAAAACGGATTCCATTATTTAAATTGTTGTTAAAATTAATTAACTATTTTTTTATCTTTGTCAGAAATGTTTTAAGAATATATATATATATATATATATATATATATATATATGTATGGTTATAATTGTATGTATTTATATTTTAACTTCGTTAATGTGTTGTGTTCGTCATTTTCGTTCGTTTGAATCATTTATTTTCCATTTTCTATTACTTATTTCGACACGTATATGAGCTTTGCAATCTTAAGAATGGCATATATTTGAAACCATTAGTTGAAAAGAGGAACTCGAGTGATTCAAAATAATAAAACCACAAGAATAACATTATATATATATATATATATATAAATTTATATATATATATATAAATTTATATATATATATATAAATTTATATATATATATACATTTATGTGTATATGCTTTATTTAAAAATTCTAATAGTTTGCAGAGAGCCAAATCTATTGCTTTAGGGATATCTAACTATTTTATGAAGATAATTATTAATCTTCCTATTTAAATTTTTATTGTAACGGTAGATAAAATTTTATTGTGTAACTCATAATAGCATTCAGATCACAACTTTAATTTGTTTATTATATTTTTTAGATTAAATATTTCAAAACTAATGTTCAATACAAAGATATATAATATAATGTATATTTATTAAATATTTAAAAAAAATTTTTTCAAAGTCGAATTAAAAATATATATATATATATATATATATATATATATATATATATATATATATATATATATATATATATAAATATATATATATATATAATGAAATTATTTTAAAAGTTTACCTCGTATATCGAAAGTATTCAACCTATTACCTTTTTTGCAAAAAAATAAAAGAAATTCGACCTTTGAATCCTGTACATTAGAAGTTAAATGTAATAATTATATCTACATTTTAAATTATATAAAAAAAATTTCAGCACAGAATGAAATTTTAATTTGATATATTTTTTCAAAATAAATATTTATAGTAGAATATAAGCAACTAATAAATTATTAAATAATAATTTATTGAATATTTATGATCAAAATTTTCTTTAGGCTTTATAGGGTAAGAGAATATTTTTTTATAAAAATATATAACTCACATTATTTAAATATATTATTTACTGACACGAACTCAAAGGATGTTATTCTGTTATAAAATTAATAGACTCTAAAATTTCATTAAAATATTCTAATTAAGATTGTATTGATCGCTTAATTTCTGTTTGGTATTAAACACAAAATCACAAGTATCGTATACTTTAACAAAGGCTTCTGAATATATGAAACAGTCCTGGAAATAAGGGTCATGATTCACAACAAATACCATGGACATAATCCTCGTCTTGTTTGCGTAACGAGTCCAGTGAATGATATAAATTCCGATTTTAATCTGAAGTCCGATCTACGAATAAAATGTTAGTAATACTCAGGTATTATCAATCAATATTGTTGGTATATTTATTTATTTACTAACCAAACGGATGGGTATTTATTTAATATATTATTCTGAAATTCGATATTACTTGCTCATATATATTAAAAATTGAAATCAATGAATCTAGAAATGGACACACGAATGTGTAAAATTTTCAACTAATATTCACGCCAACATATGCTGTATATACATACATACATACATACACATATATATATATATATATATATATATATGTATATATATATATATATAAATATATATAAACACATATAATAAACTAAATATTTTTTATTTTAATTGTATTAAATGGGAAAATTTTAAAATTCTATTTGAAAGCTTAACAGTGTTATATTTAGAATTGTTTAATACTTCATTTTTTTAAATGTCATAATTAGACCCTATTTGAGTGACACAATTAAATAAATAATCGTAATAAAGGCAGAATATGGTAAATCTGAATATAAATAATATTATTTCTATTATTTTCAATCTGGAAATTATATACAGACTAGTGTTTTTACGAAAAACCAAGAAAAGATTCAAATACTACAAACAATAAATCTGAACACGCAGATTGATGCAAATTTTTACTGTCGTATCCATAAAAAATTAAATAAAAGAAAATACGTCTGAACAATACTATATTTATAAGATTATTTTTTTGATACTTTGTGTAGATACAGTATATAATAAAAAAAAATTCTAACTATATACATTATTTTATTTTTTATAATTATTTAAAATTGACATCGAATTACAACTTTAATGATGTCTTTTTTTTTAAAAAAAATAAATCATATAAAGTAACTATTAATTATATTTTTTGAAAATATACGTTAAGATTTTGTTTCAAAGAATAAAATTGAAATAAAGTTACACATTTTATTAACTGCCCAGGATTATATACAAACTGTAATGGTGTTCAATCTGTATTAACACGCAAACACACACACACACACACATATATATATATATATATATAATATGTATATTTATATACATATATATATATATATATATATATATATATATATACATATATATATATACATTATATATATATATATATATATATATATATATATACATATATATATACATTATATATATATATATACATATATATATACATTATATATATATATACATATATATATATATATATACATTATACATATATATACATACATATATATATATATACATATATATACATACATATATATATATATATATACATACATATATACATATATATACTTATATATATATACATATATTTATACATATATATATATACATATATATTTATACATATATATATATATTTACATCAAGCAGTTGACGTATGACACTAAGTTCATATTAAGAAAATTCAATTCTATTTCTATAATAAAATATAAAATACTTTTAAATATTATGTATTAAAATACGTATCTTTTAAAAAAGAAGAGGATTTGTGTAGACCGGAGGAAAATAATGACGATAATTGAACGTAAATCTGATAAACCAATATTTTAAAAAGACAAAAATGATATATGATTAAAAAAATATATATAAATTATTAACATAGTAGAAAGCGTATTATTGTTACGCACTTCAATTGTAAAATATTCGAATAATGATATAATTATTCATCAATAATAAATATAATTAATCATAGATAATGAGTATACAGACTATACTAACATATAAATAACACAAAAATTTTACTACTCTATTTGAAATTGAATAACCTTGTCTTAATTATAACTTTTCAGCTTTAAAATAAAAATTAATTTTTATTCTTTGTAAGTAAAAATACTTTTTACATTTTATTTTTTATGTATATCAATTTGAAATACCTTTATGTTCAATACTCATTAAGCGTTCGATACATTTGCTGGGGTAAGGAAAATTGAAATTACAGAAGTTTAGTACTTCAGACAAGATACATTATCAAAAACTTACGTTTACCCGTTCAACTACAAAAAGTTCTTTAAACTTCGCCAATAATAGTTTAAAAGAATCAATACATATTATATTGAGTACTCTTAAACAAGTATCCTTGTTTTATTAAATAATAAAAAAATTCACAAGTAAATTTGATTATTATTTTAATATTCTGAATTAATATTAAGCTATAAATTATTAAATTAAATTATTTATAACCTAATTCTTGTCGTTAAATCATGATATTAATAAGTACCAGTTTAATACGTTGAGTTTACCTGAGTTCATATTACATTGCAATTAACAAAACGCAAATCTGAATTTACAATTTTCAATATAAACATATATATATATATATATATATATATATATATATACATTATATATATATATATATATATATATATACATAATATATTTATATGGATGTGTGTATATATATATATATATATATATATATATATATATATATGCACATGATGAAGCAAATTATGCACTTTATTAATTTAAAAATTACATGATAAATATCATTCTTCATGTTTCAAAAAGAAAATTTAATGTAAGTGACGAATTTCATTCTTCTATATTTTCAACTGGACAGTATAATATTTTTAAAATTCACTATACAGGTGTATAATGGTCATATGTTTTATACACATATCAACTCAAGCGAATAGATTTTACCTCTTATTCACTAACTAAATGTCGAAAAATTCTTATATTGTGCATATGATTCAGTTCATATAAAGACAAATTATAATAATACTCATAAAATAAATTTCCTTTAAATATTATTTTATAATTTTTCATCTCGTACTTCTCACCTCCGAACAGGCATAATTACCACTAAATAAAGCGAATGTGGAGCCAGTTTGATGAACTGCAAAAAGTTAATAATGTATTTAGCTAAAATACAACATATGTGATTTGAAATCGATCATTTTATTAACCTTTTAAAATAATTTTATTGGGAACATTATATCAAAAATATAAAATATATATTAGATATAGAATTATTTTTCTTCGTCACAAGCTAGAGAAAATGTTTTTTTTTTAATATTATTTTTAATAGTTACTTGTACATATTTTTTTGGATAGGCTATCGTTCTCAGTACGCTTAGATATAAAATAGTTTTAGACCTTAGATAAATAAAAATCATATATTTTTGTATTTTAAAGAATGGTGTCATCACCATCTGATGACAAATGGTTTGAGGAAAATGATACTCATATCTAAATGCACTTAGGTGACAATGACATGAACAACAATCAATTTTTGAATATTGAAAAAATCATGAATGAAAGTGAATTTAGCCGCTATTCCAACTGTGTATTGTGATACACTAGTAATATATTTGTGTTAGAAAACATAATTGTCTTTCTATTATTTAATTTTACCTAACACTATCTATAAAAATCAATATATTAATTATTTTATTTTTGTAGGACGAAAATAAATCATTGAATTATTTATTTAATTATTGGAAAAAACTCACTTTTACATTTCTAGAGCTCAAAATTAGATCATTCTCTTAAAACACGAATTAACAGAATGTTACAAAATATATAATCAGAGCAAATTTCTTTAAAATATTTGTGTTCTGTTTGTAGATTTTTAATATTTGTTTTTTTATGCTATATATTCAAAAATTTATATAAATTGATAAATAGAATTATCTTTATATATATATATATATATATATAACCTTATATATATATATATATATATATATATATATATATATACACATATGAGAATACATTGAATGCAAGTATACATATATACACACATGCAAATATTTAATAAATTGAATAAAAATAATTTTGGAGATTCGTTAAAATAATTAATTTAAAAAATCTAGCGAATAAACACACAAGTACTTCAAAGAAAGATTTTAATGAATAAACGTGAGTGAGACTATATATATTTATAAATGTAAAACACAGATTTTGAATTCATATTTTATAAAAAAAAATGTACATTTATGTGATTGAAATATTTACATAAAACAAATTACTTTCGGAGGAACGAAGAAAAAATATGCACGATCCCATATTTTCGTGATTCGTCGACAACCTGCGATCGAACCATGGATGAAGAGCGGATAGAATACGAGGTTAGTGGACTTTACAGACTAATGAATTTATTTCTGTATTCAAGTCGCCAGATGATTAGTATAAAAAGAAAAAAATAAATGTTATTTCTTATCCAATAAGTCATGGAGATAAAGAATGTCGATAAAATAAATTTGGATAAATTATCATTGATTTATAGAGGAAATGAACTCACATTTTATATTATTTTATATCGTAATAATTTCGTAGAGAGTAACTAATGTTTTTATTTGATTTTTGTCGGTCCTATAATAAATAAATTATTTTTTATAAATTCCTAATTTATCAAAGTATGCTTTTCTCAGAAATACTTTTATTTTGTGAATTTCTGATATATATATATATATATATATATATATATGCATATATGTATAGCTTAGAATTCATGGCCCATAATCATAATCTTTCAGTATATATCTCTACTAAAACTCATTAGATAGAAGTACTCAATGACTTACTAGATGTAGTACAAAGCAGCAGTAATACACTAGGCAATACTAATTTATGAAATCGAGTTATTGTATTTAGGAAAATATTATCAATATGACCAAATACATTCCATAAGTTTGTAATGAGAAATATTTCTTAGAAATTTTAATTACTGTTAGACTTTATAATAGGAAAACACTACTAAAGATTATCATCCAATGTAGGTGGCTCATTTGAGGAGTTTGGTAAATTTCTATAATACGCCACCACCATTCATTTGGTAACGTCACGGCTATCTAGGTTTACTTTCCAAACTAGCATAGGTGAAATTTTATCCAGAAACGAAGCGTTGTTCACGTTCTACAGATATTTGAAGCGAGCATTGTAGTAGTTGCCATAAAAATGGAAGAAAACGAGCAGGCCTTTCTGCATCGATTATTTACCGTAAATGAAACATGGATCCATCACTACACTTCTGAGTCGGAGCAGAAGTCAAAGCAGTGGACAACGACTGGTGAAAGTGTGCCAAAGAAGGAAAATATTGTTTTGTCAGCTGAGAAGGTGATGGTCGCATTTTTTAGAAATTTCCAAGCAATCATCCTGATCGAGTACTTAACGAAGGGAAAAACGACAACAGGAGCCTATTATACAACTTTATTGGATCGTTTGAAAGAACAGCTGAAGCAAAAACGGCCCAGATTGGCGCACAAAAAGTGCTCCGTTACCAGAATAACGCGCCGTCCTACCAATCGACTATCATTATGGTAAAATTATACGAATTAGGCTTGGAATTGATTCCTCATCCATCCTATTTTCCGGACTTGGCCCCGTATGACTTCTTTCTCTTCCCGAACTTGAAAATTTAGCTCGGTGAGAAGAAATTCTCTTCAAATGAGGATATCATCGCCGCCGTCAATGCGTATTTTGCAGACTCACTGGACCAAATGTATAGCCAAAAATGGAGAATATGGTGTGAAATAAAATCATTTTTTTCCAAAAATCGGCGTTTAACTTGCTTTTTTATCATACTTATCAAACGGTCCTCGTATATTATCTTTATTATGTTGTCAATCTAACTGCCAAAATTTTAAAAATACTAAATATTAACATAGCCATTACTACACACTTGATAATACCATTGTACTAAATTACTATAATAAACTCTTTAGTGGCTTAGGCATAAAATACGTGTTCGTGTTCCTTACTGATCATATACATAGTGAGGGTTGGCAGCTTCTCTCATCCTGGACTATTCAATATAAAACTTCCACTGCATATATATATATATATATATTCGTTTCAGAAAAATAAGGCGTTACTAAAAGATGGTCAAAGTAATCTTTATTTAGGTACACAGCTTCACACTGACTCTCCGATTGCAATGAATATGTTGAAGTTGTTCCTTCAATGATACATCGTCATGCCAGTGGTTTACCTGGCCGACTTTCTTAATCCTGGAGATGTTACCACCATCAATCATACACTAGAATGTAATTATATTGCTGTTGGATCTTTAATGGAATCAATCGTAATGGGTATTTTCTTCCTTGGTATAAATTTGCGAAAGTCATCGTTGAGCTGCAAGTCGACCAGCCGCTGAGATACGCAGTGGTCTATGGAGCAATTTGGCTGCTTTCCCACCTAAAAAAGGCGTTTGAAACTATAGAACTGAAATGGGTATTCTATCACATGTCCGTTATCGGACTCGTGAATGATGACAATTTCAAATTTAGATCAGGCCACGTAACGATTCACCAGCTTGTCCACCTAACAGAATGCATGGCATGCGGTTTCAACCGGAACCAGTGCACTAGTGTTGTGGTTCTTGACACTGAAATCGCATTTGATAAAGTTTAACACGACAGCTTTTTGTACAAGCTTGTGTAACTGGTATTTCCGGACAGTATAATCCTCCTGGCGTTTTATTACTTGTTGGGAAAAATCTATGTGCACCATGATGGAGCGATTACAGGTGTTTCAAAATAGATATATGTGTCTCATTACAGACACAAAATACCTGATATGAATTATCAACATAAAATTTTTGTCCGAATTTTCCAGCGGAACCTTAAAATAGGTTTTTGTAACCGAAATCTGCTATATTTTAAATTATTATAACTAAAAAGATTTTCCATATAATTAAATAACATCGAAATCGAACCAGGTATCTTATTTACCTTATATAACTGAAACGTTACTACAAATGAAGTCTACTGTGTATATATATATATATATATATATATATATATATATATATATATATATATATATATATATATATATATATATATATATATATATATATATATATATATATATACCTCTTAAACTTTACTATTCAAATCATGAATATTATAATACTATTTTTTTAAAAAAAATTTTCATATATGTTTATTAAGTTCTTGTGAAATTAAATTTTAAAAACAATTAATTAAATACCAATAAAATGATAACAACATCAACATTATATGTATAGTAAATAGTGAACACTGTATGAATTCTATTGTTAAAATATAATTTTAAATGTGTTATTGATTAATTTTTATTAATTTTGAATAATTTTATTGTATTAGAAAATGTGTAAAAATATACTCGGACATATTTTTTATTTGAAAATCGGATAAAATTATTGTAGGAACTCTAATTATATAAAAGTTTAAAGGAAAAAATACGGTAAATGTCAAAAATTAGAATGTAAAGGAGGGTTTGTATAAGATACACATTTTATCATAGACTTAAGGTTCATTTGTTGACTTTATCTTCTATTAAAAATTTGTATAATATAAATTCTGTTATATAAATTCAAAATAACTGGCAATGAGTTCTAACGTATTAATTAATTGAGTCGTCATTTAAAATAATAAAATAACATTTTACTAAATAAAAATCAGAATAAAAAATATGGCGTACGTAATGTTCCGAGCTAAAACTGTATCAACTATTCTAAATTAAACATTGAAGTGCACGTAAAATATACTGTATATAAATGAAAGTTTGACATATTTGCATATAGACGTTGTTCAAATATAGTATAGTATGATGTTAATTCACTCCTACGTATGTCAATTGAATAATGAACAATTATTAAAGAGATTTTTATATTGTGTTTGCAGTATTAATTCACTTGTGAATATCAATTCAGTCAAAATACCAAATTATAATTGTCATTGTGTTCTCATTATTATAAATAGTTCATAATACGAATATTTCAATTTTTCATTATTATTGATCGTAAAAAGAAATGTCTTTTATTATATTGTTCTTGTACCTGTGTAGCTGATCATTTATTTAAGAAAATCATTTAACGTAATCGAAATAATTCATAAAAATTATATTGCCCAATTGTAATTAATATGAAAAATACAAAATCATTTACATACTTTAATTTATGTCTTTCTTTAATGGAATATAAAAACGAAATCTAAAATACAATAATTTCACTAGAAAATAAATCGCAGATGAACGGTTTTTATTAAATACTTGAATAGGTACTTGTATTTAAACCGTAACAAATGTGTATATAAAACGAGAAACTAGCTCGCTCAATGAAAATCGTAAAAAAAGCATTTATCTCGACGTCCGCAACATAATGTAATTTGACAAATTAGGAATCCGTCCGTCCGTTGGTTTTAATTACAATTTATACTTTGTTAATATTTTATATTGACAATACTATCTTGAATGTTTATATAATTAATTAAGATAAAGTTTATATTATTCTATATAATCAAATTGTGAAGGAAAATGTATTAGATTAATTGATTATCGCAAGCTATGTTGTTTTTAACTATTATATTAGATCAGTGTACGAGTTCGTGTACGATTCAATAGGTGGTGTTAAGAGTGCCGCATGGTTGCATTCGTGATTGAAATGTATTCATATTATATATCGTTTGAAAGGTGACCAGTCATAGCTGTCTTTTGAGCATCAGACGTACTTGTTTCGATTCGATGTAAGAAAAATTTTTGAAAATGGAAAACGAAAATATATATCTTCGTCACTTTATGTTGTACGAGTTTCGGAAAGCAGTAATCTTTGGCGGACAACCAAAAAATATTCTCGAGGTTTATTTGTATCATGCACCAACACTTCCAATTCTGAAGAAATGGTTTGCTAAATTTCGACTTGGTGATTATAACCTCGAAAATCAACCTCACTCGATGATGATTTGTGCACTTTAATTGCTAATAAATCACGAACTTTGATTGTAGAGGTTGTCAAGATACTCAATTTTGACAGATTGACTACATTTTGGCATTTAAAGAAGCTGGTAATCATGTTGAAGCTCGATATGTGGGTGCCGTACTCGTTATCTGAAAAAAACAAGTTGAATCGTATCTCTTCGGCAGTTTCTTTGCTTGGACGCCTCAACAGAAATCATTTTTCGGATCGGATGGTAATTGGTGATGAGAAATAGATTCTGTACAACAATGTTCAACGCAGACAAAAGTGGAAATAAGCGAATGATGAAGCAAAACCAGTCTCCAAAGCTGGGTAGCATCCGATGAAGGTGTTACTGTGTGTATGGTGAGATTACAAACATACATTACATTTACAAACAAACATACATTACATTTTGAGCTACTCTCACGGAGCGAAATGCTTATTAGGGTGTAACAAATTAAATTGCGGAATTTGTAGGTGAGAATTAAAACGCAATATTTTTAACAAAACAAAATATATTTAATCAAAATAAGCTCCATCAGCTTCAATGGTCTTTTGCCAACGAGAAATTAGATTGTTTATCCCATTTTTATAAAAATCGACATTTTTAGAGCTTATAAAGTCTTCGAATCCTTGAATCACTTCTGTTTGGTTTCGGAATTTTTTATTTCTTAAATAATATTCCAAGTGGCGAAAAAGATGATAGTCTGTCGGTGAAAGATCTGGTGAATAAGGGGGATGCGGTAAAATTTCATAATTTAATGAATTTAATTTGGAAATTGTGATTCGAGATGTGTGTGGTCGAGCATTGTCTTGCAGTAGTATTGCCCCCATATCTATTGATTAGCTTTAGTTGTTCTGTTTTTAATTTTTCATTCATATTGTCGATTTCACGACAATATGAATCAGACGTAATTGCTTCGCTTGGTTTTAAAAAAGAATAATGAATTATTCCTTCATTTGTCCACCACACAGTAACCAAAAGTTTTTTTTGGTGAAATAACGGATGGGGGGTTGGCCTGGACCTTCATTTGCATTAACTATTGTCCATATCTCTTTCTGTTATCATACAGAATCCACTTTTCATCACAAGTAATGATTCGATTTAAAAATGGCGTTTTATCATTTCGAATCATCAATGAAGAACACACCTCTAAGCGTCTCAGTTTCTGACCATCTGTCACAGCTTTTTCGCGTTTCCTATTGCAGTGAGGTGACGAGAAACAGTCATAACACAAACACTTAAATCACATGTGAGAGCTCGAACTGTTGTATGTTGATTAGCTTCCACCATGGCTCTCAAATGTTCTTCGTTCACAATGGTTTTAGGCCTTCCTTGAGACCCAATGTCGAGATTCATATTATTGGAACGAAATTTTTTGAACCATAATTGAATTATTCTCTGGCTAATCGACCCTTTTCTGAAAGCTCCATTGATATTTATACCTGCTACCCCTGCATTGTGTCCGAACTTGAACTCATATAAAAAAGTAGATGCAAATCTTTTGTGAAGACCATCCTGTTAAAGGGTATAAAAAAATAAAAATTCCAAAAATAACTCTCTATTTAAAAACAATTGAAGGGTACAGTACATTAGTCAATTCCAAATAGCTGAACTTGTAAAATATTGCACAGAACCTTTCTCAATCGCGGTCGACCTCTGACTGACTGAAATTTAGCAACTTGATATGTTACAACCTAATACTAAGAAGAAGTACTATCAACAACTAACCAAATTGAATGTAGCAATTAAAGAAAAGCGTCCGATTTTGGTCAATCGCAGGGGAATCATCTTCCACTACAACAATGGAAAACCACATACAGAAAACTTGATTACAAAAACTGAAGTAGTTGAAATAGGAAATCATATTGCATCTGCCGTGTTCTCCGGACATTGCACCTTCGGATTATAATTTGTTCCGGTTTCTGCAGAACAGTTTAAACGGTAAAAGTTGACACCGTGGAGGGTGCCAAAAACAGTCGAACCACCTTTTTTTCTGAAAAACCGCGAGCTTTTAGGAACGAAGAATCCAAAAGCTGCCCAAGCGATGTAAAATGATTGCATAAAATGATGGTGAATATATAATTGATTAATAAAAGCGTTTTCTGTGAAAAATAAACGCCTCAGTTCCAATTTCAAATCGTATACGAACTTTTACACTGGTCCTATATTATAGAAAAATACGAGCAAAAAGTAAATATAAAGATTTTATAAATTGCATAAATTAAATTATTTATTTATAGAAATTCAATAAATAATAATAATTTTAACAAAAATAAAACTTTTAAAGATTGTATCCTTCATTTGTTTCGCATATATAAATATTTTTATAATAGATAAATGATTTCGGCTTTACACAACATCTGAAAAAATCGGTTAAAAGTAACATAAGTCTGGTAAATAAATGATTGATGTTCGGAGAACGTCTGTGGCTTTGAAGAAAACAAATTTCAAGGAATTTAAGAAGTTCTTCAGAATTAACTTCTCTAAAAACACTCAAACGACGATTTCTTGTATTTGGTTGGTTATTAATACACAACTTTTTTCCATAGTCATTGGTCGAAGTTACTAGCTCATCCAAAATGTTTTTCGTGAAAAGTTTATCAAAAATCTCCTGTAGACTGCCATTTTGATTCACTTATATTTTAATTCTAGAATTTTCCTTCTCAAAGATAAATTTCAGAATTGGTTTTGTAGTTTCTACCCACCCAGCATTCTGACTAGAATTCATAAAATATTCTTTAGTTGTAATATTTTCATTCGCTTCTTCAAAAACATGTTCTTAACGGGAAATTTCACTTTTACTGGATGCATAATTCGGATCTCCACCGAACTTTCCATCATCAGACAAAGTATGGAAATTGTTTTCTATATCCAAATCTGTTTTTCGTTAGTTTCAGACTCTATGAACAATTCCACTACTTTTTGTTGCTTTTTCTTGTAGTAAGATATAATTTATATAAAATATTTGTAAATTAAAACACAAATAGTAACTATATACACGGAAATTAACATGCCTGCATTAATAATCGAACACTTAAATGCAATCTTACTTGTTAACTAAACAAAAATACTAGAAAAAGTGAAAGCTATAGCATTCATATGCATTTATGAGTCAGTTTCTGCACTTGTCAGTAGAGAATAGCTAATCTAGCGATTTTAAAAAGCACAATGATAGCAGAATGCAAACAAAAACACGATAGAGCATGTTTAACATAAATGACAATGTTTGATGGATATATATATATATATATATATATATATATATGAGTTGACTGCTTAAAGAAATAAAACTTATGACGGCTACAGGATTCATTTCCTTACATATAACAAAAATTTGAATGCTATAGCATTCATTCCTTCAATATGCCACTCCGATAAAAAATCAATCAGTTTGCGCAAAAAATAAAGGAGCCTTCACTTCATGAAAATAGAGAGAAGTCACAAAAATGGCTTTAATTCGTGCGCATAGAAAGTATAAGCAATGCTATCTCATCTATTGTACATTCATTAGAGTATACACAAACCTATTGAAAGCCTACTATATTTAAAAAAAATATGAAAGTATAAAGCGGCTCTTTTATGTAACGAATTATAAATTGTATTAAATATAAGAAAATATATTCACCTAAATATTATAAAGAACTAAAAAATTCAATGAATACTTTAATTAATAAAATAACTGATAGAATATAAAAAAGGAAAATTTAACGGATGGTTTGCAGTATTAATTTTAATATAAAGCAATATAATTGTTTCTCTTTTATCAAAATATCAAGTATCTTATGTAATACATGATTATATTTATTTCCTACGTTTTTGCATCAAAATTATTAGAAATCTTTTCAAAATTTAGACACAAGAAATATATTTTAGAAATGAACAATTATTTTAAAACCAAGTAAAAATAAATTTCAATGAACAACAGTTGAGTTTATTTGTATATCTGAATACAATTTTTTACTACCTGCTATAATATTTTCAATGAAATTAAACCGCAAGAAAAAATATAAATGTAAAACAAATTGAAAGGAATGCATATAAATGTACGATTTGAATTGACGATTCGTTTATAAGAGATTTTTCTTTGAAAAATTCAATCTTTTCACTTGGTTGACGACGATTTTTCACGTATCAATTGATGTCATATATTTATATATATATATATATGTATGTATATATATATATATATATATGTATACTATGTATATACAACATATGTAAGTTAGATAATATGAAGCGTTAAGCAAACGAGAGGCAGATATGTATGTTTAAAAAGCAAGTCTGGATCAATTTTGTAAAGAAGATCCTTTTGACGAATTTAACGAGGGAATTTTCAGCGCAATGATGTTTTCTTTTTGACGTGTCAATCACGCATTTTTTTCTGTAATATCGTTAGTTTTTCGAAAGAAGTGTTTGCTATAAAATTGAATTTGTATATTTAAATACGTGCGTCGTGATAGAGATGTTTAAGAAAGTGTATCGAAAGATACGAGAAAAAAGTAACTGTTGATATAAAAAAATATTTTTTATGAAATTTATTTAACAGAGATAGACGAAACAAATTTTAATTATTATAAAACTTGACTGATGAAAATGTTTGAATATTTTTCTGTAAAAAATACTTTTTTAAATAAAACAATTTCTTTTAATACGAATTATGGTAGATTGATAGAAAAATAATTACGGTTTATGACCTTCAAAATACATATACATTTTTAAATTTAAGTCGTTTTAATGGTTCAAAACTGTTAGATGACTAACCCCTAACTTTTGTGCAAGCTCTCGAGTTGTACGTGGTTTTGATTCAACTAACGCTTTCAGTTGGTCATTATGAACTGAAGGACTCTCACGACCTTTTTCGCCTTCAAGGCTCTCGTCTCCAGCACGAAATTTTTGGAACCACCATTGCACCGTACGTTCCATTAACAGTACCCACACCAAAAGTATCGTTTGGTTTACGAGCAGTTTCTAATGCTTTATCGCCCGTTTTGAACTCATACAAAAAATGCTCTTATTTGTTTTTTCCATCTTTAATTTAATAACCCAATTTTAGGCAACGTTAATAATAAAACTAAAGTTGATGTTACTAAAATACAGATTGAAAAAGGCACTTTAAAATGATATTAACATGAATACGATGAAATGACATTTTCATTGAAAAAACAAGGTTAGAATTCAGAAAACAAAAACCATGCTTATTTTTCGACCGATCTAATATATGAAGAGCGAATGAAAATGTTTTTATATATAAACTCTCGAATGAAGATTATTGGATCATTTAAACTTTTGAAATGAAACGAAAAGAAAAAAAAACTTAGATTATAACATTTCAAATATTTCATTTATTACATTATAATACAGTCGTCAATATTATTAATATATTTTTTGAAGCAGGCAATCAGTTTCTTTAAACTGTCAGCAAAGAAATCTAGTTTTTGTTCGTGCAGTAACATTTTTTCAAGAGATATTTCATTTTAAATATTCCATCTAACGACTTCAAATATCTTCTTTGTATTGTATATCACTCTTTAATGCTTTTGATACTGAATGTGTAGAAATACATCAATTTTATTCTCCTACATGGCTTTCTGAGTGTTTTGTAGGGTGTTGTCTCGCATTTTTATGATAAACATAGTTCAGTCAGTAATTCCAAATTCTTTTAGATTTCAACGTGTCGCTGTGAGTTCATAGTCGATCTTTTTTTAATATTTTCTTCTTCTTTGACTGTGGAACAACTACATATATTCTGTCATTGAGTAACATCCATTTCAGTTAGAATTATGTATATAATCTGAGTTATAGATGTTGATTAAGGGTTAAAAATACTTTTACGAAGAGTTTTTAAACAAAGAAAGTCGTTGAATTTACATTAAAAGTATTTATATATATATATATATATATATATATATATATATATATATATATATATATAATTAATCAGAAAGATTATTTTCTATTTTGTAGGTAAAATAGAAAATTCACTTGTGGAAGTGAGTTTATCAATAGTAACTACACTATATTTGGACATAATTTATGTATTTTATTTTTATATTTCTACATATTTTTCATCAGATATAGTTCAATTAGTTTGTGATATGTGCTTCATATCTTTTTCGAATACTCTATTAAGTTTTTTTTCACTATTTTGATTAACGTTCAGTCTTTTCATGATGAACAAATACAAATAAAACCAGTATGAACATTTTGAAAAAAATAGATATTACAAAATATTTTAATGTATGATAGAAAATTCTACCTTAAACATTTGTTGCCCGTTAATAGAACTGTGAAAGAAGGAATATAGTAAAAACGGTCGATTCGAAAATAAATAATATGAAATTTGCAAATATTACAAAAATGAATATACCGGCAATACAGGAGTGATAAAATATATTTCATGATCTCTTTTTCACTCACCATAATTAATTTGAATGGCTTATATAATCAATATTAAGTGGTTTTCAATAATAAGTGTAACACTTTTCCGCTATTTACTGCATTCAAAAACACGCACACATAAAATACACATTCCTATAATTTTTGGCTAATTTGCTTAAGATACTCTTTAAGTACTTTGATAAAATCTGTTACAGCCCTTGAACCACCTGTTTTGAGGACTTAATGATATTTAACAACACAAACTGTGGCATCGATCATTATTAAATTTACATTGGTCAGTAAATCAGTTCCGTCCGTTAATATATATAAAGGATTTAGAAAATAAAAAAATCTAATTTTACATTACATTGCATGCTTCTGTTATTTTCGGACAATATAGAAGCTATTCATCTATATTATTTATTTAGAAACTTCCCTAAAATTATGTTCTTACGTTTGTAAAATCAGTAATACATAACTCTAGGTGTAATGAATTTTTTTTCAAAAATTTGACAAGTTTATTCGTTTAAATTGCAGGATTTTACTTATTATCCTGTCATATTTGTTTCTTAACGTTTAAATTGTATCAAAAAAACATCAACAATAGGATGCTAATCAAATAAAATGTAAAAACTCCGTTAATACTTCATTAGGTAAACTATAAGAATAGAAACTTGAACACGTTCTTTCATTATTTGTAAATATAATGATTAAATATAATTTTAGCAATTTATGTGACTTTATAATACAATATTTATGATATTTCTTGTAAAAAAATATTTTTAACAACTTTTACTCATTTTATATTTCCATTTTCCTCTATAATTATTTTTTAAATTAGTAGAAAACTTAAAATAAATTATAAATATATACATATATATCATTAAACTTATAACTTTTATATTTATAAATAAATTAACACTACAAACACAAAAATATCTTTTTTTTTCAAAATATAAAAAAATAAATACATATATCCTACAATGGTATCCTAAAAAGTATTTCTACATCAACTTCATGCTTTTCGAATAATAGGCGCTGTCTGTGTTCTTATTTACTTTTATTGATATATTTTATCAAAAAAATGTATAGATAAAATTATACACTTAAAAAATCAGAACAAAAGTCTAGAATCAGACAAACAAACAGTGGAAATTAGTAGCTAATATAACAGAAGGGATTAATTCAAGTGATTAATTTAATAGGGATTGAATTGAATTAATTTTTTAATTTACGTCTGATACATCTTTTAAAAATTTAAGGACAAATAATTTCCATACTAAATACGATATTTTAAATTCGATACATTTTCTTTTGTTTCCTAATTTCTGAAAATATGCTAACAGAATGAATTAGTTTTTTGGAAAATACCAAATTTTACTTTCAACTGATAAGTTCTACGTTCTATTTTAACTGTTGAGTCATTTATAGTTTATGATATTAAATATCATCAAGACATCTGAAGAGATGATTCAAGAGCCAAAATTCAACCTTGGAAGAGTATATTGACAGTGAACTACAAGATTCACTTGAACAAAAAAAATAAAAAAGGAATGTAATTGTGTGTTTTTTGAGTGCAGTAAATAAGAAGTATTAAACAGCGATGCAATTATACCGCCTTCTACTAAAAGATATAATGCAACGATAAATATTTATTTTGTCAAGTTACAATTCAAAAATTATTTTTTATATAAGAATACAAAAACCAAATTTTCAAACTGTGTATCGAAGATTTTTATAAAAATTAAACTTAACATATTTAATATGTATATATATATATATATATATATATATATATATATATATATATATATATATATATATATATATATATATTATATTGCATATAAACTAGGTATCTAAGTATACAAAAGATCTATTTATTAATATTTCTTTTAAATAAACATCGTATTTTTTTTTATATAAGGTAGATACTTCATTAAGCTATAAGCAATTTCTTTTTATGGAATGTTATACTTTTGAAGAACGCCTACTAGTTTCAACTATAATACATTTTAATTAAAACCGAACGATAAACTAATAACAGGAAATGTTTTCTGTTAAATACATACACACATTCTGTTCCGCTATCGGATAATCATTTAGGTGTAATTTACTATCTATTGAATGGTATAATCACAACGCATAAACGCGTTGATGGATTATTAATCGCAGAAATACATTATGTTATCAGGCGTATCGATTCAAAACATATTTTTTTAGCACCAGCCGGCTTTTAAAGTAGAAGCATAGTGCGCTAATGTCAAGCAGAAAAATGAATGGCTTAGATCGATTAGCCTAATGATCTTAAAAGGATTTATCTATTACCCTTTTATATCCCCATACATTATATATATATATATATATATATATATATATACGTGTGTGTATGTGTGTGTATGTATGTATAGCATGAAAGAAAAATAATAGAATGACTAAAGCTAATGAAGATAGATTCAATAAATACCCTTATAAAGTATATGTTTGATATTAAACATCTTATTGCAAACAGTAAGATTATTGGAGCCATATTATATTTTTTACAAACAATCGTGCTACGAGACATTGTGTTTAAGAACATCTCCAAGACTATTTTTATCTGCGCAATTTGACTTGTAGTATGCGGTTTAATTTTAAATATTTAATTAATTTTATAAGTTGTTGAACATATTATAAACAAACTGTTAACATACATACATCCTATATATATATATATATATATCAATTTCTGGAGGCCAATATTTCACTGTTTATAGCAAAAATATGTTCTCAGAAAGTCTTAAAAAATTAACGAACTATATAGTAATATACAGGGTTTTTATAAATCTAATTTCCGAGATTCTTTTACATTTTTTTTTGCAAAGAAGTCAAAAGATATTAAACTTATTTTTATGATTTTTTTGTTCTCAAGGTTTTTGGAAATATATAAAGAATATATTATAAAATACAAAATTTGATTGGTGGTATTAAATCAACAAAAAAAAAAAACGAACAGGCCGAGAACATGAAAATATTTTACTATATGTTATAAGACCATCTTGAAATTCATATTATTTTACAATATTTTGAATATATATATATATATATATATATATATATAATTTAAATATTACTGATATCATGTGTAATATTCATATATACTAAATTTTCAGTCCACGTACGAGTTTAGATTTTTTTAAATTATATTTATATTAAAAAAATAGTGATCTAATTTCAAACAGTACTTACAAAATACAGCATTATAATACATATATGTATGAAGTATTTTGTAGAAAAATAGTTTTGTTATGGATATTAGTTTAAATTTGAGATTTAATCTATACCCGAGTTGCAAATTGTATAAGAAACTGAAATTGGTATTATTTACTAAAATTGCATTAAAAGTTTTTCCTGGAAATCTAAACTTTTTTAACATTTATTCATTTCTTTTATTGTGTTCATTCAGATTTTGCTACTAGATAATGTTGGAAGTAATTTATACAACTGAATTGATTCCTAAAATATAATGTTATTTATAATTCATATATATATATATATATATATATATATATATATATATATATATGTATAGATAGATATATAATTTTGTCAGTGGATATTTTCTAGATTTGTTAAAACCCCAAAAAATCGAACATATTGGTAGAGAAACACAGTTAATTAAAAATGAAGCATACATAGTTATATTTATTCTCTTATTATCGAAATGATAAAGATATTAATGCAGCAAAATTTTAAACACTACTGTGTATAATTTGTTGAAAAGTATTTCAAATTGAAGATTTAAAGTAAAATATTTTTTGAGTTTTAATTTTTGGAATTATAATAAAGAAGAAAAAATCTACATCCTCGCTTAATTTCAACATAACTATCAACATTAAATCGATAAAAAATTTCAATTTATTTTATAAAGTTCAAACAGTTATTTTCAGTACGTTATCTTTTTTATTGAAACAATACGTCGAAAACTTGAAAACAATTTATCATTAAGTCTATACTGTATCAACAGCATTTTCTAGAGATAAACTTTCGCAACAAGTGTTTTTCCACACAAACACTACCCTCATATACAACCAGTGAAGAGATGGGCGACGGTATGGAAGACTGAAAGAAAAAAAAATACAATGCCGATCTATATTCTTCTCGTTAAAAGTTGTAATTATGCCAAAGCAATTAAAGCCTCGTTACTGTTCTGACGATAACGTAATTTTAAGTGGTCCTCCTGCTAGCAAATTACATCCAAGTTATCCTTTTTCAAAATCAAATTGTTGTTTTTTCCGACAACGCGGTCGTACAAATTAATAACAACGAATACTCCTTTTTATTACTTAAAAAGTATTGCTGTTAACGCGTCGTCATTTTTCGGTAGCTCCTGCCACGCCAGCGCTTAGTTAAATTGTATTTTTAAAAAAATATTCTTTTGATATACTTTTATGTGATGACGCGTTACGTTAAAATAATTGGTTTGATGATGCAGAAGCTTTTAATTTTTTTATACAATTTTGTTAAATGATTTTTACTTTTAAGTAATTTAATCAGTTTTGATTAAAATAAATATGGAGGTTATTTCTATTATATTGTTAACAATTGAAAAGTAACACATTTTTTCAAATTTACACAAAATACATAAAAATTAAAAAGATACACACACACACACACATATATATATATATATATATATATATATATATAATTAATATTTAAATACATAATTTATTTTTTTTATATATTTATTTGCCAAGATATTCTTATTTTATATTACAAAATAATATTTCATACGATTTATGGGATAAAACTGTGTATCGGATATAACTAATATATAATTTGTTCATAAATTGAAAATAATAGTTGAATTAAAACAACTTTTGATTAGTTTGTATTTATGAAACAGCTAAATCTGTACCTTAAATACATAATAACTTCTTCTGTAATTTTACCTTTATTCTTAAAGTTACTACTTTTCTTTTTTTTAAAAACTACCAGTTTTGTTTTTCGACACTTTCAAGTGGACACTTTCGATATCTTGAAAAGTATCCACCTAAAGATGTCGAAAGACAAAACCAGAAATGAAATTAAAAAAAATAGGAAAATAATAATCTCAAGAACAAGAAACAAAACTTCAAATCCAGGTATACAGGAACGAAACAAATTACAAAAGTCTTCTGTACCTAAGAACCTCGAAAAAAATTCTAAGATGAAGAAGATTAATTATCCATTTTTTAAACAAATTACGTTGTTAAACTTCACTATCATTTAACTACATGTTTTTTTTCTGATAAGTAAACGCTGATCAAATTGTGTGTAACTGAAAATTATATTAGAATAGTTAACTAATGTTTATTTATCAATCTTTGACTAGATAATAGTCAATGGAATGAACCATATTTTTAAAAAAAAACTATCAATATATTTTGCTCTATTTAGTAGGAAAAAATAAATGATTTCTATATAATATCAAAAAAGTTAAATTCCTATATTCAAGGTTAACTTTTCAAATATAAATCTTAAAAATATATAGATACTCGTAATATTTATAACCATTGGCATGTCACAACTTTACTGCTTTTCGATTTTTGTTATTTTTTATTTACTATATATAAAAACAAACACATACATATACGAAGTACTGGTTTAATTGTCTTCTGAATTTTATTATGTTACTATAGTTGCATTATCCTATGAATAGTTTTGACTGTTTTTTCTTTTCTAAATAATAGTATTACATACTACAGAGGACAACCCAAGAGAAAATTTAGACATATACATTAGACACCTATTAGTTCAACATTTAACTTTGTGTTTTTTAAGGAAGCAATTCATTTCATTAACATATCTTAAATGTTAACGAAATGAAAGTCATTATACTTGCGTTGTCTGTTTTAAAATGGAAATACTGTTTACTAAAGTTTTAAAATTTTCTCAAATATAAATTTGAAAATAAATCGATTTCATCAGAATTTAAGTATACATTTACTCTAATTTTCGATTCCAATTAAATTCAGTTCCCTTTATTAGAATGTTTGATGCCAAATACTTGGGAAAAAACTTTTCTAAAACAATGTATCCCTAAAATTACGTATACGGAATCAGTAAATTTAACTCTTGGTGGATTAAACTTTTTCTGAAAAAGTTTCATAATTTTAATTGTTTTCATTTACAACACCATTCATCATATTTCAGCACTTCTTCTTCTTTGGTACTTAATGCATTTCAAAAGAAGTTAGTTCACATTTTGGTACCAATCAAATTCAATATTACATATGATAAATCATAATTTTTATGTAAGATAAAAACAGACTTGTTTAGATAGCTATGAAGCAGTAATTTCCGCAATTACTATTTTATATTCTGTTAAAACAATCGGTCAGAACAATGTGATTTATCTGACATTATTTGCCAAAATTTACATTAATTCAGATGAAAATAAATTTTTCATTTTTAACTCATTGTA
>CM068322.1:6044588-6082088 GCA_034766995.1 Acanthacorydalis orientalis
ATTTTCATAAATGAATTATTTTTTCGTCCCATTAAATATTTTACGATGAAACATTTTTAGTGATTGTTATTAATAATTTTCAATTGTTGCTTGTGTGCATTTCTATATTAAACCCATTATCTTCAGAGAACAGAAAAGAGTCAGGTTACTGATTTCAGATATCATAGTTCTGTTCTTGGAATCTTTTTTTACTTTCTTCAGAAGAAAGAAATTGTTATAATATATTTTTGCTAATGAAATTATGGAAAAAACTTGACAGAATTAATCATTTAACTTCGCCAAAGTAAGAATGTTTCATATAAAAACCATCTTTCTTACAGAGTTCATGTAATTTTTAACCAGTTAACATTAAATATGTTATTTTCAGTTCAATGTGATAAATAAAAATTAAGCCCGCTTAAAATTTTAAATGGAGCAGATATAATTGATATTATGAGGTATATAATGTTTTGTGCTTACATCAGTTGCTTCCACAAGTTAATAAAGTTGGTAGGAATAGCGAGAAAAAACGATGGCTATTATAATGATGAATAAGCCAGTTTTCAGTATAATATTATTTGAGAGTGAAATAAGCATTATTTCTTGTATTTTTGTTATAAATTAGGTTTTATTCCGTCAAAAAAGGAATTGGAACCACCAAGAATGTGTTTTCACATCAAGAAGTAAGAGTGACATTTTTATAGTGAAGCTAATAAATAATAGCAGCCACAGAAAACTGCCAGAATGGCATAAGAATTCAATCTCATAATTTCTAAAAGATGAGATACTATCGATAATAGTGCAAATTGATAATTAGCTGAAAAGAGTTAGAATGTCGAATCCATTATTTTTCCGTATTTGTTTATGCTGAACGTCAGATATTTGCAAAAGTTATTAAAATACAAAAAAATGGTTTTCATTTATGATCTAAAACAAACAAATAATCTCTATTTATGATCATAGATAAGCACAGATGCCAGATAATGACGATGATTTAGTTGTGGAGTACTCCGCAGCGCTGCTCATAACACTACCGATGCTTTTTAATATTTTTGCTTTATACTTTGATTATAAGACAAGGACGATCTCATAATCATTCACAAATTACTACAACGGCCATTTGTTAGTAAGACTTAATGGTATATTAGGATAAGTAGTGTTTATTAACTTATTTCTACTTTTCGCTAACAGCAAAATATACTTTACATTACTTACATAGTATACACTGGCAGAAAAATACTATTATTAAGCATTTATATAAAGAAAGTGTATAATATAAAATTTTCAAATCTTAACATGCTAAAGGTATATTTTGAATACTTCAATAGCTAAGTTTTTAAAATTTAGCAGCTTATTTCAAAATGTTTGGAACAGGATCAATAAAACAAACTGAATTTGGAAAATTGAAATCTAATATATTTAATAGATAATTTCATTACGATAATAAGAAATATTTCAATAACATAATCCTTATTGTTTTCATTTATTTACAGTATCTGTTTATAAAGTTAAAACTAATTAAAATATTATTGAATGTAACTTTTTTAAATAAATTTTATTGTTGCATTTGTGCCGAATTTTTTTCTTTATTTTCTTCTTCATCTACATTTATGTTCTATAACTGAAGTTTGTGAAGTATAGTAATTGCTGTTTTAAATATACGATATCTTTAATTTTTCCACTGACATGATAAAGTAGTTACAATATTAATTTTGGATTTTTATTTAGTAACATGAATATACTTATTCTAATAGAGCCTGAAATCTGAACATCTATCAAGGAAAATCATTTACTATATACAAAATAATTTTATATTTCTCCTCTAGGATTACTTTATATGTATTTCACCAATAACGACAATGTTTAATATTTAAGCGATTTAAAAATCACTGCGTTCTCAACTCTGTAGTGTTCTCTGAATAATTAGAAAATTGAAAATGTCTCCTTAATATGGCGCTACTAACCCTCCTAATAATTCTCACCTATCATGCGTTCAGAATGGTAATGTAGGGTATCATACAATTCTAATATCATATTTATAATCTTTTTTCAACTTATATATATATATATATATACATACATATATATTAAAACAAAAAAGATTATAAATAAAATATAGAAATTAATATTATTGTAATTTTTATTATATATTGTTTATTTATTTAATCAATTAATTCGTTTCTTTGTTGCAGGTGAGTGTAAATAGATATTAAAATTTAACATCATAACTTGGTGAGTTAGTTAATAAAATTTCTTATACATATTTAAGTGTACATATATATATATATATATATATATATATATATATATCACCCATATATGAAGAAGTATATGTTAGAAAAATGAACATCATGATTAATTTAGAGAAAAATATCATCTGTTGGTATTCTGTACATTATGTCAAAAATAAATCAGAGAAAATATGGGATTATAAAGCAATTATAAAGTTCTTATCGAAACAAAACTTTGATTCGAGTATACAGACACAAGTCTAATCCTTTTATACCTTTTACAAAATATTATCTTCTTAGCATAAATAATAAACATAAGATTATGTAAATATTTTCAAAACTATTCACAGGAGCTCAAGTCTCATATATATTAAAACCATTCAATAAAAGCATATTGTTAATATATATTTTACATGAATTGAATTTATTGCAATGAAAATTTATACAAATGGATAATAAAAGTATCAAAGCTCTGTTGTTATAATACTGGATATTTGTCTTGTGTTATTTATTAATTAAATATTTAATTTTTAAGAAACTAAATTTTATTGAAACAAATTGTATATTGTTTTATTTTTATGATTATTTTTTAAATAACTTGATATATTATCAGCGTAGTCAGTCACATCTGTAACAATGACCAAAATTTTAGAAAAAATATGAATCAATAAAAAGATATTAAATTAAAAAGTAAAGTTAGAAAGTACTTAATTTATAATAAAATTTATATTCGCTTATTACTGGAACATATAATAAAGTATGTTTTCAATTCGAAATAAAAATTAATGAACAAAAAAAAATATTATTTAAAAAGTTTACATTAAAATATATATATATATATATATATAACATTTTGAAATTTTTTTTAGAACGTAAATTATATAATGCAGGTCAATGGATTTTTTTTTAATTTTATTATTTTACTAATGTTCAATAATGTATCAAATATTTTTAAAATGGTGTTTATCTATTTTATTTGTTTAATATCGTTAAATTTATTTTAGATGCAAATGTATTTGTTTTTCATATAAATTGTAACATTGTTATCGTTTTGACTATTTTAATGGCATTCGAAATATTAATGAAAACCAAATTAAATCAAAACAGTTTTAATACACAAATATCGATATCAAAAATACATATTTCCACTCTATTAAATTGTTCTGTATTCAGATAAATTTCACAATGAAAAAGACAATTCAGGGATAAATTTTATAACGTTTTACTTTGTTTTCAATAATTATTTAGAGAAGCCGTATGAAACAAATATAAAAGAATATATTGAAAAGTATATGGATTCCAAAATATATCTCCTTTTAGTGGTCTTCGTCATTTTCAATCCGTTGAGTGCCTGTTCACTTCTAGTTTCGGAGCATGTGCCATCTTCTGGTAGATTTTAGTGACTGATTTTAAATTTGATTTATATTCATATATATATATATATATATATATATATATATATATATATATATATGTTGTAAGTAGAGTGTGGTTTATAATTTTAGTGTATAAATACCACATCTCGTTTTAGGTTTACTTATATTCATTTAGCAGGATATTTTTATTTTAATTTATTTCAAAGTTTTCAAAATTAAAACTATTGGGTTGATATACAAGTTGATAACGTCTTTATTAAATTTAAAGTTAATTTTTTTAAATAAACAAAATATATCAATTAATCAATAATATATTTTTCTCTATTGTTTACGATGGTCTCAACGTTTCGGCAATTTCTCAATTCCACGCCTGAAGAAATTCGGTGATTTATCAGTGAAGAAGTCGGTAAGCTAATTTTGAAGAGCAGCGTCATTATTAAAGGATATTCTTTTGAGATTGTTGGAGAGAGAGTTCAGAAAAGGTGAAAGTCGGATGGAACAAGATTAGGAAAATAGGGCAGATGTGGAATAACCTCCCAATCAAACTCTTGAATAGTCGCTTTTATAATATAAGCAGCTTGTAGACGGTCATTATTATGCTGTAAAATCATGTGATGCCGTCTCACAAGTAGTTTTTCTTGAATTTCGGACTTAAGTCGACAGGCTTGTTGGCAATAAACCTCGGCAGAATTGATTGACGTGGATCATCGTTAATTGAAGCGTTTAAAAGCTTTTGATCAAAGTCAGATGGTTTTCCTGGACATGGAGAATCATTCATGTCAAAATGACCCTCTTTGAAACGAGAAAACAATTTTCGCATTATATTTTCTCCGATGGAATTCTCACCGTACACGTTACAAATTCTTCTAGCTGCCTCTCATGTCTTAACTCCTCGGTTAAACTCAAACAAAAGGCTATATGGAAAATGTTTGCTTTTTTGTACTTGACCCTCCATTTTTCATAGCCAACTCTTAACACAAACTTTCTACAAATTGAAAAATTCAGGAAGAGTCAAATAAAATTCTGATATTTAAATGACATTAACATATATCAAACAGATTTTTTTCCAAAGCACTCTTGCATTAGAAAACAACAACGCTACGGACTTATGCATCAACTCAATAAAAACTTTTATTTTCTATTTTTATTAATTAGATCTTATTATTCATATCTTCAAAGTTATATCACATTTTTGATATATATTTAGCGAATAGTAAAACAATTTACGTATTTCTCACAGTATCAATTAATCCATTTATTTTTGCTGTTATCAATCGATAAATTATTAATAAAAAAAATCCAAAAAATTATAACAATGAAATATTTAAAAATATAAGAAACAAACAAAAATTTCATCTGTAGTTCTCTATAAAAACATGGTCATCATCTTCGAAAAAAATTGTATCAGAACTAAAAATTGATGCTATTCGGAATGAAATCGAAAATATAACACAGTGCAAAACAAACATTTATTGAAGTTCATACTTCGAGTATTAAGTACTGATGGATAGCTATGACAATCTTCTCATAATAATTTCATTATTTTGAGATTGCTAGATAACATTCTTGTGATGAAGATTATGACATCGCCATCTAAATGCGCATAACCAACAAAATTATCAGTATCCATTTGTTGAAAATATTTAATCAGTAAATTTTTTATTATTTCTGAAATGACAGAATCTTTTTCGTACTTTGATAACTATACTATTATCCTCAAAGCATTAAAGTAGAGAAAAATCTTATTCGGTATTCTGAGAATAAAGATATTCCCAATAAAATGCATAAAAACAACAATAAAAAATAATCCATTATAATTTGTTGAACACTTCTAATTGAAAAAATTGTTTATGATCTATGTGGGCGAGAAAATAATTAATTTGTAAAGAAACAACGAATTGCGTTTTATTTTAATATTCTTATATCAACATTTATTATTAACTGGAGGGAGAAAAATTAAATAAATTATTAATTACTTCATGTGTACACAGAAGAGTAAAACAGGATAATAGTATTAAGAAACGTTTAACGTTTCATCACAAACTTGGAAAAACAAATTTGTATTTCTCTGTTTAAACAATCATTAAAAATAATAATTATATATATATATATATATATATATATATAGATAGATAGATAGATAGATAGATAGATATATAGATATAGATATACATATACCGATAAAAATAGATACATAGACTCATGTTTATATTTCCATCAGAGAGGCCGATTAATGAATTACTACTATTTTCTATATAGACGATACCGTATAACATGACCATCAGCTTTCATTTCACATTAAATACGCACACCTGAAACCATAAGGGTAAATATTTATTCGGGATGATTGCAATAAAGCAAAATACAACATTTTCTGCTTAAGTTTAGAGCGCTTTCTTTACACAATACCACCACCATCAGCGCTTCACTCTCCATCCGGACGGAATAACGACGTTCTGTACGTACACACACACATGCTTTGTTCATGAAATCTGTGTTTGTGTAACAACTTAAATACAACCAATATTGGCTTATTATATAATTGGACAGTAATCCGTCTTTAGTACACTGAGTATACGTACGTGTTCGTATGTAGGTGCTTTCTTTGGAATGAATAAAACATGACCTTTGAGCATCTTATATAAACTTATATTTAATTCATCACATATTCCCAAAGATTCTATGTAGATTTTGTCTTAATTATCATTTTAAATTTAATTTTAAATGAAAGATATAGAAATAACTAAGGTAATGGTTCGTTAAACACATGTTTGTAATTTTGATATTAAATAGATTCCAAATTCAGTCGAGTTTACAACAAAGAGTTAATAAATATTCAAATTTTGTTTTACCGTTGTATATGGTAATAAGCAAATTTGATGAAGTATCAACAAAATAATCATAAATCTTATCAATATGTTTGTTCTACTTGATTGCATATTACTAGCATACGATAAAACTTTGATTAGTATGAATTGCAACTTCCGGTTGTATTTTCAACACAAATTGATATGTGTAGTACATTGAAATTTCACATTTATTACTAAAAATTATATGGAATAAGGCATATCATATACAATTATAATCAACAAAGATATATAAGAGTATATATATATATATATATATATATATATATATATGTATGTATGTATGTACAATGTATTTTAAAAGATATATCGATGAAAGAACTAGAAAAAATAATCTTATTCAATATTTACGAATGTATATCCTTATTAATTCTAAATGAAGTTGTGATATTATATATATATATATATATATATATATATATATATATACACATTTATATATTTATATATATATACATTTATATATTTATATTATATATATATATATATATATATATATGATATTCAATTTGCTGAATTTGAATTCAAAAATAATATTTTCCATTCAAACTTTTGTTTGGCGAATATAATATTGTAAAAAAATGCTTTCCAGATTTCTTGTAGACATACAAGTATGATCTCAATGTTAAAAACTATGTGGTTTAAGAAGTAACCATGAAAAAATTTTTCTACTAAAAATTAAATTTACAAATAATCATTTTACAGTGTGTTTTTGAATAAAAACAAAGTTAATTGGATTTATTTGCAAATGGAGTATATAAACTTTATTTAATAAAATAGTTTCCGCTAGGAGACTAAATTACATGTCCAATTAAAAAATTAGTCAATATTGTATTGAAAATGTATTTTCTTAGAGGAGGGCAAAATAACAATATCTCTTTGTTCTATTTTAAAGAAGAAAAAATTAAAACAATCGCAGATTGCGTAGTATTAAATGAAATTAAAATTCAGACTACTTCAAATTCAATAGAGTTGCACGAGTTCAAAGGTTGCATTAAATAATACAATCAAAGAAATTCAGTTGATAGAGACTAATGATCTTGACGATGAATGATGTATAAATTTAGTTTTATAGGCCACTAAGATCGTTTTTTGCAATTATTAAGGTCAGTAGCAAAAAATATTTAAACATAAATTGCTTTCTATGAAAGACAATTCAAAAAGATTTTTTCTATAATTGTTTTACTTGAATGACTACTTAATGATCAATGAGGCTCACACCTATAATATAATTTATATTATATATATATATATATATATATATATAAATATTATATATATATAAGATATATATATATATATAAGATGAGCGTTTTTAAAGTAAGGTACGTTCAGTAATTACAAAAATCATCAATGATAAAAATGATTTATTGCAGGGAAAAACAACTACACATATAAGCATTATTTTTCCGCATAGTCACCATTGACTTCCTCGCATTTTTGGAATAGTGGCATCAACTTTTTTATTTCCGTATCGAAGAAATCCGCCGCCTATGACTTGAACCAATTAGTAACGCCTGTCTTTAGTTCTTCATCATTATCAAAGTGTTGTAATGCGAGTCATTTTTTTAGATTCAAAACAGGTGGTATCGCTTAGAATGAGATCAAGGCTATAGGGTGCAGGTCTAGGTATCGGTCCAGGTCTCATCTCCAGTCAAATTGTGGCTAAAAAGTCACCTCTATTTTCCTGACGTTGCAAAAATTGGTTAACTGAATCCATATATTTCTGTTCGTGTGTATCGGTCAACATTTTCGGTATCCATCTGACAAACAGTTTTTTGTAGTCTACTTTTTCTGTCACAATATCATAAATCGATTTTTTAGAATTTTCAAATTTACTTTTTCCACCAAATCGTGTCATCAATCATCACACCACACTAGCCACAAATAGTAGTTCACTCTCTTTTAGATAAAGGATAACAATGCCTAACATTACTGCCACTCATAACACTTAGCCCATATACCTCACAAAATTGTCTGTGAATTTCAGTAGCACTATTGTTTTTTGCTAATAAAAACCAGATCACAACAAGAATCTCGCAGCTGGTGGGATTATTTATTGTTGCACTCATTATAAGTCACTCACACGTGACCTCAAATAAGAATCCAAAGACAACAAAGTGACTAATGGATGGCGCGGCCCCATTATCAGTTTAATTGGCTATAAATACAAACAAACCTTACTTTAAAAACATGCCTCGTATATACAAAAAATAAAATATAACGCGATATATATATATAACATATATATATATATATATATATATATATATATATATATATATATATATATCGTGACGCCGTGGTTAGTGTAATTAATATAAGTTATGATTTGAAACTGTTAATACGTTTCCTATAATTTAATAATTTAAAGTAAAAAAATTGTCATTACAAATATTTATTTGTTAATTATGGGAGAAATAATTGCAGATTAATTATCTTTCGCCACCAATGTACCGAAGCAAGACAAGCATTTAATGAATGTGAAGAATGTGTATTATCAAAGAATTATTTGATCAGCCGATATTTTAAAGCCTAAGAATCTTCGTAAGAAGACGTATTTCACTAAAAGACTATATATAGGATATATATATATATATATATATATATATATATATATATATATATATATATATATATACAGAGAGAGTTTACTAGCGAAAGTGTACGATTGTTTGTTGTCCGATAATTATTAATTACTGTATTTAAAACACATTTACACAAGATATCTTTCTTTGATTGAAAATCATCACGGCTCTTAAACCATTTCTACTAACTAGATGACAATTTTAAAAACTACGGAAGATGACACAAGATGTAAAACCAGGCATAGAATCTTCCCGTTAAAAAATAAATTTGCTATTGGTTAGAAAACCAATTTGTTCCGATAATGCACCTCCAAAATTTATAAAATAAAACCCACCCTGGTCGAAATGTTTATTTTAAGATATTAAAGATATTTAATTGAAATTAAAAGTTTTATCGGATCTAAATTCAATAATAAACACATTTCATCAGTAATAAATTATTCATTTGAATTGTATTCTTAAGCTATTTTGGCCATTTATTAAATTTAATCATCTATATCATCTTGTTTTATGCTAAAATCTTATTCAATAGGTTTCTCTACGACAATGTGTGAATTCAATAAAGTCAATTCTAGTTAAAGTGTTTTGAACATATTTACCAAGAATTTTTCATAATTCAATCCTTTTCTGTTGCAGTGCTATTTATAATTATTAGTTAAATTCTCAGTTTTGTTTAAGTCATTTAAAAAGTGCATATTCTACATTTTAGGGCACAATTTAATACTTTGTATGACAGATCATAAAAATCAACTAAATGTATATATATATATATATACAAACTCTTCTTATTAAGCTAGAAGTTTATTCTCCTGTTGTTTTGCCTCTCACTGGAGCTATATGGATGAGAATTTCCAGCTCTGTACCCACCTCTTAGGCGGTTATACAGGTAATCTCTTTCCTGAAAGTCGTTAATTTTACAAATGTGGAAAAGTCTCATTTCTCCCATACCGATCCACGTGGTTGTTCCACTCTTTTCTCATGATCTTGATCCATTTAACCACATCGTGTATACCACATTTCCTTCTTATATCTTCACTTCTTTGGTGGCCTAGAAATGTTAATCCTGAGATAGATCTAAGATCATCATTTCCGTAGTCATGAGCTTTTGTTTTATTCTAGTTGTCTTCACTATTGTTTCTACTGCGTATGTCAGGAATGGGCGGATCATCACTTTGTATATTCTAGTTTTACAGCCTTGGCGCAAGTACTTGTTCCTCCAAATAGTGCTTTTAAGTAACCTACACTTGAGCTACTTTCGTTGCTTGCTGTCGGATTTCTCGGTATAAATCCCAGTTGCTTGTTAGTTCTAAGCCTAGGTATTTGAAACTCACACCTTGCTCCATCATACCACCATCAATTTAAAATTTGTACCTAATCTGGTTTTTATCAATTGCTTTGGTTTTTTCTAAAGAAATTTCAATGTTGTACTTTTTGTCAATAGGTTCGATTGAATTGGTGCAGTACTCGTTGGAGGTTGTTGGTTAGCGAAACATATGATATTTATATTATTACCAATCTTGTAATCATTTTTTTTCTTGCTACCTCTATTAATTTATTCATAATCAAGTTAAAGATAAATAGACTAAGTGAGTCGATTTGCGAATAATTTATATGATTTTACATAAATAAAATTTCTTCTAATACATACCGAAAATGTGTTTATATTTTAAGAAATATGTAACGTATATTTCACAGATACAACTTATTTATTATTACTGATTTCTAGAAACTCAATGTTAAAATAACCAGCGTTTTATTATTGTTAGAATAGAAATAGTTTCAATGCAAAAAATATGCATATTTTCAATAGGTACTTAACTTCTTTAAATCCACACATTACTATGAACGTATTTTTTTTAATATATACATACATACACACATACATACATATGTATAAATATATATATATATATATATATATATATATACATATATATATATATATATATATATATATATATATATATATATATATATATATACATTGTCATACAAAAACGTATTGTTTGACGTCCTACCTCGTAATACATATTTTACACTATAAAACATTATGGTATAAAATTTAACAATATGTAAAATATAACATAAAAGAATATCATGCGGAACATTTATATAAAACTCGATGATGCATCATTATCATTGTTCATAGATCTACGTACGTGTTTATTATGTAACAATCGTCCATATATAACTTTTTCATAACTATTTGCTGTTGGTATACGACCGGTATCATCGGCAACGTCATTGTATTCAAAATGTTATACCGGTATGTATGTATTTTACAATGTGTGTCCCTGTTACATCACATACAACGTGTATATCTCCAGAAATCGTTGGATAGACGGACCCGAATGTGAGTTGTAATATGTCGTGTTCGACGACGTGTGTTCACATTCACTGCCGGAACTGGCCGGAGGCAGTCTCGAACTCGGGAAATAATGTACGGAACGTGATCTCCACCGTTGAGTACACAATTCGACGCCGCGCTGTTATCGTGTCAAGAGGCACATTTAAGTGTACTTCGTTTTCGAACTAATAGTCTTCAATGCTGCGAAAGACGTATAATGCAGTTTAGATACAATTTTTTTTGGATTTTTTCAATATATTTTGCAACGTAGAATGATATTTGGACTTTGAAGAACGCAAAATAAAATACATTGTTTTTATTACACATAAGAAATTTATTCAAGAATTTATATTAAACTTATTTTTATATAATATATTAAGAACTCCAACGAATAAATGTGAATTATATAATCAAAATAACGTCTAATTATTTATTTTTTAACCTAGTATCAAATATAAAGAAACCTTACAAATATGCTTTATTAATATATGAAATACAACTTAATAAAATTTTGTAAATTAATAAAATGTACTGAAGGACACGTTAAGATGATTCCTGTTGTAATTAAAAAGAATTAATATTTGAAAAATCTCGAAAAAACGACAATTTATCAAAACTTATATTTACTGATTATGCGAAGTTAAAATACGAATGAAGATAGTCTTAGAAAAATTCTTTGTTCTAGATTCGAACAGCTCACAGACTGATAAAGGTAACATTCTTAATTAAAGTCATCAATCTTGTTTTTGTGTAATCTCGGCTTTGATACTGGTACAGGGTTTCCCAATAAGGAAGTAATTTTTCAATTTGAAATATGAGTAAAACACAGAATTTGTGCTATAATTTCAAGTTTCTTTATTGTAAATAATAGTTGCGGGTATGCTATTTATAAATGAAATATAATATCGTGTAAGTGGATACCGCGTGTTTTTTACAAGTAACCATTGTTTTGTTAAAATTTCCAATAACATCCTTAAACAATTGCGGTTCTATCTCACTAATTATTCTTCCGATTTTATTTTTTAGGTCGGAAATTATTTTAGGACTATTGGCATATATCTGTCTTTTAACGTGATTCTGAATAAAGTAGTCCAACGGTATTAAATTGCAGGATGTAGGAGGCCAATTCACATCTACATTTCTGGAAATAACGATCAGGAAATTTCATCTTCAATAAATTAATTGTTTCATCAGAGGTGTGGCTTTTTGCATCGTCCTGTTGGAACAAAATATCCTCCAGATCAATACCATCCAATTATGTACAAAAAAATGGTTTTCATGTTTCGGCACATTTCTCAATTCGCAGTAATTGCTATACCAGCCTGATTCTTAAAAAATAAGGACCTATGACTCTACCGGACCAAAATTGACACCAAACAGTCACTCTTTGTACATGCAGTGGGTTCTCAATAATCACTGCGGGATTTTATTCACTCCAGATTCGACAGTTTTCCTTACTAAATAACCAAAAAGTTCAAATGAGTCTCATGGCTAAAAATGACTTTTTCAGAAAAATCATTATTGTTCCAGTATTGAATTAACAAATCTACGACGCAGTGAATAGTTCACTGGCTTGAATTATTGTGTTAATTGACCCTTATAAACCTTCATCAGTAAATCCTTATGTAAAATACTCCATGTGGTCGTTTATGAAAGGCCCAATTGCAGTGTACGTCATGGAATGGACTTTCCTGGCTCTTCAAATACATTTTCACAAACATATTCAAAATTTAATTCAGAAGGAAATTTGACTGAAACATTACATTATATCACAGATAATATAACATAAATTGGTTTATTTTTTATATATCAATTAGCTAAGCAATTTTTAATAAACTACATATTTTTTTAAGAAATGATGGATTCTAAAAAAATAATTGTAAGCTTATTGTTACTATGCGGTATATATAGATACTTTTAATAAGTTAATATAAAGAATGTTATAAAATAATTACAAATGATTCTCATTTAGATAGTTTATTATCTTCCATACATTTATTGTAATAAATAAAGATTTATTTATATAAATAAAAAAATTTAAAAATCAAAAATTTTAAATTGTAATATCACAAAATTATCAAGAATTCGACCTTAGGTTTGATTAATATAATTTCACTTCAATTATTTTCCTTGTCTATCTCTCTCCCACTCTCTCTCCCTCTCTCTCTCTCTATATATATATATATATATATATATATATGTATGTAAGATTGTATTTAAGGAAATATGTATTTAGAAAACTGTTCGTAATAAAATTTAATCACAGAAACAATTCTAATAATTACTCACAACAATATATTTAAACAAACACGGAATTTACAAGAAAACTTCTATACAAAGTAATATAATTACGTAATTTTGTGTAATCAACATAAAATATAAATGAATTTTGATAATTCTTCACGGCGCTACCACCACCACCGACACCGGCATTGCCATAGCTGAGAATTCACATCCGAAAACACAAAAGACTTGAAAACATAATTGTTATATACCATAACGAGGTCGCGTTGTATCAAAGAAACGCAACGACATTCACAATTCAAGAAAACGAACAATCAATCGAACGTCTTGAAAATTTTCATATCTGACATAATGATTCTATTATAATGATTATTTATTGTATATATTGTACGCTACGCTGTCAGACAACTTGAATGATATCTTGTAACAGGAAACATGTTTTGAACGAAACTTTATATGTTTCTCTTATTTCAAATGAAATTAATGAACTTTCGTTTAAGGTTGGTGTAAATAATTCTGTATTATGTTTCATACTCACATAAAGTGATACAGATTGTTCTTATATTATACATTGACTAATATATATTCGAAATATACAAAGGAACATACCTGGTTAGTATATATTTAGAATTTGTTAACCTTTGTAAAAATACATATATTTTTTAGATTTTTAAATATACTGGCGGACTTACAGCACGTTAGTACCGGTATTCGATATTTTATATTTACTATATTAAAAAGGAATAAATATTTTTTTTTGTATATTTCTCTACCTGTGATTTTGTTTATATAAAAGACAAATCAACAAAACAGCTTAATTACACAATAAAATTATATCTGTAAAATATATCTTATACTGATTAATGAGATGAAGTTTTGCCATTTCTTTGAAAGTCAAATCTAGCTTTCTATCTGTAGTAAATAAATTGAGTCTGCAATTCTACTTTTATTAATTTTTTCCCTCTATAATTAAAAATCAGTCCCATGCATACTTTTTGGAAATTTTATTCGTGTTCTGTTTTGTTGATGGATTTCACGTGGTATTTGTTCTGATTGGTTGACATCAGTTGACATCATGTATGATGTTCTCTCACGATGTACAACAAAATAGCTTGTACGATTTCAGTGTAAAACTAACAAGACATTTATTCAAAACATTGTATTCGCTGAAGTTTTAGAGTAAAAAATTGTTACACATTTTAACATTGAATTTTGTTGTTAATTTTATAAAATTTTTCAAAAAAATGTTATTAATTACATTTTACGAAGATTATTTGTGCGTATAATTTATTAATTTCTCTTATTTGTTAGGGATGAGCAAGAGTCAGAGAGGGGGGACGAGGGACGAATCCCCTCGATGGTGGGCGAGCACAACGAGTGAGGGGCGGACTACTTGGTATTCATAAATATATTTATAGATCTCACATTAAATAAGAATTAATTATAATAATGGAAACTTGTATAAGTAAAAATATTATTTAGAATTAGTCTCTTTTTATGTATACAATATATATATATATATATATGTATATATAATATATATATATATATATATATATATATATATGTATATATATATATATATATATATATATATATACATATATATATATATATATACACATATATACACATATATATACACATATATATATATATATACATACATATATATATATATATATATATATACAAACATATTTATATATATATATATATATATATTATATATATATACAAACATATACGAGTATATATATATATATATATATATATATGTGTGTGTGTGTTATGTGTGTATACATGTATATGTAGTTCTAAGGATTACTTAAATAATACTGATATATAATTTACAGATATTTCTGTTGAGGATTAATATAACATTAACGTTCTAAAAAAATCAATCGAAATGTAAACAGCAGTCATAAATAATCAACAATCAATTATTTAAATTTTTTATGATTAAGAACATCCGTTATGAATTTGTGTAGACATTTCTTATGAATGATTCTTAAATTTTCAGTTTTAATAATTATAAAATTCAAATGTACTGGAAATTAAATTAGAAATTATATCAATTCTAGATAAAAAAAGAAACATATAAATAAATGCTCAAGAACGATTATATAAATTGAAAATATGTATATATTTTACTCCATATCTATTCTAGTTGATAAATTTAATTGACATTCAATATTTAGATCATTATCTCTTTCCTGATCGCTTGCATTTTCGTCATTTTCAGTTACATTAGATCCTGTTTAATAACGTAGATCCTTTTTGATGAAACAATCGTTACTTATGTAGTTATATACATGAACGAATAGAAGGGAAGTGAATTTAATTAATATTTCGAATAGAGATGGTGCGCATTTAACGACTGTAAGAGAAGTCATTACCCCCTCTTGCTGAGGGTGACTGAATGATTCAAATGTAACGACATTGACTATGCGATCGTCGTCTGCTTTCGACGAAGACATTACACGGATGTCGTTCATTCGAATCAGGAAGACAAAGCACCGCATAAAATTGAATACATGTTAGAATATATAACGTGGATGTTTAATTTAATACGAATCTCGTTTCGTTATAAACTGATCGCTAATATCTCTATATGTAAAGTGCGCTCGTTTTGATGTGTTTTCATCGTTTCCTCTTTTCAAAATTCTTCCTCTTTTCATTCAAACTACGGCGTATATTGAAAAATGATTCTCCTCTACCTATCTGTCTATCTGTGTATATATATATATATAAATTTTCTCCCCTTTCTATCACTCCTTCTCTCTCTATATATATATATATAAATTATCTCCCTCTTTCACTCTCTCTCTCTACATATATTCCTAAAATATTATTAATTTCTAATATTTGTATTATAATGTTTTCATATTAATGTAACAAAATTAATTATGTCATTCTAAGATCATCTCATGTATTGAATGATGTAAGGCGAAAAAAACTGTTCATCTTTTTTTCTTTTCATGTTTTTAAAACTTATGGACACTCCTTTTTATTTTATTTCCTCTTTTAGGATATTTTCAGTGAATTCGAAAATTAATTTAAGTAGAGTCTGGATTTATATTCTGCTATTCTATTTATAGAGTTCTCTTGCGATCATTTTTATATAACATTTTGAATTTTGATATTTGATTTTCTATTTTTTCTTACGTACGTTCTACATTATTGTACTTTGGAAATTAGAATTGAATTTCTTTTAATATGTAAATAATGATAGAAGAGCAACTGTTGAACGAATTTTTCGAATCATTGTCTTGACAGAAATTAAACTCATTTTTAATTGTTAATTTTTTATGCTAATGTTAAGATTTTCGTTTAAAATATTCAAAGACTAGTTTTTATTCATGATAAATGAATAATAAATTATCTACAGCTATGTAAAGTATACAGCACCGGATCATCACATTATCTCCTTTATTTGATTTAATTGGCGGTCACCATTTTTTTCGAATAAATGAATATTATTTTTGATCAAACATTAGCATTAGTATCTGAATGAAAATTATTAATTCAATTTTATTTCTAGATAAAAGCATAATATAAATGGAATTATAAATTATTTTTTAAGTGTTTAATGTGAATAAAGTAATATAGAATCGTCTTCAGTATTGAAAAATCTGTCACCTTCAATCTTTAACTATTTTGTAATCTATAATCAAAAGTTGCAAATTACGATTATATATATATATATATATATATATATATATATATATATATATATATATATATATGTATAATCGTAGTATAAATATTTGACCCAAAAACTTTAAAAGTATTTTCTTAATCGAATTTATTTATTAAAATAATAACAATTTATAATAACAAACAAAGATACGAAAAAAATAAAAGAGTAAGTATAAAATTATTATACTTACTCTCCTCGACCAATAAAGCTACCTACAGGAAATCTGTTTTTATTTTAGTATTTATAACCAAAATCAAGAAGAAGACATTTGTTTTTCAAATTGATAATATAATTCTTCAGTATGCATATACAATACTATGCAAGTTTTCGATCCTTACAGCATTCTTATTGTCTTACGATTGCTGCCTTTTCTTCATTAATTTCAATAAGTTACTTTGTAGCTCAAATTTCATAGTTTTGTTACTCTTTTATCATATAATGTTCCTTTCTTGCTGAACATTTGATTACATGATTTTCTTGATTTATATATTATCAAGTTTTTGTTACTACAGCATGTAATTATATTTTAAATGATGAATCAATTTCTTGTGACGAATTTTTTGATCGTTGCTTATATGCATTTCAATGGAAAAGACATAAGAGACAAGCAAAAATGATCAATAACCAGTTATTGTATATTTTTGATCAGAATTCTTTTTGATTTTTGGAAAAATAGAAAAGTTTATTTGTAGAAGTGAATTTATCCACAAAGTCAAAATAGTATTTTTAACTCTTTCAGATTCTTCAATTGTAAAAAAAAACTTGAAATTGTAAAAATGAATTTAAAACATATATTTTTTAACTTTTCATCTTTTATTTTTATTCCATTATTTTATTAACTAGTAATACGAGCATTTATAAAACTGAGTTAAAAATAAATAATATCCATCTGTCCTAGGAGTACCAACGGATGTTTTCACAGTAAAAAAAGGTTAATATTTTGTTAAACTCAACCAACTATCTTTATTTGTTGTTATATGAAAATTATTTGAACTGATTAACAAATCAAGTAAAATAATATTCATTACTGTTCTAAAACTTTCCATTTAGATGCATATGTTGAAAATACGAGGTCAGACAATTAAGTAATGCGACAAAATTCAAAAATCGAGTATATTTAAAAATTAAGGTACATCGCTGCGATCCCCTTCAAAGTAGTCCCCTCCCGCATCTATACACTTATTCCAGCGAGTTTTCCAGTTTTCGTAACAATTCTGGAACACTTCTTGTGGGACCTCTCCGAGTACCCTCGTCACAGATTCTTGGATATCTTCAACGGAGTCAAAATGTCGACCTTTGACGAATTTTTTCATATGGGGGAATAGGAAAAAGTCGCAGGGTGACATGTCCGGTGAATAGGGCGGTTGTGGTGACGTTGCGATGCCTTTAGATGCCATAAACTGAGAGACACTGAACGCACTGTGACAGGGAGCATTGTCGTGATGCAGAACCCAAGTCTTCGCGATCTCTGGACGCACTCTGAGCACCTTTTTCGTAATTTTTCGAGCACATTGCGGTAGAATACTTGATTTACGGTTTGTCTAGGTGGTACGAACTCTTTGTGAACCACCCCTTTGCTGTCGAAGAAGCAAATCAACATGGTTTTCACTTATTATCCGCGCCTCGTCTTTGACGCTCTCACGGCCTTTTTTAAAATCGGCATGCCACCGAAGCACCTGACTACGACTCAGGGCATCACTACCATACACTTTAAGCACTTTTTCATAAGTTTCTGTCGCGGTTTCGCCGAGTTTTGCACAAAATTTTATCGCGCACCGTTGCTCTAAATTTCTCTGTTCCATTTTCGTGACATGCACTACTCGCGCGTTGTTACAAAACACTAAACAGCTGGCGAAGAAATGATCGTACGAGGGTGGTCAAGGTCTCAATCGAGAGAGTAGGGATCTGCTATTACGGTGGCGGAGTTACAGGTTCGCAGTGTTACCACGGGCCGAGAAAAAAAATCGGTCGCATTACTTAATTGTCTGACCTCGTATATATATCTCAATGAATAGGCTAGTTTAAAATTTTTTGTTACTGTCTTTTTATTGACATTGTAGATACATTTGCAGCTTTTGATTTAAATTGTGAATTCATGAGAAAAAACAAAAAAATATAAAATCCTAGAAGATTTGCATATAATAAAAAAATCATTATTTTAACAAAAAAAATATTACGAGTGGAAAAATAATGGTTTTAAGGCTATTAAGAATAAACTAGGCCATTCAAGATAATTAATTAATAATTAAATGTTTTACATTCGTGACTACATAAACATCTTATTCTGATAGTTTTTGTCCTCTTGAATCATTTCAATGTCTGTTTTTAGTACTAGTTTCTACACGTGTGTCATCTTTAGGAAATTGCGAAAAATTAATTTTAGATTTGATTTGTGTTCATTTATATATATATATATATATATATATATATATATATATATATTTCAGATGGCGGTTGGTTACAATTTTATGATATAAAATACCGTGTTGTTATTTGTGTTCATTTGTTCGTTTAATATGTTATATTTATTGATATATACATCAAAGCTTTCAAAAATGTTCAACTAAAGGTTTTTATTTTCATTTTTAATTATTATATTTGTATCTAATATACGTTTTATAAATAATGAGACAGTTAAATTTAAAAATTTTTTTTCTTGATATCCCGCCTTAAATTTTCTATCTTCTTGACTGTATATTCTTTATTATATCTTTTATATTTTAATTTATATATTCCGTTTAGATTGTATATATTACTTTTTATATAACGTTCAGATATTCTAAGAGGACAAAGATCAGAAGGATAAGCATTTTTTGAATATTTCGGGCATTTAACTGAAGTATATGTTTAAGAAGTGAGAGAAAACATTAGACGTTTTTTCATAATTTACTTAGCGTTCCACATTTCTTTAAAGAAGCGTTATGTTTTTAAATAAAATAACAAAAGCTTACTTTAATCTTTCAGAGTGAGATTTATATTTTACATTGAGTATAAAATGTATGGCCATAACGAACATCTTATTGTCGAAAGATAAGTTCATAAGAACAGATATAATGACTAAAGTATTTGTATTTATAGGCTAAATTTTGTAACAAACACTAATATAATAATGATCATAGTAAATTCAATATTTTCAAATCTATATCATTACTATATATATATATATAAAATAATCTATATATTTAATCATTTTCATGATATATATATATATATATATATATACGGAAATGCTTGAATATTTATGAATGATGTAATTAATGGACGTAATTTCAATTATTTTCATTTTTTTATTTCAATAACATACATTGTTTTCATAAAACACCATATAATGCACAGAGCCTCACGAGACAGAGAAGTCTTTAAATATCTCACCTCGTATTGATCATTTTTTTTTACCGGATATCACTATAGGAAATTATTATTGACGATTTATCAATCGGTCGGTCGGAGTTTAAACGTTCACGCACGCACACACACACACACACATATATATATATATACATATATATATATATATATATATATATATATATCTATATATATATATATATATATATATATATCTATATCATGAAAATGATTAAATATATAGATTATTTAATATATATATATATATAATTAGTAATGGTGTAGATTTGAAAATATTGAAATTACTATGAACAATATTATATTAGTGTTTGCTATAAAATACTTGATAAAAAAATTACTCCGATAGCGATAAACTTTATATCACAGGCCTACATTATATATATATATACAAAATCGTCTATTATTCATGGTAGGGTTTATGTCGTTTCAAATATAGCATGATCGATGTAAAAATTTCAGAAATGGAACATTTCTGTCCAATAAATACAAAATCTTACGTCTTTCCAATTTATATATATATATATATATATATATATATATATAGACCAGTAAGTCAATACGTGTACGACAATCTTTCTCCACTTACAACTTTATTGACAGTTTTATCGTGATGAATGAGCCCTACAATTTCTGGTCTGGTCTTTATATCCACTCTAGTCATGTGAATATATATATATATATATATATATATATATATATATATATATATATTCGAATGACCAAGAAAATCTTGATAAATAGTAGATATATAGATATTTTCAATGAAAAGGTTAGATTTTCATTACTTATTATGACAAAAATTTAGAGTGTATATATATATATATATATATTGGATCAGTGCAAAAGTTCGTATACGATTCAATAGGTGGTGTAAAGAGTGCCACATGGCAGCGCTCGTGATTGAAATGTATTCGTATTATATATCGTTTGAAAGATGATAGTCACAGCTATCATTTGAGTATAGGCGTATTTATTTCGATTCGATTTGTGTAAGAAAAGTTTTTGAAAATGGAGAACGAAAAGATATACTTTTGTCTCGTTATACCGTACGAGTTTCCGAAAGGAGTGATCGTTGGCGCGGCAACGAAAAATATTTGGGAGATTTATTTGAAACATGCACTATTACTTCGAACTATAATGAAATTGTTTGCTAAATTTCGACTTGGTGATTTAAACCTCGAATATCAACCCTCTGGATGGCTCTGGATGGCCTACTGGGAGCAACGACGATGTTGTGCGCACTTTAATTAACAATAACTCACTAATTTCGATGAAATAGGTTGACGGAATGTATATATATATATATATATATATATATATATATATATATATATATATATATGTGTGTGTGTTGTTAAATACATTTTATTATTCTTACATTGTATGATGATAAAGAATAACAATAATTATTCAAATAATTAAGAAGGATTTTTAGCCACATATGTTTTATATTATTAAAAAATAGAATTATAATCACAATATTTTCTGTCAAACTTTATAAAATTGAAAATAATTTACAAAATGCGCGTAGCTTATGAAAATATACTCCATTTTTTTCTTAAAAGTGTACGTATATAAATACATTTCTCTTATTTTGAAGAGTTATTTTTATTTACATTTTTTAAGATATAAAATAGATTTTTAGACACAAACTCAATGTTCATGAGTTATTTAAAGGTCAGTGTTCATAGTGTGGCTAACATGATTGTAACTGCGGAGCTACAACCTCGGTATTCATAGACGCGTGACAGCTGGCGGCTATAGTTACGGATTTGATTGCCAATAACATGAGTACGGTAGCAGTTAAAAATTAAAAACGAATTTAAAAACAAACTCTCAGTTTTTTTATGAAATATGTAGTCGCGCCAGAAATTATTTGCGCGTTATAAAATTATAATATTGAACTTAATATCATTGAGTAGCTGAATCATCTATGCAGATGTTTATTAACACATTTCGTCGATACTGAATTTATGTTATTATATTCGATTTTTTGTTTAATTTATATTAATAAAAAAGCAAAAGTAGCAATTCGGAAAGTATTTGCGACTGAGAAATATTAGTATCTGAGGTTTTAGTTAAAGTTATGATAATTGAATTTATTTATTAAATCATATATTACCGATTAATCTCCCTTTGCAACTTTTTTATAGCAAAATGATGAAAAGTAGAGAACTTACGATTGATGAATTCGCACATATTTATAATATGTATCAAAACGGAAAAACTACCAAAGAAATTGCTGAAAGTTTTAAAAAACCTCTCAGAATAATTCAGTATACTATTAAGAAGATTAAAGATGGAAGAGGTTTCATTTCAGCTCCAAGGGAAGATCGACAACGAAAGACTAGCGAACGCACGAGCAAATTATAGTTCGTAAAGTCAAAAAAAACCGTTTATTAGCACCCATAAATTAAAATAGGTTCCCAATATTACTTTTGGAGTTACTCAAATAAGATCGAGGATAAATGTAGCTATATGTATATATATATATATATATATATATATATATATATATAAGTATATATATGTATATGTATATATATATATATATATAAGTATATATATATATATATATATATATAAGTATACATATATATATATATATATATATATATATAAGTATACATATATATATATATATATATATGTATATATATATATATATATATATATGTATACATATGTATATATATATGTATACATATGAATATATATGTATACATATGTATATATATATATATATATATATATATATATATATATATATATATATATATATATATATATTGGGTGTTGGAATTAATTCGTAGCGTTTTACAAGAGATGGCGTAGGTAGTACATTCTTCCATTGTTCCCTTTAACCAAATATCCCCCGTAAAACAGCTGTCCTTAGGCGTCAGTTTCAGTATATGTCATTTGGTTGAAGCGTAAATAACAACACTTTGTACTTTATCGAATATGTCGAATTTCGTGCCGGATAAATTGTCTTTTCGGGGAGTTTTACTTCATTACTCTAACATGAAAAAAGTGCTGTCGAAAGTCATCGTATTTTAGTGGAAATTTATGGTGACCATGCTCTAGCTGAGCAAACGTGTTGGAAGTAGTTTTCACGTTTTAAAAGTGGTGATTTCGACTCGGAAGACAAGGAACGACCTGGAAAGCCGAAAAAGTTCGACGATGAAGAATTGGAGGCATTGCTTAATAAAGACCCATGTCAAACAATTCAAGAATTGTCTGAATCGTTGGGAGTTAACTTGTCAACTGTAGAAAAACGCCTTAAAGCCATGGGAATGATCCAAAAGCAAGAAAATTGGGTCCCATACGAATTGAAACCGAGGGACGTTGAAAGACGTTTTTCTACCTGTAAACTGCTGCTTCAACGGTAGAAAAGGAAGAGATTTTTGCATCGAATTCTCACGGGCGATTAAAAGTGGATCAATTACGACAATATCAAGAATGGCAAAAAGGCATGGGTTAAGCCCGATCAACCATCAACACCAGCGGCGAAGCCAAATATCCATGGATCCAAGCTCATACTCTATATTATTTGGTGGAATCATAAGGGTGTGATCTACTATGAGCTGCTCATACCGAATGAAACCATCACTAGGGATCGCTACCGACTACAATTGATGCGCTTGAGCCGTGCATTGAAGGAAAAACGGCCGGAATACTTTGAACGACAAAGTAATTTTGCAGCACGACAATGTTCGTCCACACGTCGCAAATCCGGTCAAAACATATTTGGAAACGCTTAAATGGGAAGTCATACCCCACCCGCCGTATTCTCCAGATACTGATCTTTCTGATTACCACTTGTTTCGATCGATGAGTCATGACCTGTCTAGGGCAGAGCTCACTTCTTATGAAGATTGCAAAAAAAGGGTCAATTCGTAGATTTCATCTAAAGATGTGGCATTCTTTCGACGTGGTATTCGTCTCCTGCCCGAAAGATGGAAAAAAGTAGTGGCTAACGATGGACAATATTTTGAATGATATGTGTTTTCAATTTCATTTAAAATAAACGACCTTTTTTCATGAAGAAAATGCTACGAATTAATTCCAACACCCAATATATAAGCATGAATAGCAATTGAAATGATCAGTAATTAATTACAGAACATATGTATATAGCCAGAAAATTCTCTTGACCTCTATGTGTTAGGTAATAATTCTTTTCTGAGAAAAAAATTGAATCACAGTGGAAAGAACTGTTATTGAAATAGTATATAAACCTTTGTTTATTTTTAAATTATATTAATTTTATTCGATAACATTTTAACATATGAACAAAAAGTAAATATTATCAAATAATTACATAAATAACTCATCAAAAAAAAACGACATTTTTTTATTTATTTCACTGTAATTTTACATACATATAATTAATCCTACTTATAAAATTACGACTTAATGTTATTATTGCTTTTTACAAACAAATCTTCGAAAAACATCTGTTTACTACAGTACAATTCTGGCACTATGGTTAAATTCACAAATGATTTCGACATCCCAAAAGTCACAAAAAGTGTTCCGATTAAAAATATTCAAGAAATACTTATTGATCATTTCTGACTGATGCTTACGCGCATGTCGATGGTGATGCCTTCATTCTTAGAACACTAAGGTACCGAAATATACAAAAGTAATCAATAGTCATTTATTGAACATTTTTGGTCAGATCAAAGATACTATACATTGTGAAGCAAAAAATGAATCATTTGTTAAATGATGTTTACTTGTTACAAACATTATTAAAAAAAATTAAATAATTATTGTATTAATGTATTAAATGTAATTGAACACGTCTTAATCACTCCTCTTATCTTAATTTAATTAAACGAGTTGGTTTTCATTCAAACGAAACTTATATATTTTTTATGTAAATAAAAACGTTTACATATAACACCTTTTTTAGATAAGTTTATATATATATATATATATATATATATATATATGTATATACATATATACATACATATTTACTCACTTATCAAAAATAAGGTATTTCATTTAATTACAAATAACTCTTAATTAAATTTTACTTTGTCGTACATAGAATACAACTGAAAAAATCTATAATTAGAACGAATTACGTAAATTCACGTTGTAATACTTTTAATCTCGTTTAGATAAAAAGTGTACAATGTATTTCTTCAATGTCCACCCATCCATTTTTTGAATTAATCGCGTGCATGGTCTTTCATTCATGGACGAGCTGTTTCATTTAATCCCACAGGTGTATGGTTATTATGATGTAGATTATAATAAATTGACAAACACACACACACACACACACACACACACACATATATATATATATATATGTGTGTGTGTGTGTGTATGTGTGTGTGTATGTGTGTGTGTATGTGTGTGTGTTTGTGTGTGTATGTATGTGAATGCGAACTGTGTGTAGAAAATATAAATGCAGTGTTAGTCCAAATACCTTAAATCGAAAAATGTAAAAAAACTGTTCGAAATGAAATTAAAATGCGATTAAAGTATTTTCTACAAATATATTACGGTCCGTCAACCATTCCTTTTTTCAAATAACTATTTTACCGATTTTGTTTTTTATAATTATTTTTTATAAAATTCTGCTTTTATATAAACTATTTTCAATATTTCTCTTTAACAAAATCATCGATTTACGTTCGATAGTGAAAAAAATTATTTAGCTTTATTTACATAAAATTGATGTTGAATACGGTACTTATAATAAACATTTTTTTTATATTTAAATGGATCTAAAGGAATAAAAATATTTAAATACTACCATGTGTAGGTTTGTAAATTATTTTTTATGAACATCATCATTATCAACCTCTATCAATCCACTGCTGAATAAATGAATTTTCCACGATTTTCTATTTTGTACGATTGAATACCGCTCTTTTCCACTAATTTCCAGTAAAATATTTCATTTCGTTATCTCACAGGTTCGTTGGTCTTGTTATATTCTTGGTTCTCAGTTAATAATTTATGTTGTCCATCGGTTGTCATGTTTTCTTGCAACATGCCCCACGCATTTCCATTTCAGACTATTTACTTTTCTTATTACATCTGTAACTCCTTTCTGTTTTCGTAATTATTCTATTCTTTTCCTATCTTTTCTTGTTATTCCTAACGTGCGTCTTTCCATATTTGTCTGTGTTTTTTGGTGTCTGAATGATTTTATCGTTAAACCCATATTTCGATGCCGTAGGTAAGGACTGGTAGCACACATTGATAAAATACTTTTTTCTTCAAATAAATGGGATTGTTGATTTAAATATCGAGAAATTTTGTCCAAATAATCTCCATCCCATTTTTATTCTTCTGTTTACTTCTTCAATTGAATGATCCATCTTTGTACTTAAACACAGTACCAAAAAATTTAATTTACTTTTACAAATAAATTTTTCATTCACCCACAAACCAACAAAATATTTTTTTATTAAAAAAATGTTCAAGAATTGATTCGTCTTTTTCAATTTTGCTTATGAACTTTTTGATGATACCCTATCATTATTAGGGAAATAAGGTATATCAATACCTAAATAATAAGAAAACAAATGTTCATGTATCCGACCTTCTGAGGATGATGGTATTTCCGTCAAAATATAAATAAGCAGCGATCAAGAATGACTAATAGTCAAACGATAAACATTTTTGAAGTAAAATCTTTTTTGTGGTGTGGGATGAGAAACGTATTCCTTTGTAAAAGTAAATTTAACCACAATATCATCCACTATTATATTTAAATAATTATTTGTAATTTGACAGTAGTTTGTAAATAATATATTTATTGCAGCACTAGCATTATTAAATACTTGACATTTTCGATTCTTAGCTTTAATCAAAAAAATGCTGGTTTTGTTAATTTATGTTCGCATTATATTCTCACTTATAAAGTGAATGGTTAACATATATTAAGTATTAATTCTAAAAAAACATCTCACAAAGTATTTTTTTTATTTATAATTAAATAGATCACTTTTTAATTGAAAACTAATTTAATTCGAGAAATTTAACATGTTTGATAGTAACTATAGAATTATGGACAGGTATTTAATAGAATATCTTATATTTGTGTACTTTTTGCATTGTACACATATTTTTCACATGAATAATTACATTTTTTAAACATTAAATCCATTAACATACTTGAGTATTTGGTATACCTCAATAATACATATATACACACACACACACATATATATATATATATATATATATATATATATATATATATATATATATATGTATATATCTTTATCCTTCCCTAAGTAACTGAAGACGTTTATGGGGTAATCTGTAAAAAGAATATATAACGTATAAGAATAATAATTTTTATTAAATAAAAAAATAAGAGCTCACTAGAAGCATAAGAAAATATAATGTTTAGCAAAACTAATAGATAGATAGATATGCAAGCAATGTTTCAAATTCTAAAAATGATTTTCTTTATTTAATCATTTTTTCTGCGTAATGAGTATTAAATAAATATTTTTTTAAAAAAATATTATCTATATCAATATTTGTTCGATAACTTTTCGCTATTAAAATATTAACACTTTATCGAAATATCCTCTCGAAATTACTTTTTCACAATAGTGTGTAATGTTTTCCTTCCATTGTTTTTACGCTTTAGTTCAGACATTAATGAATATATTGATGTTACATAGTGCTAATAATTCAAATCAGTTTTAAAATGTACCTTCAAATTTTCGATCAGATTTTTATTCAGACTTTGCGATGACCATTAAAAATACGATATGTTGATTTACATGTTATTATTAAAGTTTTAATCTTGTTAGAATAATTAATGATCTATTATCGGAATATATTAAATTGTTTGCTGAAATCATTTTTACACGCTCTTTTGTAATTCAATCTTTCTTTGATGATATATAAAGCTCTTAGAAAAGACACCATCGTATTATCACAAATGATAATTAAATTTTCTCTATGTTTATCAACTTGTTTTATATTTTAATATTTTAAACACTCTTCGTTTTTTTTTTGAAATCAAGATTTACTTTCTAATATACTTCTATTGATTTACTTTTTATTGAACCAAATTATTTTTTTCATTTATGTGTTAATTACGTTTCGTATTTTTAGTCAATTTTGTAAAATATTCGATTAATTTTAAACAACAAACTACTGACAATATTAAGTATTTTTTTAAACAATATTGATTTCTCCGTTCTAATATATTCACTATTTAAAAAATGTTTGTGCTTTATATTTTTAACTTTTTTAAATATACTCATACAAATATAATGTTCCATTTTTCAAGGGTGAGAGTAGTTTTGTTGTTACTACGCGATGCAAAGTAGTATTTCTTAATTTTTCACCAAAGATTTTCTAATAGAAATTTTTTCAATATTTATTTTCATAGTTTAGATTTAAACAAAGAATTTTTTTCGAGAGCTTAATAACTGTAAGTAATTACAAAGAAAAACATACTGTATGGATAAAAACAACGGACATTTTTATAAAAGAGAACCATTTCTGATAAAAAGTATTATTATACATTTTTTTCAAAAATCAATAATTATGATTAAACAACTAAAAAAAGTAATGTTGTTTTCTTTTATTTATAAATTAATTTATCTGCGTTATAAAAAAACACAAACTAAAACATATGGAGATATGTATATGCAAACATATGTTCAAAAAGACAAAAAACTACCCATTTTCTAATTAATTTCATGATTTTTTAAACCAATTATTTGTATTTTATTATCTTTTACCAGTATTTCGTGTATTTGTTAATTTTTAGAAAATTTATTAAATCATAATTATTTCTGCTCATTATATATATATATATATATATATATACATATGTTAATTTTTTATTTTCTATAAAAAATTAAACTAGTATTATTATATTCACTAAATATTTTTCACTTTTTAGTACCACATTAATTAATACAATACAATACAAGTAAAAAACTTATGATTGTTCTTTTAATTTAAAGTACCTATTTTCTTACAAAAATGTACCTTAGTGAAAAGAAATAAATGTGAACTTTTAATATTTCAAGAAAGATACATTATTAAAAATTATAATTGCAAGTTTTTATGTTAGTGTACTTGTTGTTGCGCTGTCATAATGGTCTTTGTTCTTTTGACACACTTGAGTTTCTGTTCTCCACCCATACTTTATACTAGTAGATTTTAAATAACTGATTTTAATTTTGTTTTTTTGTTCACTATTTTTTTCTTAAATTTATTATTTTTTTATATTTTTAATGTATATATGTAAAGATTACTCGTGTTTTATTTAAACTCTAATAAATCCAAACAAACAAATCTCAACTTATGATAACAAAACATGCGAACATTCACATTTATAAATGAATAAATATATAAAATAAAAATAAACTTTTAAAATAAAATTTCAAGATAGAATTTAAAGCAAAAAAGAAGAACAAAATTGAAAATAAATTAAACTCTGAATAGAAAAAATAACACATAGGAGGATCGTTTGATAAGTATAGTAAAAAAGCAAGTTAAACACCGTTTTTTGGAAAAATTCAATTTTATTTCTCAGCATTATCTGCATTATGGGTTATAGACTTGGTTCAGCGAGTCTGAAAAATAGGTATTAATGACGGTGGTGACAATCTCATTCAACGAGAATTTCTTCCCACTGTGCCAAATTTTCAAGTTTAGTAAGAGAAGGAAGTCACACGGAACCAAGTCTGGAGAATAGAGTAGATGTGTAATCAAGTCGAAGTCTAATTGGAGCAATTTTGTCATTGCGACGATCGATTTGTGAGACGCCGCGTTGTCCTGGTGAAAGAGATCTTTTTAATGCGCTTATCTTGGCCGGTTTTATTTCACCTCCTCTTTAAAATGGTTCAATAATATTCTATAATAAGCTGGATGATTTTTTGTGAATCGCTTAAAAACAATGACCATCACCTTCCAGCCGACAAAATGCTCTTCGCCTTTTTCAACGCACTTATACCAGTCGTAGTCCCTGCTTTAATTGCTGCTTCGACTCAGGTATGTGGTGGTGGATATCTATCTTGTTTCACTCACAGTGACGAATCGATGAAAAAAGGCTGCGTGTGTTTATCCATTTTTGTAGCAACTTCTACAATGCTTGCTTCAAACATCTGTAGAACGTGATCAACAAGTAACACTTGATAGTCGTCACGTTACCAAATGACTGGTTGCGCTGTTTAATAGAAATTTATCATACTTTTCAAACGACCTACGTACAATCTAAACAAAATTGATAAATATTTAATAACATAATTTTAAAAAAATTAATAATATTTAACAGTAGTCAAACAGGCAGAAAATTTAAAGACATGAAAAATATATTCAATCGTATGTTATTTTACTCCACTGGCTGGACGCTAAAAAGCATCTTTCTATGTTAACTACAAACAAGTCTCCATTTTTGGAGTGAAAACCTTGATCTTCAAAACCAACAATTAAAAAAGCTAGTCATGCTCTCATGTGCACAAAACTCTTTCTAAAGAAGAATAGCAAGAATGCCGGATACACAATAGGAATTAAAATCAAGTATCTAAAATCTACTTTAAAATAGCATACATGCCAAAAATAGTAACATAAAATAGAAAATCAAGTGGTCCAAATAGAGGAGAATCACAAGCATGAAAATATATTATTTCTGAGTCTTTTATTTTATCGAAATACAAGAATAAGAGAATACAATTGATTCTTTTCTATTTCGCAGTTTTGTTGTAATTGCGGTCTTATTGTACCAAAAAAATGTGTCTATATTACAAATTAAGCTTGTATAAAATACTGGCTGCCCGTAGGATGGTATTGTTCCTGTTGTCTGATTCGCTCCCATCCAGACAACACAAAAAAGCTATCAAATTGAACTTAAAATGATTCGAAATGACCCGAGGTCACAGAAAAGTCTCTCTGCAATAGGACGCAGCTTCATACCAATTCAGATCCCCAACTTGATCAATTGACAGAATTTATAAACAATGATATGCATTCGAAAATATTTTTACCCCATCGTGACCAGATATCAGTCCTTCCTAGGTTCCTGCAAAGTATGTACGATGCAAAAATATACGTCGGAAATTTTAAAAAAATTCTACAATCATCTTACTGATAACACTTAGAATTTCCTTAAATTTAAATTTATATTTCTTAGAATGTGAATGACAGCTTACTTTTCATAGGGCCACTACGCTGTTGTCTAATTTATTGAATAAATTAAGTTAGTTTTTTTCAAATTATGAAATATATATATATATATATTAATAATATATATATATATATATATATATATATAATATATATAACCATAATTAAAGGCATAATTATAACTAGAAGAAATTACGTAATACAAGTTTGAGTATGTAAAATATTTATAGTAAATATCAAGATAATCGATGTAGAAAATTCATGAATATTTGTTGTATTTAATAAATTCTAGTCTCACACTCTTCAATTTTATGAACCTGATTCAGTCATGTACTATATAATTATATGCCAATCATATAACCTAATCAATTTATTGAAATACAATGAACACGATGGAAAAAACTACTTCCGTATTATGAGGAAAAATCAAAAGTCACATCGATAACAACCAGGATATGATGTGAGTCAATAACTACATCAGAATTCATAATACGTGTCGATCCCAAAAGTTATATATACGAACAAATATATATATATATATATATATATATATATATATATATTTGTATGTCAGAGAAGGAGAATATATGTGAAGTTGTTTACAAACATGTATACATAGTTACTCACATATATTCATATATATTTCTCTAGAGAATATAGGATAAAAGACAACATTCCGTACCATATTTATTTGATACCAAGACAAAAACCAATTTCATACAGAAGACACAATTATATTTACTGCTTTCTTTATTATATATATATATATATATATATATATATATATATATAAAGATATCAAATAAACATAACATTTAAGATGAAGCACCGAAAAGAAAATATACTTAAATAGAGAGAGTTCTTATAGAAATCAGTTCAACACGGCGAGATAATCAGATTAAATGAGCTTCGCTTAAATGTACAATCTTACACGAAAAATAAAACAAACATCGCAATCTGTACTCAATTACGGCAAATTTACTGTAAAAGAATATTCGGATGTCGGAAATCGTACTCTTTAAGGAATACAGAATGGCATAGGAATATCTCTCTCTCTCTGATCATCTTATATATATATATATATATATATATATATATATATATATATATATATATGTTTCGACTTTAAAAACTCAATGTTTTTTATCATATTAATAAAATTTTGTATTTAAATTAATAATTAAAAATTTAATATATTGTATGAAATTATCAAATAATTATTGTGTATATTGTCCATTATATTTAAATATGCTGGTCATTATTTATTTTATATTCCATACACGAGTTTACTGTTTTTTTTTAATTATATTTGAAATATTGATTCTTCTATGAAAACAAAAATTATTCATTTATAATTTCTGTCTAATATATTATTTTAAATACAGTAAATTTGTACAACAATTATGTGTTTAGAGTACATACGTACATGCAACACACATAATGTATATTGAATATATATATATATATATATATATATATATATATATATATATATATATATATATATATATACTGTATTTATATATTTATATAAGAATTTTTTTAATTAAGCGACGTTGTTGTAGACGATTTATTTTTCATCGCGTGCTATCATACGTTTCAAAAATGGATCGTTTTCTTCACGGTTCAAGAGAGAATCGCAAATATCAATGCGCTTAGTAAGATGAATTTCTTTGAGCTCATGTGGTACTCAAATATCGAATTTTATAGCGTATCCAAGTTGTTTTAAATGGTTTTCAACGCTCGATTTCGATATGTTAAGATTTTCAGCAATCTCTCGTGTCGTTAAACGCTGATTGGATTCGATCAATGCCTTTATTTTGTCATCAACATCGACTGGCATTCCTGAGCGTGGTGCATCTTTAACATCAAAATCTCCAGATTGAAATTTAGCTAACTAATTCTGACATTTACGTACTTTTAAAGCATCTTCACCATACACATCACTTTAACTATCATATGTTATGTTACATAATGAATTTACGGTTTAGAATGAAGTTAGTTGCATTTCAAGACATATGACGTATGTTCATATATTAGAAAAAACGCAATTACTTTTTGGCCAATCCAATAGTTAGTAATATATATATTGCATTTGCACATTTTTTGCAATATTTATATTAAATCTACCAGCGGTTTGATTGCTCGTATTGATGTATCGTTGAGAATTTTCAGAGAAACTAAATTATTTGTTTATAATACCGTTCTGACAGTGTGCATAAATTCACTACATAAATGAATTAATTTCTAACTCCACAAACCACAAAAAGTTGTTTGACCAAAATGTTTCATAACTGATTATCATGTTTGATTCTGCTAACCTACTTTTCGATTGTGATAATAAATGGTCTATGGGACATGGGTTACAAAATATGTATTTTATGGGTTCAAAATCAATAAAATAAAATTGTACTTTATATAAGTTTAACTTCCATTAAAATGTTGTATTTATATTGCTTGAAACAATATTAAAAGAAAATTTATAACTAATGGTACTATATTTTTCTTATTTTTTTTAAAAAAATCGAAGAAATGTGAAAGAAATACTGTAAACAAAATGTGTTAATATGTACATATCTATCTATATATCAATCAATATATATATATATATATATATATATACATATATATATATATATACATATATACATATATACATATATACATACATATAATGAAAAAAATACAAAAACGCTCCATTTTTATTATGGAAATAATGATAAAACCAAATCGACATATGTGAAAGCAACTGCTCGAAAAAATTCAACGTCAACTTCGGCTTGATACACTTCAGGGGTTATCGGTTCAAGCTTTTATGATCCTGTACACGTATAAAATTCGTATTGTACTAATAACGAGTCGTTTGTTACGACGGAATTATATTGTATTATTGCACATTATGGATCATAATTTCGAATGTGAGCTGTCATCGAATGATATAAAAATCACAACCGAGGAAAATTTATAAACAACGTCTTTGTGTTTAACGATTTGTATGACGATATCCTTAAGAAGGGTCAGCTGTTATGATCCAAATATATTTTACTAATAACACACACACATACACATACACACACATATATATATATATATATATATATATATATATATATATATATATATTATGCGGATTAGCCCCCTGATCGCTGCGCTCGACCACTTATCAATTATAAGCCTGTATGTGTAACCGAATGAAACATTTAACATATTTTTTAAAACATATTTATGTCCATTTAATTATAATCACAGATATACCGCAACATAGTTGTTATATATATATATATATATATGCATATATATATATACATATATATACATATATATATATATATATATATATATATATATATATATATACATATATATATATATATATATATATATATGTTAGTATGTTTATATAATCATTATCATAGATATATCTCAACGTATTATTTTTTCAACGCAGTTATTTTATAAAAAAATTTGTAGATAATTTTTATTATATATATATATACTGAGGAGCTTCGCACTCTGCTCACTTCTCTCAGAAACCCCCGGACTCGCTGGACTCGGTCACTTCTCAATTATAAGCCTCTACAACAACCAAATGAAAGAATAAACATATTTTTTTAACTCATTATGTCTACATTAATTATTATCAGATATATAGCAAAGTAATCGTCATATATATATATATATATATATATATATATATATATATATATATATATATACACACACATTTATAAATGCCTGTGTGTTAGTATATCTTTATAAACATGGCAGTAGATTAGTTTTTGCAACCTTTTAGTTTTTGAGACTAAATACTGTTATATATATATATATATATGTGTGTGTGTGTGTGTGTGTATATATTCATAAGCGTATTTGGAAGAATGTGTTAGTACTTGATTGTACTAAAATGAGTTTTGGAATTAATTCTTAACATTTATCGTTTCTTCGAGTTCACTACTCATTATAAACAAATTTACATTATATATGTGTATATAAATAAACTTGTAAAATTTGATTCCTGGGATTATGTTAATATGTTGCTCTGGAGGTTTTCTTGCTTTATGTTGAATTGAGAGTCTGCTCTCAACTATGAATTTCGATACGTCTTCATGTTGATTTTTTAGTGTTTTTAAATCATCATTCTTGTCGATTTTCGTCCCTTAAAATCAAATAATTATCTGTTCTTCTTTATCAGCTCAGGCAAAATTGTCTATATATATATATATATATATAATATATTTATTAATGTAAACACAAGTATTGTTAAGTAGGCAAATTGTATTCACTGACATGTTTTTAATTTTTCAAAAATAAGAGGATATTTAAATATTTACATAAAATTTACTAAATAGAATGAATTTTTTGACAAGATATGTATCTTATTACCTATACAGTTTCATATCCTAAAGTTTTCTTAAAATTAGAACTATACCGTACAGTTTCACTTAAAGAAATTTTGTTCTGTTATCACGAACCTCACAAATGAATTTAAAAGAAGGCCAAAAACTATAATAAAACAAGAAGCTGTTATTATCACGATATAATCTCATCCAAAACAACAACTGAGGCGTGAGAAACTGTTTGAAAACTTTGTTAAATGTCAGTATCTAAACAGCTAGCTGCAATTAAAAAGTTAAAAAATGGATAAGTGCGTGATTGACACTCGTTTATGTTTCCCAACCTTGTGTTTATATATATATATATATTCACATATGTATATATATATATATATATATATATATATATATATATATTTACATATATATATATATATATTATATTGCTTCTTTTAAGGAGGAATTATAACCCGCATTTTTCACATACTTGTATTAAGAATAAAAATAAATCTCTATTAAATAATTTTTGTGGAAAAATATTTAATTTTCAATAAATATATAATAGGGTTACTCGATGATAATGAATAATACACTTAATAATTACCAAATATAAAAGTTTTTTAAAATAAATAATATCTTTCTATATATAAAAAAGAATTTTACCGTAAAATTTCCATAAAACAAAATTTTTTCGAGTAGACCACCTCCTCGCAACGACGCTCCCCCTCTACACTCAACAAGTAGCACATTAACCATTGCCGATGTTTCACGAATCGTTATGTTCGTCTATTCCAATGAAACAGTATTCGGGTATGGTCACTTGAATGTTGGTCTCTCAAGATGTACCTCTAAGTAGGGTATTAAGTTTCAATGTACAGAAGTACACAAATCAATTACGAATATCATGTACACAGAAGTTTTAAAATAAGTTTAAAATAGTTATAATAAGTTTTCTTTTCAGTTTCACTAATTTCATGGTTTCATTTAAAATCAGAAAATAAATTTTATTACACAATATTTTTATTTTGTTTTTCATTTTTTATTTAAAAAATTTTAACGCTTAATGAGAGCAAACGAATCGAGTGGTGGTGGACCCCACAATTTTGAATTCTTTTATTTCCATGAAAATATATGTATATAGGAGATCTTTTACATTAATAATAAATTAAGGTCTCATAAATTATTCTGTATCATCAGATATAAAAACGATGACTTTGCTTTTATCAAACGCTATCTGAATAACAGTCGAGCCAGTGTGGTGTGGAAACCTTTTTGCGGATGTATTTTATTATACTTTAAAGTAATTATTAATATCATTATACTTCT
>CM068322.1:6087088-6092088 GCA_034766995.1 Acanthacorydalis orientalis
TAATCGTACAAGGGTGGTCAAGGTCTCAATCGAGAGAGTAGGGATCTGCTATTACGGTGGCGGAGTTACAGATTCGCAGTGTTACCACAGGCCGAGAAAAAAATCGGTCGCATTACTTAATTGTCTGACCTCGTGTATATATATATATATATATAAATCCATGACGTCCATATATATATTTAAGATGTGACTTCTATGATACCCAAATATGTTTTTTTGTTTTATTCGGTTATATGGCATGCTTATAATCATAGATAAAGACTATAATTGAATTGTATTATGCCTATAATTATTAATTATATTATGCTTACAACTGACAAGTGGTCGAGCGCAGCGAGCATAGGACGAATCTCCATTATATATATATATATATATATATATATATATATATATATATATATATATATATTCTTTAATATACCTACTTACCTAATCAACGTCTTCAAATATATCATTTCCAAACTATTATACAACTTTCTTATGTTGAATGTATCGCAAAATATTTTATCGATTTTTCTAAAAACGTGAATTTATTTACATGTACACATACCCGTATGAAATGTATATATATATATATATATATATATATATATATATATATATATATATATCATGCAAAAAATGAACAGATGTACGACCTCAATGTTACAAGGGAGTAAAAGAGAAGTAAATTCAGTTATGAAATTGAACGGGACAATTCTGACAACGACGAAATGCAATTTTCATTCCTGGCCACGACATCATGTTATGGCATATGTGACATGAAAACTTGGCATTTATTTGCTCTCTGATATTTCCTTCACTTTGTAATATAAACAGACAATTTATATGTATGTGTATATATATATATACGTATACATATTCAATAATATAGTAGATATTATAACAATTTTCTTCTTACTAGGCATCTGTATTCATGTGTGAAAACAAAATGTAAGCCTGGAAAATAAAAGAAAGGTAGGATATAAGATTCTAAAATGTTATTTCTTTGTAGATTTCAGAAATCTTACATACTTCATTTATTTTTAACATATGGCATGTAAACATATTCCAAATGCAGTACTTTTTTAGGAATGTTATTGTAGATCGAAGCGATTCTAATAAATTTAAGAATATATCCTTACTTATTTTTCTGTATTGTAGTATTTTTAACTTTCATATAACATAAAATGTATTTTTAGTTTTCAAAAAAATTGAAGAAGTATGTTTAATTATCCACAACACCTTTGTATTATTTTCCTTTTTGAGTATTATTTCTCTTAAAAACGATAAATTCATGGAAAAACGTATTAATAATTCTATTCTCTTAAAAAATATATACTGAAATTCATTGTCCATGATTATATACATGGTTGGTGTTTTAGCTTGTTTAAATATAATAAATGCTAGTGTTGTATACTGTTGTTTCAATTAGTTCTATTTTTTTATGAAAGTGTAATTACTTCTTTCTACACATTTCAAATAAATATTTATATTATTAATGATATTTTTTAAATATAACATTTTTCAATTACTATTAATTATTTATTAATAATGCAGCATTTTTTAAGAAAAAAACTTTATTTTAATAAAGAAGTAATATAAAATATATATCATATTATGTTTGTATTAAAAAATATTCAATTTATTTAGGTTGTCACAGTGTAAATTTTCAAAGTTAAATTTTAATCAGCTCAACTAAATCTATTTGAACTAATCATAGTGTTTCAATTTTTTTAATTGAATTGTTGATCCTTTATTGTTTTTTTTCAAAAATTGCTTACTTTTCGTTATCTATATATTATTGATTTTAACTGCTTAAATCTAAAATTCTGTCGCGAAGTATGTAAACATTGACTATTACCCTACCTATCGAACAAATTATTTACTTTTTATTTATTTACTCTGTATGTACCGACATGGATGCATGTTTAAATTGTAGTACAAATTGTATTTTTGTGGACTATCACTGTACTTTAACAACTACTATAACACACTGAAGACTATTTAATTAATCGTTATCTAATTTATATATACCGTTCGTCATTGGCATATGGTTAGGCCACGTATTCAAAATACACCTAAAAGTACTTGTGAAAATAATAAATCTGAATAGAGTGTGTATATATATATACATATATATATATATATATATATATATATAAATGTAAATTCTGATTAATATTTTATGAATTTCAAGGAGATTTTATATCACTATCTATTATTAAAAAAATATCTATTAATGGTTAAAAATACATCGTTAGTCTTAACATTGTTATAATACAAATAAAAAAATATTGAACTTATAATAATTAAATTAGTATGTAATTAATCAAAAATAAGATCACGTCTTTCCAAACACTCTGTTTATTGATTGATGATATCAAATATTAACCTTGTTGAAACAAATATAAAATACTATCAAGGGCATATTAAAGATAAGTTGATGCGGTTGATAAAAAAGCACTTGATGAACACGCATATAATGGAATTTGAAAACTTTTTTACAACCGATGATATAATTTTTTCACTGCAACCTCAAAACATAATGACATTGAATCGCATTAAGGCTAATATGAGTCGCCTGACGCTTTCTAAGAAATAAGTTTCAAATTATATATGAAGTAAAGTTTGGGTTCGACGCTTGGGGCGATTCTTGTTTCGACTTAAATTGAGTGTTCTCTGACTGACAAATATAGTTGCTCAACGAATGTTTCCAACTTTTAATATAATGCACAATATTTTTTTATTGCCAGAGGTTTTTTCTCTTTTCCTTTATATATATATATATATATATATATATATATATATATATATATATATACAGAAGCATAACTTGAAGGCTTGTACATAAACTTTTACTTTAAACAGTTTAATGTAAAAACTTAATTCTCCGAATGAATTTTAATGAAATTACATGATACTAATACATTAAAAGAATTATTCAAACTAAAATTAAAAATGTATTCAATTCAATGTTATGATATTATTTTATTTTCTTTAATTTAAAGAATGATATTATGCTATTCAAAATAACAAATTCAGTTACATTTGAAATAGATTTTAAATATCGAATAATTTAAAAATTAAAATATTATTTCTATCATACGTTTTATTAGATGAAAATATATGTAGCAAAATAGTTAAAGAGATTTACTATATTACCTTGTAATACAATTTTAATGCCAAGTGTTCATGAAATATTTAAACTTGAATTATTTATCCTATGTAATTCTTAAATCAGAATGATTTGAACATAAGAATATATATATATATATATATATATATATATATATATATATATATATATATATATATATATATGTATATACATACATATACATACATATACATATATATATATATATATATATACATTTAATTCAATCAGATTCAATATTATTATTTTGTCATTTATTATTTGTCACTCAAAATTGAATGTAAAAATATATATTTTTTAAAGAAATACGAAACTAATTTTATATAAATAAAAAAGCAGTCTAATTTAATAATTTCCAAACAAAATGCTTGTTTATAATTTTATCTTGACATTCTATTACTAGTACAAAATGCTTTACAATATATGGAGGACAAAATAAAAAGAAAATCTATTTTAAAGGAAATTTCCGATCTAGAACTTTCAAAAACTAAAGACTTTCGATTTTTTATTTTTTAATATGTCAAAAATGTCCATGTCCAACAAAGTTGGAAAAATTACCTACATTATATGTGTTTAAGTAGCGTCCGGCATATTTAAAATTTTACTTGTGTAAAACTTTAAATGCATTTTCCTCGAAACGCTATTTTTCAAACTGGTGGCACAAATATCTTGAAAACTAATCGTTTGGTTCTGGCAAACTTTTTAAACTAAAAAAATTTTTTTTCAGCCACCAAACTCTGGAATTTTGAAATATTTTAAATTTTCAATTTTTAATGGATCAAATAACACAAAAAAAATCGCAATTTGCATTTTGATAGAAAAATCATAAATTTATCAAAAAACATTTTTTTAGTGTCTGAAGATTCACTGCCTCAGAAACTTTGTTCTCTTAAAAATATATTTGATTTTTTGTTTCAAATTAACACTTAACGAGCTAGACGTCCCATCGATAAAGAATATTTATAAGAGGTTTGCTACGAAATCCATCCCCATGCCATTTTTTTTTTAAAAAATCAAAAATTAATTTGTAATATCAAATAAATGTTCAATAAAATGCAGAGAAGCCCATAAAATTATGTTTTTTTTCTTTCTAGAAACATATCTTCTCTTAAAAATTATCCTTTCTTAAGCGGTCTGAATCGGAAACTATCGTTAAAAACGAGGTTAGTAGGTCGATCAGATAGTAGTCGGTGTTTGATTTGAAGAATAAATAAAGTCGCATTTAAATTCTAGAATTGTGACTTAATCCACTTTCACAAAGTAAATTTGTAAGCACTTAAGCGTTCTGATGGTGTTGAAATAGCCATAGAAATAGAAGTAATAACCAAAAACGATCAATAGTTATTTATTAATTTTTTTTTGTGATTAATTTATGGTTTATGAAATAAAAGAATTATTTATTTGTAAAAAAGTCAAGTACTTTTACAAAATAATTTTTATAAACATATATTTTATCCTCATTAAAATATTTAATAAATCGATATACATTTGGATGATACAATTCCACGCAGAATTCGAAATTAAAAAAAAATATGCATATGCGAAATTACAAAACACATTATAAATATTTATGTACTTAAAGCCCTGAAAATAATACCGTCACCATTTAAATGCAAATGTGGTGGATGTGTAATAATCATTTACTCAAAATTTTCAATAACAGGAAAAATGTATGGTTTTTATGAATTAAAAAAACATTTACGAAAATAAATTTAGTCACAGTACCGAAAAATATAACAACAATATTATTTTTTAAAGAAGTAGGTTGTAAATTTAATAAAAACTAACATTTTTGACATCATTAAACCAATTAAGTTCAAATTTTTTCTTCAATTTTTTTATAATAGACAATTGAGCCTAA
>CM068322.1:6097088-6174588 GCA_034766995.1 Acanthacorydalis orientalis
CCACGTTTCCAATATTTGTGTATGGGAGAGATCGACTGACGCTTGAACCCTTTTTAAACAGTTATTTTTCAGACGTGTGTGTTTATAGACCAAAGTTCGTCTCAAATAAAAGGATTTCAATTTTATTATACAGACAATTTTGCCTGTCGAGAACGTTTTAACAATAGAGAGGAATTATTTTTTTATAGAAAAAGTTTTTCTTCAAATATTTAATTGGAAATTGCCCTGTTTCCTTTAAATTAATTTCATTATTTGCTTTCAATTAAAATATTGTTTATTTAAAAAGAATGATCACAAATAATAAAGCCATTGCTCAACAATAAAAATAAATAACATAAATTTTATTGAAGCGTAAGTTAGAGATATCGGAACAATGAAAAAATTTAATTTAAATATTATTTATATATATATACATACACGCACATGTTATTTATATAAACTATGGTGTAACTTATTTTTGATGTTTAAATGTTTACGCAATTTCGCTCGATACATAATTTTTTGTCTCAATGTAGCGTTAATAAATAGCTTCAGTGAATAATTTTTAAACGCTGAGACTTTGAATTCAAAAATAGAAAAATTTTAAAATCCGATCTATGAGTTTTATTTCTTTCCTTATATGGGAAAATAAAAGTTCCATACATAATTTAGTTTTATATTAACTAGTAATAAACAAGAAACGTTTGATGTAAATTCCGTTAAATTCCTTTCATAGTTAAAAATTGACACCACTTGAAATTTGATTAATAGAATAATGTTATAATAATCACCAGTCGTCTGACTGTATCAAAAGTCTTTAGTGAATCTTCCAAAATCAATAGTTAATTTTTAAAAATTTTATAATAAAATTTGCCTGCTATATGTACCTTTTTTGTGTCAAGTCATCAATAAGAAAATATTTGTTCGTGTATATATTTATATTTGATTAGCAACTCAACCACTCATTTGAGTAATAAAGTTAAAGTTAAATCATTACACTATATTATAATCTAGAAACATCTATATTTGTCAAAAAAATGTTTATATATATATATATATATATATATATATATACATCATATTTTACTTATAATACATAGTTTGAGATAGTCAATCAGTACCTCCTTAAAATACTAAATATGACTCATTTTACTATAATATATTGTTTTTAATATCTTATTTTTTAGAGAAATAGTGTTGAATTCAATTTTTATCAATAAATAGTAATTTGGAATTAATTACAAACTTTTTAAACTTATATAACAAAATCTATATTTAACTATTTTTATATATGTCAAGAACGTCAACAAATGATCATGAATTCGATAATTAAATATCTGTTTCCGATTTTTGATACCACCGTGTATATTGTCCTAATTTTATGTCATCAATTTATTTTATAGTAACTACTTATTCATATTTTATTCTATTAACATGTAAAACTAAATGTGTATCATGCATAAGAAAAAAATAATCTAATAAACTTGCCCTAGATAATAAATAAAATACGAAATTTTCCAACAAATTAATTACATTTATATAATAACCAGTAACATCCTAAGAGTTTTTGAAGAGTATTTTTAAATGTCTGATAATCTGAACTATAAACTATGATAACTATGACTAGTTAATAAAAAAACTTTAAAAAGGAATTAAATATATTTAAATATACATCGACAAATAACGGAGACAATAAACATAATAAAACTTTTAAAAGAAGTAAAAAAATTTAATAAAACTAAATAAACGAATTTGAACTCATGAAGATATAAAATACAAAAAATAATACAATATTTGCTAAACATTTTTTAAAAACACCACGTGACATTAAAGGTATAAAGTACACAATACAAATAATAAAAAATTAAAATAATATCATAAAGTTAAAAATTCTTCAAAAATATAAAAAGATAACATATTAAACTAACAACTCTACGCAAACATTATACGGTGAGAATTACAAGTGTGAACTACACTGTATCTAATATATATATATATATATATATATATATATATATATATATATATATATATATATTAGATAGATCGATAGAAATATATAGATAAACATAAATCAGATTTAAAAATATAACATTTATCTGAAATAGGACATCTTCGGAAACTAGTAATGGAGAAAATTGACAGTCAATTGATTCAAAAGGATGGAGATCATCAGGACAGCATATAAACGAGACCATAGGTATAAAAACAAATAATTATATATAAATATATATATATATATAATAATAATTATAAATGTTGATCTAAAGTATTACAATTAAAATACTATTAATATGTAAAACTAAATTCTATAAATTATTTTCAAAAAATATAACTAGGAAAATAAAAAATCCTTTAAGAAAAATATTTTGTTACAATTGTGTTTTACTATTTTAAATCTTCCTCTTTAATTTAATACTAAATATTACTAACTAATTAAATAATACGTGTAAATAGTAAGTAATAAATAAAAAAAGAACAGTAAAGTGCACAGTTAGTCTTTAATTTAATGTCTTACTTCTATTTTATATTGATTTTGTTCGGTTCGGAATATAAAGTTATTCAGCTGCGAATATCATATCAGCTACTGAAGATCAAATATCCATAGTATATTTTTAAATACAAGTATCACATAAATCGACATTTACAAAGGCGTATTCGACAATTATATAATATTATTCTTAAATAATTGTTTAATACTGTAAACCACGCTTGAAATTTAGTTATAAGCTAAAAAGGATATTATTTATTTTGAAATAACAAATTATTAAACTTAGTAAAAATAAAACAATCTCGAGGGCATACTGAAATTATGATAATGTAACTTCAATTATTAAAATTTAAATTAAAAATAGAACTCAAATAATTGACTCGTTATTTGTAATAAAAGCATATGGATAATTTTGTACTAAACTAGTAGTATTAAACGAACTAGAAATTTTTTATCATAATAAATTTTATATTTTAATTCTATAATTTGTAGAATATTGTGAAAAAAATTTTATTTTATATTTGTATTCTTGTTCTATTTAGGTAGGCCGGACAATCTTATCACTGAGATAGAGTAATAATAATTAAACTCTTATTAATAAAAGTCACACTCTATCTACAGGAAACTTTTTTAGTCAGTCTTATATTGTTTAAAACTGTCATAACTATTTTTCTATGTTCGAATATGAGTCAGTCGTATACTGCGTACAAATGGATATTAAAATAGTGTTTAATCTTAAAAATAATTTGTTTTCATTTTTATTTAATTTTAATGATACTGGACATTAATAACCTATCTAAAGTAGTAAAATTTGTGATCAGTGAATCGTATTACTAACATGATTAATGTCGAAAATCATATGAATTATACCTTGCTAGTTTGTCATTATATTAAGCAAATTGTGTTGTTCAAAATTTTTATTCCATTTGATTATTTTAATGTTAAGTGTGAAATATTTTGACCCTCAATTTATTGAAGTTTATCAGTTTTGTAAAATTTTTCTAAAATTATATTCGTTATAATTTATAAATTTAACAATTATAACAATTTACACTAATTAATATATTTTTACTAAACGCAATACAAATATATCTACTATTTTTATTTTATTATCTATTGAAATAGCTGAAACGTATTTGGGGATAAAAACATGGAACTATTTTATGTACAAAAGTATTCGTCATAATCTTAAAGTGAAACATAACTCAAAATTAAATCTCTGCTTTCAATTCCGAAGTACAAAAATAAAATTCATTTCATTTTATTAAAACAGAACACATTTGTAATGTTTCATATAATATTTAAAGCGTGTATATTTTATTGGAAATTAAATATATTATGCAAGAGATTTTTATTTATAAATTACCGAGGGGCTCTTCCTCTTACTCGCTACACTCGCCGACGCCCCAGGAGACTGCGCCTCCGCTCGATTTGCTCTCTCTCGATAGCGTTAACATTTTTTAAATGAAAAATTATATAAGGAACTTTTGTAATGATTTTTATTTTCTGATTTTAAATGAAACCGTGAAAATAGTGAAACTAAAAAGAAAACTTATTGTAAACTTCTTCTAAATCTTCTGTGTACACTATATTCATAATTGATTTGTTTTTCTTCTCTATACTGAAAATGGATACCCTGCTAGAAGTACATCTATAGAGACCAACATACATCTGACCGTGCCCGAATACTGTTTCATTGGAATCGATGAACATTACACTTCCTGTAATATCTATAATGACCGGGAATGGAACTGGTTAATGTGCTACTTATAGAGTGTAGAGAGGGATCAGCGTTGCGAGGAGGTGGACTATATGAAAAAAAAATATTTTGCGCTAATTTTACGATGGAATTATTTGGTATATTTAAAAAGATAACAAAAATTACTTTAAGCAAAGTATAAAATAGAGTTTAGAGCTAATACCTATTATTGTTTGTCTATATTAATACTAGTGTATTCGTTTAGTTCATTCATTCCATTTGTGAACAGAAAAACAGTACCTTCGATTAGCACTCTGGAGCTTCGTTCGCTGAACTAACAGAGATAATGCTAAATTCAAAATTACGAGTCATGAGTTCCAGTACTCGAAATTTGTTCTAGCGATGGGGAGTCAAGATTTGGTTACTTGATATAAGTGTGGCTTATTTTGATGATAACAAAGAAAAGGAACGTCAAAATACATTGATTCTGTCATCAATACAGTTTTGTATCATGAATACATTTGACACTACATTTGACACCTATACATATTTAGACAGCAGTCTCTTCAAACGGCGCTACGGTTTAACATTAACAAAACTGTTCGCATATGTATTTATCATCCTTTTTACTATATTATTTCTACGCATAAGTTTTCCTTGAACAGACGACGTTATATATGTTTCCCGTACCTGCGGGACAGTTTGTATCATACAGGAGAACATGGTTGGTCAAATTGTTCTACGACAAATTGTATAAGAAAGTTCATTTAAATGTACTTACATTATCCGACCGAACTACGACACAAATACTTAGTTTGAACTTAAATTATATTTGAGCTGCGTTAACAATAAACAATTCAATTGCTTAATTTAAATGAAACAATTGAATTGGCTCGTCGAACTGAACTTGTGAACAATGGTATATATTGAATTCAATTGAAGTGCAATTGCATGTAAGTTAAATTAAATGTATATCTACTTTTAATCGATAGTGAAAATCAAAATGGCGTTATATAAAATTGCCAATCTATATATATATATATATATATATATATATATATATATATATATATTTATCACTCTGTGAATACCATTATATATTAGTAAAGATATTTATTCATTTTATTGTTGGTATTATAAATTACTACTAAAGACTAGAAATTGATTCCTCACTTTAATATCAAGTTTATAATCAAGTTTTCTAAAATATTGTATGAACTCATTAAAGTATTCTATCTTACTTAAATTTTACTAACTATTTTAAGTCAATTATACCAACTATTTTAATTAAATTAGCTGCATTAAAAAATATTTTTTCTTGTACTAATATTGTTTTAAACACTGTGGCTAAACTCAATTTTCAAATTAATTTTATGCCCTCTCCCCACAAACCGCAAAAAAATTAATAATAGATATTCAATAATTGATTATAATTCTTTTTTGATAGTTGGTTTTACGCATTGGACACATTTTAATTTTCTCTATTTTATCACTCTGCCGATAAAGATATTACCATCGAATAATCAATAATAGAAAAGCTAGTTATAAAAAAAATTGGAAATTTTTTGTGTGTTGTGGGTGCGTGAAAGAAAAGCCTCTTGTAAAAGAAGTAAAGTGAAAGAGATAATTTACATGAAATTCCGAAAATTATGTGTTCACTTTTTTACTTATAAGTAATGTATTATTAATAAATTTAATTACATTATATTTTCCTGAAATTTTAGCAAATAAATACTATAATCATTAATATCTAATGAAAAGATCGTTCATTAAATAAATGTTATAAACTTGTACTCACATTCTAATTTATAATCATATATATATATATATATATATATATATATATATATATATATATATATATAATTTTATTTACAACTTTAACAAAAAAAGTATTCAGTATACAGTCTCATAGTCACTATACAATTAACCTGTCATCTTCATCATTATATTATACTAGTCCAAATTAAAGCGATGTTAATAATCGTCCAACATCGATCCGAGTTCAATCAGTTTCCCAATAATTAAACAAATACCCTCTTGTATAATACAATCAGTTAATCGATATGTAAACAATGTCGATCACATTACTGCTAAATTAATAAACTCTAATAATATTAAATATATGAGTTAATAGTAAAATGATTTTTATTGCATTATTTTACTTTTCTAGTAAGAAGAATTAATAATTCAAAAAATATATATATACTTGTTATCAAATATAACATATTATCAATCAAATATAATCAGATTGAAGATGTTTAATCAATATTTTTGAATCTTTTATAAAAAAATCATTTATTAATTTGTATAAATGCTATATGATTTATTAAAAAAGTATTTTAATATAGAATTAAATGATTTTATTATTTCAATTTTATTAAAAATAACAGTGAAATCAATTTATACGAGTAGTGGATTACAAATTTTATAGAGGTCCTTTACGGTAATTGGAACTTGTGGAAAGGTATCTTCAAAAAAAATTCTTTTTTTGAGAACACCTTTTTGTATTTGAAATAAGTGAATTATGATACCAGATATGATGTAAAAGAGGTTTAGGACGATGTCAAATTTATTCCTATTCTAAGATCCGTAGGCGAGTTTTGAGGGATGTGATATCACATTGGTTTAATAAAGCACAGCTCATTAACACTGTAAACGTGACAAAATACCTTCCAGACTTTCTTAAAGTATCAACGTGTCATTGTAAATTCACAGATGATATTCTTTATAAAAAAACCTATGCAATCAACAAAGTATATCTTTCAAAAAGATACCATATTCTCGATACATAATGGATTTTGGCCTAGGTGAAGTATCATAGCAGTGTCCCAATGACTATCGATTTTCATCAGTGTCAAAATGATGAGTATAAAAATTTTCTCCGGGTAGCTATAATCATCTGAAAAGTATTCTTTTTGGTTTCAAACCGCTACACTTGTACCCAAGGATTTAAAATAATTATGCTTTTATTTCAGTGATTAATATTCGCAAAAAGTACAAATTTTGAAAAAACTAGAGTGTGTATGATATGGATTTCTCTATTCTTAGAAATTGCAAGCTCTGCAGAGATATTCCTTCGAGTTATCGTGTATACTTTAACTTATTTACCAGATTCAAAATGTTTTCATTTGCTATTATGCTTTACTGCTGAAATGAGTGAAAATTATATCGTGCTTGATCTGGCATGTAAGAATAATACGGAAGAAAGTCAATTTTTTTCTACTCAACCCTTCGTGATGAGGCCCGAAGTGTAGGGTCTTTTATTTAAAGTATACTTAAAGTATATATATTTATATATATAATAATAATAATAAGATATACTCTTTCTTTTTAAATTTCAAGTTTTGTTACAATATCTCTTTGAGGTATCCGGTGATACTCTTTGGGTAAATAATCAAGACGTTATTTACGAATTACTCATTTATCGTGATAGGTTTGCTTGAAAGAGGTTTATCCTTAAAATCAATCTTTTTAAGACGAAATTTTCTATTTTTTTTAACCAAGAACTTATTAGGTTGGTGGAAAAATCATTGCAGTTATTAACCTTCAAACTCGTATATATTTTAAGATTTTTTGATTTTCCTAGCTGTTTTAAGTAGTCCAGAACTGTTGGATGACTAATACCTAACTTTTGTGTTCGTTTTTTTGACCAGCTGTCGAAGTATAATTCGTCTGTCTTCAAGAAATATTTCCAGATTCATGAAATTTTCTCTGGTTGCCGTGGAAGGTATTGATTGACCTAGTTTTGAATCACCCGCGACAGATTATCGTTCTTCTTTTAATAGTTTGTTTCACTTGAATACTGTAGTTCTTTTTCAGACAATCATCATCATAGGCTTCATCCATTTCTTCAAGTATTTCTGAAGCACTTGAACTACGCCTAACACAATAACAAACGGCATAACACTGGATCTTTCTGTAAAGCATCTACTGCACAATAACAATAACCTGCACACTGTCACCACAACCGTTGCCTCAGACACGACCCAGAATAATGAGTATGCACTATATAAGTTTTCCACTAAGCAGAATAAAGTGCTCCTAATAGTTTGGAGTCTGAAGCTGGTGCAATATTCAAAAATAAAGCGCCATTCCACGAATTAAATGATTCAGCACTCGTATTTTAATACTCTTACTGTGAATAATTAAAATCTAATGTACGAAAAAATTACTGTCAGATAAAGTAAAAATGCTTTAGTATATTATTTTTGTCACAAATAATCGCTGAAAAAGATCACCTTTTTGTTATAAAAAAAGTAATTAAGGCATTTTCAACTTATTTAATGTAGTTCAATATCTAATTCCAAAAAAATAAATATTAGTTTAACATATGAAACATGTTTTTAACCGTATCATAGGACATAATTAGTGTAAAATAGAAAAATATATTTCAAGTTGTATATTTTCCAGTATTATATACAAACAGAATGGTTATTGATTTTAAGTTTATTCTCACAATGCAGTTCTGGCACTGTGATTAAATTTACGTACACAAATAAATTATTATTTCACCTCATAAACCACAAATAAAATTCAATCAAAAATGTTCAGTCACTATTTTATGACAGTTACTCATGTGCATTTCGATGATGGCGCAATCATTCTAGAGCACTGAGGAACAGAAAATCTTTTCGTTAACATTTTTCTGTGCCTTAATGTTCTGAGGATGATAGTACACGACTATCAAAACAATTATCAATAAATATTAATAGAATATTTTTTGTCAGTCAAAATTTTGTGGAATTAAAAAATAATTCATTTAAGAATGTATTTTTTAATATATATTTTTTTACTTATGGAAATGTTTTGTATTAAGTATATTTAAATGAATTATATGATAAAATATACAAAAAATGTCTTCTTATCGTGTTAGTACGTAATAGATTAATAAGTAGTTGAATATATTTTATTTAGTTGTTTATTTAATATTTTTGATACAAATCAAATATAACTTTATAAAAGTTATTATTATAATAATCAATATTATAATACATGACCATGCATTTATGGTTTCAATTATCCTCCTTGATCCTACTCTATATTGATATTAGTTCAAATGAATTAATGTCAACAATTAAACTTGTAACGTCTAGTAGAGCACGCTCAGTCGGTAAATAGGTAGACAGCGCGGATGACGTCATCGTCGAATCGATACATTCTAATTACATGCAATCCAATAAACACCTCGCATCGCTCTAACGAAATTAATTTAGCGATCATAATCCCATCTCGCATACATGCGGCGGGAGGAGACAAAATATTGACATAGAATTATATGGAAGCCAATACAAGTGGTGAGGTTGATATAGCCGAACGGAATAGAATGTAATCGAGGTGGTAGAGACGGACGGATGTAGAGCACACGTGTACACACACACACACGTACGTACGTCGCACTTATTGAGACACGCTGTGGTGTCGTCGCATCGATTGAATATTTTTTTTCTCTAGAGTATACGGTACGTACCCAAGGGATTGTAATTGGCGACAAATCGTTCTAAAGGTCAATTGTGTATCCATCAAAAATTGTTCAACGTAATGGATTTTTCTCTTATCGAGTAAAAATTTAATGTCGGCTCGAAGGAACCGCGATATTTTTGACGAAATCAAAAGATGAACACAAATAATTAGTCACTATTTTCTATTTATTTTATATTACTGTAATGTACTTAGAATTGAAGGACATAACATATTTAATATTGGTGTTTAATACTCGAGGTAGATATATATTTTTTATAGTACGTAGGAAAATCAAAAAGTTCCCGTATAACAATGAAGGATAACAAATGATTTGAGTTTATCTTTATTATCAAATTCTTATTTCAACACTTTCTTCAAATTTAGAAAAATGACTACGTATAATTAAAGAAAGTAGTTACGAATAACTATTAGACTGGTGCAAAAATAATTGAGGTTTTATCATTTTAAGTTTAGTGCCGATTTTTCTAGTTACCGTTATTTTTTATTACAGTCATGTGATGATACATCATTGTAAATAATAAAATTAGCACTATTGACTTCAGTATATGTCTATTGTTTTCATTCATTAATATTGTTGGATATAACATCTTAAATAGGAAAAAAAGCAAATTCGCGCGGTTTTATTGTACGAGTTCAAATTGAGACGTAAAGCAATAGAAACTGCTCGAAATATCAAATTTGTTTTTAGCAAAGAATCAATTAGTGACCGTACAGCTCAACACTGTTTCCAAAAATTTTATAATGGAAACGAAAGCCTTGATGATGAAGAGGGTCGCGGACGTCCTTCATCTATAGACAATAATGATTTAAGAACCGTTATTAAAGCGGACCCATGTAAAACCAATCGAGAGGTGGCAGAAAAACTCAATGTGGACAAAAAAAAGCTAGATAAATGGGTGGCGCATGAATTAAACGAACATTAAGTAATTCAACGATACGAAGTCTGTTATGCTCTTCTTTTGAGTAAAAAAATTATCCCTCTCTTGATCGCATTGTCACATGTGATGAAAAATTGATTTTCTACAATAATCTGAAACGTTCATTTTAGTGGCTGGACCGAAGAGAAGCACCAAAACAGTTTCCTAAGCCGAAGCTTCATGAAAAAAAGATTATGGTTAATGTTTGGTAGTCGGCAAGTGGCATCATTCACTATAACTTTTTAAATCCTGATAAAAAATTATAGCAGAAAAATGTTATCAAGAAATTGAAAAAATGCATGAGAAGTTGCATTGTTCACGGCTAGAATTAGTCAATCGAAAAGGACCAATTCTTCTTCATAGCAACGCCCGACAACACGTCTCACAAATAACTTTAAAAAAATTAAATAAACTGGATCATGAAACCGTAGCTCACACACCTTATTCTTCGGTCCTGTCTCCGACAGATTATCATTTTTTTAAAGATTTGAGTAATGTCCTACGAGAGAAGGTTTTCAATGATCAAGCATCAACTCAATGTGATTTCGATGAATTCGTTAATTCCAGGACTTCATAATTATATCTTTTAGGAATAAGCTAACTTGTTTCTCGTTAGGAGAAATGTGTGCAGGCCAATGCTCTTTATTTTGATTAATAAATATATTTTTTACTGATATATGCGTCTTTTACTCGATACGTAAAAACCGTAATTATTTTTGCACCAATCTTAAAACTTAACAATTTGGGAGATACTCAACACCTCAAATAAGGGATTTGTAGGCGTGCTAATTATATTCAAAAGTAGAATATCATGGAATAGTAGACCACGTATTTTCTCAATGACAGTTAAATGAAATATTTTCATTAGTAGTGTGCAATAAACAATGATGACTATAGTTTTGCATGAAAAATATTATATGAAAAAAGTCCTTTTATTTTCCAGAAAATAGCGATCATAATCTTGCTGGCACTATTGAATTTTAAAATTAATGACTTAAGATTGCACATTCTTTCGTTATATTGTTTGAAGTTAAAAGTTAAACATTGAATCAAAGTTTCATTACCGGTTTCAAATTACTGAATAGCTGCATTCAAATTCGTTTTACATATGTCGCAAATCTTTTCCCAACGGTAATTGTCTTCAAGAATTTGCATTTTTAAAATTCAACAAATGATATTATTCATGCTTTTTTCATATAGTCTTGGAATATATTCTAGCAGCCATTTGGGAAGTAAGTTATTATTCGGTTAACACATGCCTAATAATATTCTAGAAAGTTTATAGATGCAACGATGCTAGAAATTTCTGAACTGGTTATCATCTATTATCGCATTGGAAACAATTGAAGAATTGTATGAATACTACACATCTAGTAACGACAGGGCAAGAATTTTCTGGAATATATACAATTGTGTATTAACAACTGCCAAGGGATCATGTGAACCTAGAGCAGTGCCAGTGAAAAAAAAAACTGCGACGAGTGGAGAGTGGACAGTTATAAGTGTAAACAATTAAAGTGGCGGTATACACAATTGGAGTCACTCCGATAGCCGAGTGACTGTATGGCGGCAATCCGAACGACACAGGACTAGTTCGTATTCATTCGATTGGTTTAATAAATGGGTCGGATGATTCCAGTCAACAAGCAATCGACCTGGTAAAAAAAACGTACTATCAATATAATTTTCTGAATAGAAAATAATCAGTTTTGTACTCGTTTTTCTTTCATTGAACTGGCCAGAGTGAACATGTTAGTATTTTTAGAATTAAATGTATGTTTTTTTGTTCTTTTTGTAGATTTATCGATAAACTCCTCCACATTCGTTTCTAATACTTTATTAGTAACCACCAAAATAAAAAGATCTTAAAATCTAAAAGCAGATAAATTAATAAATCTCAGCATTTTAGAATATGATATTCAGACATATTCTAGACATTAATGACATAGAATTTTGAAATCTGACCACTCAGTGTATTCAATTATAAACTATAAAATACCTATAGTATTTCAAACGTGTTTACAATTAAAATAAGTTATTAAAAAATAAATTATTTGTTTGCAATGAATATTTTGTCATAACTTTAATTTAGAATATAAGTATTTAATTCCATTTTTTAAGAAAGAAATACAAAAAATTTGAAAAATTTTCACTACAGGAAAAATTATGCGAGTAAAACAATGAATTAAGTAATTCTTTCCACAATTGCTATAACCACCAATAATTTTTTAAATTGCTGATTTCCACTGTATTAATGACCATATTTAAAACAAAAATTTTAATATTTCCAATTACATAATCAAGCCTCATCTTCAACAAAAGCAATGAGAAAATTTCTTGGTTTGAAGTTTAATTGCGTTACATTTTTACAAACAATAATATAATTCTAATAAACGTTATCTAAATTTTTGAATATATAGTTTAAAGATTAAAAAAATATGTTTTGAATTTAAATTCGAAATTTTTCAAGCTTTTAGGAATTTAATTTTTTAGATAAGTCGATTCACATACACTGAACATGTATTTTAAACTAAATATATATATATATATATATATATATATATATATGTATATATACATATATATGTATATATATATATATATGTAAATGTATATGTATATGTATATGTATATATAAATTTATATATATATATGTATATAGATATATATGTATATAGATATATATAGATATATATAGATATATATATATATATATATATATATATATATATATATATATATATATATATATGTATATATATATATATATGTATATATATATATATATATGTTTATATATATATATATATATATATGTATATATATATATATATATATATATATATGTGTATATATATATATATATATATATATATGTATATATATATACGTGTATATTATATATATATATATATATATATATGTATATATATATATGTATGTATATATATATATACCAATGATTGTTTATTGCTATTACTATAATATATTAAAATATAGAAATTTATATTTGTTTTCAATCTTACCACTCACGAATTCACTACCCATTGCCTCTATCTATTGACAATGCGTTCAAGTGTCAAATTTTATGTTCTATGTTCAATTAAGCTTTGGCAGTATTATTTTATGTTTTTGATTTATTCAAGACACTTGGATGAAGAAAAACGTTCAATATATGTATTTGTTTAATATGTTCTTATTTATTCACGTAACAACTCTTATATTTGAAATAAGTTAAATTTCTTTTAGAAAAGGTTTGAGAGATTGGAAGAATTTAGCTTAACAATATATTTCTTCTTATAATTTAACCTCAACAATTGATCATGTCAGACACAATTTAAAATAACATTTTAACATATAGAAAGTGCATACATCCGACTAAATTTAAAAATAATTTTCAAAAATACACATATAATTACTTATATCAATTTTAATAAAGTTTGAAAATAATAAAAGTTCTATATAAAAATATAACAAGTACTTTATACGCAGTTAAAATAATTCATCATTTTTAATGATTTCTATAGTACTAAAAAAGTGTTTCTATTCATCTTTAATATTCCTTTCCGGTGTAGATATTACCTTTCCATTGTATTTTTTATACAACTGTTTTTATTTAAATAAAACAAGCTGTAAAGATGGCAAATAAAAACAGTGCACAGTGTCAACCGAGGAAAGACACGTGCGTTGTTTTAAAAAAATGAACTCATAAAATTTGTATTTGTATGAAAATACAGACTGTTTTAAAAATGGATTCGCAGATGTAAATCTCACACAAAAATAAATACACGAATAAAAAATTCATGGACGGTTTCTAGATGTTTCATGAAGAAACAGCAAGATTGCGGGCTCGTAACACGCGTCTTAACAACATTCCGTACGACGTACGTGCACGTCACACTAGACTGACATCCTCCATTTCCACCATCCATCCATATATTCAGTTTTCCACCCGGTGTGATGTGTCGTACAGTCGACGAAGCTCGAGTCGCTTCTATCCCGTTTTCACGTCCATCAATTTCGTAGGCCATGCGCTTGATGACATTATGTCCGACCGGCTGATTTCACTTTGATTTTCATTTCTATTCATGTAATCTCGACGGTGTGGGGTCGACAGATAGATCGACCGAAAACGATGTGGTAGATGAATGCATACGGCCAATCTCTCTCCCACTAGAAACTTCATTACAAATTCACATTCTCTCGGAGTGCATTTACGTCGAATTAATTGCATCTGTGAATTAAACATTGGAGGCAGGAGAATCCTATGTCGACGGTGAAAATTATTCGTAGTTAATTTAACGGAAAAAATGTTAATGAATACGAATACTTTGTCGGCGTATCTTACATTTCTCACATTTATCATTATGTGTTAAAAATATTCAATTAAACCTGACTTAATTAGAAAAAATAATTTAATTAATATTCATTGAAATATAATTGAAATTAAGTCGATCAATTTTAGATTTTAAATATTTATCTTTTTTATAAAAATATGAATTATTCTAGCAAAAATTAAATAATTGTGGTTTATAATTTAAGGTAAAAACTATCATTTTTTTTATCTTTATTAATTCATTTTATGCATGTATGACTAAGAGAAAAAAACGTATTAAACGAATAAATAAACACAAATATTAATACTACATTTTATATTTAAAAATTATAAACCACATTCCACCAAAGCATACATAAATAAATATAAATCAGACTTCAAATCAAGATCAATCAAAGGGTGCGTTTAGGAGCATTCTGGAGCTCTATTGGCCGACTAACTAATGCGGCTCTGTCCGGGGAGTAAAAAAAAATTCTCCACCCCTCTAAAATATACTCCGAGCCACGAATTCATCAGTTTATTCAAGTTGTACAACTCTTGGGCTCTAATGCTCGGGACTTGTTCCGGAAGGAGCGGGAGGGGAGATTCAGTTCTTCAGCTATACTATGAATTTGAAATGTTTTCAACATCTGCCTAAGGATGGCACACATGCTGCTAATAATTGTGGAGAATAGAGCTTCAGGTGATCCAAAAAGAAAAAGATCATCACAGAAACTTTTTAATGGAATCATAAGTAAAAACCATAAAATTATAATAAAAATAAGTGATATATATTATTGAACTTTTTTAAAATATATATTAATAAACAAAATTTAAGCTACATGTATTTTATATTAAATTGAACCGCAATTATAAAAAATAATATAAATCAAAGAAGTTTTTTTGAATTTTAATTTTTACTACAATTGATAATATTATAAACTATATCACTGAACAAAAAAAACGTTAATTTTTTTCTAAACGATACAATTTGTTACAAGTAAATTAAAAAGATTCTTATCAAACAGAAGCTGTTTTGCACGCACCGTCACCGTACAACAACAAACCCCTCGACATTGAAACATTAATTATATGTGAATAATAAATGTGACCGAGTTACAAAAATAAATGTCCTATTTAACGTATTTTTTTAATATAAAAATTCTAACGTTTTATATATTAAAGAAAAATATAACGTTATAACGAGCTACATTCTCAACGTTTAAAAGTAGTTAAGCTTAATGAGGCCCAGTTAATAATTAATAATACTTAAGTTGTTAATGCTTAGTACACCTGGTAACTGGTCACGTTCTACAAGGTGGCGCAAAACGAACGAAGGGGTTTGAAAAGTAAATATTCTTTATTTAAATGTTATGTTTCTGTTTTCTTCAGAATTTTATACATAAAACTTAAGGAATTTATCATGGAAAGGTACGCGACGAAACATAACAAAATAATTGAATTTTACTTTGAAAATAAGTGTTCAATTATTTGACGTAGCGAGCATATCGTCGTTATTTTAATGTTCGAACAGGACAATTTGAGTCAATTGTTAATCGTTTGGTTGCATGTTTCGATAAAAAGATGCAGTGAGTAACCGTGCAGGATTTGGAAGACAGCATCCGGGTCTGAGAAAAATATTCAACGTGTACAGGAGAGTACTGAGCAAAGTCCTGAAACGTCAACCAGAAGACGTTGAACCAAACTTGGAATATCTCGGAGGTTACTACAAAGGATTTTGGCTACATTAAAAATGTTTCCATAGAAATAGCAGCTTGTGCAAGAGCTAAAGCCAACAGAATATCAGCATTACTTTGATTATAAAATTCGTTTTCGCCGACAAGCAGAAGAAAATATGAATTTATTCACATTTGATTATGTGCGATGAAGCTCATTTCCACATAAATGGCTTCGTGAACAGATAAAACTGTGTAATATGGGCTACAGACAATACAAGATCACTTCATCAACAACAATTACATCCACTTTAGTGTACTGTTTGGTGCAGAGTAACATACAAAAGGATTATAAGCCCTGATTTCTACGAAAATGAAGACGGTACTGCTGTAACCATAAATGGTACTCAATACCGTACGCTGATAGAAAAATTGAGGCCAGCTCTTAATAGTCGTCCATATATATCATTCTAAAAAGGCGACGCTACATCACACATAGCAAAACCCGTTATGGATCTTTTACGGGACATCTTTGCTAAACGCATAATTTCAAAAAAAAAACAAACAACAATTATAATTGACCTGCGCCTTCGCCTGATTTGAGGCATCTCGATTTTTTTTCTTTGCGGCTACTTAAAAGAACATGTATTATCAATAAGCCAAAAACCATCCTGCAGATAAAGAACAACATACGAGAAGAAATTGGAGCGTTATGTCCAGAAATCCCGAGAGAAGTGATACAAAATGGCTTAGAAAGAGCTTAAATTTGTGAAGCCGAAAATGAGGATGACTTACGTGATATCCTTTTTCAAGTGTAATGAGGGAACATTCCCCATCCTTATATTATATTTGGAGAAATAAAAAAGATGAAAATATTACAAAACAAAAAATTATTCATGTTTTAAACTCATTCGTTCTTTTTGCGCAACCCTGTATAATAGTAACGAAAGAAACATTTTTGTTATTCACAAAGGATAGATATATATATATATATATATATATATATATATATATATATATATATATATATACATATAACAGTGGCGCATAAAAGCAGATAAGAATTGTGTCGCACGCTATTATTTAAAAAATAGAGATGGCATATTGCATCTAATGAAAAAATATTGATTTCTTTTATCTTCTAATGGAATTACCTTTTTATGAAGTTTTTTTTTCTCATTAACAGATATAACACAGAAATATTTTATAGAACTTGCAAGATAAAACACTTCACGGAATATTATATTACATTATTACTTACTACTAAAATGTAATATAATTTATTTACTGTACTTTCACTTCAAATTTTCATTTTACAAATTTTATTAACATGAAAACTACAAATTATTTTAACTTAATTTATGCATGTACATATTTTAGACACTTCAAAAAATAGTTTTTTTTATGAAAATTCGATCCTTATTTAAATAATTCGATCCACGCTTAATGTATCTTTATAAAAAATGATGGCGAATAAGGTATTATTGTTTTTGGCCAAATTAACAAAAGTATGACAATAAAGAAGTGATGAAATATAAAAAAATGTTAGCTTTTTATAATATTTCTAAAAATTTCTATTCTAATAATAATAAGTAATGACTATGTATATATATATATATATAACTTGTGAAATTAAACGAACCAAAATCCGTACGCAGAAATGCAAGTAAATAAGACCAAAATATTCTTTTATTAAATTATTAGTAAGATATAATCAATTCAGTGTTCTTCAACGTCAGTATAAACGAAATACCTGTTTGTTATTTTTTCAAATGGATTACTATTTTTCACAAATGAATTATTTCTCGCCACAAAAACCACAAATTTTTCTTATGCAAAATATTGAAGAAAATCAATTAAATTCATTTTTTATTCTTTCTTGTGTGTATTACGATAGCGACCAATCATCCTTACTCTGTTGAAGTATAAAAATTTAGCTTTGATGATTCTAGAATTGCCATTAAAATGCGGATAATCAACAATCAACAACGTTCAATCATCCTTAAATACTTGAGTCAATATTTTTTGTAATTTGCGGAGTGAAAAAGTAACTCGTTTGTTAAAATGAATTTATCCAAAGCGTCAAAATATGTTTTGGTTTATTGTTTTCATGAATTGATCATAAAATAATTTTATTTGTAATTCAAATATAAAATTGATAAAAATGAGCAAAAAACAGTAAAATATGCAATGAGATATATTTACGAAAAAAATAAACTAAATATCCACACAATATTTCCTAAAATAAATAGGAATAAAGATAATAATATTAATATAACATTAATTCGTGGCTAATTTCAAACCGAAAACTTTCGAACTGAAATGCATTAACTATAAAAATCAAAAAATTCTCTTATAAGTGGATACTTATATATATATATATATATATATATATACATATATATATATATATATATAAAGGTTGGTAGAAAATATGTGCCAGTTTTTTGTTTTCTGAATTCTAACTTTTTTTTTTCAATGAAAGTGTAATTTTATCTTGTTAATGTTATATTATTTTAAAGTAAATTGTTCATTCTGTATTTTGATAACATTAACTTTAGTTTTATTATTAACTTTGCTTTAAATTGGTCTATCGAATTAAAGATGGAAAAGAAGCAAATAAGAGCAATTTTTTTGTATGAGTTCAAAATGGGTGGTGAAACAACAGAAACTGCTCGTAAACTAAACGATGCTTTTGATGTGTGTATTGTTAAGGAACGCACGGTACAATGGTGATTCTAAAAAAATCGTGCTGGGGATGAGAGCCTTGAAGACGAAAAAGGTCACGGGCGTCCTTCTTCAGTTTATAACAACCAAATTAAGGCGGTAGTTGAATCAGAACCAAATACAATTCGAAAGATTGTACAAAAGCTAGGCGTTAGTCATCCAACAGTTCTGGACCACTTAAAATAGTTAAGAAAATCAAGAAAGCCTGTCATTTACATGAATTTGAAGGTCATAAACCGCAATTATTTTTCGGATAACCTAATATAATAAAAATATAATAGGTAAAACTAATATGTCATTATTCCACTCTTTCCGAATGGCAGTTTGATCAAAAACTAATTAATCATCAATTGAGCATTTTGCTGTTCATATCAATTTTCATACTTGATTTAGAAACCCTCATGTTTAAGTTTAAATTTTCAGTTAAAGATTGATATTGAATAAATAATCAATCAATAAGTTGTATGTGGACGAAATTGCATCAATTTGGTTTATTAAATTACACCTTAGACACAGAAGTAGAATTGATAGCTTATAATATTTTAACAATTGAAAGAAAACACAAATACGCCAACATATTGTATTGAAATGAACTTAGTAATAAGTTCATATATCATATCTTCTGTTTCAGATACAGAAAGATGTGTGTTCACTAGTGTGTCTACTTATACATATCTTAAAAACACGTAGAAATTTTATATTAGTAATCGTCATGCACTTTATATTAAAATGTGATTTTACTAAATTAAGATTTAGTATAAAATAACTACTCCCGTTGTGATTTTCTATTTATTTTGAATATATAATTATTCTGTAACACTCTTAATCGGTGTTCAATATCTTATTATCTAACAGAATATACTAAATAACTAGCTGATTAGTAATATTTTCACGATATTAAAAATACCGTTACTATGTGCAAATAAATCATACAATTTATTAGTAATTTTATTATGAATATTAATTTTTTTTAATTATATTAATACAAATATTACCTTCATATATTTTATGGTGGACTAGAGCACTATTATGCGAGTGATGATCATTTAATTTGTGGAACAGCGCTTTATTTTGAATACTGTATGACCTTTGGATTCCAGCCACTGCTTGACCTTAGTGGATTGACTCGTGTATTGCATGATCGTTATTTCGCATCTAGTGTCTGAAGCAATGGTTGTGGCAGCAGTTTGTACATTGTTGTTGTGGTATAGATGATTTATAGCAAGAGTAATGTTACGTCGTTTGTTACTATGTAAGGCGTGGTTTAAATTCTTCAGAAACACTTAAGGAAATAAGTGAATTTTATGATAACTCTCTAAAGAAAACAGTATTCAAGCAGTATTCAAGTGACAAACAATTCAAAGAAGGAGAATATGTCTTAAATGATCCAAAACCAGGTAAGTCAATATCTTCCACGGCATCAGAGCAAATTTTACGAACATAGGAGATCTCCAATGAAAAGAGATGAGTTACAGTTCAACATATGGCTGAAAGAATGGACACTACTTTATGTATATGCTCATAAAATTGTCATAAAGTGCCTTAAAATATCACAGTCCCATTCTATCTCCCCATTACTGAAAAAAATTCGAACAATTTACTCTTCCGATAAGCAATTTATATTTTTTATATGCCAAGGAATTCTTTTGACTAATTTTGTACCACATAAAGCAATAATGAATAAGGAGTCCTATTCCAATGTTTTTATTAAGAAGCATCACTACGCCATTCGAGAAAAACGCCAGGAAATTTGTGAAAGGACATGGCTTCTTCAACACGATAACGCAAGGCTCAACAAAGACAACCGTGTGCAGTTCGTGATTAAGAAAAAATGACACAAAGGCGCTACATCCTACATATTCATGAAACTGGAACCTTGTGATTTCTTCTTGTTTCCACGGCTCAAAGAAAAGGAAACGTTTTACATTTAATGAAAAGCACTGCAAAGTAATAACAATTACTCTGTACAGAATGACAAATAACAAGTTTGATGAAGACGGTGGAAAAAGTGCACTTCAAAGGGAAATATGTTGAAAATGAAAAACTGTCACATAATTTGTCACAAATATTAATTTGTTTGGGTTCATTGCACGAATTATATTATCAGTCCTTATATATATACACTCATATATATATATATATATATATATATATATATATATATATATTAAATGCTGACATAAATTCTAAAGTAAATGTCATTGTAGACATAACAACGAGGAAGTGCAACATCACATAAACGTGTCCCGGATAAATGATGACGATATTCGGCGGTAGACTATTTGCTTTTAACGCCACCAGAACTCATCCACGAACACAGTCTAGAAACGAGACGCAACATAATAAGCGGTCATTTGTCTAGTGTTCTCCGCCCATCTGTCTTCCGGACGATCTCTCGAACGCCGTGATCATAAATCCGGATTACGGAACCCACGTACAAACAGACGTCCATACACACACACACAAACATACACATATATCATTCGAAATTTGCAGCAACCTATACAAACATCACACAATTGACTTTAACACGTAATTACAATTAACGTTAATGGATACAATATTTGTGCATTTATTTATAAATGTAATCTACCTGCGAGCAATACACATAGGACACAGATAAATGTGTGTGTGAATGTATGTATGTATATATATATATATATATATATATATATATATATATATATACACATAAAATAATGGCTGTTAATTATATAAAAATTAAAAGACATAAAATAATCATTTCCTTGTTCAAAAGTCAATTATTTTCTCACCCTTTAAGCTACAAAAAAACTTATGATCAAAGTTCTATTTGAAAAAAAACGGTATAATCTGATTTTTCTGTTGGTTGGTTGGTTATTGAGGTTGCAGGGCGATTCAACAGCTATGATTATTAGCGCCCGAGATTTATATATGAGGATAATGACTATAAGGATAATGACATCGCTATTAAATATGCATTATCTATAATCAAAAATGATTCATATTTATTGAATATACTTGATAACAAAAAATATTTATGGTTTTCGAGGTGAAAAAATAATTCATTTATAAAAATTTATTAAGCAATAGTTTTGAAACTGTATTGCGACTAATTTTTGTAGTATGAAAATTCACTTAACCCTTTGACATACAAGGACATCTCTGATAAGTCATATGTTTCTTATGCCATTGTAAACATTGATATCTCTGAGGAGCACGAAGATTTAATTAACTTCAGTGCAGTTATAAAGCAAATATTAGAAAGAAATATTTACATATATTCAGTGCTAAAGTGTGAATCATAGAAACAAACCCTGCAACATCTTTGTTTTGAATTTGTACGAAAGTAACATGTTAGTTAATTAGTTATTCAATTCTACAGTGTTACGTTTTCTCATTAAAAAATATGTGAAAATATTAAAAATTCGAATTAGAATTTTTCTTAAATATTACATGAATTTTTTTTAATATTATATTATATATATATATATATATATATATAGATATAGCTTCAAAATAGAAAAAAGAATGACGAAAAGATTTTAATAACTTCTTAACATCTTTAGAACAGCCACGTTTATTGTTGTAAATTGAAAAAGACAATAGTATATAGTTGTTGAATTAACATAAACGATCCTCCTCATACATCGCAAATTTAAGAGAAATGTTGAATAATTATTTCATCTTTTTCAATATCTATCCATTTGTACGTTAATGATATGTAGCGATCATACATGGTACTCTGCAGATAAGAGGCTAATAATAGCATAGTCATTGTAGACAAAATCTATTCATGCGAAACTAAAAGTACACTTGTTTGAGCTCGATCGTACAATCATAAGTGAAGATTGAGAGTTAATCCAGAGAAAAATGTGACAGTCTTATTCAGATCAACGTGTATTCGCAGAAGTAACCCAAATAATCTCGTACTCAATGGAACCCCGATCAAGTGGGTTAACGACACCAACGCACCTATATATTATGCTTACTAAACGTCTGAACTGCGACACTATGTCGTGCGAAACACTACGACCGACGAGTTCTCAGTGAAAAACGCGTCGGCTGCACAATATAGCAGAGGTTAGTGAAAATACATTTTTTGTACTTTTAACACAAACTGCTCAGAATGCATGTATGACAAGGACTAACTAAAGAATCTGCGAGTTGATTAAAACAATCTTCAAAACTAGGCCAATAAGAAAATGCCTTCATCAACATTCTCGAGCTCTGCTGACTGAACTATGAAATACAGCAGCGTCAAATGGAGAGCATGGAAGATTTATCCATTATTTGGAAATTCAACACATGAAACTAGTAATATATTTGAGATAGACAAACTTTGAATCATAGTACTCCATAATCATTCTGTGATGCGAAAGATTTCTTTAGCAACATTACAACAGATATCGATCTATCTCTTATAATATATGCACTTCTTTCGAAATCAAAATACAATATAAATCAAAACACGGTATAACACAAATTATCCAGAATCCAACTATCCAATCAGATAATTACAACGTATTTATATATTGTATATATATATAATTGTATATATATATATATATATATATATATATATATATATAGTGTGTCGTGTATATATATATATATGTATACATTATAATGTTACACGAGATAAATCATTTTTTTTGTTATAACAAACAATATTATTGACTATGTTAAAACAAAAATTGAAAATTGAAAAATAAAAGTTAACCCAAGTCTAAATTAATTTTGTTTGTAATTTTTTCTGACACATGCAGGCATTTTCTGACATATGTAAGCATTTTCTAGCATATTTTTCAGCACATTTTGATTTCGTTCTTAGATCAGTCATCATTTAACCATTGAACCGATTGTTTCTAGAGAGATTCAATTAATTTGTTTGGCAAAATAAATACAGAAAAATTTAAAAGAAAGTGTATAATGCTTACATTAGATAATAAATTTAAAATTGTTGGTTTATTGAAAAAAGGTGTTACAGTGCAGAAAATATATCGTGATTACAACATTGGATCATCAGCTGCCAATGACCTAAAGAAAAATGACCAACCAGTCAACAATTAGCCATATTCATGCCATCAAGGAAATTGAAAATATCATGAAATATTTAGAATAGAACGACCAGTGATCTGAAGAAATAAGCTCTTATGCGATACATCAGAGATATAGCTGCAGCTGAACTACTTACTTGCAAGGAATAAAAAAATAACTGATTTTTTTCTAGATATTTTTTTTCTAAATCAAAAATCTACGTACATACACATATGTACATACTATGTATAATAATTACACTCAATAAATATCTTCATTAAATAACTCAAATAAATATGTGTGCACCTTCAATAATAAATTCAAACACCTATACAATCTACTTATCCGGAAATTTCATTATCCGGCATAGCCATGACAGAGGTTATGCCGGATTACTGGAGTTCTACTGTAATTGAAAACCCTCCTAACTTATATATCTTTTATCACTAGCGAGATTCTATTTATGTCAATTATTTAAATGTGTTATCGGTTTTACTTTCCATTTTTTATGATTATTGATTTTTTACTTATTATCGACTAGATATCTGACTATTTGAATATGTCATCAAATAATTTAAAAATATTGCAGAAGTCAGTACATGAATATATTTTTCAACTTATAATGAACCAACCATTGATTTAACCTCTAATTGCAAAATGGCCAAAAATTTTAAGTTTCAGTAAACAAAAAATCTAATATAAATTGATATTTGTTATTAATTAGATATATTATGTTCTTCAAGATTATTTGTACTGATCTTTCGATGAAGAAAGTAAAATAATATTAATAGAAAGAAAAAAAAAATCTAAGAAGGAATTAAACGATTTTTTCATTTATTAGACAACATAATTATTTTGCGAAGCATAACTAGATCATATCTACATGAGAGTAGTGGTTAACATAAAAAAGCGACCATTTCAAGATATCTCTTCATTTCAAGGACTATAATATGATCATACTAGACACTTTCCAAATAAGATACAGAATTCTTTCTATTGCCAGTTCAGTATCAAAGAGAAAGTTAGTAATTCTACAAATTTAAAAAACACAATGCATTGAAAATATTATTTTAAAAAGTTTCATACTTCAAATAAATAAAATAAAAAATGGATTTGTCTAATATGTTCAATTATAGAGGATTTTATAAATGAAATCAAATATAAAAAATTTGTAAACAGAAAAAATCTTACAAATCGAAATCTGTATAAATTTGAAAGGTGACGTGAATAATGCTCTATTTAATGTCATAAATAAAATACTAATGAATGAAAGTTATGAAAATATTAATAATATTATTTAAATGAATGAAAATATGGATTATGCTGTCAGGAATATTAAACAAATTAAATACAACAATAAATTAAAATGTTACCAGATACTCCAGTATAATACATTCTGTATTGAGTATCATATATTGAGGGAAAAAAAAACAAGGATGTAGTAAATGAACTATTGTAATACATAGTCACTACAACAATAATCGTAGTTTATGATTCGCAAATTCATATAAAAAAACCAATTATTTTCCTTCTGACCTAATAGAAGGAAGATGCTCTATATTTGTAAATACAATTCTATTGATACATAAAAGCAATAGAGAATCCATACATTGTAACTATTATCGTGTAATCAATAAAATGACTACAAGATCATTATCGTATAACGTTTCTTGATGATCAGTTAGATACGATGTGAGATGAACGTTTTTATTACTAGTCTAGATCTTAGTGGTAGATAGTAACAGATTCTGGTGCAAATATCGGGGAAAGTAATTAAATCTTTTATTACACCTGATGCTCACACGAAATTAAAGATATTCCTTTTAGTCTTCATAAAACTCCTGTTGTTTTCTAACGATTTATTAACATAGTATTGGAATTGTTCCGATGTGATGTGATAATTGTATACTTTGATAAAATAATCAAATCGTCAAAAAAACTGAAGAAAGGATGATGAAATTAGATTTTTAGATGTTTAACATGAATGCGGATCAACTCTAAAATGAAATATTATTTCAAAATGTTATTTTTCAAATGGTTTAAGATCACTAAGAGATTTTGTTACATAATAATTTTCAGTTCATCGAGGCAGGCTAATCTCACAACGACCAATACACAAGGAGAGTTAAAAATAAACCGATGACAAGCTCGGTTGAATAAAACACATTTTATCTTAAACTGTACAATTTAATGTATCATTAAAGAAGTTAGATAATAATATTGTCTCCCTAAACAATATAACAGATTTAAAGTCTCCTAAGATGTGTCAATAGCTCCCTGGGGTTCAAGATTACCTTAATTGAGAACTACTATTATAAAGTACTAATATTGATAAAGTAAAAATAATTTTAAGATACGATTATTAATTATGAATTGATATTTTAATACATCAATCCTTAATTATATGAAATTAACATCATGTAAATAAACGTGGATGTAAAAATAATATTAGAGAATTAAATGAAATATTTGGCTCATTTGAATGGAAATTCATTGAATTATGATGTCTTTATATCAACTATATTTTATAATTGACAATATACGTTTATTCGAACTCAAGTTCGAAAGTTCTCATTTAGTTATAAAATCTCATTAACTTTATGAAACGATCTGTTTTCACACTCGACCATGACCGAATTTTTCGCACAAATCTCAATCGCAATCAACGTAATTACGAAGAATCTTCACGTTCGTCGTTAAAGAAAAGACCAACGTACGGGGATTGTTAATCTGTCTCCAACTAATTAAAAGTCTATAATGAAATAATAGTGTTTTGATGAACGGCGGACTGCAATGGAATTTCAACGAGCTTCACTGCATAAATGAATGTCTAACAAGCAATTTTATAAGAAAAAAACCGAGGATGTATTTTCAAATGGACCTGTTTGCCTGAAAATTGAAGAATAAAAAAGTGTTTCCATCGCTTGTATGAATATAAACGAAATGTTTTAATCTGATTAATGGACATTGCTTGAATACGATTTTTATTATCTGCGGATATACACATTTTCTTTCTTCTTTTCATATATATATATATATATATATATATATATATATATATATATATATATATATATATATATATGCATGTGTGTGACTGTGTATAGAAAACCCTCGTATACAACGTCATATTTAATACAGCTAGAGATTTACAGAAAACGTGGCATAATACGCAATTTTTAAATTTTATGCGTTGAAAACCTGTATTTATTTTTGAAGTAATTTTACATGAAACTTATGAAAAAGCTGAAATTTCAAGTTTTACATTCAATAGCATATAAGCAGCTATAAATTTGAACGATCATTTATTTTCGACTGAAAGATGAACAATGTTTAAAAGAGAGCTCTAGAAATGATTAGTTTCGTATCATAAAATATACTTGTACAAGTATCTATAAAGCTTAGCCAAACAAACCAGTAATTTTAAGAGAGTAGATGATATTCGAAATCTATATGCTATAGAAGAAAAGGTGATGACATTCTGAAATAAAGAAAATTCTTTTTATTTACGCTTATCTGATTTATATTTATCATAGTTTAAAATATTATATATCTATATATATATATATATATATATATATATATATACAAATATATATATATATATACAAATATATATATATATATATATATATACAAATATATATATATATATATATATATATATACAAATATATATATGTATACAAATATATATATATATATACAAATATATATATATATATACAAATATATATATATATATACAAATATATATATATATATATATATATATATATATATATACAAATATATATATATATACAAATATACCTAGATTATTATTATGATTATTATTATTAAATACCTAGAGGCTCTGCCCCCTACTTGCTCTGCTTTTCGACAGTTCAAGTACAATGAGCACGTCGCATGTGCCCGTAAGAAAGTGCACGCTACCCTGATCACGCTGTATCCCCTAATGGCCAAGAATGGCGGCCTAATGAAGAAAATTAAAATTATGATCTACAAGATGGTGATCAGTCTACTCTTCACGTATGCTTCCTCGATATGGTGAAACCTCCAAGAATAACACCCTTAGCAAAGTTCAGAATAAGATCTTAAAGATAGCGATGAATAAGCCAAGTCTCTAACACACGGAAAGAATTAAACACACAGGCAGAAATTAAGACGGTTGCATAATTTATACTCGACATTAGCTACAAATTCTATAACAAGACACTGGACACCCAAATAGCAGACCAGCTCGGATCGACGGGAGTATCTCATTGCATAAAAAGATCGGCAAATGCCACCGAAAAATTAAATTCGTGCATTCGTCATATTTTGATGAACCGCGATCATCGTTACCAACTGATTTTAGGGGGTGACGTACGAGAATATTGAAGGGACATGGAATGGGAGTGGGACGATCCAGGAGGGATGAAACTGGTAACCATTGTTATGTGTTTTTTTGAATGATTTCCCACATATTCTACAAATCAGGTTCTACGTTCTTACACATACAATATATAATAAGAAGACAAAGCTTGGTTTCAGGGAAACACATAACCCCGGGTTTAACACCCCAGAAATGAAGACAGTATAACATGACTCACACTTATTAAAATTCGTGAAAAAAAAATTGCAGTTATAATACCAATATCATAATTTATCCTGTAAATTTGAGTATCATCATCAATAATAATTCAATACAAAATCTCTACACTTTTTTTGTATATTTTTTGAAATTTTACGGAACACTTTTTATATATAGATATATATCTTTGTACAAAATTATTGTAAATCTTTAATGATTGTATAAATTGAAAAATTCTAGTTAATTTTTGACAATGATCGTTATTAAGTAACAATATTTTCAATAATATTGTATTATAAACTGTAAAAAAATATTTTAAAGAAATCATTCATTTTCTAAACAACTTTTCAAATTTATATATATATATATATATGCGTATATATATATGCATATATATATATATATATATATATATATACTGAGGACGTGTTTAAGTTAAAGGTAAATTATTTGAAAACAACTTTTCGATAATACTTTAAAATTATTTATTGAACCTGACTAAGAGAAAATTAATCTAATTTAACCAAATACGAAGAGACTACCAGGAAGATCTAACCACACATGATCAGATCTGATCAGACTTAATTGGTAACTCATATTTCACAAAATTTTAAAAACCATGATACAAAATCAAAATTCATAAGAATTAAACTTATAAACGACTGTGCATTACTTCAAATAACATTTACCATTGATCCATTAAAAAATAAATATAATATACACTTTCTTTCTAACAACTACTTATGTTATTTAACACTAAATATAAATAAAAATAGCTAAAGAAAAAAATTTAAAAAATGATAAATACATTCTATGATAGTAGTAGGAAATAATTTACAAATATCTTGTGCTATAAATAAATAAATGTTCCTATCTCTATATACCCATATATATGTACTTACGCATGTACGTGTATATATATATATATATATATACACACACACATATATATTTTCATTATATTTTTACGAAATACTTATGCTGAACTAAAATCCGGAATTGCTACACAAGGAACTTGTATTTTAGAAAGATTTCATTTCAAACATAGATAGACATTGTATGTGTGTATAACAAAGACTAAAGTACAAATCAAATTTCGAGTTTAAGAACTAAGTTTGTTTTACGCGACGTGAGATTGATATTTAACTCTGTTCTCAAAAGTGGTCTAAGACCATCATTCGAACGAAGTTGAAAATATACCTGTTCTGCAGGTGCACTGTAAATGTATGTTTTTCTTTCTAGCGCCATTCCGTAAAGAATCACTTTGATGTTCAAACAATCTTCAGTCGACGTCAACTTGGTCTTCTTAAATGGGTCGACTGTATTTATTTTTTTTTCTCACCGGCATTAAGTACTTCTCCGAACGTTCGCCGTTTCCAATGTTAATCTCGTTTATTTGAAGAGGTCGCAGCGATTTTTCTATGTTTTAATGCACTCAGATTACTCGCTTTAAAAAATGATTCTTTCGCAAACGATATTAATTTTACTGAGATGTCAGCATTAAGAGAAATATATTATATACAGACGTGAATATATATATATATATATATATATATATATATATATATATATATATTAAGACAAGTTTTAAATTCTACTATTTCTAAAATTAATTAAAAATTTATTATTATCTTAATATATTTGTATATGAATAATTCTTATCACTTAGAGCATAACTTAATTACAATACATTAAAAAAAATAATAAATTATGTTCTTACGGAATAATTACAGATTAGACTGAAATCCATTAATAAAAATGAATAATAAGTATATATTTCAGAGTAGGTTTAATTCAAATGACAAAAAAATGTGTATTATTAATAATATGTATTATCGACAAAAGAAAAAAAGCAATATGTCTAATTGAAATATCGTATGCATTTTTAAATCGTGTGATAAATTTCGAGTAATTATCTCAAACCATTCTAAAAGAAGAACATAAATTAATGTTATTTTTAATGTATTTGTAGCGTTAATATATTTTTAATGGATTTTTCTCATTCTGAGAATAGATATTTGAATATTTTCAGAAAATTTAACATGTGAGTATTTTTCCAATAAAAAATAAATAAGCAATTATCCTTTAAAGAAGAATGAAATAAATTTTACAACACTTTTTTATCGTTAATAAAGCAAATTGTAAATAAATTAACTAATAATTTTTTGAATAATTTAATTAGCATAACATTTACAGAAACTACCCCTAAATATTTATTACAATATAATTTTTGTGCATGTGTATACATTTTTTTCAAAAGCAGTTATTTTACTCTTCCACAATTTATAATATTTTTTTTCATCAATGATCTTCAATAACTGATTATAGATTAATTTTTTTGTTACTTGTGAGGATTTATATGGCGATAATATCATTCTTATAGCATTAAGGTACAGAAAAGGTCAATTGAAAAAAGAATCTTCATCAAAATGTGTATATAAAAACGATTAATAATCAATTACTGAACATTTTTAATATACACAATTATTTTTGATTTGAGTAAAGAAACCATTTGTAAAAATAATTAAAAAACTCCTTTTATACAGATTACTCTTAAAAAATAGATTTTTCACTGTTACTAAATTCACTTTCACACTCAATTATTTTTTTCACTCTATAATTTCAAAAAAAATGTAATCAGAAATGGTCAATAAGTGATTGATTATTTTTGACTTTTCTTATACACACTTAAATGACGATTCAGTCATTCTCAGAATCTTAACTACACAGACATATAAGTTACAAAGATTTTAATATACATTACTATTCTAAAAATAATGAAATTATCATTTAAATGCATATTAACAACAATTAAAAATGATCAATGATTATTTACTTAACCCTTAGTAACATTAATTTTTTGTGTTATGAGGTGAAAAAAATTCATTTCCAAAATTAAATTTTCCTTTTCCTTCTGCATGTGTGGGTGTTCTATTTTTTGTTTACATTTAAGTAGCATTGAATATATATATATATATATATATATATATATATATATATAATATATATATATATATTAAAAAATTACAAATAACATTTTTATACTACATTATTTATTGATAACAAATAACCTGTGCTAAGTTTCCGCACTTAAAATCATTAGAAAATAATATCTCCCTATAAGTTTCTCCATTGTATATATTTTTAATAACATTAGAAAACAATTTTCTAGTTCATTACAACAGTAATATAAAAATTCATACATCAAAGCTACAAATTACATCTGTTTTTCTCACCCGTACATTTTTCATTACCTTCAAACGTTCCTTTTCTTACCCAGTTAAGATCATCTCGTCCCAGATTCGTTACCGTACGGAATTAGTTCAGACCTGCACTACCGTTCTTGTTTTATAGTTTTTCATTCGTACGGTCGTTAAAACACCATATTTCACTATCTGTAAGCATCTGAAGCCGTACAAAAACATTTGTACGTATAATAACAATAATATACTCGTACTATAATAAAAAAATAAGTAAATTGAAATCTTAATGAAAAGTCGTTGGTAACATTTTTATGAATATTGTGTTTTCCCTGGAAGTTAAATTGAAAATAGTTATTTACTTTTTTTATTTCGATGGAGAGATTAAGATATAAAAATTGTTTTAAATAAAAGGCAATAGAATTATTTTCAAAGACGTTATTTACTTGAAATAAACTCCTTTCCATAAAATTTTAAAATGTTATTTTTAATAGAGAAAACAATATAGAATTAACTTAGAAAAAATTAAAAGAATAATTTTATTTTTATTAATAACAAAGTTGAAAGTTTATTTATGATATGATAAGGTGCAGTTTTATTATGATATGATTACGTGCAGTTTTTTTCTATAAGGTTATTATAAACTTACAAAGAAATTATTTTAAACGCTTAAAGAATTTATATGACTTTTTCGTAACTAAAATTAAATAATTATTTATAACAATATGTTAATACAATGTAAATGTATATATATATATACATATATATATATATATATATAATTAACTATATATACATATATTTATATGTATATATATATACTCGTATATAGATAACTAATTTTTAATTTAGTACATATTTACTGAATATATACTTCCACATATAAAATATTTATTATATACTTTTTTACATTGATATTCTCTTAAACCTATAGCGTACGTATTCAAGAAATTAGATAAAACAAATGATCTTTTCTACTTTCTTTAATTAATTTAAACTTCACAGATTCTCAAATCATAGAACATTAATTTTAATTTTCACTTATTTTTTTTGCATATACACCAACTAAAATGTTTGACAAAAGTTTGATGAGGTAGTTAATTATTTAAAAACCTTACATTTTGTGCTATTATCTTTGATTTACTGGTTTATACTCAAAGTCATAGCTCTATAGGAAAACACAATTGTATTTATTGTAATCTTCTATTTCGAATTTTCCCATTTTGTTTGGAAATTTTGCAATAAAATTATCAGTCTGCATTTATTTGGCTATTACTGGGATCATCTAATTCTTCTATCCTATTTTATAGCCCTTCTGAAGCACTTACAAAGATAACGATATCATCAGCAAACCGTAGGCGACTTAATCGTTCGCCTTTTATTTCGATTCATTTATCCTCCCAATTGAGGGATTTAAATAATTCTAAGGCTACAATAAATAATTTCGGCGAAATTGGATCTCCCCGTCTTATACCTTTCTCGATTTTTATCTTTTTTTGTTTCTTCCTGTAGCTTAACCGTGAAGGTTGCATTCTTGTGGATGTTATCTATCAACTCAATGTATGCGTCCTCTATGTCCTGGTTCTTCAATTTAAATATGACCGATAATGTGGTAATGGAGTCGAAAGCCATTCCGTAGTCTATAAATCCAATATATATATATATATACATATATATATACATATATATATACATATATATATATACATATATATACATATATATATACATATATATATACATATATATATACATATATATATACATATATATATATATATACATATATATATATATATATACATGATAATAAACGTCTAATTGTTTTCATTTTATTAACACTGCATTGAATGAATACTGATGTGTTGTCGTTAGACATTTCTATAGTAATTGCTCGTCAACACCGCAGGCAGGATTAAATCTAGCAGTTTCTTAATGAAAAGTGACAGCTTAAAATGATTTCAGCTGAATCTAGTTTCATCTTATCTACTCTCGGCCGAATAATTTAATTTTATACCTTATAAAATTTTCCATAGAGTATATTATAGATGGTACATACATTAATAATTTTCGTACACATATTTTTATATCATACATATATATTTTATTTAAATATATTGCGATATCAATTTTATATCAATTTTATATTAAATTTTATATTAAAACTTCATATATATATATATATATATATATATATATATATATATATATAAATGAATAAATAAAAATTTACAAAACATTAAGGCAATTATTGGATTACTGATTGTTAATAAATTTTGATTGTTATTTATATTGACTGCGCTATTTTAGAATTTTCAATCTTTTATTCAAAAATTTTCGATAACTGATTGTTAATACATTTTGATTGTTATTTTATATTGATCGTTATTTAAGTATGTTTAAGAAACAATCGAACGTTAATTGTTGAATATTTTTATTGTAAATATTGTTTGTTGTACGAATGAAAAATATGTTTATTATGTGAATTTAGACTGACAATTAGTGTCGAAACTGTATTGAAAAGTAACTGTATTACTTGTTTCTGCGATCAATCATACAGTCTTAATAAGCCGTTCGTATGCAGTAGACGCATATAGTTTTTTGTATTGTTTTTATATTTTTTTTTCTGTAGATACAATCTCTGCGTGACCAGTGAGAGTAATCGCTTTTACACTTACTAAATTGTAGTTTTTGGTCACAATAAATCTTCTTTTAATTATTTTATATTTTATAATAATTCTTGAGTTTTTATTAACATAAATTATACATCCTCAATATTTCACCCGTTCCTTAATATAACAGCAATATTATAATTAAATCAGATTGATAACAATTTCTATACATCATACAGAACGAAATGTTTTAAATCACTCCAACATTTGTTAAAAAAATGTTTTTTATAATTCATTTCTTATTTAACATACTTATTTACTTAACGTATTTTTAAAAATATACCTTTAAATCCATATAATTGGCCTGTTTAACATTACATGAAGATGATAGTAGTATATGAATCGAATATAATGATCAAAAACCAGTTCAATCGAAAAATAAAAATTATTAAAAGATGTAAAAGTAGATAAACAAATAGTACAGTAGAACTGATTTATAGCGAATTTGGTTATAAAGATGTTTTAATTATAAGGACGTAAATCACATGTCCGATTTAATTTCTAATTAGGTTCCTTAGAAATATATTCAGTTGAACCAAATCCTATATAGCACGCTATTTATCTTACAATTGAAAGTCAACAAGTTGGTAAGATAGTGTCATCTAATGGATTGAGTTGATTGTTGTATGAAATATATAATAAAAATTAACCATGTCATGAAATAGAATGATAATAACTTGATTTATATTTTTAGTAATCAAGTAATAATTAATAAGAAATAAACATATTTTGTACTAAAAGCTCCAAGAAAGAATTTTATACAAGTATGTCATATATTTTACAAAATATATTTTTATTTGGTATTGCGCTTTATATTTACTGTTGTAACTGAGTTATAATATAAAGCACTTATTTCAGAATTATTTTACTCATTAAAATAATTTTCTAGTTAAGAGCATCATAATTTATTTTATTTATTCTTCTTTATGTAAGCCTTTAATAATTTTAGTGTTCAGATTTATTTTATTTTAAAGTCGGCATTTTTTATCAATGCCAAATTATTAAAATTAATGAACGAATAATCTTAACAGAATTACAGTCATTCTTGGAGTTGGTTCTTTAATTTTCTCGTGCTTTGATTTGTACATGATTATTTATATTATACAGCCCTATAATGGTATATTAATGAGGTGTAATGCTTTAAATATCATGATTAACATAAAATAAAAAGTGATAAAATAAAAATTAATATCTGTTACTCGTCTTATATTAAGTATGGTTTTACTGATAAAATTACTTCATTGAAAGTAACTGAATATAAAACATAATTTTTTACAAATATTTGAAATATTTGTACGTAACTATACATACATATATATATATATATATATATATATATATATCATATTTTATATGTATGTTCTTATCAAAAAGTTACACCTGTACGTTATTTATTTAATAATATTATTAATACTACAGTTAATTAGAATCAAAAGTTAAATAATAAATACTGTCTAACTGAAATGATAGCAGAAAAAACTCAACACGTTACATTATCTTTTCGAAAACTGAAATGTATTTAAATCTGAAGATTGATTTTGATCTTGTAGGTCACGCTCTTAAGCCCTAAATATCTATCTATGTCATCTTGTAATTTTCACATCCCTAAAATGCGTAAATATCTTCATGTTTTTTTCCTTTATTATTGAAATGAACAAATATATTGAAAACTATGTATAAGCAACTGTACTATTATCTAATCTTAGTATCATATCAAGCCAACAATAGAAACACATGTTGTATGTTGCCGATTTTATACGAGATTTGTCAATATTAATATATATATATATATATATATATATATATATATATATACACACGAGATTTATATAATTATAGCGAGTTCAAATATAATAAATAATTCACTTAAGATATATTTTTGGTAGATAGTTTGAGTTAAAATTAAACACACACACATATATATATATATATATATATATATATATATATATATATATATATATGTGTGTGTGTGTGTTGTAGGTTATTTTACAAGTATGTTAAAAAGGCAAGTTAAACAGTTTTTTTTTAAAAAAATCGATTTTATTTCTCAACACAGTCTCAAATGAGGGCAATAAAGTTGATTTAATTATACTGCAAAATAAGCATTGACAGAAGAGATGATATTTTCATTCGACGAGAATTTCTTCCCACCGAGCCAAATTTTCAAGTTTACGAAGAAAAAAAAGTCGCACGAGGTCAAGTTTGAAGATTAGACATACAAGAAAGAAAAGAACTGAAAGAAGAGAAATAGAAGACGTTATAAAGTATGTCCATCTATGCTAGCCTATCAACAAAGATGGATCATTCATCGAAGAAGTAAACAGGAGAATAAAAATGGGATGAAGCTCATTTGGACGAAACGCCTCAATACTTAAATCAACAATCCCATTTTGTTTGAAGAAAAAAAGTATTTGATCAATGTATACTCCAGTCCTTACTACGGGAAAGAAACATGGATGCTTGAGGCCAAAATTATTCAAAAACTCAAAATAACACACATAAGTATGGAAATATATCGAGGAATAACAAGGAGAGACAGGAAAAGAATAGAATGGATATGGAAAATGGGCAAGGCATTTTGTAAGAAGACAACCGTTAGACAACAGAAATTATTAATTGGGAACCAAGGAATATAAAAAAAAACAAAGAAGAGACCAATGAACCAATGGGATAAGAAAATTAAAAATTTCATTGGAAATCTGTGAAGAGAGGTATTCAATCGTACAAAATGGAAAATGATGGAAGAGGCCTTTATCCAGCAGTGGATTTACAGAAGCTAATGATGATTATATATATATATATATATATATATATATATTCGTAAGAACTAATATAAAATGTACTCACCGTACATAAACTGTACACTATATTTATCAATTTTATCTTTTACAAGCAATTCCATATGAATAATCAAGAAAAAAAAACAATTTCTATTTCATGTCTTCTCCACTCCAGTTTTAAACAGTTGTGTCATAATATTAACTTTGTAATACTCATCGTTTATAAAATTAGATTTTGTTAGCATCGGAATATAGAATATTTTTTAATGATATAAAAATTAAAGCAATAAAAAAATGTCAATAACAAGAACATTGCTGTAATTGAAAACAAATGGATTTGGATAAATGCCAGGAAAAGAATTCATTGCTCCAAGACTTAGATTTACTGCTGCCACATATGTAATTATATCGTCTTAGAATAAATATTTATACAATTGACCAGAGTCTAAAAAGTATCTAAGTATCTGTAACAAGTAGTTCGTTCAATCAGAGGCGGAAAATAAGGTAATGATATACATTAAGAAATTTTTAAGGCTAATATAATCGGTTTATTCTTTTAATTGACAAAACATTAAAATTGAAAACCGAGAAGTATATGTGATTGAAAATTACAAAAAAAGAATTACTGTGTTAGTAACAACTACATGACCAAAAAAAATATTTATTTTTTCCACAAAAAATTATAAAAAAATGATACTTCAGAAATATAGAACACTGTGATGCCTGTGATTTATGTAGTAATGAAAAATTATAAAATATATAAAGGTATAAAATGATTAACAAAAACATTAATGGATTAAAAGTATCTTATATATATACTAATCAATCCATTAGTAAACTCTGAAGTTACATACCAATATCAGGATATCTCTATATAAGATACTATAACTTCTTTATCAAGGTCAATTCACTATCTGTACATTCAAAATTTAATATTTATTAATTTTTAATGAAAATAATTTCTAAAAGAATGATAATTTTGAATAATTACCCATTATTCATTATCTCATTGAAAAAATTTATAAACAAATTGTTAATTCAATCTTACTGTTTAATTTTTTGCTGTAATAGAATAATTTATCCTGGTGATCTTTGTTCTTTGGAAAATCTCAGTGCCTACTCGCTACTACGTGACAGACTTCGACTTTGGATTTATGTTTTAGATGAAGTACTGGTTTATTATTTTACAGTATGAGTATATCTAATATGCTAATTTTATTTTTATATTTCCCAAGAATCTCAATAATGTTTTACTTTATACCTTTATTTTCAATTGTTATTATTTGAAATGTATTATTTACGTCTATATTGTTGTCCCATCCTTAATATTGTTAGCAACTTCTGACTTATTTTTATTGTATTTTATACAGTTTAGGTATTCTTCATATAAGCATACAAAAATTAAAATACACATATCAAAAAAAAACATAAAATGTATTAAATATAATAGAATCAAATCAATATTTAATAAATATATATTAAAAATGGGACATGACATTAAATATATAAATAATACAATGCAAGCGATAAAGGCTGAAAATGTATAAAAGATTGAAATTAGTAGGTTCAAGTAATCAATATTATTTTTAAATACTTTATTTAATATATATATATATATATATATATATACATAATATATCTCTATGATATTCTTTCATTGTTGTCTATGGATTCTAAAAAAAAATAGTCGCATTAACAGTATTAGAATATTTACTTAAATGAATAAGAGAAAGATTCATGAGCGATCAGTGTCCTCATGATACATTATAAACAAACAAAACATTATGGAAAATGAATGAGATAACCTTCTTTCTTAACCTTATTATTTTTTGTTCTTTAGGAACATTTGTTTGTCTTTCAGCTTGATTATGAAGTCACTTAAAGTTTTCAGTGTCATTTAATGAGATACTTTTTGCAGTTTCTTATCAATGAGACCATAAATTCGGGACACAATCTAAACTAAATTATAAGAAAAAGCAATTACAAAAATGTAATAGAGGACAGTAATATCCCACCACAAACCCCTTTGTAACTCCCTATGAGAGGCACACCTCACATGTTAATAAACCCTGGTATAGGTAAATAATACATTATTCAATGTAATAATAAACAAGTCTAATATTCGTTACATTAAGACACAGTAATTAAATTTGAGGTCATGTACGTAATACACATAAATTAGATTAAATCACCACACGATCTGAATGAACTTTTTCTTATAAAATACATCTAATTTAATTTTACAATAAATATAAACCTAAAAAATAATTCTACTAAATACGGTACAATATTACAATGCAAATATTATTTTATAGATACAATTGGATACTACGGCAAAATTAACTATCATTACTTGACTGATTGATGTCTAAAAAAAGGTTACTTAAAAAAATTTAATTGATATATTTAAAAAAAGAATGCTTATAATCAAAATTATATACAAAAATAATATTATGTGATTAGATTTTATTTTATAATACTTTTTCACGAATTATCAAAAATAAATGAACAAGTACATAATAAATAACTAGGCAAATTTTACTTCATTATTAAACGTCCTTTCATGCATGCAAACATGAGCATTCATAAAATAGCGATGTACTAAGGAAGCTTTTTGTAACCAATGCATTTTACACACAAAATAGAAAAAATCTGTAACAATACTTCATACACCTTTTATAAAAACTATCTTCATTATTTGCTTTGTAAATATTATATATATATATATATACATATATATATATATATATATATATATATATATATAAGTAATAGAAGGAAGGAGGTACACTAAGCGCTGTATGTGTTACTCTACAATACTCTGACACGGTAGCTACATTCGACTCGCACTCGAATACCGTCAATTCAACCACTCTTGTATCTACAAGTTTCGGGTCAATGAGCTTACAAAGCCACAAGTGGGTGACATACTCTTTTATAACGTATGTGTGTATACAATTTGTATAGAATGTTTCATATGCGTATAAAATATGTTTGTATATGTAGCAGGTGTCGTGCATAGGTATTATTAAAAACTGATTTGTATTTAAAAAAAGTTAAAATATATGTTTCTTGTGAATAATATATTATAAAATAAAATAACTGGTTCTAATATAATTTATTTTCTTTGTAGTCAAATGTAATTATATATATATATATATATAATATCACAGGAGGAATTTTATACAAAACAGAGCAAGAGACGGAAGCTGTCAAGTCCTACTGTTCAGACGATCAGTAAGAAATACACGCACTGTTCCTGTATGCTCGTATAAGTCAGAAAAGACAATGTTGTATTGGGTTGGTAGGAAAACAATTGGTTTTCTTTTTCCAAAGTCTAGTCTTAATTTTTTTCAACGAAAGTGTCATTTTATTGTGTTCATGTTAATATTATTTTAAAGTGGATTTTCGGTCTATATTTTGATAACATCGACTTTGGTTTTCATTATTAATTTTGGTTTAAATTGGGCTATTGAATTAAAGATGAAAAGTAGAAAATAAAAGAATTTTTTGTTGAGTTTAAAACGGCTGGTAAAGCAGCAGAAACTGTACGTAAACTAAACAATGCTTTTGGAGTGCGTATTGTTAAGGAATGTACGGTCCAATGGTGATTCCAAAAATTTCGTGCTGAGGACGAGAGTCATGAAGGTGAAGAAGATCGTGGACATCATTCTTTATTTCATAACGACCAACTGAAAGCGTTCGTTGAATCAGAACCACATACAACAATTCGAGAGATTATATAAAAGTTAGTCGTTAGTCATCCAACAGTTCCGAGCCACATAAAATAGCTAGGAAAATCAAAAAAGAGAAAAATATATAAGAATTTTAAGATTATAAATAACAATTATTTTTTTACCAACCTTATATATATATGTGCGTGTATGTACATGTGAACATTTTGTTTATATTAACCTATTTTACATATATTTACAATGCACACTTTCAAATAAAATTTTTATTATAGAATTTAGTGAAAAAGCCAGATATATAGTTCTTTACTACAATATTTAAAATTTTTTTAAGATTTTATTTTTCTAATGAAATAGTAGTGAATATAATTTCCAATATCAAATATTGACTTGTAATTGATTTCAACCATTTAAAATTAAGTAACAAAATCTATATTAATTTCATTTTTAATAATAATTAAAAATGTCAATGTATTTTTATTTTTTAAGTGTTCCTTTTGCTAACTTTCGATATTAAATGAATTTCTTTTCTTAACTTTTATTTTAATGCAACTACTTATTCTTCTGTTAACCGATTATCGAAAAAAAAGAATTTTTAGAAGTGTAATAGAGTAGAGTGTTAATGAAATGTATTCGCTATAGACTATTTTGCATATAACACAAATGAATTTTAATATTTTATTGGTATTAGGTTAGTAGAAAAATAACTGTGAATATGATCTTGATCTCTCGAATTGTTGTGGGTAGTTCTGATTCAACTAACCCCTTTAGTTATTCGTTATGAATTGAAGAAGGACGTCCACGACTTTCTACATCTTCAAGGCTCTCTATGGTTTGTTATATTATTTAGAAAATAAAAGATGGTTCAAGACTTGAATCGAATCGTAAGACAACTACAGTATTGTAATATTTTTTTTTAAAAGAAGACAAAAGAAGTACATATATATATATATATATATATATATATATATATATATATATATATATGTATGTATATGTACGTATTTAATAGAGTAAATAGAAAATATCAAACAACGGTCCAACATGTCATGCACCCGTTAGTTATTACAGAATATAGATAATTAAAAGTTAATGAAATAAATTAATTTATTTTATTTTGAGACACTTTTAGCTAAATAACACTCTTAATCTTCTAGTTCAAAGAGACTACTTGAAGATGACTGATGTGAAAATTCATTATAGAAAACAACGACTCACGAACACTAGCCTCAAGGATTCTATTGACTTAGTTCTGAATAACGTACACACGGAAAGATAAAATAAATCTGATAAAATCCTAATCTTCAGTTTTTAACTGCATGTGTACACTCACGAGAAAAAATATCATTCTTATATAAAATACTATAATATGTTCCAAACAACGAGAATACACATGAACATCCAAACAATAGCTTAATAAAAATGTTTACTATATATATTATGATAAAAAAAACAACATTACTCTTATCTGACTATACTGTTTGCATTTCGATATGAAAGAAATCGCTTTAATAAAAAAAATAAAGAAAAATTATTTATAGATATATACTTGCCTATATATATATATATATATATATATATAGGCAAGTATGTGTAGATATATATATATATATAAATGTATTTAAGATACATATATGTATGTATATATGTAATATAGAACCTTTGTGTTTACTTTCAGTATACACATACTGAAAACATTCTTATTTCAGAATATAAACAAGAAAACTACACATTCAAAGGAGCTTAACAAAACAAAAGGGATGCAACCAAATAAGTGAAAAAAAATTTAAATCTATAAGTGATGTCATATCCTATTCTGATCAATCTTCGTAGAAAACCTGAAAACATATTACACTTCGTATACACACATGTATTTTCTCTCCCATACATAATATATTTATAAAGATTTTCAGTCCACGTATAAATAAACTTGGTGTATCTAATAAAGTTCCTTGGGTATACATGGTCGTCTTCTGTATTAAATTAAAATGGTTTATAGCTTTTTTATACTACTTTGTTGCTATTACTTCATCTGTTGCTGAATTTTCAAAAATAGTATTTTGGAAATTCATTTTTGTAGAATATATTTTCTTTTGACATTAAATAAGCAGCAAAACCATAAAATCCAATATATTTATAGAATATATTATAGATTATATATATATATATATATATTATATATATATATATATAAATAGTTTATTTTTAAATTTTAAAAAAAATTTATAGTGAAGCATTGTCATACATGTATAATTTAAATTGAAATGTTCATATTTTTTATAAGCATTGATTATGTTTATTACATGAATACAACAGCTTTATTGATTTAATTCAGAGTTTAATGAATTGAAGTTCATATCAAGACGTGAATGTTAGCTGAGTAATTTAAAGAAGTTAGTCTTGAAATGTAATATAACTTAACTGTCATATATATATATATAAGACAGTTACGTTATTATATAACTTAGTTAGTCAAGCAATTCTTACTTGACTAACAATTAATCTATTGTAACTCAATAAAATTTAGCATAAAAGGTATTATGTCGGATATAATAATTTGTTCCTTAAACATGATGATGGGTTCCTATACAAATATAATAAACATAAAGAAGATAAATGAAGATCTGATACTTCTTTGGAAGTAAAATATCACTTTTTGTTTCAGATAAATAATTTTCTAACGTACAAATAGATTTAATTAGAGCACAACATTAATATGCGTTGAACTTATTTTCAATAACAGGGAAGATGTTATAAAAGTCTAATTTTTTCTGTTATGTAAAATTCTTTGTACTATTTGAATAGCTGGCTACGATTTGAATAGCATCTTTGTACAAGTTGCACAAAAGAAACAGGAACATTTCAAAACCCAATAATTAAATAATTTTTTATTTTTACATTATTTTATTTACATATTAATGTTGGGTACATCGGGTCATTTTATTTTTTTAAAATAACGTTTGACAGATGAATACCATCTTGGCGAACACATTCCTGTAATCTTATTCGGAAAATTTTCTTTACCCATCTTAACATGTCTCTTGGAATCTTGACAATTTCTTCTTAGATTTTTAATTTAAGTTCAATGATATGTGTATGATCAATATACACATTGTTCTTTAGATAACCCCAAACAAAATAATCATTCAACATCAAACCTGGGGATCTTGCTGGGCAAACATCTCCATTTTTGGAAATGATACGGTTTGGAAAGAGAGCTCTTACAGAGTCCATGGACAATAGTAGTATGACTAGTTGCCCCATTCTACTAGAACCATGTCATTTCTTGAAATCGAATTTATTCTTGCATCAGAAATGTGATAATCATGTCGATGTAATCACGGTGTGGGCTACACGTTACAGCACCTCTAACTCGGTCAATGTTTTCTGATGTTCTTACTGTTCTTCTGGATTCTCGATGCTTCAAATTTAATGTCAAACCAGTTTCCTCGAACTTCTGAAGCGTTTCAACAAGTTGATAGCACGAGAGGAAAATACCTGCCCATGACGGGGAATGTTATAATGATAGCGAAGTAGCTATTGTACAGTTGTAGCAAACTCGCTAAAATTATTTCACAACGAAAGCTCGATGTGCACCATACCATTGCTCCATGTTTACTAAATGGTTATGAATAACAAACAATGTATCACTTACTTATACCCTCTAACGCCAATAGTAAGTGCATAATCCTGCTTTTAAAATTGCTTACCCCATTGAAGCATCCATTACAATAAAATGTTTTTTTAAGTTGCAAAAAAGTGCAATGTTTCTCAGTATTGATTCAGTTTACATTTCTATTTATATAGAAATATAGGTTGTTACATATAATATATATATATATATATATATAATATGAATCTTTTTATGCATATAACACATTAATGAAATAAACTAACAAATCCACAACCTCACACATATGTTCATATCAAATTCCGACCGTTGTTACAAAAATCTACCGTGTATAATTTATCAATCTTGTATGACACGTTTACTTTTCCACACGACACACACGCACAGAAGAAACATTATAATATTTATGAAAATTTGTTTAGATTAGATGTGAGCACACGACGCGTGTCATGTTCCATGTGAAAATCGCGGCTTATGTTAACAAAGGACGACCCGTGTTTAACATTGACTGGTCTTTCTATAGTCCAGTGTCCGATAACAAAACGGGCTTATATGTTTGTCGGTCGAGGAGATTCTATTGTAACATAAGATTATCTATAGTGTGTGGATATTTTTTTTCATTTCGAAATATAAAATTTAAATATTTTGTTATTGGATATTTGATATATTAGCTTGATGTCAGAGTTTGTCATTATTTTTCACATATTTGTACAAAAAAAGAATATTGTATATTCTCGAAACCATTAACTAATTTCAAAGTGGATATATTTACATCGCTAGTACAAAGCTATTTTAATCATTAATCATTATTTTAAAAAAATCTTAATTATAAGTAAACATAATAATACAACGAATAGTATATATTTTAATACAATACAAATTAATTGAAAAAAATATATTTTCATTATAGAAATATATACTTTTTTCAATTCTAATTATATATATATATATATATATATATATATACATATTTGCGAAGTTTACTGAAAATGATAATATATATGGAAAAGGAATCCTTATTAAAACTATAAAAGTATTTTAAAATATTTTTCGGTGAACATGAATGTCTAGTTTTTATGATATTACCTTAAAATGTCTTTAGTTTAAGATATTAACAAAACTTACGTTTTTAAATCCATAAATATTATTTTTATCTCAAGCTACAAACATTTTTCTGCTCAAAAATGTTCAATTAATGATTATTGATCATTTTTGATTGTTAATTATAGGCGTTTTGATCACGATGACATCATCATAATAGCGTTCAAATATAGAAAAATCTATAATAAAAAAGATGAGATTGAAAATGGAATAAAAAAAAATCTACACTCAAACTGTTACACGCAAGTACTTTTCCCTCAATACGGTTTTTGGAACTGAGACTACATTTATTTTTATTCATTTTTCATACTTCACAAATCATAAAAAAAGTTTCTGAATCAAAAATGTTATTTTTCTGTTAGTATTTATATAAATCTATACTAATTTATTGTAACGAACCCGTGAATATTTCTATAGTATTGTTGAATCTGTATTTTAAGTGTATTGGATTTTTGTATTAGGTTATACCATATGCTATTTTATAGAATTTCATTTACATGAAAATACGAAACGTTTAGAACAGGTTCGTTAGTTTCATTAAGTAAAATGTGATTTTTATTATTTATAATTAATGGTTTGTATGCTGCTCTACTTTAAGGGTTTTTTACTGACAGATTTAATATATATATTTGAAATTATGAGTATATCATCGTTGGAAAAAAAATATGTTCTTTTTTTATGAATCCAAAATGATAAATAATGTAACTATTGCAGCTAAAAATAGTAAGTTGTTTGTAAAAAATGCTACTCGTACTTATATTATTGGTTTTTGTTCGGAATACCAGAATTTTATTCTAATATCCTGAACACTAAAAATGAAAATCAAGGAAGATCTAAATATATTATAAACGAGGAAGAGTTAAATCTATAACGTCACTTTACAGATGAATTGTTTCCTTATATCAAACACAAAAAAAATTATTTCTAATCAAAAATATTCATTTTTCTCTACCTTTATACTATTATAACAATAGCATCACAATTGAAACGCGGATAAGCAACAATTAAAAATAATAAATAATTGTTTATTAAAAATGTTTTGTTATAAAAAAAGATTGTGGTTTGTGGGATGAAGAAACTAATTTCATTGTGAAAGGTAATTTCGCCACAATGCTGGAACTGTATTGTAATTCTAGTCTATTTATTTAATATGTACTTTTTTTAAATTACTTCTTATAAAAAATTAATGAAATAAAAACTTTTTACAATTCAATAGTGTTAATTGTTAAAAATAAGAACTAAAAAATTTCTTCAAATATAAGTCAATATGTTATGGATTTCAGTTTCGTATTTTGTATTACTTTACAGTTAATTAACAGCATAAATATCACTTTTAAAGACTGTTTGTTAAATTAGAAAATATTCCAGTCTCATCTTTATATACAGCAACTATCAACGAAACATCTCTATTCAGTTAATATATATCAATATATATGTAGATGAAGTAGTATTGTGATTTTCGATGAGCTGCTTATGTAAACATTTACTTAATTGAAAATTGTAAAACGGTACATAGTTTTCAGTATACAACCGCATCGAATCCTTATTGTATAAAATTCGTCTCATTTATAAAAGCGAAAGAAAAGAATAGTAAGAGACAGATAACATTTATTGAAGAACATTGTATCGCTTCTTTGTCAGTGAACTGCTACTCAAGTATTTATCGACGATAAACATGACAGTACATTAATTTTTAATATCCGAAGTGTATGATAAATTTTATTTCGGTCAAAGGATTCTACACTGTTTCGTCAATAACGAACGCTTTATTGAAAATATTTACGACCTACGTCATCGTCCACTAGATATCTTTTGTGTGTTGGGTAGTTCCACGTATAATAGAGTATATACAACAAATACATACCAAACATTTTACATACATACATACTTATATACATATATATATATATAAACATATATATATATATATAAACATATATATATATATATATATATATAAACATATATATATATATATATATATATATAAACATATATATATATATATATATATATATATATATATATATAAACATATATATATATATATATATAAACATATATATATATATATACATAAACATATATATATATATATATATATATATATATATATATATATATATATATATAAACATATATATATATATATATATATATATATATATATATATATATATATATATATATAAACATATATATATATATATATATATAAACATATATATATATATATATATATAAACGTATATATATATATAAACGTATATATATATATATATATATATATAAACATATATATATATATATATATATATAAACATATATATATATATATAAACATATATATATATATATAAACATATATATATATATATATATATATATATATATATAAACATATATATATATATATATATATAAACATATATATATATATATATATATATATAAACATATATATATATATATATAAACATATATATATATATATATATATATAAACATATATATATATATATATAAACATATATATATATATATATATATATATATATATATATATATATATAAACATATATATATATATATATATATAAACATATATATATATATATATATATATAAACATACATATATATATATATATATATATATATATATATATATATATATATATATAAACATATATATATATATACTTAACCCTGTTATAATACGGTGTCAATATAACATGCAGCAAAAATTACAACATTCTTCCTATAACACGATATTCTTATAACACAGTTTCTATATAGTATGACTTAATGAGCTTGGACAGCCCTCATATAGCACGAATGTTTCTAACACACTGTTTTAGCTGACATAAACAGGGAATTACGCTTGTAAACATAATAATGCAGTCTGTGCGATACTGTTCTTAATGAAAACTAATTCAGTATACGGTTTCTGTTCGTAAATTCAGACACACTCCGAGAACACGGTTTCGATATAACAAGGAATGTATTCCCCTGATTTGTATTACTGCTGAATTTCGTTTAACACAGACTCCATAAAGACACGGAATAAATTAACTGTGTTATAAGAGGGTTGGCTGCAGAAACATATAATAATGTACATGTATGTATGTATTATATATATATATATATTGTATATATATATATATATATATATATATATATATAAATAGAGAGAAAGAGAGATACGTGTAATAATTCAGACATTTGAACGAATCATCTCGCATCTGAATGTTACAGAGAAATTAACAATTTTTGTTAAATTTAAGAAATTTATTCTACTTGACTCGCGATGTCGTAACAATGAAAATATTTCATTGCAGGTCTTAGATGAACATTGAACCCTATAATCAGATTTATAATATATTTTACATCTTAAACATAAGCACGTCAAGAATTTTCTATGGATATTTTCATTGGATGACTTTTTTTCAGAATTTTATCTAGTATTGTTTAATGTTTTATGAATTAATTATTTGTCGCGAAAGATCTACCTGAACAAGATTTATTCTTCAAGTCGCTGTTATCAGGAAAAGAGTTTTTATTTTCTTACTCGATGACTTACAATGTATCTAATCACACAATGAACACCATAAACATTCTTAATAGCTGATTAATGTCTATAAGCATCACGTTTTCAGCTGTCAATTTAATGAGGGTGCATGGCTTTAAGCGGACTGACAGAGAATTAAGCTTCATTTTTACTTCCAAAATAACAAATCACAGTAATAAGTGATAACAACATCGTGAAATGCATGACATACTTAATTTCAACAAGTAATCATTTTATGGGAATGATGTTTATTATACAAAGGCGTAAGCCTCCCAAAGTTTAAAAAAATGATAAGATTTATCTGTGCCTTCCAGATGTTGAAATGATGATATTGCCATCAAAAACCACAATGCATAGAATCAAATATTACCAATCAAAAATTTTTGTTGTTTGTGGAGGAAAAAATGGCGAAAGTGAATTTAGCCACATTGTTAGAACTGGATTGTGACTATTACAAGGAATCATAAAAGATACATTATAATAAGCTGCGATGCACACAACATACATATATATATATATATATATATATATATATATATATATGACTGAATATTTCAATAATATTGCTTTAATAATGAAACAATAATACACAATATTGAATTTAAATACGTAAAATTTATTTTTGATCTCATATCATAAGAAATGCAAAGAATGTTATAAAGCATTATTGAAATAGAATGTTCTCTACTTTAATTTCACATAAACATAAATAACAAACACAAATACATACACACACACACACACACACACACATACATACATATATAATCAATACATGTTTATGTGTGGTAATAAAATTATACAAATTGTAAAGCTTTCTTTATTAAGTTTTAAACAATAATATTTCAACTATATTACATTTATCTTTCAGTATATAAACGAATTTCGAATTAAGATTTATTCATGTATGTATATAACTATTTATTATTGATTTTTTCATATATTTTCTCATATAGATACACACCACATACACACATACACACATATATATATATATATATATATCATTTTCCAATAAGAACACAATTATTTAGTTTCAGATAAAGCACAAAGTTTGCGCTAAAATTTTAAGTTTCTTTGTTGTAAATAATAGTTGAGAGCGCATTATTTACAAATGAAAAATAATATTGTGGAAGTGACCACCGCGTGATGTCTTACAAGTAATCATTCGTTTATTAAAATGTTCAATAACATCCTTAGACAACTGGGGTTTCTATCTCAACCAATTACTCTTCGGATTTAAATTTTTAGGTCGGAAATTGTTTTAAAATTCTTAGCGTATACTTGTTCTTTAACGTAACTCCAATGAAAATAATACAGCGATGTTTATTCACAGAATCTCGATTGCTAATGAATGTTTTCATTTCTGGAAATAACACGACCAAGAAATTTCGTCCTCGATAAATCAATTATTTTACCAGTTGTATGTTTGGTTATACCGTTCTGCTGGAATCACATGTCCTCCAGATAAACATTATTCAATTCTACCCACAAAAAAATGGTTTTCATGTTCCGGTATCTTCATTCACACTAATGGCTTTACTAGTCTGATTCTCAAAAAAAATCATATTTTTTCTACTAGGTAATTTTACGATCTCGCTTCTAATTTCAAGAATTATCTACATAAAAATTTACAAAAAAGTGGAAGTGTTTCAATGATTTTAACTCCAAGACAATCTGTAGAGTACACTTTTTTAGCTTTTATTTATCTGAAGATAGCAATGAACTTTATTATAGAAATCATATGAAAATCGATTCAGTAGTTCCTAAATTTTGACCTCGAATACGAACTAAAGATCTTAGTGAACAAAAAATTATTTCTTTATAATATATATATATATATATACTTCAAAAATAATATCCTAACATATACAGAATATTTTATTTTGTTTTGCTCTTTATCGAACTGTGAACATATAGTGTATTAATAATGTGTGTGTATGTATATATATATATATTGAGACGTTGCATTGATAGCCGCTGTTATTTTTCTTTTTTTGAGCATTTATTTCAATAAAAAAATGTGTCAATATACAAATCAAAGTATTTTCCCTTGGACCTATGACTTTTTTCCACTTTTCTGACAGAAGTTCAATTCCATGAAAAAGAAATAGTCTTTCATTTGAGGCAATCAATTCACTAATACAATTTTCGACTTATCTGTAATTATGGAAATGTGCATCTTCCAAAGCGGGTTGCATCGATCGGAACAGATAGTGGTAATCGGTTAGGGTTAGGTCCGGACAAAACACTGGGTGCGGGAGAATTTCCAATTCGAGATCTATCAGTGTTTGTTTCACGGCTATATGAACATAGGGCCGAGAGTTATTATGGAAAAGAATCACTTTTCGGTGATTTGATGCAATTAATGGTCGTTTTTTATATCAAATTATATTCAAACTCTCCAGTTGTTGTCGATAACGTTGATTTATCGACTTCGAGCTGTCGAGCCAGTTCTTTGAATGTTTGAGCAGGGTTTTCTTTCAATAAAATTTGCAGTTGTTCGTCTTCGAACTTTTTCTATTGACCTGGCCGTTTACCATAAACGTCACAATCATCACTTTTGAATCGTCGAAACCAATCTTTACTTATTTTTTCGATGGAGCAAATTCATCAAAAGTTTTCGCATGTAATCGATGAGCTTCAGATGCACTTTTTTCCAAATCAAAGTAGTGTAAAAGTACATATCGTGAAAACAACTTATTGTATTCCATTTTAATTCGGTTATAGAAAAGCACTTGTGTAAACAAAGGACGGCATCTGAGGACTGAATAGATGACTGATTAGTAGGAAATGTTTACACTGGATAGTGACATAAGAGACATCTGTCACTGCCCACAGCATACATACCTAGAGCCATCTACACGTAAACAGCGACTTTCAATGCAACCTCATATTATATGCATAAACATCGTTTTTCATTCTTCTTCCATTATGTAATCATAAAAAAGACAAAGAAAGAAATGCAAACTAGTCAACTAAAATAGAAACGAAGTCATATACTCGTACATTACTTGTTTTCATCCATTCTCATTCTTAATACCCTGTATTTCGTTCAATTTGTAGCTAACTCTTATATTAATGATGGCACTATTAACTTCTATTGTAATTGCTTTGTAAGAATATAAAACTCATATTTATTTGGTGACTATTTATTATATATATATATATATAATAAAACAATATATATATATATATTTATATATATATATATATATATATATATATACATATATATATATATATATATTTAATAATATATATATATATATTTATTAGATATATATATATATATATATATATATGTAAATATTAATGTATGCATGTATACGCTACAAGTACATTGAATTAAAAATTACGTTTTTTACATTTTTAATTATATAATTCTGTGCATCTTTATTTTATATTCTAATGTCGGTTCATATTTGCTATATCATTTAATGCAATTGTGTTATTTTCTGTTTGTTCTAAAATTTGTGTTTCACTTCCTTAAGAACTTCATACTTTTTTCTAATCTTAAATGTTCAATAAATGAATTTAATTTCTGATTTATGAGGAAATAATCATACATTTGTAAAAACTGAATTTAGTCACAGTACCAAAAACTATATTTTGTATAGCACAATTTCTCTGAAGTAATAAAATGTTACATGTTTTATCATTTGTTCATAAATAGTATACAAATAGTAATTTACGCAAAATTATTGAATAATATGAAGATAAATAATATATTTATATATATAAATATATATATATATATATAATGAATAACATTATTGCAAATTGCAATCTAGGTAGATGTAAGAGACCAGCACTTTAAAAAAATAATTAATATTTAAGCATTATTTGGAATATTTCATAAAATAATTTACAGTCAATAAAATGATTTCTGTTCAAATCGGTTTACAAAACTTCACAATAAGAAAATATCTTAACCTTTCTAACAAAGCCTCAATATGCTTCAGCTTTAGGTACTAAACTATTTACAATACAGAAATAAAAAATCAAACTATATTTTTGGTTCCGTTCAAAATATATTATATTCTATTGTCAAGTTCTTACTAAGAATGCAGAGATTATCACCTTCTACAACTACAAAAAGCTGAAACCAGGCAAAACCACATAGTAATTTCAGTGGTACTGACAGTACAGGAGTATATTATCATTGTTTGATGTCTTAAATTTGCTAATTTTCACTTTTATAAAAGTTTATTTTTCGAATAAATATTCTAGAAATAAATACCAGTATTATAATATTGTTTAAGCAAATAATATAATGCAAAACTTATATAATTCAGGGAAGATCAAGGAAGACCAATATAAAGATGTTTTGGAAACTATACTGCAACTACAGACCAAGATTGGTATCGTAACCTTGAGCACAGCTTTAGCACAAAGCCGATTTATGCATTAAAATGTATAATGTATGAATCTGGTAAATGCCCTTAAATCAAGCACTTGACAAGTATTTTAGATTACTGTACTTTCTGTACTTTTTCAATTATCATTCACGTCCTAAAAATTAATAAATCTATCATTATTTTAGAAGAAACAATTATTAAATATGGAAAAATTGATTTCACTTAATTTAATGTACGACAAAAATTATACTTTTAATATCATTATATAGAATACACAAGGACTTCGTTAATTTCTCTCAAGCTTATGTAAAAATTAATGAAAATTTCATGTACTTTAAGCAAATACACAAACATCAACTAAAATACAGACTTAATTTATTCATATTGTTTACTTACGAAAATAAAAATGAATGGGCATATAATATTAGATAGTGTGTAGAGCTTAAAATATTGTATTTTAATCACTATACATACCCATACCAACTGTGCTGATCACGTTCATCTGATATTGAAAATGATACATTTTGATTACTTAGTATGAATAATTTGAACCAGTATAAGCTATGTACGCCGAATAGGTAAATGGGAATTTTTGCAATCTATCTTAAAATAGTATGTTAGTTGCATAGGAATCGAAAAAAAAATTCATAGACTAATTTGATTTTAGTGTGTAACTTATTTTAACTTTTTTGTAAAGTCGTTTACAAAACATTTTATTCAGTAAAAACAAAATTATTTTAAAAATCTATAATTTATATTCCACTGAATGTAAATAAATTTGGTTGTAAAATATTGTAACAGAATGGACAATCTTATCCTGGTTGTGCGATGGTATGAGGGTTGTTCAAAACATAATTAAAATTTTGTGAACTGTCAAACCTTACTCTGTCACGGACAATACAAAAAAGGGTTAAATTCCAGTTTTTAAAATATCTTACTTCCTGTTACAGGTAAAAGAGAAATTAAAAACTCATTTTGTAGAGAATTTAATTCTCTACAACTTTAGTCTTCATACTTTTTTCATGTGGTAAATATTTTTTTATTTATTGCAAAAAAAACTTTTTTAAATTTTTCTACTTTTTCGTTCGTTTGACGTTCAAAATACCCATCAACAAAGTTGTAGAGCATGAATAAATCTACAACTTTCTTATTATTTTTTTTATGCAATAAATGTTTATTGTTTCACACTGCTGCAAAAGGCCTCGTGTACCGTAGCGCGAAACTACCAGGTCGACGCAACACCATGGGAAACGATATTACAGTTCCGCGCATACAGTACATGCGGCCTTTTGCAGCAGTGTAAAACAATAAATATTTATTGCAAAAAAAGTTTAATATGAAAGTTGTACATTTTTTCATGCTCTACAACTTTTTTAATAAGTATCTTGAACGTCAAACGAATTAAGAAGGAGAAAAAAGAAGAAAAATAAAAAAAAAATTTAACCTGTTTTTTTTGCAATATTTATCACACAAAAAAAGTATGAGAACCAAAGTTGTACTGAATTAAATTCTCTACAAAATGGATTTTAAATTTATGTTGTAACTATAATAGAAAACAAGATATTTAAAAAAATAATTTAGAATTTAACACTTTTTTTCGCTCTGGCCGCGACAGCGTACGTTTTGACAATTCACAACAGTGTAATTATACTTTAGACAACCCCCCCCCATCTCAAAACCAGGATTAGTGTGTCCATTTTAATGCAAGAATAGGTCCAAATTTTATCCATATGTACTAGACTAATTCAAATAAAATTAATTATCAAATATTAATTAATTTTAATTTGACATTAGCGAATATGATATTTACTAATGGAAGTAGTAGCACATATATATATAGGATATATTACATAATATCATTAATACATGTCAATAAAAAAAATCGTATTTTCTGTCAACAAAATGGATAGATGGTTTTTATTCTTTCAATAAACTAAATGCGCTTTGAAACGTATTAAATTTATAAGCGATATATACTATTAAAATGATGAACGTATTTCTACGTCTATTTCTCATCTAGTATCCATTTCAATTCAATATTAAACCCATTGCATTTTATACAGTCCATGTATACGGATAATAATTGTAATAAAAAGAAATTTGTAAGCTGAAATCCTCTTTAATAGTATTATGCGAAGAGCTGTAAAGCTCTAGCTAGAGACATAGAAAGCCCCATGTACAGTCACCGTCTCCACGCAAACTTCCGATGAATACTGACAAAATAACTGAGGACGACGACTACGACGGCCACTAAACAAAGTTGTTGCGTCTCGACAAATCCACTACCAACAGAAAGTAGTACTGCAGAAATAGTAGTGGTAGTAGTTCCGTGAATGTAATCAGCCGTAATGAAATTTACTCATTTCGAAAATGATATCCACAAAGAAGCTTTCCGTGTAACGCGAACAGTTTGACTTCATTGTTGTTTCATTCGTTGGATTTATGTTGGCTCGTTTCATTCGTCTGCTGTTCCCGAGGCATCGTTACACGAACATGTAACTTGTTGATAGGATTTATAATACGTGAATAATCTTCATAATTGACGAGATGACAATACAGATAATTTACAAGAGTTATATGCTTTCAGTTCAGCGATTCAATCGCGGATTAGCGAAAATAATTTGTAATTCTTTTTTATTTATTTTCTCTATACAACTATAAATTTTGTATACGAGAGCGGTTTAAGAGTAACTGGCTTCGTGTACTCGCTGAGAGAGAGCGGAGAACAGTTGTATATATTTCCATTTAGATCCAGCCCGTTCAGTAACTCATGTGAAGTTACAAGTCATTCTGTCACTAGTTCTTCGTTTGGCAGATGATAAGAATATAAACAATTCGTACGAAAGTGCAAAATAGATAAAATTTTAATTCGAAGTGTGATTCAATTCTTTTTTTTGGAAGAGAAAACAGCAGAGGACAGAGAGGATACTTTCTCTCTGTTGTATCTCGAATGCACCTCTCTACAGAGAGGTACATTCAATGAATCTTGTGTTTCTTACGAAACCGTTCAACTCGGGTTGAATGAATTTAAACGTGGAAGAGCAAGCATCAAAGACGGCTCTACGTTCAGGAATCCCGATAACAGCTGTCATGCCAAAATATGATTTTATCCGACCCAAGAGTGACAATGAGCGAGATAATAAAAGTCATAAGCATCTCAACTGAGCGAACGCATTTCATTTTTAATAATGACTTGCGTATCAAAACTTTTCGCAAAATGGGTGCCGTGTTTGCTCACTGTAAAAAACGAGTTTTAACGTTAACATCAGCTGACTTCTTGGCTGACTATGTAAAACTTCAATGGATTTCATGTGACATTTAATGATTATGGACAAAACTTGGATTCGTCATTACACGCCAGAATCGAAAACGTAATCAAAATAATGGACTGCACGCGGTAAAAGAGTCTCGAATAAGAAAAAGACGGTTCACTCAACTGGTAAGTTGATACCGTCAATTTTCTGGCATGCGAAAACAATTCTCTTGATTAACCATCTTCATAAGGAAAAAACAGTTACTTTCCAATACTACAGAGCACTTTTGGAGAAGTTGAAGGCAGAGATCGTGGAGAAACGTCCCAGAATACCCACGAGAAAATAATTGTTTCACCATAACGATTAACGGATTTATATTCAATCATTATCGCTCAGCAAACACTGGTCGAATTGAAGTTCGAAAACCTTCTGAGTTCACAGTATTTGCCTAATTTAATTCGCTTGAATTTCTATCTGTTACACAAACTTCAATTTTTTCTGGTTAGAAAGTAATTTGTGTCGAACGCAGAGGTTGATAGAGGCCGCAATCGGAAATTTTGAGGACCACGAAGAAATCAACTTCCAAGAGAGAATGATGGGCTGGGGTCTCCATCATTCTGTCATCAAGTGTGTCGAGCTTCGGGGGTATTGTGACAAAAAAATTAAATACGCTTTAAGGGGACCCGGTGGTCTAGAATTTTCGAAAAATCGATTTTTTTTTTCGAAAGTATAGTATCTTAAAAATATACTGTTAAAATTTGATGACGAAATTCAGAGGTAGAAGAATAAGTGGAGCAGTTGAAACTTTAAACGCGTTTATCTCAAAACTACTTTTTTCGTCTTGCGGGGGCCAGAAAAAAAACTACTTGACCGATTTGTCTGAAATTTTAATATGTTATTCTGAATAGTTCTACAATAAATATTTTACGGAACTAATAGTTTCCATAAAATATTTATATTTTTTTTATTAACAAAACATTCAAAAATACTGGTCGTTTTCAAACTTGTACTTTTGACTACGCGCCATTTTGTCAATTTTTTTTTTTATTCTACTTCCTGCGATAGCTATACTTATACTAATTAAAAATTCGTCAATTGTTTTATTTCAGATCAGAGGGAGAGATAAATCATCATTCACCACGCAATTCAATTTTTTTAGAGGGAGACTTCAGCATCATTTTTCTAATTTAAAAAAAATTTTTTTTTGTCTTTATTTTCATTTTTGTGTAGTTTATTAGTAATAAAATAAGTGTAAAAAAATTTGAAAGCATTATTCATTACCCTCATATAGAAAAATTTTTTTTAAAATAGTTTAAATTTTAGGCTGATAGACCACCGGGTCCTATTTATAATTTATATTTTAAATAAAAATATTTTTCACTTGTATGCCTATTAATAAATAATCCATTAATGGCAAATCATGCTATCAAAATTAATTAAGTACAAAAGATAGCTTTTATAAATAGAAATTGACAAAACTCAATTAAGTACACTAAATATTCTGTATTTTGCCGTTCGAACCCAAATGTGGATAAGAAATAATCAAAAATAATCAATAATGAGTTGTTGAATATTTTTGATCAAAAAAAAAGTTTGTGTGTTATATAGAATGAAAAAGAATTCATTTATGAAATTGAACTATATTTTATAGTCGACTGAATTTGATTTAATCTTAACTAAGAGAATAAATTTTATATTAATTTTTTTGTTTACGAGTAATGATAATAATTGCAACGTTCAAAATAGAACTATACAAGTGCCTAACTTCATATAACTAAATTTACAAAAACTTAAAAATATCAATATACAGTTAAATTTATAGAAATTAAGTTTAAATGCTGGAAATTCTACATTGAAACAACAATAAGAATAAATTTTATAATCAATTCAAGGAAAAAAATTCGTCAGATTATGAAAACGCAACATAAAAGAAATTAACTCTTCTATTATAAGCTGTGCTGTTTACACTTTTGACAATCTGGAGCAATAAAACGTACAATTCATAACTTTCGTACTTCATGAAATACATCTTATTTTATATTAACACATTACCGGAGACATAAAAATGTTTTTTGTTGACTGCTCGTGGAATTCCGGAGACATATAAATAAGGTTTTACGCACTATGCATTAAATGTTAGCGATAAATAAATATGTGTTACAATACATATGCTAAAGATGATATTTCTTATCAACTAGACTAATACTGCTACTGATACTGATCATATTTAAAGCAAAAGATAATAGCAAATTTCAACCTTCATCCCCATAACTTTCAAAAATTTCTTTTAATCACTTTAAAATAAGCAAAGTCAATAAAATGCCCAAAACCATATATTTATTATTACTTTGACTTATTACTGGCCAAATGCAGGTACATTTGGAATATTTCTTTAACACTAGATTTACGGAACTCATCAATTTGACGCGTTTCTGATTTCATGCTTAAAAATTCCGGACATGTAAATATTATTTTCTAGTTATTATGTATTGGTTTTTAATGATATAATGTAGTAAATATATACCTCCACTCATTTTATCCGAAAGACCTATATTTTTTTATTTCTATATGTTGTATACCTATTTTTACGAAAATCCGTCAAATTGGCAATTTGTTAATTTACAATCAATCATTTCAATTGTTGCGGAATAACAAAAATAAAAATGAGAATGAGTAAGGAAAAACAAAATAAATAACAGCTGTTTAGCAGCGAGTACGTAAACGAACAGCTTTGAACTATTTGTTTACAAAAAGAGCAAACCTTGTCATATCACGAATGATCGTCTCAACCGTGCACTTTGCAGAGAAAGGATATTATATTTGGAAATTTAGTGAGGCTGAACATGTTATTTATAATACAATTGGAGCAAAACGAGTGATTCTTTCAGAAATGAATTTTGCAGAAAAGGAAGTGGAGTTTATTTACTAAACAAAGATTTGAATTTTTCAAGGTAGTTTGAAAATCTATCCATAAAGATATATTTTTTTACATTTATGTTGTGCCTACTTGGCTAGGTATTATGGACAAGTCTCGAAAAGATATTGAATTGATAAAAAAACTAACCAGTATAGATGAACGTCTATCTGGATCGGATTTTGATGCAAGTGTTACCGAACTAACGTTGATTTCTGTAATATGGGACAGATTTATCCAAAATAGTCAGGCTTGTTATAAGCCTGCCATGAACATTACAATCGATGAACAATTGTTCACAACTAAAGCTAGATGCCGATTTACACAGTACATCCAAAATAAGGCCGATAAATTCAGCATTAGTTTTGGTTGGCATCGGACGTTACAAGCAAATATCTTGTAAATGGTTTCCCATATTTAGGGAAAGACGAAATACGACCATCAAATATACCTTTGAGCGAATTCGTCGTGATCAAGCTTGCTGAAGCAGATTTAGGCCGTGGAAAAAACATTAATACTGACAACTTTTTTACAAGCATTTTCCTTGAGAAAAAGTTGCTTGCAAAGAAAACAACTCTTCTGGGGACTATACGTGCAAACAGAAGAGAATTGCCAAAAATTGGAAAGGCTAAGAAGGATAATATGATCCGATTTTCCACAAAACTTTATAAATTAGATGAGTACGTTCTCACAGTTTACAAATCCAAGCCAAACGAAAAGGTATTATTGCTCAGTTCTTAACGTGAAAATATCGAAATAGAAGGATATGTAAACGTGTCCCTGAAAGAATCATATTTTACAACAAAACCAAGTTTAGGGTGGATGTTGTAGACCAAATGGCTAGAAAATATAGCGTGAAAGCAGTGTTCCGTAGATGGTCCCTTCAAGTGTTTTATAACATTTTAGATTTGGCAGCCATCAATGCCTGGATATTGTATAAAGAGACCACTGGAGTAAACATATCTAGAAAGAATTTTATTTTTCAACTGGCTAATGAACTAGGCAGTGATCTTTGCGACGAACAAAATACTATTTCCAATTCATTGCCAGTTATACAAAATCTTAATGTACGAAAGTTTTGCCAAATCGGATTATGTAAGAAAAATAGATCTAATAATATTTGTATTGAGTGTAACAAGTATGTATGCGGAAAGTGTACACTTAAAATGGAGTTTATATGTAAAAAATGTAATGAATAAACGTACTTAATAAAAATCTATTGATTTGAAAAGCTTTTAGTTAAAAAGGATTTCAAAAATTTAAAAACTATCCGCAGCTTCAAAAAATCAGTCATTCTTTTTTGTAATACGTGGTCTTAAATTTTTTGCCTGCAGTGTATGTTAGACTAAAAATTATCTCTACTCTTTTTTGTCTAATTTAATTCGTAATTTTTATGTACCCAGAGTCACTTGCATGACTGGGACGAGTATTTTAATACCTCATTTGTCAAAATTGGTCGAATCGTTTTGAAATTACAGTGGCACTTTTTTCGTCACTGGCGAAATGACATTTTACAGTCGCTATCTTGATTTGTTTGAAAAACTATGCAACCGTTTTTTAATAGAGATTAAAAAAAATGGTTGACATCTTGATAACCAAAATCGATCAAACCGTTTGCGCTCTAGGTGGGAACAAATGAACATAGTTACATACATATATATACACACGCAAAATATTAACTTTTAAAATATTGACTTTTTTACATGTTTTCATTAATAATACACGCTAGATAATAAAATGCTTATATCTTACACATTTTTTTAAATTTTAATAAATCCTTGTAGAAACATTAAACACAAACTTTAAAAATATATAATCAAAAACACTACACTTCTCCTTTCGGCTTCACCGTAGTCATGTAAAAAATGTCACTTCAGATTTAATACAAAAGTATTTGATATTTTAAAAGTTATAACCATTTTTGTAAAAAATTCAGCATAGTCGAAAATCTTAAAATATACCTGCTATACCCATCAATTTGTGCGCAAATGGCATGGACCGTAATGTGTTATTATAGGTGAAATTTCAAACTGATCTGCCTATTTGTTCTTAAGATACTAAGTATTAGGTTGGTAGACAATTAACATGAACACGATAAAATGTCACTTTTATTAAAAAAAATTAAGGTAAGAATTCAGAAAACAAAACCACAATTATTTTCCACCAATTAATAGATTAAATGTAAAATGTTATTTCGAGAAAAACGGTGTGTAAAGTTTCAAATATAGTTTACAATAAAATTAAATGTATTTTGTGAAAAAATGTGAATTCAATTTAATATGTACACATGGAAAGTATTCTACGTTGCATGGAATGGAAAAATTGAATAACTAAGAGAAAAATTCTTGATTAGAATATTTCGACAGATGGTCGAGATATTAAGTTGACTTTTTTACATGTTTTCATCAATAATACACGCTAGATAATAAAATGCTTATATCTTACACATTTTTTTTAATTTTAATAAATCCTTGTAGAAATATTGAACACAAACTTTAAAAATATATAATCAAAAAATTATTTTTGTTTACCTGTAAACCACACCCCTTTAAATATTTTCTTATTGGATTCTCTAGTATAAAATTATTCAGCAAAAACATTATTAGTAATTTGTTCTTTTTTAAATTAAAACAACTTTTATTTTAAATCTCCACTTTAAATTTAAAGCATTTTTTATCCAATAATCTCTGCACATTATCAAATCTTCGTCGGATGAGGTCATTTTACCTTTTTGGTAGACTAGCGATTATAGGCGGAACGGGCAAAATTACCATTTTAAACGACTGCTGTTTAACTAAGGGTAGGATAATCATATTATTCTATTCTATAATATATTTGAATTGTATTTCGTGTTTGCTATTATCCAGTCTCATATATCATGACAACTCTAAAATAACAGGAGTTTTACTAATTTTTTGGAGAATCTCCAAAAATAAGTAAATAAATAGAAATAATATCCCTCTGTATTTACATATTTCATGAGTCGTTTTCATTTTCGTAAGAAAGTCAGACGTGATAAGTAAATATAATATAGTCTTATAATTGTTTGATCTTAGTGGATTATATATATATATATATATATATATATATATATATATATATATATGTATTCATTTTTGCTTAAAATAATATTTTTATCCACTTGCACGTAGAAACTTGCATAGAATTTCACCCGACAAAGATATATTAACATACAAATAAAATGTATTAATTAATTCACTTCTCAGAAAACATTATTAATTATGAATATTTTGTAACATTATTTACGTATGAAATATTAAAAATGGATCGGAGATACAACAGTAGACAAAAGTACTCAGAATTAAAAATTCATAAACAACAGATTATGTAACATAACAAAAAATTATATGCCTTATAAGGTACCCTATGGCCTAATTTTAAATTGACATTATTTTTGTTTTCTGACGAGCATGTTAGCTAAATTTATTGACATTATTACATATCATGACAATATACTCGAATGTGAAATTGGCCCAATTTCAACTTGACGAAACAAAAACAAATTTAATTTAAATGAATATTTTATTGATATATATATATATATATATATATAAATAAGTGATAATTACATATACTTAAAAAACCATAAAAATATATTATGTTTCTGAAAAGTAAATATATATATATAATTGCTATTAACTGTCATATTCGATATTTTTAATATCAGAATTAAAATTTTTTAACATTTTTTTAATTAACTTTTTAACAAACATCACAATCCTCTAAAAATCTTCAATTATAAGATATAAATAAATAGCTTTGTACACTGGAAGAAAAAAGTTACAATCTGATAAAAAAGGAGTGAGTTACAGATCTTTTAGACATTCTTATACTTTTATTCAAATATAAGAATCTGTAGCCATTTTTTAATCATCTATTTTTAATCCTATTATATTTTCAAACCAAATGTATATCACTTATAATTAATATCACTTAATCGGTAAAGAAAATCTTTATAAAATTTTCCATAATTTTTTTTTCGTAATTACATACAAAAAACATTTAAGTAATTATTTTTTTATATTTTTTTACTATTATATTAGACAATATGTCGTTTTTATATAAGATGATATATAAAAATACTGAAAACTAAAATATTTATTTGTATCAAGAGAGGAATGATTGGTGAGTCTGTATAAAGACAGACTTGTCTCTAACATCTACCTGAAAATAGAACATGTGCCAGAATTAATAATGGAGTTCAGTCAATTGAATCAATAAATAAAGATCATCAATACAACATTTTATAAAATTAAACATATTTTTTTGGGAAAAATTGAATTTTATAATTAATGTTCTTTAAAAAATAATTTATAAAACATTTCGTGAACCATCTTTTTCAATAATTTCTTCTGTATTTTTACAGAAACTGTGATCAGAAAATATATTATTCATAACTTATTATTACCTTAATATTATTCCTATAATTATAACTTATTATTACCTTAATATATCCTTAATATTAAGGTACTGCTAACATAACTATTCCGATTTCTTCGTCTGAACTTTTTATAGAATCACTGAACAAGTTAAAACTATCGACGTATACTGACAACTTTAACTACGAATTTTATAAACTCTGGTCTGTCGAATATAATAAAAATTTATCCGAAATTTGTTAACACTCGCTATACGAAAATATCTACTAAAACAAACTTCAACTTAGTTTCAACAGTTTAGATACGTTGAAGGATTCATTGATCTTTATCAACTTTGCAAAGTTCAATTTCAGTTATAAAATTGGCAGTTTTATTTACGTGTCTGTATAAATATTGTATATATTTTTTCAGATACAAATAAATAAATTAAATATAATTAATGTTGAAATTAAATTTCGATATTTTTTATTAAAGGAAATTAAAAATTTATAACATTAAAGATTACATTTTGAAAAGTTTCAATGTTTCCCAATACATTTTTTTAAAAAAATGAAGTCATAATTTCCACTTGATACTATTTTTGAAACATCTGTTATTATTTTCAGTAATATACATATATATATATATATATATATATATATATATATATATGTATGTATATGTAAGTAAAAATAAAGACAATAATAAAAAAAAAATAATTAAATCCAAATATGTAATACATTTTTATTAAAACGGGAGTAAAATATTCAATAAACTAATCAACGAGCAGACCAAGTGTGCCCAATTTCAACATTTCCTTTTTACTATATGAAAAACCAATACACTCAAAAGCTACTTCTTTAATTATCTTCTTCAACTGAATTTTGTTAAATTAGCGTAGTTACATTCTACTAAGATTATTTCCAGCACTTACTTTTTTTCTGTTAGTTAAATGATAATCAGTATTAAAAACCACAGTTAATATCTGTAGATGACTTAAGAGCACGAATCAGACATAGAATCTATGAGTTCAAAAATAAAATTGGTATTGGACAAAAAAATTCATTCCATAAATACATCTTCAGAATTTAAAAAATAAATTTAATTGAAATGTTTTTTTGAGATAAAAATGCCATTGCGTTAAATTTTAAAGTTTATTAGTTGTATATTTTAAGAAGAAATTAAGTTTTCGGCATTAATCGAAGCGCTTGCTCTTGTACATTATGATATTTTGGATACTTAATAAATCTAGTTGTTTCCATCAATTTATTAGATGCTAGCCATTGTTCCTAAAATTATATTCTTATGTATTCCAGTTCAATAAAACTAATTCATGGTATATTAATCATTTTATCAATGTTTCCAGATTTTAAACGTTCTTAATTGTAATGATATTAATTTTATTAACACAATTATTTCTTTGATATTTAAGTCATATCAAAAGTGTTTCTATATTTTAGTGCCAATAAAATTCAATTATACATAAGATTAATCATAAAAAAATATCGTAGCTAAAGAAATCTTAATAATTTCTTATATAAGCTATGAAAGAGGAATTCTCACCATTCAAATTTTGTGATGACTAGCACAATCTAAACAATTTATGTAGTATGATTATGTAACTCAAATGTATCTTTCATTTTATCATTATAACACAATTATTTACTAAATATAAATTTACTATAAACGAATTCTACGAATATATATATATACACACACAAAATGTACTTCTTTGTTATATCGAGGTGTATTATTGGCATTTTAATAAAAATATTAATCTGCACTTTCTAATAAATATTTCTTTGAGTTCATAAATATCTTTTAAATTGTTGTAAGCCAAATAACATAAACAATTTCTTATAAATAAATATTTACACTTTTCGTCACTTTGTCTTGCAGAAAAAGTGACGAGTATCTATGATAACAAGAAATGGTTGCTTTGTCAGCTCATAGATTTCAAGTTTAATTCGTTAATTTTCACTCTTAGATATTCTTAACGTTTAAATATATTATGTTGTAAAAACAAATAAACTGTTTTTTCTTTCTATGTTTCTTTCTATTTTCCTGTTAATTTTGACAGGCTATATACTAGTAATATAATAAAAATCATTTGGTTGTTATCCTTAATAATGAAAGCCAAATACACTCTTTACAAACAGAATTTCTAAATTTACTATTGATTTTCTAACTTTGAATAATGTATCGATATAATGTTTTAAATACATACAAACACATTTCAATGTGGATAAAAGATAAAAAAAGTAAGATAAGATTCCCAGTAAGATAAAAGTAAAGAAATGGAATAAATGCTAAAATTTTGATAAAAACTGGGATTAGGAAAAAATTATGTATTTTCTTTATAGAATTCATGTTTACTCGTTGATAGTTTTGATTTTTAATCTATTATCAAAAAAATAGTTTGATATTGGGTAGTTTTATATATTAAGTTTCAGAAAATTTCCAAAAAAAAGGAATCGATTCCTTTATTATTTAATATTTAAAATTAGTCATTTATCTTTTATTAAAAAATGACGCGATTGAACAGAAATAAAAATTACTTGAATTCATCATGATGCAAGTCGCTTTCCCTCCAAATATTATATTACTATTCTACAATAATCATGTATTATGACTAAAATATATTGCATATTAAAAAAGTTGATATACGAGTATATATATATACACACATTAACGTTTTTTAATTATTATACAGTGATAGCAGAGAACTTAATTGTATTATATACAGGAGAATAAATTAATATAAACATTTTTTTTAATTCTGAACATTTAAAATTCTTACAGAAAATTAAAATGGTAAATATATAAAATTAACAATTTTTTTTCTAAAAAATTTCAGTTCAAATTAAAACTTTTCATAAAAAATTGAATATCTACTAAAAGCTAAAATTTCAAATTGAAATGTATTGGATAAGATTTATAAATAGAGTTTTAAAAACATGATTTATTAGTTTGGTGCAAAAATAATTGTGGTTTTTACGTATCGAGTATAAAGATAGATATATCAGTTAAAAAATATATTTATTAATCAAAATAAAGACCATTAGTCTACATACATTTCTCTTAACGGAAAACAAGTTTGCTTATTCCTCCAAAAGAGAATTCTGGAGTCCTGGAATCAAAGAACACATCGAAAACGCTTTGAGCTGATCCTTGATCTTTGAAAACCTTCTCTCGTAGGAAATTATTCAAATGTTTCAAAAAATGACAATCTGTCGGAAACAGGTAACGATAATAAAGTAGATAAGGTAAGGTTTCATATCTCTGTTCATTAAATTTTTAGTCATTTGTGTGACTTGTGGTCGGGCGTTGTCATGAAGAAGAACTGGTCCTTTTCGGCTAACTAATGCTAGACATAAACAATACAACTTCTCATGCATTTTTTTTCAATTTCATGACAATATTTTTCTGCAATTATTATTTCACTAGGATTTAAGAAGTTGCAGTAAATGATCCCACTTGCCGACCACCAAACAGTGACCACCATAATCTTTTTTTCATAAAGATTTGGTTTATGAAACTGTTTTGATGCTTCTTCTCGGTCTAACCACTCTGATGAACGTTCCCGATTGTTATAGAGAATCCACTTTTCATCACATACAACAATTCGATCAAGAAATGGATCATTTTTGTTACGCAAAAGAAGCGCAGAACAGACTTCGTATCACTGATTTACTTGATGTTCGTTTATTTCATACAGAACCCATTTATCCTGCTTTTTTGTTTTTACAATTAAACTCAAATGTCAAACTACTGTTGAATGATCAACATTTAATTCTTCTGCCACCTCTCGAGATGTTTTACGTGGGTCCGCTCAAAAATGGCTCTTAAATCATAATTGTCCACAGGTGAAAGACGTCCATGAGCCTCATCATCAAGGATTTGGTTTCCATTACGAAATTTTTAGAATCAGTGTTGAGCTGTATATTCACTAATTGTCTCTTCGCTAAAAACAAATTTGATGTTTCGAGCAGTTTCTGTTGCTTCACGTCCCAATTTAAACTTATACAACAAAATCGCGCAAATTTGCTTTTTTTCATCACTAATTTAAGAAGTTATATCCAACAATACTCAAGAATGAAAACAATAGACATAAGCTGAAATGAGTAATGCTAATTTCATTATTTACAATGATGTATCACATGAGCATAACAAAAGATAACGGTAACTAGAACAATCGGCGCCAAACTTAAAATAATAAAAACCGAAATTATTTTTGCACCAACCTAATAATAATATTTACAAATATTATTTTTGGGCATCTGTTGTTAAATTATGCTTATATAAAAACAGGATAATATTTGAAGAAACATCAAATGCAAATCAAAATATACATTTTTATTAAAACGGACGTAAATTTTCAATATTTCATTCAATCCACCGAACGAATTTTTCACAATATAAAAACTAATATCTGTAAAAATATAAAATATGATTTCATCCGAACACGCAACAGTCTACAAATCCATTCATTTCTATGTAACTTTAATGTTTCCCAGGCGCATCGACACGCAGTAGTCTGTTCTAACAGCGCGCGCCGGATCCAACAAAGAAAGAATGAAAGAAAAAAATAAGTGTCCCAAAAGTACGCATCCCATAACCACCGATGCGGTACGTTTACTTTAGGCGAACTCCAGGTCCCCAAATGAACTGAAATTGAAGTTGGCAGAGTCAATAACACTGTAGGGATTAGATCAAAGCCCCGCTCGAACTTAACAAAAGCTTTAATGTTATTCGAAGACCGTCGTCTTCTTCCTCTGTTCACGTGTCCGTTATTTTTAATGTAAGAACGATGCTCTTTCTTTTGGATTGAACGACTACACATTCCCTGATTCTAGCAGACAGGTAAACTAATTCGTTTTGACGAAGACGCATGCTTTTCTGAATACAGACTACAGGAAAAAGGAAAATAATATTTAGAAATTCAATTACGCATTTCATTTAAATGTTTTGAAGTTTTTTATAAAGAGACTGACGATTTATTTTTATTACTTCACTGTGTTCCGATCGCTGTACGTTCACAAGATGCAATTATTCGAATTTAAAAACCTTTACGAAAGAGAACACGTCACTAACAGAGGATTTTTACGATTTACTTGAGAAAAAATTAAATATGTATTTGTTATTAAATGAAATAAACAGATTTAGTTCAAAAAAATAAATCTCTTGAATATTAAATTGAAATCATGATTGATTTGATTACAGTTTGTACTTGTATCATAAAGTTGGAAATAATTCAAATTCTAGAATCGTTTCTCAATATTTATATAAATATGAAATGTAGATTTATTTCTACATAAACTTCTCTCTACATTTGAGATATGAATTCAAATACAACAATAATACTTTTGTTTAGAATAACATATTTAGATTTTATACTCGAAATAATATTTTAACATATTGTTTTTTATTAAATTATTGTTTTTTTTACTTTATATCAAATGAACACATTTCAAAACCAAAAAAAAATTATATCAGAAAATATGAACATAAATTTTGATATTAAATATTATAATTTCCAAGTATTTCTACAGCAACGATATTACTCTTAAATAATTAAGATATTTAACTTATTAAAACCTTATCATTAAATAAATATGTTAATATTTTAAAATTATTTTATATTAATATAAAGACATTCGTTTTGATCACCATCAGTAACCGACCACTTTTATATTTAGAGTTGACAAAATAGATTATTACATGACATACATAATAAAGACAATCATGTCATTTTATAAAATCTCTAGTTTCATACTTTCACCGATAAAAGACCATCGAGACGAAAATAAATATACTACATTAATTTACAAATGAATTACATTTAAATATATGTTATATTCTTTGTACGGTATGAAGTTTTAAATCAGTTGTGATTAAAAACTGTAAATATAATCTAATTGCACATCAGAGTTATAATATTTATGTATAACATATATTATCAAATTGAATATATATGTATACATACATATACATACATATATATATATATATATATATATAATATAGAGCTAAAATAAACAAAGACACCTATTACATCATTTATGGATAGTGAATGGTTAAAGTTTCTTAGAGACAATTTATTAGTTTTCCGTCGACCGATCAATTTTTAAAATTTGTATCAGTCGAATTATAACAAAATTTAAAAATCGAACTGTACATCCATTTTAAATTCTTTTCAGTTTAGTTCAAAAAAATACTTTTTATTATTACTGGTAATCTAATACATTGTATTTTTTTGAAAACCATTTTACAAAAATATTATAGAGCCTAACATTATAAAAAATATAGTAATATAAATGTAATAAATGTTTAATTATAACTTATTAATATACGAGCGTCATAAAAATAGAAAACTCATATTCATTTGTTGACTTAGAACTATAATACTTGGGTGCAAAAAGACTGATGTAACGTAAAAGTAATTGGAATACGAGATGTAAGTTTAATAACACTTAAGTTATATAAGAAGAGATCGAAGTTAAATTCTGTTTTCACCAAACAGAAATTTATTTATTTCTATTAACACTTATTAAATTTATTATAAATATTTCTTAATTTGATTATAAATCATACATACATATATATGTATATGTATATATATATATATATATATATATATATATATATATATATATCTTCATACAAATAATTTTATTTGTATAAACACTCACTAGTGTAATATACATTATATATAAAATGTTAAGAAGCTATTTTCTTTCAAAATTAAATATATACATAAAATATATAATTCTAAAAGGTTACTAGTCTATAAAATTTTTACAAAAAGACAGACATACCGTTTGTATTTCATCTGCACTAAAACTCTCAAAGTTAGTTCTAAACAATACACTATTCACATAGATACCATTTGTTAACATACAATGTTCAAATTACATTCATGCATTATTCATGTATAATGCAGCATGTTCACTTTATTGTTGAAATAAAAGCTTCAAGTATGTTCTTAAATCATTTATGAAAGCCACTATAGTTAAACAGTCACTAGCGTTGACTATTTTCATACAAAGAAAGTTCAAATGGCAAAATATTATTTCAATAATTTAATAAATTAAGAAATGATCTAGTACAATAATTTAATTCATTTGGAATATATTTGTCGTTGAATTTACATGTAATCTTAACTTATTTTTACAAGAAGCGAAGTATGTCCGTAAAAACACACAGAATGGCCAACGAACAAATTATTTATCTATTCACACGTTATAAATACAGTATAATTTTTGTTCTTACTTGCACTATTTATTACTTTATTAACGGAACTTACTTTACACAATTCACTATTTTCAGCCGCTATCTAATTTTACAAACCTCGTTCCTTGACAAATCACAATCTTTTGAATAACTTGTGAACTTTCCCCACTAACACGCTCGCTCACTCGTTCGGCTAACAACTTATATAATCCTAGTCAGATTTTATAAAACCTTCTAGATCTTTAAATCCGTAACTGAATAGGTAGTAATAGAGAACTAAATAAAATTTGAATAAATTTTTTGTATTAATCCATTTATGATCAATGTTGCGTAAACGCAACATTTTATGTTTTGATTTTTATGTTTTATGTTTTATTATTTATTGTTAATGTTAAAGGTCCAACAATTATGCGGAATAATTATTTAAGCTTCATTTTATGCATATAGTCTCTGTTTATTTCTTATATTTAAGTATGTTTTTTTATTTTTACTCAAATTGGTCAATTTTTTGCTGTTCGAATATGGTTGTCTACAATTACATATAGAAAATATATTTTTAAAATAATCGAAATTTGGTTAAATGTAATTAGGTTATAAATGTTTACTCATTATCAATAATTACAAGTAAATTTCAAAAATGTACATCTAGTATTTTATTTCGATCGTTGAATTTAATGTTGCGCATAAGCAACATGGCGTAATATACTATCTCTAGCTGAGTTGACAATAGCAGTCCAAAATTTCGAAATTTCCATAATATCGGTACTGATAGCAAGATTCCAGTAAATTATTCTGGGATTCCTCTAATATCTACATTGATGATTTGATATATATGATCATTTTTAGTTTAATCGTCAGTATTCATTGAGAAGTTCATAATTGTAATTCGTAAGTAGAGTGCAAGTTTGGATATGGTGTTGTATAATAAAAGTTATATTTTTTGTACGTTTAAAAAATTAATATGACAAGGTTATTTTGTGTACTTATTGACTAGATGTTTAATTTTAAATATTGAGATAAAAAAAATCAAATATCCATAAGAGTAAGTGAATTGAAGCAAGTTATAGAAGAAATATCAGAACTTGAAGCCGTTGATGTGGCGTATATTCCCCCAGAAGTAGATGATTAATAGGCAAAAAAAAATGATAACATTTGGGGACAGTCAAATTACCTGAAGAAATGGTAGGAAATTTTTATTTTTTATTGTAAATGGGCAAAATGAACAAGAAATTTAATCAATTTAAAGAAAAACTTTCAGAAAAATCACCAGTGAAAATTAATTGGTTTAGAAGCGTTTCGGATACTTATATAGTTCAACTGATATCAAAAGAGAATCAAAATTTCAAATATATAGCAAATAATCTTAATGGTTACTCGCCAATACAAATATTTTCGCTATTTTTTGATAATACGGTGCTTTAAAAAATGTGTACTATTCCTTTACCTACGCAGGTCAGCACAACCGTCACAACTTGAAATTCAACATACCAGTTTAAAAAAAAATCTTTAGACTATTAATTTTAATCGTATTTCATAAACTTCCTCAAGCCGATCTATATTGGTCATTAGATGAAGATAAATTTGTGACAATAGTAAGAAAAACAATGCCACTTAATAAATTTAGAGAAATAAAAAAATACCTTTAATCGATAATAAAACAATAGATAATGATAAATTTTCCAAAATAAGACCAATTAATGATATTTTAAACGAAAAATGTATGCGGTATTGGATATTTAGTCATAATATTTCGATTAATGAACAAACTGTTCCATATTTTGAACGCTTCACAGCAAAAATGTTTATTCGTAGAAAAACATTAACATTTGGATTTTAACAATGGTGTGTGGCATCAGATACTGATTACTTATTTCAATTTGAATCTTAGAATGGAAAAAATAAAAAAAATATCGACTCCAGTATGGGTTTAAGTGCCAATGTTGTCGTGAATCTTTTATCGGTAATTAAATATCCTAAGTATCATAAAATTTATTTCGAAAATTTTTTACGGGATTTCCATTATTATTGTCGTTACACGGATATGTTTTCTTCGTAATTGGAACTATTAGAGACCATAGAATTCTTAATTAATCTTTAACTTTAAAAAGAATTTGGTAAAGCTAAAAGAATGCTGAATGTAGCTTTTGATAAAAATTTGAAAATTACATTGATACGCTGGAACGACAATTCTGTTGTCACAGTAGCAACAAATGTTGGCTTAGTGGAACCCGTGCATAAGGCCAAAAAATATATCAAGAAAGATAAAAAAATACGATATATTTCATTGACCAACCAAAAGTAATAGTGGAATACAATAATCATATGGAAGGGATTGATCTACATGATTATGGAATATCAAATTATCGAATTTGTTTGCAAGGCAAGAAATGGTGGTGGCGTTTATTTATTAATTTAGTGGATAATGGATTAGTAAATTCATGGAAAATTTATAAAACTGTATATGGTACTGACATTATGACACAATTAGATTTCGGTCACATGTGGTCAGAAGTTTATTTGCATATGTACATATATATATATATATATATATATATATATATATATATATATATATATATATATATATATATATATATATATATATATATATAGATGCCGATGACTCCGCAAAACGACAGGCAGAACTATCAAGAAATATACATTTGGAAAGCCCATCTAAAATAAATGTTTTAAAAGACATACACCGTGATAAATTTGGTCATTTTATAGAAGAACATACTCAACAAAAGAGAAGGTGCCGTCCCTGCAAGAGGCAAATAATATATTTATGTGAAAAATGTAATTTGCATTTACATACAGCTTGTTTTGATATTTACTATAATAAAAATTAATCACGATAACTATTTTAAATTTTTTCATTAATACAACATTTTTAACCTCATGATATTGTTTCCAGCTATCATCACGTATATGCAACATGTTATTTCTTTACAGTATATTTTCTAAAATTTACAAATAATGTAACTTCATCTCTATCTAAGCTAATTTAGAAGCATTTTTAGCGAAAAAATTAAAATTTTCATTGGTTGGCCGTAAATGGGCTGTGAACCCAAAATATCGACAGAATGTAAGGAGAACTGAAGACATTTTAATCGTTCTTTTTTCGAAAATTTTGACACTGCACAATGGTGCTAATCGAAGAGAAAAAAATAACAAAAAAATAATAGTTCGCTTAATGGTTGATGGTGAGTCTGTTTCTGTATTTGTTGATATTACATTTTTAATGTTAATTGAAATTCGTACGCAGTATTAAAGATTTACTACTTGTGTTCTTATATAAATACAAGTAAAGATAAAGATGAGATAATTATCCCATTGTTTTCATTATCGCATACAGAACAGAATTCTGTCTCTAGCCTCTGTTTTAATTATATTGCGGCATTTAAAGTTACTTTTTAAAATATACATTATCAACCGATAATTTTTGAACTCAGAATTTGTAGAATCATCCAAAAATTTCTCGATTGCAGCTCAGAAGTTTTCTATTTTTTATTTATTATCACAACTTATATTCGTCCATTCTATTGGTACATATCTCTTAAAATCATTTTTTTTTTGTTTTATTTTAGAATTTTCTCCGCAATGTACTATAAAACTGAGATCCAATAACTAAATTGGATTTAGAATAATAAACGGAATAGTTATCCTAATAGCTATCCTTTGATAATATATAACAAATATTCGATTTTTTAACACTGATCTTCAACTTCTTGCTTAGAATATTTCAGTATACATTTTTGGTTACAATTCAACAGATAAACGCATAATTCCCCACACAATTTAGACATGTAGCCATAGATCATTACGTTATTTCTTAAGTGTTTGTTGGTATGTAGTATTTTTTCATCAGATATATTAGCATTTCTATTCGAATTAATGATATTAAATTTATACTTATCAGGAAGTAAAATTATTTTCAGGAAACCCATATTTATTTTAATATCCATTATTAGAATCCCTACGAAGCCGTTCCTCTTTTACAGTGGCAATATGTATACATATATACATATATATATATATATATATATATATATATATATATATATATCGTATTTGTTTCCTTACCATAATCAATGTACTTCTTAAGATATTTCAATACAAATATAGAAGATATTTCTAAAAAATTATGTTTATTTTTTTTAATTTTTATAATTTCGTTCTGAATCAAAAATTCTATCACTCTCTTAGCGTTTTCATAAAAAAACTATTAATCAACTATCAAATTAAATATGACAGCAAAACGCCCGTGTCTAAAATGAAGTCATCGATATTTTATAGGTACTATGGATATTTTTTAATTACGTTTAAGCAACAGTAATACTATTTTAAACAAATCGTCGAAAAAATAATAACATTTTTGTGATTTATTTATCAACTGTCACTTATAAAATGGAAGAATAACAGGACAATGCATCATTTATACTATAATATTAAATTATTTTAAGTAATGATCAACTAAATTTATAAAAGTCGGCATAATTTATATTCCATTCATTTTATTAATTTAGTCTGGAAAATTTAATATTTCATACACATTTATGAAAATCACTGGATAATTTTATATCATTAATATAAATATACAACTTCCATACATTTGTTTCATATTAAATCAATCTAGTATTAAACTGTGATATTTACTTATTGGTAACATTATTCGTCGATTTTTTGTTTTCTTATTTAAAACTATATATTTCATTCATTTTACACATATTTCTGAGTGATTCTATAAAAAACAATCTAAACAAAACATCCTTTAAGAAAAGACAAAAGATTGCATTCAGGTATTTTCTTAAAACAGTTTTCATATTTTTATTCTTTTATTCTCCCATAACTCAATATGAAATGTTCCGTAGAAACATTTTATTAAGTTTCTTCAACGTTCAATTATAAATACAATTACAATTGAGTATTTTCTCAAAGCGGAATTCCATATAATCGACTTTGTACAATAACAAGAAGAACGACAGTTAAATTAATTTCCAGTGTTTACGGATACCAGACTTACTTTTAGAAGAAAACTTTAGTTGGAAGAAAACATTGTGGGATTGTTTTATTATGTTAAGCATATATATATATATATATATATATATATATATATATATATATATATATATATATATATATATATATATATTCATACATAAGGAAAAAATATCAATCCACTAAGAAAGTACTAATATTTACGAGAGCAGATGTACTCAATTCAATAAAGTAAATAGGATTTTCTCGTCTGTCCTAGAAAACGTTAACACAAGTTTGTATTAGCGAATCGGTTTATACGACGTTTTACAGTCGACTTCGAGTTCGCTGTTAGTTAATACACACACACATACATACATATATATATATATATATATATATATATATATATGTTACTACTTTGCATATTTTATAAATTTCATATTACTTGAACCAGTGGCGCACTCAGGATTTCATCTTTGGGGAGAGGAGATGAATTGAACGTATAAAAGAATTTTTAATATCGATTCAATAAATTCATTAGGTAATTATAAGAAAATATTTAAGAAATAAAATCCAGTTTTATTTTCTTTTTACAAAGCTCTTGAATTACTTCAGTCGTGGTTACATTAATCTCTCTGTGTATATAGGAACTTTAGAGGTTCTAAGGCGCCTTTACCCCCACCCCTCTGAGTGCGTCACTGATATAAACCATAGACATTTAAAAATCTACATTACCGTCTATTTTCAATTACTCACAGGTCGTTCATATGTACACAGAAATGTAAGTTAATATTTATACTAGTATATAACAAATGAATTCTGCTTTTATTTTCATTTACTCCCG
>CM068322.1:6179588-6259588 GCA_034766995.1 Acanthacorydalis orientalis
CAGGGTTAGCAAACAATACTATACAATGATGGCCAAGTCCTTTAATTATTCGTCTCTCTGGGCATGTCTGAGTCAGTTCTCAACGCGTTATATCAATATTTATGATCGAAAACAATAACTGTATCGTAATCGACGATTCTCAAGAGAAAAACCATGTAACCGCTAATTCTCTGAAAGTACAGTTTCTCATTGACTTAACCTTCCTCCAGCCGATTGTTCCAGTATGTATTGAATATACTGAGATGTTCATTAGACAATGCTTCACCATACGGAGTGTATCATAAAATGACTTAGCAGCTCGTGCAACTAACAGAATATGTGACTATATAGCTTTTAGAAAAACTGGTCCACCGACGTCTTGTTTCCTGACATTTAACACTTAACAACCCAGAATGCTTTTGTACCATAACTCACCAGTTGTATCAATCGAATGTTAATTGTTGAGTATTTTTATTTTAAATATTGTTTGTTGTACGAATGGAAAAATATGTTTGTTAAGTGAATTTAGACTGACGAGTAGTGTCGAAACTGTATTGAAAAGTAACAATATTACTTGTTTCTGCGATCAATCAGTCAGTCCTCAATGAGCCGTTCATATGCAGTAGACGCATATAGTTTTTTGTATCGTTTTATATTTTCTTTTCTGTAGATATGGTCTCTATTACTCTTACTAAATTATAGTTTTTGGTCACAATAAATCTTCTTTTCATTATTTTATATTTTATAATAATTCTTGAGTTTTATTAACATAAATTATACATCCTGAAGATTTCACCCGTTCCTTAATATAACACTTATTTTTTTAAAGTACACACTATTGTCATTCCATTCTGGAATAATGACTTTGAAACTTCAAGGCACGTAAAATCAAATAAGTAAAATATGTATAAGAACATAAATCCCGAAACCCACTGGAAAATAATTATAATGCCAATAACATCAACTGCTCATCTTCAAATGCAAATAAGTACTAATAAAATGAACAAAAACAACAACAGCTCTCTCGCGAATCACATAACGTGCAAGTTTTAATAAGTTCAAACCGAGAAAATTGTATAAACTTTTATAGCGTCTTACGGTCACATCTGGGTATTTATGTCGTTTTTTCGAAAATTATTACAATAATAAAAAAAAATATTCTTTTAGAAAACTTTGGTATGATAAATTTGGAGACCAAACCAAGGGGGTGGAATAGATACAGTGATTTCGTAATAAAGTAAATACTTCAGAGTCTGTATGCAAATTAATTTGAAAAAGTGTTCGTCGAACACTACTGGGTTGTTAAGGGTTAAAAGAGTTCGAAAAAGTTTGACATGCGAGGCTTCTCTATCTGCTTAAACTCAACACGTAGTAACGTTCGTGGATAGTGAGGAAGAATGCACAGAAAAATATAGACATCCTATTCACATTCGTATATTTTTGAAAACGTGTCTCCAACAACCTCATGTTCTACAGGTTTTCGATTTCATGGACAAAGAAAATTAAGTAACTAGGCGTTGTGCTCAAGAAGTGTCTAACTTTAAGCGCATACTAAATATTTTCTTACGAAAGCTCAAACTCACCTCTATACGTTTAGCTTTTGTCTATCATTCTATATTCAAACAGCGATAACTGCATATTAAATTTCAAACTTTCGATATCTTCATAGGTTTTTAAGTTTTCAGATCGATCAGATTTCGAAATACACGCCCGCCTTTTTGACATCATTTATATCACTTAAATACATAACCACGGGACATTATTGCGTCACAAGAAAACATTTTTAACATGTTTCATTATGGTTTTGACATACTTACCTACTAATCCGATGTTATCTCTCCCGTTTATCACGCTGTAAACTCAGTTGAGAGTGTGTTTTTATTTGCAAATATCTGTTACAATATTTTTAATTATATTTCCTTATTTTCTTGTAATACACACGTTCTGTTGATACTAATAGCTAGTGTAAAGATTAACCTTGATGTTCAACTAATTAACAATTCTCCTATTCTTTCATAAATAGCAATTTTCGTGAAAAATATTAGCAGTAAACCGAATTTACTGCAACGGTACAGGGTGTCTTAAAAAGGCACCAGGCTTGAAGAGTTAATATGTTGTTTTAAATTTTTATTATACATTTTTCAGTCGGGGTAATAAAACAAGCTTTAGGCAACTGCAAATAACACCCGCATTATTTATGTCATTATAGTATGTAAATGCTCGTCAAAATGAGGAAAAACAAGCTAAACAATATTGTGAACTGATTATGAATAGGAGTTATGTAAGGTAATTGTAAAATTTCGTTTCGTTTTCACTGCATTTACTATACTTACAGTTATTATTGCAAAATCCATTTTTATCTTTTTAAATTAACATTAGTTTTAACTATAAAAATAATAATAAATAATTTGTTAGCAAAATTTAAATTTATCAACAAAAATATTTTTTTAAAAAAAATTTAACTACATTAAACAAAATTACAGTATATTTACCGAGAGAAATGTATGGAATGATATAGTATCATAAGATCTACAGTTGATCTAAGCTGATATTTGAATTCAAAATTGTGAATGGTTTAAAAAATATTCTCTTAATTAAGAAATCAATCATTTTTCTAGTCCATCATTATATCAAGTAGATTATTGAAAATATAATAGTAATAAAAGCTTGACATACTTCATAAGATATTTAAAAGGGAACTAAAATAGTATTATATATATACTCGTATATATATATATATATATGTTGCTGTATTCACTGAAACTTGGTCAGATACCGTAATTGCATTAATATTTAACAATCTGATCTAGATTCGTAAATATTCGATTTTATTATGTTATTTTTCCCCAATACTCGTTATTTTCTATTATATGAGTACAATAGAAATTGTTAGTAACTCCCATCCACACCCAACCTACATTCTTCTACTGCTACGTAATATCGACGCCTATAAAACTTCAACCTCATCAAGAATTGAAATGGTCAGTAAATGGATTAGGGAGGAACACCGGCGCTGTGGTAATAATTTACTATTACCGGACAGAATTATTTTTTCTGATACATGTTTTTTACACGTATTATTCATTTTTAATCATCATTTTTCAACAAATAGAAAAGTTCTATTCTAAACGATTTCTTTTGTATTACCGCTTTTGTATAATAGAGATTTTTTCACTGTATATTAATACTAAATAAATATAAATTTTAACAAATAAAATTTTCGTTTTCAAAATCTATACCTTAATACAATGTTATTAAACGAGAAAATTTATAAAACAATTTTAAACACCATTCCATCAGTCTACTTTGTATGAATTTTATGTTCTCTATCTCTTTTTATTCAGTATATTTTATAAAACGTTCAGGTTCGAATATTCATTAAAAGTTGAGAAAATCCCTTAATTTATCTTAATGTAAATTGAAATACATTGTAACCTCGGATTAAAACTTTAAGCATTTTTACTTTTATGTCATTTTTCTTAATAAGTTTTCTTACTCGTTTGACAAAGTTTTATACTTTTTAATATATATTTCCAACGGTACTATAATCATCAATGAATACTTTCAAATTTAATTATCCCTTCGTATTGTATAAAAAAAATCAAACATTTAATTATCATTGAAGCAAAATCCGAACTGTATCGAAATTGAAACTCGTTAAACGACTTTATTGGAAACAAAATACGTTATTTAATGAATACTAAACATATATACAATCGAATTCTGTTCTAGTGAGAAATACAGTACCGACTATATTTTTTCTTTATAGCCGTTCTCGATATTCTGTGATTGGTAAATTTCGTCTAGATATTATCTTTATATACATGAGAGTAGGGTGTAAACATTCAGACCTTAATAAGAAGACAACATTTTTGGATTGATTTTCATTTATTTTTCTACACAATTTCCATTTAGCTCGATACACTTTTCCCAATGATGTTCTAGAGCGATTATGCCAAACTGATAGACCAATTTGTGAACGTTCTCAAAAGAGGCATTTACAGCGTCACTGACTTCATTATTAACCAAGTTCTTTTGAGGTTAGGAAAGAGATAGAAGTCGCTTGGGGCTAAATCTGGCAAGTGAGGCGAGTGGACAAGCAAATCGAACTTTAATTCATTGATTTTAGCAATCGCAACAACTTATGTATGTGATAGAGGATTTTGGTTATGAAACAGCACTTTCTTTGTCGCCAAATGTGTCCACTTTTTCTTTATTTTATCATTCAAACGTTGCAATAAGTTCGCACGTTCGTTATTAATTGTTTTCCCTTTTCAAGGTAACCAATGAAGAGTATTCCACGCGCATCCCAAAAAAACAGTCGCCACAACCTTACCAGCCGATTGAAAATTGTCTTTTCCTTCTTTCGAGTTGATTTGTCTTTAGCGGTCCATTGTTTCGTCTGTTATTTGGTCTCATAAGCGTAGTGGTGGATCCAACTCTCATCAATGATTATGTATCGACGCAAAAATTTGGTTAGATTGGGCTTATAGACGACCAAACAATCGCGTGAAACATTCTTTCGACATTGTTTTTGGTCAGATGTGAGCAAATACAGCACTCATCTAGCATATAGCTCCAAATATTCGTATAAGATATTGCGCATACGTTCCGTTAATATGCTAAAAATCTTTTCTATTTCAATCACTTTCACTCTACGGCCTACCAAAAACACTTTTGTGGATTTATTTAATCATTTCTGGTGTAGTTACTCCAATGGAACGTCCAAAGCGCAGTTCATTACTGAGCTAGTTCGACTCATTTTAAGTTTAGAAACTCAGTGCTTAACCGTTGTACTCGAGGGAGAGAATTCCCCTAACATTGAATCAAACTCCTTTTTTATATCGGTTGCACTTAAGCCTTTCAAAAAAAATTAATCATGACACAAATTTTCACTTTTTCTATTTTTAAAAACGATGCTTGAGGCAATTACTTCGGCAGGCTGTCAAACTGATACTATACATCTTATTTATTTCAAGCTTCGAACATTAGCATATGAAGAATGAAATCATGCAACATCATCAAAATATTGAGTATAATGACGTCATCTATATCCTAGAACCAGAAAATTTCACCCTACCCTCTTGTATATATATATATATATATATATATATATAGTGTTTTAACAGCATTTTGTCAACAGCTTTCATTTTTTAAAAATAAATACATTAATTTGGTTTTGTTCGTTTATCTATATTATCTAATAAAATTGAATCAAAATTCGAATTATTAAAAATCTGGAAAATGCAGAGTCGATCAGGTCGATTCTATACATTTCTCCGAATTCCTCTTAATTAGGGCACATATCTCTACATTTCCTGCAATAAACTTCTTTTCAAATTATTTAAGTAAAATGAGTAACAAGAGAATTTTTAAAACTCGAGCTCAGAAGTACTGACCAACTACTAGCGCTACTACATCAATAGTTTACAGAGTAGTTGCCACGACCGCGAAGAGAGTAGCATAGGCCTGATTTGTACCAAGAATAATTGCTTCTTCCGACTGGTATTCTTTTTCTAGTGAGATATTCAATGTATACATCACTGAATCATCTCGGATCGCACAAATCGTTCCATAATTGTCAGATGTTGATCGAAGATGCCAAAAATAGTCGTTACCCTGATCTTATTCGGATACCAGACGCTCTCCACTTCAACGAAGAAGCCCCGACTAGTTAGGTCAACAGCAACGAAATATTTTATTATTTTTTACTGCCGAGTCGTCTCCAATACATTATCTTCTCTCTCTAAAGGGACGCAGACGTTGATAATCTTCACCAAAATGTCTACTCGTCCAAGAATGAATAAATTGTATTTAACCTATTTAGTTAATGTTTTAAATTTCCATTTTATTAAACAGAGCGCTCTGTTGAATTTATTAATAAAATTTGAATAACAAGTATTAATCATACTAAATGAAAATATTCATTTTCTGAAATTATTAATGAACTGAATGTGTCACTAAAATATGTACCAAAAATAAGTTTTATTTTGTGCAGTATATTAACATGCATTTGTAATTAGATATAAAGTACTTTATTCCTAGTAATTAGTGATTTAGAAAATAAAAATCTGAATATTTATTTCACTAAAAATATAAACTAAAAATAAAACATTATTATATAATTTATGACACTGGCTGAATTCATATACGAATGTTTGTTTCAGTTCTCTACAGTCCGTAACAAGTTTTTTGATATTATTATGTTGATATACAAATAAAAGCAAATACTATATTTTACAATACAAGAAACTTCTTGTTATTTAGCATTTAAATGAAAAGCAACATATTATTCATGTTATTTATTGCCATGTGTTAATGTTTGTGTGAAACGTATAATTTTGAATTGATCATTGCATTAAATCCTATGGTATTAACTTTATTTATATATTCAGTAATAAAGTAATAATTAATAAAAAATCTTTATTTTATAATAAATACTTCAAAAACGTTTCAATAAAATATAACATTTTTACTAGATATATTTTTATTCTCATTGCAGTTTACATTTAAAAGTATGACTGATTTATAATATAGAATACTTAATTATAAATTTATTTGACCGAATTTTAATAATTTATATATAAGATAAAATTATTATCATTTATATTCTTATTTATCGTTTACATATTTTTTAAAAAAATAATATTTTCAGTGTCTACTCTAATTTTAGATGTACTTATTTTTTTTTATTAATACCATATTATCATGAAATGAAAAAAATAATCTTCTGTGAATCAATTCCAATAATATGTGAGACATAGTTCTTCAATTACCTCTTACTTGTTTTTACATGAATGTTTACATTTTACAAAACTTAAAATAAAGTATGAAGCAGTTATATAATACCAGAATTTATATAACAGTAGTACAATACCTAATAATAAGGTAAATAATTAATATCTGTTACACATTCAACAAGAACTTATTTGAAAAATCCATTTGTAAATTAGTGTGAACACATCATAAACTTTTTTGTATAAATGTTCATGAATATCATTTGAATCACATTTTTGCGTACATTTATCAATAATTTTCAATCATAACTAATTTATTTAATGATATTAAAGATAAAAATAAATACCACAATTTAAAAATATTAAAACATCTAATTATGATAACATAAAAATATGATAAAACTCGTCACTTACAATATATATATATATATATATATATATATATATATATATATATTCAACAATCTAAAAATGTCTTATTTCCCGTAATTTTTAAGCCTCTTAACCCATTCACTGCCAGCTACGAGACATCTCGTAGTTTAAGCTATAAGTTTGAATTGACTTACTTTATGGGTTTTTTCCGTGAAGATCATTACACATCTATATTTTGATTATAGCCAGACGGAATTTGTTTGGCGACGATTCTTGTACAATGAAACAAAATGAAAAGAGAATTTCTATATGAAAAGTTTTATAAAATAAACATTACAAGATATCCCGTTGTCGGCACCAGTATAGGAATTTTGTTCAGTAGTGCCGACTACGAGATATCACGTAGTTTTTTTTTGTTCAAATCATTTTAAATACCACTCAAAAACTATATCTACAACTAATTAATATTAAAATTGAATAAATTTCGTTGTTTCCCTTAAAATAAACATTTGGCACTCAGGGTAAAACGTCCTTAATTTATCCGGCAGTGAGTGGGTTAGTACATCAATAACTTCATATGTAGTCACATTTTTATTAAGTATACTGAAAACGGTGTAAAGATAAACGTGCGTTTAGATAACCTTACTGTCATACAACTCAATCTGATGTATTTCGACGATTTTACGTGAGATTTTCTGTTATTATAATCTACGGTATATACTAAAAGCAAATATGCATTTTAATTAATGATGTAACTCCAAACTCAATCGACCTACATAGCTAAAACTGGTCATGGGTACTTAAAACTCAAGATCAAGATTTCGGGTATATTCATTTACTTTTTTAATGAACTATTAAATTTTAGTCTATTTTTCTCTATAAGAAATGCACACAATAGCATATTACTGATATAGAGATTTAAAAATATATGCATACCCACACACACACACACACACACACATATATATATATATATATATATAGATATATATGGATGTATGTAAATATAGCCTTTGATAAAATGTTCACAGCAAACGGATAATGAAATTTCGTTAATATTTTATATGTATAATTTCAGAAACTTGAAACTTTAATTAATCAGTTAATAAGAAGATTTATAAAATAACGTTTATATATATATATATATATATATATATATTTAAGTATGTATACGGCACGTCTACTGTTACTTCAATAGCACTTTTCTTTGGATAATAATTTGAAGCGCCTTATAATATATAATGTGCGTACAAGAAGATATCCGTACACAAAACGAGCTTTACATTAAAATATCACAAATAATAGAAGAGTAATAAAATATTAAATACCCAAGATAAAATTTAATTAGACAGGACTTGTTCTTGCAAAAATAATCTTTATTAACAAGAGTGCTGTTATAGACGGCTTTTGTGTAAGTGTACACATACATACATACATATATATATATATACTCACACACTTAAAAATAAAATATGGTCTCTACAGAACCGTACTCTGCTACTGAAATCAAATATTGTTTATACGTACGAAATATACAATAAATTTTGTTTATAGTGACTTATTTATTAGTGTATAACGTAAATTGTATGTCCGCCTTCGTTTTTTACTTAAATTTATTGCAAATCCATCCAGCTATATCGACTTCTGATATAGAGATAAGTTTTGTTACAACGATATATTTTAAGATCTATCTGTAAAAAAAATATTGTTAAAACAGAATTGAATTACATAACAAAAAAATGTAAGTTTTAAAAGTACAATTGCAGAAATGTAAGTTTTCTTATAAGAATATTCACCGTTAGAATTTCACGAATCTTCATACGATAATACAATTGACAAAACGAATTTCTCTCTCTCTCTCTCTCTCTATATATATACATATATACATATGTCTATATATATATATATATATGTATGTGTATATGTATGTGTATATGTGTGTGTATCAATATTTTTGTTTACATTTCGTATACATCTATTAGTATACAGATTAATATATTAGAGTTGATACAACGTATATTTGGAATAGTACACCTGTTATGTTATTCTGAAATGAATTATTTTGCAAGTATTCTATTTTTTTAAATGCATAACTAATGAATTTTATTTCACTTTAGTTACACTATTTTAAAAGTACATAATCGCATTTATATTATACTACTTTTGACACACAAAATCTAAGAAGCAATTGAATAAGTACGAATTCTCAAATCAAAAATAATGTTTCTTTTTGCAAGTATACTTCTAATTTTGAGCATTAACTGAATTTATCCCTTAATTATTATTTTATTGTGGCTACCTACCTATCTTTTATCTGATAATAAATTATAAAAAGTGAATAAAATATATTTAGTTATATTTAAAATATTATTATAGTAAATTATTTGCAATTTATTTAGTCACCAATAGCGTATTTAGAACCTCATTCCGTAAATAGATTGCAATCGGCGTTCACTATTACACGTGTTCAGGTTTATGATTTATAAAAATTATTTGGTTCAATTAACTTTATTTCCATCAATAATATAACAGTTATATATATATATATATATATATATATATATATATATTAGTATTCTTTTATATTTACTTCGAATATAAAGAAAAATTACTTTGTAAGGATAAAAAATTTTAAAAAATCTTATGAAATAAACATTTTGAGCTACTATAGTAAATAAATTGCTAACATTACATTTATGTTTCTTTATCTATGCAAGTATTAAGAGTTTTTTTAGTCAGAACTATTTTTTATGATTAATCTTATTAAATATTGAATTTTTTCCTGTTAGAATATAATATCGGCTTTTTTTAACCAGTTTAAACTCTAAGAAAGCAAAAAAGTGTCAACAACGGGTATAGTTCTGAAACTAAAAAAACACATAAATTTGAGAAACATCTTAAAAAGAAGTAAATTACGGTACAAGTTGAATTATTTCTATATACATCAGAATATTGTTTTAGAAAAAATATTTAAGCAACCGTTCAGTATCAAAACAACTGAATTAGACAACTAGATTCAATCAGTGGTTGGAAATAAAATGACTATACAAGCAAATGAATATTTTAAAGTTGATTAAATCTATTTACTCCACATAAAACTTTAAAATTGAAAGAAGTAATATTTAGATCTCAAAACAGACAATTCAAGTGCGATTCATTATATTTTCTAAGCTATGAAGATGTTTTAGCGGAATAAATTGGTTCCCTGGCCAATGTCCAAATTTATTTTTAAATTAATAGATTATATTTTAAGTGTCAGATCTTGTTGTCAGAAGTTGTTTTATGTAATTTTTGATACTATCAATAAGTTACCAAAATAAATAGTTTAACAATTAAAACCGATCATATCAAAATAGATCAAAATTAATATTAAAAAATCCACTGAGAAAATAAAAAAACGTTTTTGAATTTAATAAATAATTAATTTCTAATAATGGAACCAATGTGCTGTAAGTCAGCCAGTGGCATATATTTTGCTTATGTAATGTTAGCATCTTGAGTTTTCAAGCCATACAACTAAAATTGTATCTACTTATTTTCCATTGCTTATCTACGAAAGTACAACGAAAATTTTAAACAAACATTAAGTTTCTATGATTCTTTATATGTAATATTGAATTATTATTAAATTATTATTATTAATTAATATATGTAATATTAAATTGTATGATAGCGCCAGATTGTAGAGGAAGATCATTTAGAATCGTTTTAAATATCAAATATAATAGTATGACAATAACGAAAATAAACAGTATTTAACTAAAAAGTATAAATTTGGAAAATTTCTTAAAAAAAATATTGCTAAAATTCACTGCTTGAATTAAATTAATTCATTATATGTCATAACGTCATTTTACGAAACATCTGTAGGTACAGAAACGTCTAGTGCCAAATAAATTACTTGGCGAATGACAGTGATATCAGTTGTCGAAAATAACAAAAGAATAATAAGGGAACAATTTTTTAACGCTAATGAAACTAGCTTACCCTTTTAATTTACACCTAAGAAAACTATAAAGTTAAAATGCATTTTTTGTATTGAAATGAAAATAACAAAAGAAGGTATAACTGTGCTAATATCAGTCAGTATGGACGGTACAGAAAAAGAAAATGTTTGTTACAGAAAAATCTAAAGAAGAAACAAGTTGCTTATCTGTGGGTTACACAGGCAAAAGGTAACATATATGCGTAATAGATACATACATAAGAAAAAACAAAAATAAAAACATCAATGAATTAATGAAACTATTTTTCTTTTGAATGAAATAATTAAATTATGAATCAAATAATTAAAATTTTGAACACATATTAGTATATATGGATATATGACATTCGGTTATAACAATTTTTTTATAACTATCCATTCAATGGTGCTATAAGTGAATTTTACGGAACTTTATATATATATATATATATATATACATATATATATATATATATATATATATATATATATACATATATATATTCTAGGGGAATTCGTCCCCTGCTCGTTGCACTCACCAACCCCCGGGCTTGCTATGCTCGCCCACTTCTCAATTATAAGCATGTACATGAATCGAATGAAATAATTAACATATTTTTTAAAATACCTTATTCCTATATAGTTACGAGTATTATCACAGATATATCGAAACGTAAACGTTATATATATATATATATATATATATATATATATATATATGTTAACATATATATATATATATATATATATATATATATAAATATAAACATATATATATATATATATATATGGTTGTTAATTTAAACAACCGAATGCAAAAAGACAACTTTATTTCTCACAAAAAAACAATAATCTAACAATCAATAATAATAATAATAATGTTCGTCGTCACGTTGCCCTTAGTTACTCATCAAATTATCCAATTCTTTCTGTCTCTTTCAATCCTATATTCGACCTTTCCTAATGATCATCCACTTCGAATGATACATCATTATCCGACTCCGAGGAGCTGATATCACCCCACAGCTTCATGTTGTCTGCACTGGTGGTCGTCTTCATTGGGCCCTCTTTTCCACCAATACAAACTCCCTCGTATCTGTCCTTGCCTAGTATAGAATTCACCTTATAAGAACCTAAAAACTTTTTTTTGATCTTTAAGCTGGTGCCATACTGAGTCCGTCTGATAGAGACCACGTTGTCTTTTTTATAAACATACGCCCGTTTTTCTCTTGATATTCTTTTCTTGTATTTTTTTGATCGCTTGCTCTATGAGCAGATCGCGCTTGTCATTAATGCTTCTCTCGGTGTTTGTTTCATGCTTGACGTCTGTGGTGTACCGCCGGAACAATTTTTCGCTATGTGTCCAAAACCACTACACTTAAAACAATTTAGCCCCTTCTCTTTGTTTTCGCAGTTTTTGAATACATGATTTTTGGCTCCAGAGTTATAGCATCTAGTGTCCTTATTATGTTCACACCACTTACTTTCGAGATATTGACCCTTTTTTTAATTTTTAATTTAAACAACTGAATACAAAAAAACAACTTTATGTCTCAAAAAAAAAACAATAATCAAACAATCAATAATAATAATAATAATGTTCGTCGTCACGTGGCTCTTAGTTACTCGTCAAATTATTTAATGCCCTCTGTCTCTTCCAATCCTACATATATACATATATATATATATATATATATTTATATATACATATATATATATATATATATATATATATATATATATTTATTTATTTATATATACATATATATATATATATATATACATATATATATTTATATATACATATATATATATATATATATATATATATCATAATTTATATTCATGAAAGGAAACTAAAACAACTCTACATATTTTTTTATGTATGAGGGATTTTACTTTGATTTGTATGACAAATAGTAGACACATACAACAGCACAAAATTTCACTTTAACATATTTTCAATCTCTAAACTTTGTTGTTTCCAGATGAAAATACTCAAATTTTTATGATTATTGTATATTATTGAGTTGTATGTTGCTAACATCTTTTACCTTAAACTACAACAAAGTATAATACGGTCAACAGTGAACCATTCAGTTATTAGTGGTGTTAACTTGTGCAGAACTTAATTATTAAAAGCTTCGTGTTTCTTATATGTGTGTGCGCGTATATATAGGTGATTCAATTTAGGATTCCACATGAAAGTACTAAAAGAGGGTACAGGAGATAAGGAAAGTGATGTTATTTTTTATTTAGTATTTTAGTTCAATTCAATACTAAAATTTAATACTTTCGTGTGGAAACCTAAGTTGAATTACACTATACATATATACATATACATACATATATATATATATATATATATATATATATAAAGGTAATGGTTTATTCAAAAAGTATAGAATACGAGGACACTACAAATCGATATAACCAAAAATGACAATAATATATTTATATATCAATATGACTGTATGAAGAAAAAATACAAATTAATCTTTGAATATGTTTTTAAAAAATGTTAATATTTTTATAGAAAATAAACCAAATATTATTTATTATTTTATTTTATTTATGATTTGTTTTCTTACTAAATAACGTAATCCAAACGTATTTTAAATTACAATTTATGTTATTTTAGGTGTATAACTCCCGATATAACTAATACAACTATAATTATAACAAATCTCTCTCTCTCTCTCTCTCTCTCTCTATATATATATATATATATATATATATATATATATATATATATATATATATATATATGTAAAATCACAATTACCCATTAAAAATACCATGACGTCGACTTATTTATTAGTGATGAGTTTTCTATGGTACCTAAATACGTTTATCTCATATATAAAACATCTACGTTGCAGTCTATCTACAATAATGATTATATAAACATACTAACATATATATATATATACATATATATATATATATATATATATAACATTGCACTTTATCTGCGAGAATGATTATATAGATATAAATGAAAAAAAAATATATTTATTGTTTCATTCGGTTACATGTACATGCTTATAATTGACAAGTTAGCGAGAGCAGCGAGCCCGAGGGTTGGTGAGTACAGCAAGCAGGAGGCGAAGCCTCCTAGTTTCAAATGAAATTACGACTAAATTGATCAAACAAATAATTTCGTACGTTATTAGTTTTTCTTCGTTATTATAGTATAGTGAAAAATAGTTTCTTAAACTAATCACAAAGTAATAAAGCTGTAATTAAATTAACTTCTTCACATGTACTTTCTCAGTTTATGTGCTCGTTGATATATAGGTAAAATGTAATTTAAAAGGAAAATAATTTGTTAATAATTTTCTATCTTCTACTTTTATCATACATTTTTAATACCGTTTTAAAAAATAAGTATATTACTTCGCTAACTTTTTTTAACATTAAATAAAAATTGAAAGTATATTTTTTTCTATTTAAATTTAATCTCAATTATTTTTCATTCGGTTGGAAAAGACCTTTATAAATAAGATCAACCATAAGTTATTCCTATATAGTGATAATTGGATTTAAAATAAATTTAGAATATTTTGCTATATAGTACAAATAAATGCCATAAAGCTCAATAGTTTTCAACCTTAACAAGCTAAATAGGCTTTTTTATGTAAAATATTTTATATATGTGGAATTAAATCTACATTAAAGAAAATGTTTATAAAAAAACTTATAAAATAAAATATTGACTTTTTGATGTTAGATTTAATTTCACTCTTGTACACTGTGTTTATCTTAAACAATAGTTGTCATTAAAACTTATATATGTATAAACAACAACGAACAATACTGCACGTATACATCTCAGACACTATACATCTAATGTGACATTCATTCATTTGCATAGAAACATTGATAAAGAACACGAACCGTGGGAGGCGCACAGCTTTACAATATTCACAAGACGTGTACGAGTACAAGGCATTCAATCAAATTATCTGCCAGATTCACATGTCTCTGTCATGAACGAAAATACACAAATATACTTATGCAGATAAGATGTGGTTCATTCCTTGACGCTAAACGACCATACAGAATTAATGTCACGCAAACATCATCCTGCATTCGAATATTCCATCGAATGATTTACGATTTTATCAAAATACTATTACTTCCATTTTATCATCCGTGTACGATAATAAAGTTCGGGTGTTTAGTGCGTCTGATACATTTAACTGTTTATTTGAATATCCTTTTTTTGCTTACTGTCGACGGGTTCTATTTATAGAAGTTTAATTCGTTGGTCTTGTCTTTACAGTAGTAAAAAAACATTCACAGGGAAGAAAATAAATCTTTTAAACCCAAATTCGATTTTCATGTACTTTGTCAAATATGACAAATCCGTTCATATGCGGTATAATAATATATTAAAATCTTCACAATCTATATTTCTTTATATAAAATTGTAATTTTTGTTTTAAATCGAAAAATAAAATAAAAGTATTAAATGTAAATGTGAATGTAACATATTGATTTCAGATAAAATCTTGAATACTTTTCAATTACGACGTCGCTTTTCGTATCGAAACCACTTTCGAATAAATTGATATAATAAATCACTATAATATTCATATATCAAAAATTGAAAAAACCTTCATACGTTCTCAAACAAGTAAAAATTTTTCAAAATAAATACAATACAAAATATATACATATAAGTAGTATTCACTAGGTTAATTAATACACATTCAAAATCTTATTTTCGTACTTTCCGAAAATATTATATTAGTATATGATATTTGCTTCAACTCACTTGTGTAGTTTTGTACCTTCTTTTTAATCTCTGATTTATTGTTCACTGCATATATTGATACTAGCGACCGAAGACACAATTATGCATCTGTTCAATTTATTGTATTCAAATATATATATATATATATATATATATATATATATATATATATATATATATATATATAAACAGTCAAAATGGATTTATTTAATGAATTTCTTTGTTTTTTAAATTATTGAAGTATTTTGCCTTGATTAGTTTCAGCTATTAAATAATCTTTTATGTCAACCAAGAACTAAAACCGGATATATTTATAAGTTTAATCAGTTCAAAAATACATGTAGTATTAGTCACTTCCCAATCAATTCGTTCATTAACATATCTTCATTATGTAGAAAAAAATTCATCGTGATTAAAATGTCTATTTTTAAGATGAAGATACTGTTTACAAAGCATTAAAGATTTAATGTTTTTTTGTAGTTTGAACATTTGTTATAAGTCAATTTAAAGAATAAACCAATTTAATCAACATTAAATTATTCAATTTCGTTGCATCCTTCTTTCATTTTAGTGGCTGACTGAAACCAGTTGACACTGTCAGTTTATTTTGTGTTGGATTATCGACCAGAATTTTTTTCTAAGACAATATTCTTACATATACAGAACTCAACTGAATTCAACTCTTATTGGTGTGAACTTTTTCCATTTTTATAAATTTAGTCATATTCAATTGAAACAATTTTCCTCTTATTAGGACATATTTTCAAACTATTTTGAAAAAGCTTGTTCAACATTTTGATGGCAATCAAATTCATTATGTGTTCTTAAATCATAGATGGTTTTAAAATCTTTGTACGCCACTCAACTAATAAAATAATAAAAATTATGTTCTTATTGGTGGACGTAATATATATATATATAAATAAATATGTATTATAATAAAAAAAATATATTAATAAAAAATGTTTTTAAGTTTTACAATGATTAAATTTTATTAATTGAAAATAATTTTTCAACATAACATTTGAAATGTATAATAAATTATTTGTAAACTTTTATGTTTTATTACCGGCTAAAATATGAATGAGCAGCTTCAATAAGTTACAATTAATAAGTAACATGCGATAAATGTGCAAAATAAGAATAAAAGTGTACTTAGAAAAAGACACATGCATTTTGATTACAGAATTCATGTTTATTCCTTGACTTTCTCTGTCTTATATATGAAATTCAGTATAATATATATATATAATATAATATATATATATATATATATATATATACTTATAATTTCGATATATATATATATATATATATATATATATATATACTTATAATATACTTATAATTCATCGCTACGTACACAAGTAAAATTGTATGTACATCCAGCAACAAATCAGAGGCAACAATTTTATATGCAAAAAGTATGAAAACTGTTAGTAATATGCTCAAATATGTCAACCTTATGAATATCCTTACAGTACTCACGAGATTTATATATGATGCACGATTTCGTACTTTTAGTACACGCCATCCATCTTATCTTGAAACCAAAACTCTCCGCCTCTACAAGTTCCTAGCACTAAAGTTCAACTCTCATATAACTGAAAATTCCTGAACGTTAAAGTTTCTGAATCGTTTATAAAATAACATTCGGCTACATTTAGACTTAAGATCGTGCAATTACATTATGATTTTTTTGTCCTCTTGTTCAATGATTTATTTTCTATTATACATAAAAAAATATTCACATTTTTCCTAATGCCTTAAAATAGAATTAGATTTTATACCCATTTATATTATAACCGAGAAACGTCATCATATATATATATATATATATATATATATATATATATATATATATATATATACATGTATATATACATACATATATACAGTGATCCAAAAATTGTTCACGAAAGTGTGAAGTTTTAAAAAAATGGGAAATTTGATGAATATAGAAAAAAAATAATTTGTTCATTCATTATTAAATTTTATCAACAATGTAATAACAAATAAACATTCAATACAGATATTGCATCATTCGTATTACTTCTACAAATTATTTCACCGTTCTTATCGTGTGAACACTTTTTTGGATCGCGTGCAATGTTTGCTGTTTTGTGGAACCCTACAACGTACAGCCTCCTTTTACTTTTAAAACTGCTACTATTCTTCTTGGCAAATTGCCTATTAAATTGATCAATGTGGACTCTTCAATACTTTGATATGCTTGATTGGTTCTATCCCATAATTCATCAATGGATTTTGGTACTCTCTCCCGTGGATAAATGTTTTCTTTTCAATATAACCCATAGGTGTTCTATTGAGTTAAAATCATGAGATTTCGGTGGCCAATCCATTACAACAATGTCGTTCGTTTGGAGGAAATTTTTCGTAATTTTAGCTGTATGTTTGAGGACGTTGTCTTGTATAAATAGTAAATCGGTTTGCACACACCCAAACTTTTCGGTGCTTGAAATAAACGAATCCGTAAGGATTTCTATGTAATCCACCGCTTCCATAACCCTTTGAATTCTATACAAGTTTTCTTATTTATTTCCTTTGAAACAAACGCAAACCATCTAAAAGCTACCTTTGAACTTTAATGTTTTCATAACAATTCACTCCGTCAGCCTACGTTTTGGATTGTTCCAAGTCCATACGCGTTCATTCGAATGTATACGATTAATTTTAGTCTCATCTAACCATCGACTTGGGTCTAATGAAAATCGTTCTAATATTTATTTTTTTTTTGTAAAATTCAATCATTTCTTCTTATAGGTATCAGTCAATAACGAATTTTTAGCTTGTATTTAGCTTTTAAACCTAATTTTTTAGTCAATTCCCGTCTGTGCGGCATTATCCACTGTCTCTATGCAGATTAGATGATACATTTTATGTTTGATCTCTTTCAACGTCAATTTTTTTGGATATCTTTCTTTATTGACCACAACAGCGATTTTTAATTCTTTTTTGATTTTTGATACAAATCCAATAGAAACACTGTGTAAAAAAGCTATTTAATGGACTGAAGTTCAGTTTTCAATTTCCGTTGCAATTTCGTTTCTCATATTAATGCTTTTTCGTTTTCCCCTCTAAAAGTCAGACGAATTTACTTTATTTGCCAGATTTATTCAAAATATAATTTATTACCTTGTTTCTTTATTTTTTCTCAGAAAATTTTGAGACTAGAAATATTACAAATATGTACTTGGTAAAATTTAATATTCGGCAATACTTTACTCAAAAAACTATTCACTATCTTTATTGTATTTCGAATGTGAATAATTTTCAATAACAACAAAAAACGACATAAATGCTTACATCACCAGACTACGCGATCTCAATGTAATAAATAGTGAAGTTATTCGTGAATTTTCAAAGTAAGCATTCATTTTTAGATTAAAGTGTAATTAATTTTTACATAAAATAATTTATTCATCAAAATATCCACTTTCGCATTGAACAACCCTTTTCCAGCGAGAAGATAATTTAAAAATTCGATTTTTACAAAATTGATTATTTTTATTTTCAAAAAATGTTGACACCTCCATTTTTAATTCTTCTTCATTATTAAACTGTTTACCACGTATACGATTGTCCAAAGATCAAAATAGATGATAATTTGATGGAGATATTTCTAGAGAATATAGGGCATGGGGGAGGATCTCCCACCCTAAATTCATTATTTTTGTTTTGGTCCCTACTGCAACGTGTGTGGTCGTGCATTATCTTGCAAAAATAAAACTTTTTTACGATTTACAAGTGCTGGATGTTTTTGTTTTAATGCATCGTGCACTCGTTGGAGTTGTTCGCCATAAATGATTTCCATGAGGGTTTGACCCACTCGTAGATATTCATGGTGAATAATTCCTTTTGAAGTCCACAGAGAAGAAGTTTTCGCGGTGTTAATTTTCATTTAGGACTTTATGAGACAGGATCACCTAATGAAAATCAGTGGTTTGTAATTGGAATAAATAATCCATTTTTCATCAGTCGTCAAAATTTGATCCAAAAAGTTCTCTGATTTTAGTCGTGAAATAAGAAATGTACAGATTGTAAGACGGTGTAATTTGTTATTGGGAGTTAATTCGTGTGGTACCCATTTACCTAATTTCGACCTCTTTCTTATTTTGTGTAAATGCTTCCGTATTGTTTCTTCATTTACTTTGAACAATTCTGCAAGCCGTTGACACATTAAACTGGAATTTGTTTCAATCATTGTCTCTGATTCGTCGTGTTTAAATTTGATGGTCTGTTTGATATGGTCTCGTCTGATTCATCCCCAGTAGAAAATTTTTAAAACTATCTCTAAGCCGTTGTTGACGTAACTGTATTTTCTCTAAACGCAGTACAAATTTTTTTTGCAGTTTCTGTAATATTAGTCCCAAGCTTAAATACATAAAGCAAACACGCACGTACTACACTATTTTCACAGATATTTTTAAGGGTTAGAATTATTTTTAAATTAAAGTGAACAGTTTGTGATTCATTTATAAACATGCTAATATTACTGATAAACAATTCTTGGAATTTTGTCCGGTAACAAGTGTAAACAATTCTTGGAATTATTGTACGTTATAATAGTGAGAGAACTTTCTTGGTTACCTAATATATATATATATATATATATATATATATATATATATATATATATATATATATATATATATATATTTGTATGTATATATATATATATATATAAATATACATATATATATATACATATACATATACATGTGTTAACCTTTTTGTTCATATGAAAGATAATAATTTGTTATAAATTCCAAATTTCAAAAATTACATAATACAACTTATTTTAAACCAATTCTTACATAATTGACTAAGAATATCAATGAATAAACATGAATTATATGACAAAAATATACGTTTTCCTTTTAATTAAACATGTCTTCATTCAATTTTGACATTTATGGAATTTCCTTTCTTAATTTTTATCTTATTGCGGATATTTATTGTTGTTGCAGCCGATTATCAAATTTGAAGAATGTGTACAAATATATTTTTATATATTTAAAATACTTTATCATAAAAAAAAGATTCAATCATTGGTAACTTCAAAATATTAGTTTGTTATTAGGGTGTATTCGGTGTCCATTAGTACACATATCACGTAAAATACTTTTTTTTGTTCTTCTGGTTAATTTCTTTGGCGTTTAACAATGTTCAGCTATATACAATTAAGAAAAATAGAATTTATAAATTAACTTTTTTATTAAGATTTTAATAATACAAATTTATTTCTAAAATATAAATAGTTTCTAAAATATAAATTGTAAAAATTCTGTTTCGTAGCTTACATAAATGACTATTAAGAATGTTTTTTAACATACAGTAATTTTATTTAATTTCTTATGTGTAGTATTGAATTTTATTTTCTCTAAAACGTAGAATACCTTTTTTAATAGCTTCTAAATCAAAAAAAAAAAACATAAATATTCTAATAAGACGAATAAAGTTACAATTGAAAACGATCGAAAATATGAAAGTTTATTGTAAAAAAACGTCAATGCACAGAGATTACAGATTCCGTATACCTAAAAATGTACTGAATCCCTGGACCTAATAATATTGTCTTAGAAGATTTTTAGAAAGAGTTAAGCGTTAAACTGGAAAAAATGACTACATTAAATCTATTAACAAAATAACACAGACACAAGGGAAATGAAATTTTAATTCACATAAATTTATTCTCTAAATTTACATTTGATAAATGTTTCAAACTCAAGTAAATAGCATTTCTATCTTAAAACAGGTATTTGATGCACAATATATTCAATTTTATAAATTCTGAAGATGTACTAATATAACAAATTGGTTAACTCATCAATATCAAATTTGTTCTTACACTAATAGATTCTATACCTTCTTCAAGCTCTTAAATAATTTTTTTTAGTCTGTTTTAATGAGTTTCTTATAGCTGATGAAAAATATACTTCCACATACAAAAAAGCTTACAGCAGTATACATCTATAGTAACCTAGTAATCCATTTGAAGAGGATAATTAAAGAAGTGTATTACATATATGTATAACTGTGTGTTTTTTAAGCATTTTGTAAGAAAAGAAGACAACCGATAGACAATAGAAATTATTAACTGGGGACCAACGAAAGTAAACAGATCAGGAAAGAGATCAATGAACAGGTGGGATAAGGAAATTAAAATGTTCAGTGGAAAAGAGAGGCATTCAATCATACAAAATGGAAAATTATGGAAGAGCCCTTTATTCAGCAGTGGATTGACATAGGCTTCTGCTGCTGATATATATATATATATATATATATATATATATATATATATATATATATATATATATATATATATATATATATATATATCTGTGTATGTATGCGTGTATGTATATTCGTACATACATATACTCATATATTCACATAAGTAAAATTATGCAAAAACCTATTTCTGCCATTTGATCGTTGCGATGAGATTGAAAACGATGTACGAATGATACGGATATTGACATAAAATCAAATTGACAGACTGACAGGACTAACTGACATATTTCGTTATATCTGCATCTCCTTTTTAAAAATTCGCATAACCAACATCTATCACATATGAATTTTGTAGATATTGTATCAACATTCGTCACATTTTTTTTTTAATTTAAAGTACAAAAAAGATAATTTGTGATTTAAAAATTCAATCCAGTTTTCATATTGCTAGAAAGCTATTTAATCGTTAATAACTAACTAACATCAGCATCTGTGTACGACAGCACGGTTTCAAGAAATACAATTAAAAAATAACAAATTTGTATATACAGGGATTTATGAATTGATAATTACTTTTGGCATATATACATACATACACACACACACACACATATATATATATATATATATATATATATGTGTGTGTGTGTGAGTGTCTGTGTGCGTGATCAGATACACACATATATATATATATATATATATATATATATATATATATATATATATGTGTGTGTGTGTATCTGATCACGCACACAGACACACACACACACATATATATATATATATATATATATATATATATATATATGTGTGTGTGTGTCTGTGTGCGTGATCAGATACACACACACACACACACACATATATATATATATATATATATATATATATGGTTATTATCGCACCACCATTTTGTGGATCATCAAGAATGATCCATAGATAAACCAATGTTTCTTCAAAACTTTCCAATTTAAATAACTCAGTTCTATTTTTTTGTTAAAATTTGTAGTGTTATATCTGATATTCTTCTTAAAATTATTCATAGGTCTGTTTATTTTTTCCATGATCAACTGACTAATTCCTATTATTCATATATATGACATAAATCTTCTTCAACCCTTTTTTTTCCTTTCCTTGCCTTTTCTTTACTTTCTTTATCTCTAATTCAATTTCTAACTGTGTACCATTATATCTTTTTAAATTTGCAAGTTAAGTTGTTTTTATCCAATATCTTCTTTTTAGATTCATATATTTTTTAACTTCTCTGTATTGTCAAAAATAACAATTATATTTGAACGTAAAGCAAACATTTCATTTTTTAACATCTGGGCATTTACAGAAACACAATGAAATTACAAGGTTGGTGCAAAAATAATTACGGTTTTTATCATTTTAAGTTTGACACCAATTTCTCTAGTTACCGTTATCTTTTGTATAATTATAAGATACATCAATGTATATAATGAAATTAGCACTACTGATTTCAACTTATGTCTATATTTTCATTTTTTAGTATTGTTGGATATAATTACATAAATTAGTCATGGAAATCCAAATTCTGGCGATTTTGTTTAATGAGTTTAAATTAGGACGTAAATTAATATAAACTGCTCGAAATATCAAATTTGTTTTTGGCGAAGAGTCAAATAGTGAACGTACAATGAACAAGTGAACAAGTGAATATACAAGTGAACTCAACAATGGTTCCAAAAATTTCGTAATGGAAATGAAAGCCTTGATGATCGAGAATGATGAGAAGGATCGTGGACGTCCTTCAACGTCCTTGAAGTGGACCCACGTAAAACAACTCGAGGGGTGGTCAAAGAACTCAATGTTGATCATTCAACAGTTGTTCGACATTTGAGCCTAATTGGAAAAACACAAAAGTTGAATAAATGGGTCCCGTATGAACTAAACGAACGTCAAACCATTCGGTGATACAAAATCTGCTCTGGACTTCTTTTGCATAACAAAAATGATTCCTTTCTTGGTCGTATTTTCACATGTGGTGAAAAGTAGATTCTTCACAACAATTTGAAACGTTTGTCGCGGTGACTAGTCCGAGTGGAAGCAACAAATAGTTTCCTAAACCGAAGCTTTATGAAAGAAATATTTGTTTTTGACCGACAAGTACCATCATTTACTACTTCTAAATCCTGGTGAAACAATAACAATAGAAAAATATTGTCGGAAAATTGAAAAAATGCATAAGAAATTGTATCGTTTACGGCCAGTATTAATCAATCGAAGAGAATCAATTCTTATTCATGACAAGGCCCGACCACACATCTCATAAATAACTTTCAAAAATTAAATGAACTGGGTTATAAAATCTTGCTTCGCGCACCTTATTCTCCAGATCTGTCTCCGGCAGATTAACATTTTTTTAAACATTTGAGTAATTTCCTATGAGAGAAAGTTTTCAAAGATCAAGCATCGGCTCAAAGCGCTTTCGATGAATTCGTTAATTCTAGGACTCCGGAATTCTATCTTGTAAGAATAAACAAACTTTCTCCCTTTGGGAGAAATATGGGCATGTCAATGGTCTTTATTTTGACAGATATATATATAAATTTTAACTGATATATGCGTCTTTATACTCGATACGTAAAAACCGCAATTATTTTTACAGCGACCTTATGTAAGAAATTTCGAAATATCCCTGTCAATATTTATAATTGCTCAAATAATTAAAACAAAACACTTTTTCAATTCATCAAATGATGATGACCTTCATAATTACATTTTTTCAAAATAAGTTTTTGATATTGTAACCAAATTTACTTTTAAATATTAATTGTTAATCTCTCAAAAATACATATTTTTCTGATAAAAAAATCTTCAATAATTGATTATTAATTATTTTAATTGTTGATCATACATACGCATAATAGCGATATTAACATTCTGAATGTGAAGAAAACAATTAAATCTTTGACAGAAAATGTTCTACAAAGAAGAGTTTGTATCTCTGACAGTGCTGAATTTCTAATTAGGACATGTCCAAACATTTCTTGTTTTCTTCCCATTTTAAAGCGAATTTTAATAAAAAGTCTAATAAACTCAAAAATAAGATAGATAAAACTAAAAGATAGAAATAAAATTTGTACCTTAGGGCTTCGATGAAGTTAGTATCATCAAATAAACAATTATTAAAAATTGTTGAGCAGAAAACGTTTGTGTGATTTGTAGAAGAATAAATATTTATTTATGAAAGTAAGCATTGATATACTTGTTATGAAATAGTATTTGATTGTAAGTATATAAACTACAAATGCATATCGCACACAATTATTGAATTCCCTTTTAAAACTCAAAGAAAAATCTAATATTAAAAGAAATGAAACTAATAATTATGAAATAAATGACATACCTTTAAACAATCAACAAATGTACATAAAATTTAAAAAAGTGCAAGGAAAAGTATACATTATATTAAATGATTGAATAATAAGTACTTTTTTAAACTAGATCATTTATATGCCAATTTATTGAATAAAGAATATATATTTAGTAATGAATGATCGAGTCTCTTAAAATATCAATTCCTTGATTTTTATTAATTAATTTAGAATTAACTTATATTATCCAATAATAGAATAAATGTTCTAAATGATTTTTATGTCAAATAGAAAGCTAGACGTCATGCACGAAAAACAGCGATTAATAATTATAACGCTTGTTTATTCTTCAAAGAATTCTTGAAAGCTGGCATTTATTTACAAGCTTAAGTTAATTACTAGATCCATGCAGAATTTATACAAGGCACATATAAAACATACAGATATGACACATATTTATACATACACATATATATATATATATATATATATATATATATATATATTTGTTCATGTGTATATAATCACACAATACCTTCTATTAATGCTAACAACCACATACTCAACGGTTTAATTAAAACTGTTTAATGCCACTTTAATAACTCAATTTGATGCTATATACCTGTACGTAGACTTATGTTATAATCTGTCATTTAAATGTAAATTAATTGTGAAATATTTTGTTATAGATATTAATCATGGACAACGACACATTCTCCGAAGATGAAACGGAGGTTCGAGATCCGGTCACAATGTTGTCCATACTCTTAGTAGGTGAGTTCATTAACGATATTATTCATGAAAAAAATGAATTTTTTTATGTATAAATATATGTATATATATTATATATATATATATATTTGTATATATATATATATATATGTATATATATATATATATATGTATATATATATATATATATATATATATATGTATATATATATATATATATGTATATATATATATATATATATATATACACGACTTAAAAAAATATATTGCACGAAAGCATCCAGATTAGGTTTTTTAGGATAAGAAACTTCTCAAAAATGTTTATTGGAAAATACAAATATTTTATTCTTGCTTACTTCATAAAATACTTCTAAAGATTAAGAAGGAATGCAAGATGATCCAAAATTTGATCAATTAAAAACCACAAACCAAAGAAAATATTTAAAATGTTTGCAATATTATAAATATCAAATAATAACCATTTGCATATTAACCTTTTCATTCCCAACGCCGACTTTAGTCGGCACACGTTCAAGGACTTGTGGATACGACTGCCTAATATAGTCGGCATCCACGTAACGATCCATCGATAGTAGCGCCGACTATAATCGGTTTTCAGGTCTTTTCACTGGTTACCCGGCAGCTGTAATAATAGTTTCGATTCTATTTGATTACATGTTAAAACAACGGCCCTTATGTTTTTTTTTTACGATCGGTAAAGTAATAGTTACGTGAGAATTATTATAATAAAAAGCATTAATCTTTTGTTGTAAAACAATTATATAATGAACGTCTATTATATATTTAGAGAAACAATTGTTTTTATTTAAATTCGGTTTTTAATTAAGACAGAAAATTTCGTATAAGATTACACATATTTCACTCTATCTATAAAATGGACCCTTGCAGCGGCAAAGTATACACTCGCGGCTGTCATCTCCGTATGGAAGAAGCATAACCACGGACACGTACTTCGTAAAGAAAGGGTTAAATTGATGGATTAAATGACAAAAATTAATAAGAAATCAATCTGGAAGCTTTTGATCGAATATTTAGATACGAAGAAGGTGTGTGTAAAAATTTTAATGGGCGAGTAAAAATGAACAGAATTAAATTCTTATTTGATTTTTCTAAATGAACTAGAAAATAAAAATAATTATCTGAATATTATTATAACAAGAGACGAGTTGTAGGTAATTAAACACAACACTGAAACTGAAACGCAAACTCTCTAATGGACAAAGACTATCTTTCAACCAAAAAAGGTAAAAACCGCGTCCTTCAAAATTAAAACAATGCTGATTGTACTTTTGACTCTAATTGTTTCATAAATCATCAATATCTTCCAATAAATCAAATAGAAAAACAATACTTTTCCACTCAAAAAATTTTAATCTAAAGCATAATAAAATAATATAAAGCTATAGAATAATACAAGCTTATAATAATAGCTCTTTTCACCATTTCTCTATCGATGTGGTTTTGTCTTTTTCTAAAATTAAAAAAATCTTGAAGAAACTCGTTTTGACAGTATGGAATTTAAAAAAGGACATACGAAAAACCATTAAAAAATAATCTCTAAAAAGGAATACCAAAAATATTTTTAAACATGGAAGGAATAAATGAAGACGAGTGTTAAATTCAACGGAGATTATTTTTAAAAGAGTAACCTACATTTTTTAAAATAAAAATTTTATTCACCAATTCTCTTTTATTTTTTGCCAGAATTTGCATAAAGTAGTCAAGTAAAACATGGATTTGTATTTTAATAAACAAAATCTAATTATTCAGATTACTGTTCATCAATTTAGATTTTAAATAAGATCTCTAAATAATATTTTCCTTTTGTAAAAGCATTTTTTCACAAGAATATCTTAAAAATCAGGTCTCAAATTATTTTATAATTAGATATAAAAATTAACGTTACCAAATGAAAGGTGACGTCATATCATAGAAATTTATCAGTTATCAAACGACCTTCATGTATATATATATATATATATATATGTGTGTGTGTGTATGTGTATAAGTGTGTCTATTTGAAATAAATATTTATGTATTTAAAAGTATAACAAAATTTGAAAATATTAGGCAAAACATAACAAAGCTTCGAAAACAAAAATTCTTCGATATATCATATATACATAGAATTTAAAAACCAAAAATTAAAATTTGTTTCCATTTTATTTTAATTATTTACAATACTGTCAATACTAAATAATATTTTACATTTTTCGAAAAATAATTAACATTATATCATTTCAGTAGCGTATTCCACGATCATTGGCAAACATTTTTGTAACCACTTTATACGTGTAATGTACTCGTATAAAAAAAACAGAACCATTTTTCCAAATTTCACGAATCCTTTTTATCCCTTACAAGTTATGCATTTAAATTGTCAATTTAGTTTAAATCGGTGAATCAGATTATTTTCTATTGTAAATATGCAGATATCAGACACCATCAGACGTAAAAAAATGAGTGCTTTTTTTCGGATTTTCTAAAAATTATATTTCATTTCCATAAGAAATGTATACCAAGAGTTATACTATCAAACAAAAATTTCAATTTTCTTAATTGTTTTATAATTTTTTATTACTATTTTTAACGATGTTAAATAGTTGTAAAAACTCTAAAATTAACCATTTCTTCTAACTGAATTATTTAAATCCAGTATCAAGACTTTGTGTTAATTACTATTTTTTACATTTTTCTGTTCAAACAAAAATTCAATAATAAAAGGCTTGACAAACATTTTTATACATTACAATTAAGAATTATTGCCTATAAAATATCGGATCTCTAACACTATATGTCAGAAAGCAATCAAAAATTCGATTCCATCATTCTTTTGACCTCATCTGTTTATTTGTTTAGTCATCTCTCTCTCTATGCATATATATATATATATATATATATATATATATACTGAATTATATATCTATATATATATATATTTATATCTACTATTTTAGCGATGAAAAGTTTTCTTAATAACTACTTTTTCGTACGCCACTCAACAAAATCATGATTGATGAAAATAGATATGTCGTACGTCAATTTCCACTCCATCCATTATTACCTGTGTCAATTATTCCCCAGACGCGACATTTTCGTTCCATCTAAACGAAGTGTCGCTATCGGCTGATTAAAATCAAATCTGCGATCAATTAGAACAGTTTAAAGAAAAGTCTTGAAGAAATCTTGTTATAAATAGAACTTTCGTGTCGTTTGATGCGATCCAATTTTCTTTGCCAATTATTTATCAGATATATTTTCAAATTTGATTAACGCGAGTTCTTTTTAATAAGATACCGATACGACGGATCTTTTACTAATTGGAATTTAAATTTAACATTTTTAATTACTTTTGTATTAATGAATTTTATATATATATATATATATATATATATATATATATATATGTATATATGTATATATATATATATATATCTCATCAGAAAGTGTAATTTATTTCAAACGCAGCTTAAAAAGTAAACTGAAACTAACAGATATAAAGTAAATTGATACTCATACTCCACAAGAAAAACTTTAAATCAAAAATATTTCACTTTACTTGTATGTTTTATTTTTTTCAGCTTTTATTAAATTTTACGTGTATTTGTGTATGTAAAGCATGTAAAATTTTCCACATATTAAAAATATGAAATATGAGAACATTGAAAAAAACTGCAATTTATTATTAAATGATGGATTATATATATATATATATATATATATATATATATATATATATATATATATATATATATATATATATATATATGTATATATTATATATATTTATATACATATATATATATATATATATATATATATATATACATATATATATATATACATATATATATATATATATATATATATACATACATATATATATATATATATATAAATATATATACATATTTTGTCACACAAAAGTAAACGAACACTTTCATTATTGTAAACTTAATACTTACGATTTAAATACTATTACTGAATAGTTATTTCCCAATATTTTAAACATCTATTGGTTGTATTCTATGATGAAATTTTTAATACGTGTCAGTATTGTAAAAATAATTTTTATAGTTTTAAATATAAAAAAATGTATTTAAGTCGTAATTCTTCAACCTCATATTGACAGGTATCAAAATCGTATTCCGATATATGGATTTCGAATTTTTATATAGATTTTTTTATATTGTAATTTGAGAATTACGTTCTTTTGCGTGCAAGTTTAAAACCGAAAGATATCCTTCATCTGTATTCAAATAGTTTGTTAATTATTTGGGTTTTAAGAGGGCGTCATCTATTAAGGTCATTAGAGCCCGTTTTTCTCACACACACACACACACATATATATATATATATATATATATATATATATATATATATATAAATTCAATGCGCCCTGTTATAAAACAACATTTCGGGAGCACTGTTGCGGCACGAGAGGGAACGATTTGTAGAATAGAAACGCCTATGTAAAGCACTCCAGCGTTCGTCATTCGGTGCCCCTTAATTACAGTCAGCTATGTAGAGTTAAAACGCAAGAAGACTAAAGGACATCATTTCACTACCACAGTTTGCGGTAGGACAGAGAGAACTGTTTATATATATATATACATATATATACATATATATATATATATATATATATATATATATATATAGACATATATAGATATATAGATAGATATATCGTATGTGTATTATCTTTGAGGTCTTTGTCCTATTAGATCCTCTAATTATCTCTTATCTGTTTTTAGTTTCGTCGCATATGCCATCTTCAGGTAAATGTTGAAGTCTTTATCATCTATCTGAATGTGGCTTAGGTACCAAAACTAGTAGTGGATAACTGACACTCATATGATCAAGAAACAAGGAGGAACCCCTTATTATCACTTAATAACATCGAGAAAAGTTTAAATGTATAACGTAATTAAAGTATTGTGTTCTTGACACATACTGCTTCTTTTTATATTTCTGATATTAGACATACTTAGCATACAAAAATTGAAAAGGGTCTATAAGCTACATTGTTAAATTTTCATATAAAGATAATTTGAAACCTTCCTTTCTGACGGTTCCAGTCAATTAGTTTTCTGTACTGAAAATCTAAATGAAATTGTTATATTCCATGAAATGGATTTCTTTAATTCCGGGAATAAGTGTGTTGGAGCACCCAATCAAAAATGCATCATTTTAGAAAATAGTTTTTTTTTTAGATCTGTAAATAAGTTAATGGATTACGTTTAAAGTTATAAATATCTTTCTGTATATAAAAAATAATGCTGTAGTAAAATTTCCATTAAACATATTTTTTACGTGTAGATCACCTCCTTGAATCGATGCTACTTGTAGACACAAGTAGCATGTTGACGATTTCCATTTTTGATCATTGCCGTTCACGATCACGTTCACGATCACGATGTTTCACGAATCATCGTGATCGTCGATTACAATGAAACAGCATTTGGGTACGGCCAATTGTATAGTGGTCTGTCCAGATTTACATCTAAACAGGGTATCAAGTTTCAAAGTACAGAAGAACAGAAATCAATTTATAATATTGTGAACGCATAACTTTTAGAATAAGTTTACAATAAGTTTTCTTTTCTGTTCCACTATTTTCACGGTTTCATTTAAAACCAAAAAATTAAGCACATAACGAGAGGAAGCGCATCGAGCGAAGGAGGAGCATTTCAGAGGTCAGTGAGCGAGGGTTGAGCACCCCGAAAGTCAGTGAGCGTAGCGAATAGGAGGTAGAGCCCCCTGTTTATAGAAAAGACTAAATAGTTATTATAGTTACTAAATTATAATCTGATGAAAAATACTTGACTGTTCATAAATGCAATATTCAGCGTTCAGTATCTCATTTCAGTTCTTAACAGTTTAACGACAGGGAACGCCAATTGGTTTCCTATATGAAATAATCATATTATAATGTGTAATCATTAAAAGCGCTTAATTTACAATATTTATTCAATAATAAAAATAAAAATTATAACAATTAATTATAATTCTACTGTTTGACATTTCATTTTTTTCTTTATATTTTGAATTTAAATACCGATAAAAATGGGTAACGAAAACAAAAATATATATTTAGAAGAAAATTGTGCAGATGTTTTATCAGATATTCCTGACGATTATGACCATAACGACACTAGTGATGTTTCAAGTGGAAGTGCCGCTGATAATTCATCTCATATAAGGCGTAAATTTCGTAAATAGTATAGAAATAGTATAAAATGTAAATAGCATAAAAAACAAAGATAGATGAGTATTTTCAATAATATGTCATTTTAATAATATTGAAAAAATAATGTAAAAATTATAATCAAAACCTCTTTAATATGTCCTTAAATTTTAATTTCAATATCTAAATTATTTCAAAATACACAAGAACTTGAAGAAAACGATCAATGTTTTTTCCCATTTTATAAAAATGCCCCCGGTAACAGGTCACAGGTTCATAGCAAAACCGTCCGGTCGATAAAGTGTTAAGGTAGGATGAGCAATGCTAGATGAGAAGTAATTATGCTCAAAAATATATTTAGTGTATACAAAATGTAAAAATATATGCCCATATTTAACATTTTGTCCTCAAATAGATCTCGTAATCATGTAGAAATACACAACCTGTTTATTCTCAATTTCAAATAATTTGCGCAGAACAAAAATCAAACACAATGAAATGTTTTTTACAAACATTTGTTATATTTTCCCCCAAGAGTTTTCCTTGAATTAACTTTATAATCAGTGTTATTCTATTCACTTCCACATACGATTCGAGATATTTAATTTCGATTATGTAACAATATCGACTATATAGTTTCCTGTTCAACTGACATGTAAAGTCTGTTACGTATATCGAACAGGCATCTGTTTAAGAAAGGTCGAGAATGTAATAATTAATATTTTCCATGTATTTAGAGTAATGTAATCTGTCATATGTTTTGATATAGGTCCCAGGAAGAACGCCGCTGTATTCTGTATTATATATATATATATACACATATATATATACACATATATATATATATATATATATATATATATATAGGTTTGTGTGTGTGTGTTTATTTCATATTTGAGTTGAATTTATGTCACAATCAAACAAATCAACTAGACAGTTTTATATAAAAGCACTGTTTTATGTAATTAAATTCAAAATTACGTATTTTAAATCATAAAACTGCTTCAAACCATTTGATGTATATTTTCGTTATTTGCTATTAAAAGATTCAATTTTATAACAATATACGTTTGCATATATTTTCCGCTTTTCTATTGATAATATGTTTTGTTTGAATGTAACTACAGAATTGTTTTAAGCACTAGCTACACAGATATTCGACAATTTGACTGAATTTATATACATAAATGATTTATTTTTCACTGCAAATAAATAAAAAATGTTTTTCTAATCGAAAATATTTAACAAATGTCTATTGGTTGTTGTCTATTGATTATTTATTGTTTCTTGTGTGAATTTCAATAGCGATAGTATCATCATACCTCAAATTTCAATGGTGATTCCGTCATTCTTAGTTGACTAACGAAAAAAAAAACAGAGATAACCACAAATAATCATTTATGGAACATTTTTTTATCAGAAATCTTTTCTATAGATTACGGGAAATAATTTGTAATAGTCTATCTATTTAAAATACACACTTTTTGCTTTAATTTTGTTTCATTCTAATTTCTCTTATTCCCCATGAAGTATGTTAACTATATTTTGCTATTTGTTTATGTTTATACTGATTATGATAACAATAGCTAATTGATAACATTATACGTGATTATAATATCCGGATTTTACTGCATATATATATATATATATATATATATATATATATATATATATATATATATATATATATATATATATATATATATATATATTATAAACAAATTAATATATTCCCATTTTATTACTTTACTTTGAAAGATATTGATTAACGACTAATTTAGGATTTGAGATAAAATTATATACTTTTCAAAGATTAAAAAATATTGTTTTATACTTGAGTACTTTTTTTCAATTTTAAATATTTGCATACATTATATTTTAACACATATTCAAGATATATATATGTATATGTATATATATATATATAAAGAATCATTTGATAAGTACAGTAAAAAAGCAAGTTGAACACAGTTTTTTGAAAAAAGATTTTATTTTTCAACAAAATCTCATTGGCTATACACTTGATCTACCAAGTCTGCAAAATACGCATTGAGAACGGCAATGACATTCTCATTCGACGAGAATTTCTTCTTCACAAGCCAAATTTTCAAGTTTGGGAAGCGGGAGAAGTCGTACGTGGCAAGTCCGGAGAATAGGGTGGATGAGGAATGAATTCTAAGCCAATGTTGTGCACTTTTTCTATTGCGACGGTCGATTTGTGGGACGGCGGATTGTTCTGATGAGAGAACACTTTTCTGTGCGTCAATCTTGACCGTTTTTGTTTCAGCTCTTCTTTCATTCGATCCAATTATGTTGCATAATAGGCTCTCGATATCGTTTTTCCTTTCCTTAAGTAGTCGATCAAGATGATTCTTTAGGGATCTCAAAAAAACAGTGCCACGAGAATCACAACATCACCTTCCCAGTCGACAAAACGGTCTTCACCTTCTCCGACGCACTTTCACCAGTCGTGGCCCACTTCTTTCGCTGCTGCCTCGACTCAGAATGTAGTAATGGATCCATATGTCATTCACAGTGACTAATTGACGCAAAAAGGCCTGATTGTTTTTTTGACTTTTTGAAGCAATTGCTAGAATTCTAGCTTCAAACATCTGTGCTAGTTTGAAAAGTGACATTTGATAGCCGTAATGTTACTAAACGAATGGTAGTGTCATATCATAGAAATTGACTTATCAAACGACCCACATATATATATATATATATATATATATATATATATATATATATATATATATATATCTGCTTATGTATCCTTGTATGAACGCTATTTAATAAAATACTTTATAATGTTAAAAGCCACGAAGAATGACGATAGGGGATATATATCCTACAATAACATATTTCAATACATACACTTCATATAGATACACATACACACTGATGTATATATATATATATACATATATTCATATAATATAAATTTTGTATACATGACTTTGGTCCCCATCATATGAAACACAACAGAGTAATATATGTTATATCTAACAAAAATGCACATTTCTTTCTTATAACATATATATATATATATATATATATATATATATATATATATATATATATATATATATATATATACATACATATATATGTATATATATATATATATATATATATATATATACGTGTATTATTATTAGCATTTCAAATATATGATATATATTGAGGCTTCTTTTACGAATGTTATTGTAAAAATTTCATTAGATTAGTCGGTATACGAGCTTTATTCTACAAGCCAAGTATATGGATATATTTTTTTTGTGCACGCTTATTAAATCTATACCTAAAAAGTAATTTCTTTATCTGTATATATATATATATATATATATATATATATACATATTTATATATATATATATATATATATATATATATATATACAATCTATATTTTGTTTGAATACCTTTGTGGAATTCTTTCCAAATCCAGTACATTATTGAACTTTCAATTTTTGTGCTTTATGTAATGTATAATATATATATATATATATATATATATATATATATATATTCATTATTTTTGAATCCTTGTCAAGTGCAGTCGCTGAATAAGTCATTAATTTTAAATTGTAAAAGCAAGTGCATGTTCAATTAAAATACAAAATAAAATAAATTCACATACAAAAACTAATATATAACTAATATATAATACTAATATATAAAACTAATATATATGGGTAAACAAAATTAGAATGTCAAAAAATTGGGATATCTATTGTTTATTTTTCAACAGAATATAAACTCCCTGATCAACTAAAATACTGATTAAAATATTTGCTTCATTTAAGAGCTCTACGAAAGGCATACAATAATATTTTTTATTAATTATATATGAAAACATCTCATATCGAATCTGAAAAAAAGAGCGTAATTTGCAACTTATAATTTTTAGCAGGCAATGTAGTATATCAGTAGCTAATAATAAGAGCCAATGTTCTACATTAACCAATTTGTCGCTGTTTTTTAAAATTTTAAAAAGGAAAATTTTTCTTTCTTCTATTATTTCATTGATTTTTTTTTATTCTATATAAAATAAATGCACTTTATATAAGAATCGGAAGAAATCTTAGTTAACCCCTCAACTTAAGAATTAATTAAAATTCGATATGATCAAAAATCTATTTATTTTTCAGCTTAACATTTGTGTAAGGTTAACAAGGAAAAGGATATTTATACATTGCTCAATTTTATAATTTAATACTAATAACCAAAATAAATAAAGAATAATTACATAACAAATTAAACAAAAATTCAATAATCCTGTAGAGTATGAATCTTTTCGAAACATTCTGGTAAACTTAGCGGTGTTTGACATTTCTTACACTTCCAAGTCGTTTCGCTTCTTATATTATTTTTTGAGCACACGTAACATCTCTTTGCAGGATTTGCTTTTTACTAGTGGAAGATATATTTTCAGGAAAATCTGTCCAATTTTTTGCTTGTAGCCGAGTTAGGCACTCACTTTGAGAAGGTCTGCCACGTGCCGGATAGACATATAGAGATAAATTACATAGCATTTAACGTTGTTGCTAACAAACAACGTCATTTTCAAATTCAAAACAGACATGTTGCAGGGTTCTTTTCTATGGTTCATACTTTAACACTGAATATACATAATTATTTCTTTATAATATTTGCTTTGTAGCTACACTAAAAGGAATTAAATTTATGTTCGTCTCAGAGACGACAATGTTTACAATGGCATAAGAAACACATAACGTATCAGAGACGTTTTTTGTATGTAAAAAGGTTAATAAAGCACAAAAGAATAAATGAAAAAAAAGTTTAGACCTAATACGGAGAAAAGTATGAAAATAGAAACTTCATTTACTTTAATTTGAAAATGTCACGATGCTTAAGATCACATTCAGAAAATGAGATTCATTCTTTTATGATATATTGAAGTAGTAAAGACGGATATATATATATATATATATATATATATATATATATACATATTAAATTCCTGTGTAATTGGATTAACTCTTGAGACTTTCCCTCTTCTTGTGCATTACGGGTTTCAATTACTTTTTAGCAATTGAAACTCGTAATGCATGACTAAATGCTCATGACTAGTGTTGTTTTAATATGCTATGCCGATAACTTAGTTGACATCGCTGGTCTCGTCCGACAAAGTCAACATTATAAAACGTTTTAACTGCCAAAAAACGGTCGAAAATGACACGATAAATAACTCTCGCTTGCAGCCTCTCCCGGTAAGGGTGATCGCATGGATGATAGGAATCTTTAATGCGATATATTATCTCAATTACTCCTCTCTTCCCATCTGGAAACTTTTCAAGTTTATAGTTGTACCAAAAATTGATAAATCGCTGAAATATGCTGTGAAGCACTACCCAATCATTTTGTACTCCTGTAAGTGTAATGTGTTCGAAACAACCCTTAACACGTGGATTATCGATTATGTGTTTGCCTCAGAGCACTAATCGACGAGCAGTTCGGATTCAAGTAAGAACCGAGTATTACCTAGCAGGTTTTGCGGGTGAAGGAGCACATAACCTGCGGATTTAATAAGAAGCTTATCGGAAGCAGTGTCGAATAAAATGTAGTGTTGTATTTCTCGACATTGAAAAATATTTGACAAATTCTGTTAGGCAGATCTCCTCTACAAACTCGTGTATACAGAATTTACCGGTAATATTTTCCATATATAATATAAGCCTTTTATTAGTCGGATAGGAACTTCTCTGTGAGTATAGGGGAGGAGAGATCGAGTGTAAACCTTATTAAAACTAGATACACGCATCGTAGTGTAGTGACTCCAATACAGTTCACTTAATATGTCAATGAAGTACCGAGAAAGCGCTATAAGTAGACAGTATCGCCATCGTCGCCCAGTCATAGAGAAATAAAACGCTTCAAGCTCATCTTCACCTTCACCTAAATAATCTCATCAAATACTACGGTTGTAATTATCATTTCATAGTTAGTGTATGTTTTACACCAGCATGATTCGACTGATACTGACGTATACGGTACCAACCTGGACATATATTCCCATCCCCATTAAGTAGTCACAAGTCTTACAAAATAAAATGTTATGCCTTATTGGCAATTTGCACTTCTTTCTGAAGAAATAAGCTCGTGATTGTATGATCAAGCCGAGTCCAGACAGAACGCCGTTATCTAAGTGTTTGTAAATTATAACCCACATAGCCCCACATAAGAGGTCAAAATTACTTGTAGTGCGAAGCAAAAATATCCGTCCATGACTAATAATTTAAATTCTTTTAGACACAATACTGTTCTCCGACACTCCAGCTAAATTTACTTTTAAAAATGAATTATTCTCTCATTCTATAAACCAACTATTTTTTTCTTTTCAAAAATAATTGTTTCTTATACACAATTCATTATCAAATACAGAGAAATCTTTTTTTAAGGCTTGATATTTGTGATTATTCTCCATGTGTGCTTTTTGTGTACAATAATCCTATGAGAATGATGACAAAACTCCATAGAAATGTATATAAACAACAAACGTAATCAGTAATCAATTATTGAACAGTTTTGATCAAACATTTTTTATAATTTGTGGAAAGAGAGAATAATTATTTATAAAATTCCTTCTAAACATTCTTTTACATTAATGTTTGAACATTTTTTGAAACATAGCTTGTCATGTATTTTATTGTACTAAGAAAATTATAAATTTATTAACAAAATATGCAACAAAACTTATATTAATTAATAATATACTTTGTGTTTACTAATTTTTTACCGCAATTATAACCGTCTCGTACAGAACAAAGTTATTATTTTAAGGGAAAACTTATAATTACGGTTTAAATTTCAATCCTATAGATTTCGCCGAAAGTAATCATACTACTCTATCGAAAACGGGATATTCTTTCATGAAAAAATTCTAAATTAGCTTTTTTTAAATGAATATGCATATATATATATATATATATATATATATATATATATATATATATATACATATATATATATATATATATATATATATACATAAAATCTCACCACGTATTATATCACTTCTTTATCAACTTTCAATCTCTTTTAAACTTAAGGATGCATAATATGGTTATAAAAATATTAGTAAGCTGATGACAAAGTGTTCACGTTTTTTAATTTGTAATACTATTTGTAAAATTAGAAATTTATATTCTGCATCGTTTATGATAAATTACGACTTGAATGTTAAGTATTTGTACATATATTTTAGTCAATATTTATTATAGATAAGAGAAAATAACTCTCTGTTGCTTCTGTGTCTCCCCAGTTTGCGTCTTCCTATACTATCATTAATTTTTAACTATAGCTGACCTCTATCAGAATTCTGTCTTGAAACATAAGTCATGGGTCTTGTGCTCGGCACCAAGTCACATCACGTACCAGCTACCAGCACTATTCGGCACATCCAACAAGTCGTCGTCGTCTATTTTCATACATTTGTTGATTTACGCATGCACTATACATTTTTATGTAAACTTCTTTTCACTTTTATTTTAATCACTGTCCAGATACGTGTTTAACATTCTGAGATTTATCAAGATAAATACAAAAATGAAATGTAAAATACAAATTATAAATCATCAAGTTCAAAAAGATTAAATTTCAAAACTTCTTTCAAAAAATTTCTATGTACAAAGAGTTTTATTTATGTTTTCACATACGTAATAACATCATCTTGTGAAACACCTCTGAACAAGAAAGTCACGCATAAAAAAACTGACAGAATCGACTGGATTCAATCAGCAGCGAAAATAACAGAAGTATACAAGACAAGTGAATTGATTATTGAAGAATAAATCGATTTATTCTTAAAATATACTCCCGATATAACTTTAAAACTCAAGTAAACATAATTTTAATCTTGAAACTGCCATTTCAAACACAATGCATTTTATTTTCTAAATTATGAAGACGTACTAACGGTAGACTAGGTTCTCTGGTTCATTTCAAATTTACTTTTAACTATTGAATTCTATAATCTATTTGAGTACTTGAGTCCTCTCCTGTAATTTTTGATACTATCATTTAATTAACAGAAAAATTAATTCAAGAGCCGAAACTGATATGATTTATATATAGAATACGACCTCAGTAACCTAACAAAATTCAGTTGTAGATAGCAATTGAAGAATATATGTTGTGTTTTTTGAATATAGTATACATAAATTATTTAACAGAATGGCACATTTGTGGTGCACGCCCGTTAGCATATATATATATATATATATATATATATGTATATATATATATATATATATATATATATATATATATATATATGTATATATATATATATATATATATGTATATATACACTAAAGCAACTATACATATTCTTAATATATTAATTTTTTCAGGAACATTCCTGTCACTACTAATTTTCCTATCCGTCGCCGGCAACATCCTAGTATGCGTCGCAATATACACAGACCGGGGACTTCGTCGCATCGGAAATCTATTCCTTGCATCGTTGGCCATCGCGGATCTGTTTGTCGCTTCACTTGTGATGACATTCGCCGGCGTCAACGATCTACTCGGATACTGGGTCTTTGGTGCACAGTTCTGCGATACGTGGGTAGCGTTCGACGTCATGTGCTCAACGGCCAGCATTCTTAACCTGTGTGCAATCTCCCTCGACAGATATATACACATCAAAGATCCCTTAAGGTAAATCAATTTTAAATTTAAATCGTCATTTGTCATCATGGTTTTTGACCTCGATGCATTATAATATTATCTATAATATTTACATTATTATTGTCTATAATTTTATATTATTATCTGTAATATCATTAAAATGTTACTTTATAATAACAACTAGCTTGTTGATATAGTAGTAAATTTTTCTTGTTATTCTTAATATAAGTGAAATAGTAAATATTTCAAATTTTATGATATTTCAAAATGTCCTTTTCTTTAACTTTACTTAAAAATATGTGTAATATACCATAAAAATTCACTGAACTCAAAAATTAATATTCTCATTATTATACTGTTTTTTGAGTTAAAAAAATAAACTATAAATTCTGAACAATAACACGTGATCTTTACTATATATAATTATATATATATATATATATAATTATATATATATAATTATATATATATATGTATCCAATGGCTCAAAAAATAGATCGTATGAAATGTACTTTTTAACTCTTGCCTTATCTCTGTTTGTTGTCTCAAAAACTTATCTAAACAGTTCATATCTTACAAAGTTGAATTAAATTCTTCATTATTTATGTATTTAACAATACTACAAATTAATAAACATTTCAAATTTTTAGTATCCATTTAAAATGAAATAGAATTGGAGATAGAAACATCTTAAATAGAGTGTGAAATTTTCTGAAGCTGTTCGGTTTTATTTCATATCGACTAAGTAATTCTATAAGTTCTCTTATCTACTTCAGTATTCATTTTTTGTGCTTTATATTAAATCTAGTATTATTTCAAAGTAATTAAATACGGATGTAATCATTTGTACTCCTGATAAAAAAAATTACATAAATTATGTTAATGAGACATTTGTTAATATAAAAAATATAAATGCAATTCAATAAATTTTAAGGAAAGTTTTTACACACAGAAAAATCGCACATAGAAGTAATTGTTTAGTGAATGTAGTGAATAATATTTGAAACTGTGTTTAATATGAATGTTAAATGATTAATCAAGAAAAAACAGTTATAACAGAATCAATTGTAAAGAAAAATTATATATCGAATTAACTTCAATGATAATGATAAATTAATAGATACATATTTAAGATAATACAACCATATTCATAAATGCAACTAATTAATCTGAACATTTTTACGTGACGTGTGTTTTTAAGACTAGTAAAAAGTTCTAAAACCAAAATTAATTGAAAGGATAATAAATCAATGTCTAAAATTCACCACAAGTTGTAAAAAATACTGTATAGAAGACAAGAATAAAGTACTTTATTCAGATAAAATAAAAAATTAATTTATAAACAGTGATCGGTCTAGAAAAAAAAATAAAAACCAATTTCCAACACTTTTCAACATTCTCCAAGCGCTAAGGTACAGTATACGGTAAATTAGCGCTTGACAGACGATGGAATATCTATATAAATGCGTATAAATAAAAATCAAAAATGATCAATAATCATTTAATCAAAATATTTGAATACACTTTTTCTGTTTGTGGGATGGGAATTGTCACAGTTCCAATACTATTGTGGAAAGGCAAATTTTCAAAAATACTGATATTTTGAAAGCTTACAGAATTTTTTTGTACGCCACAGTATATATATATATATATATATATATATATATATATATATATATATATATATATATGTATGTATATATGTATATATACATCTATTTTGTCAATCCAAACTTACGTGACGAACTCGTTTATTTTTTTAATTTAAATAATTATATGCATCTCTTTTCCAAATACTTCAATGTATATATATATATATATATATATATATATATATATATATATATATATATATAATAATAATAATAATAATAATAATAATAATAATAATAATAATAATAATAATAATAATAAGTACAAAAATAACACTACATTTTTTAAATTAAACATCTAATTGTTTATTAACCATTAAAATACTCTTAAAGTCCAGATTGAACTATTTACCACTACTTTGTAAATTTATACCACTTAATCTTGGATTAATATTTTTATATTCAATCTATTCTTAATTTTCTGCCATGTAAAATTTTATTTCCTGTAAATGGTTTTAAATATTTATAAAAACGTTTAGAATATAAATTAAGTACCAAGTTTACACTTCGAAAACCTAATTTACTCACAATCAATTACAAATGTTTCTACTTAATAGTCACGCGTAAATTACAGTATTGTGTCGAGTCAGCTCATAAATTTTGTGTGTATATATATATATATATATATATATATATATATATATATATATATATGTATATACATATGGAAGTATATGCATATAAATTACGATGAAAAAGAACACTTACTCTCGTAAATAAACTACGCCCATTTCAGCAACAGCGATTTAAACGTCGACGAAAACACCACGCGGCCCATTCACAAAGTTCATAGTCACAATAAAATACTCCAAAAAAAAGAGCCGCGTCGGCGTCTCCATCGAAAAGAAAACATCGCCTAAAGAGGAATGATTGATCGACAACGTTTTCATCAATTTTCATATGACGTCGACAAACGACCGTCATATATAGCCAGGCCAGGTAGCACCCACTAACATGCAATGTTTTCTCAACCGCACTAGAATCCACAAAACCGCTCACATACACATACGTTTCACTATGAATACATACACTCACTCATACATACATACATACATACATATTATTTATAATATATATATATATATATATATATATATAATATGTATGTGTATTTACAACGCGGGTTATAGGGTCAACGTATACCACAATAGCGACCTGTAAATTCGCCCTTGCGGCCCCTTTACCTCACATCACATGTTATACCCTTCCTCCCGTTCCGTTGGTCTTCGTTTGACACTAATCGCAAAAAGGTTGGTTGGATTGTGTTAACAATAAATCAGTACACTAGACAGTATCTGAAATGTACATTAAAAAACTATTTCATACTTGGAAGAAATTACCCTGTCGTATAGATTTCGTGCGGTCATTGTGAATTTTAAAATAAACAAAATTATATTATTTGAAAAAACATACATTATATTACATTCATACATTATAAACATACATTATATTACATTCAGCTGCAAAATTAGTACGTATATATATATATATATATATATATATATATATATATATATATATATATATACATATACATATATACGTATATATATATATATATATATATACATATACAGCTAACCCTCGTTTAACACGAAATTCTTACTACATGGTTTCGCTCAAATACGGTGTGAGAAATGGGGAAATTTGATGAAAATGATATCTAAAACAAACTAAATTAATTCAGAGGACGATAGCACAAACGGAAATGCTGAAGAAAAATTTAACCTAAAGAGCATACAGGAAGGCATAAACTTTGCCAAACTATTGGAGTTTTATTTTCTAAATGCAGATCCTCCCACTGAAAGAAACAAAAAATTTAAAAGAGAACATAACAAATGCTTAGCTCTATACAACAAAATTTATAAAGATCTCTTAAGTAAAAGCAAATAACAGAAAATAACAGATTTTTGCAAGAAGACGAGCATAGAAATAAAGATACTGCAGAATAAAATTCAAAAATGGGAATATTTTGATAGAAAGAAAACGCCCTCGTTTAATGTTGTGCAGTAGAGATGAAGAAGAAAACATTACGTAATATTAATATATAGTACTTTTTAACAATTATAGATTGTTTTAATAAACATATTTCTTTTAGTCATAAAAAGAAAATAGTATAGTATTGTTAATTTTTGGAACCTAATCCCTGTTTTTCACACTAGTTCTTTGTTTCGTATAACACGAATTTGCATAACATGACATTTTTTAGGAACCTAATGACCGTGTTATATGAGGGTTACCTATATTATATATATATATATATATATATATATATACAACCTGTATTTGTATTCTTACCATAATCGATTAATATCTTAAAATATCTGTGAAGATACATACAGAAAAAAATCATTAAAAATACACTTATTTATTCTGCATTCCTTAAATTTGTTTCTCAATTACAAGTATTTTCTTTTCCATTTTCATAAATAACTATTTATAACTATCAAATTAAATTCAAGACACGTCACAATTACTATATCTAAAATCAAGCTGTTATCGAATGCCTTGGTGGCATAGCGAATATTTGTTTAAAGATGTTTGAACGTTTGTAATAAAATTTTAAGCAAATAACTGATAAAATAATTTTAACACCTGGCTTAACGACTCACTCATAATATGAGCCAATGTCATTTATAACTAAAAAGCATTTTTTGAAATGAAATTAAATAAAACAATTGATTTATACATATTAAACTATTTAATTAATTATAATTTATAATTATGCTTCCGAATAAAGATATGTATATATATATATATATATATATATATATATATATATATATATGAAAAACTAATAATTGCCATCTAAAGACATGGAGATGTATTCTAAAGCACATAATATTTATATTTTTACAAAGAAACATTAGTAAAGACTGAACACAATTTATATTAACAATCAATATCATTTTTAACAACTTTGTTCTTCCGCTTCATGTCACAACTCCTGTTTATTTTTATCGCTTTGTTATATAACTTGTGGTAGCATTTGTATAGTGATTAATCGAACCCCATGCATATTATAAGTACCATAAATCTTGGCGTAAAAGACGCACTTTGCACACCAAAAAATTGGTTGTAACTTTGGGATGCGTCTTATACAGCAGGAATAAAGTTATGCGTTCAAAAATTAGGATGTAGGGAAGCGTCTCTCTTAAGTACCAAATAAATAGAGCTGTAAACATTTTATTACCTTATATTACATTATATACGTTTGGAATTTCCCATTTAGAAATCTACCTATAAAATTATTTTATTATTATCATGCGTCTTATATCACCAGTATACGAAAAAAATGAAAAAATCGTTTTAAATTCAACTGCATCTTATACTTAGGGGCATTCTATATGTCAAGATATACGGTTTTTTGAAACCCAAATTAATATTTATTATAAGCTTTACAAATATTATAACAAAACTGTAAAAAAATAAACGAGAACAAAAAAGGAAGCAAAATAGCGAAAACAGAAAAAATAATTTAGTGATTGTGGAGGTAGTTCTAGTTAGAAAGAAATGCAGAATATGAAGGACACAGATGCATGGAAATAAGCAATTTATATATGTTTTATGAAAGTGGTCTTGTATTTAATATAAAAATATTTTTCGTTTAGAGATATTTAAACGTTCGAGTATGAATAAAGTAAAAAATATTTTTATATTAAATAATAAAATATTTCTGAAAATATTTACTCTTATAAAGTAAAAATATTTTTGATTGTGAAATTTTGTGTGTAGCTTATAATTAAAAGTGATTTTTAAAGCATTAAATGACAGACCATTTTCAAAATTAACAGAATGTCTTCAAAGTGACTTGTAACAATAAACAATAATCAATTTTATTAGAAATAAACAGTTAAAAACAAAATTAATCATTTACATTTTATAATTTATTTTTATCAGAAAAATATATGTTTTTTAATACATCATATGACAGACTATTTTCAAAATTATTCAAACATCTTAAAAATGATTTATAACAAAAATATTTCAGTTTTATTCAAAAAAAGAAGTTATAAACAATAGTATTCACTTACATTTTGTAATTATTATCATGTTAATTTAGAATAATAATAGAGATTGCTTCGTATTCGTCAATAACGGTACTTTTTGTAATTTTTTGAGAGTACAAAAATATTCATGGAAAACTGACAGAGTGTACAGTAATAGATCCATTACATCCTTATATTTTTCCTTTATAAGTGATCGGATATTCGCATAAAGTGGAAATTATTGAATTTTTTGGTATATTGTCGACCTTCCTTTTTTGGGTGAAAGATCTAAAATCTGAAAGTATGTTCTATCATCTAAATATGTTTCATAAATATCTGATAAAGGGCATCTTTTAGAAATCTAATCCATTTTATTTTCAGCCAAAGAACAGATTCTCCCTTAATATTTATCGTTCTCTTTGTTATTTATTTCTCTAGAGATTTTTTCCAATAACAATATAATTGTTCGTTTGAGAGCTTTAAGCAAAGAAATTGACTTAACTTAAGGGTTATTTACATTGAAAGTATTATAGTTTTATACCAAATTCAGATAGGTACAGGTATTTTTTCTACAAAAACAAAGTCTACCAAAAAGTAAGTGACTTAGTCCACTATCAAAATAAATAAAAACAGAATTATGTTTACCGACCAACTTTGCAGTCATTAAATAGTACATTTTAATTTTTTTTAACTTCTTATAGATTATTAAAAATAATTTTAATATAAGATACATCATAAAATCATTTTTTTCAATTTTTTGACTTAGTCCACTGTCATAATTACCGGCACATATATACCTTATTTCATAAATTTTAAATAATTGTAACAGACCACTGCAAAAAAACTAATAATTTTGCACACATCGATTATTAAGAAAGCTAACAAAATAATACACTGAAAGGTACTTTCAATATACATTAATCTTCGAAAATAAGTGGCAACTTAATATTTATTTAACATATTTTATATTCTTCTCATTTCCTAGAAAACGGTCCATTTCATCATTATCATTAGTAGTGTTATTAAGAGAATGGATTTGGATTAAAAATATTATTAAATACTCAACTAAAAAATTGTAAAATTCATCCATCTCGAGAATTAAACTTAAAGTTAATTAAATACAAAAAGAATTTAACAGAAAAATCTTTTCTAATTAAATCATGTAAAGAAGCCTATAGTTCAATTTTAATTCGTTTTATTTTTGTATTCAAATAAAATAAAATTTAAAATCTAACAAATGAAATCAAAAAAAATTTAAAATCAGAAATCATAAACTCAAATGCACTTGCCATTTTGCTAGAGTGAATATATTTATTCTTCTAAAATAAATCTATATTTACATATATATATATATATATATATATATATATATATATATATAAACATAAACTTTGCTTTTTTCTTTCTTTTCCGTTACATCCGTCGAACTGAATAAAAAGCACAGTGTGCATAAACCAACAGTCAAGGTCTTTGTACTTTTATCTCTGTGCAGTAGCTGTTTTGTTGAAGCTTTAACAACATAACCTCGTTTTTTATCGCACAATCATGTATCCGTGTAAGCAAAATGCAAATGCACACAGGCATACAAGTCATTCAACCATTAACAAATATCTGAAAATATAACAATGATTATATATTTTTCATGCATAATTTTTATATCATAACACATACACACGCATTTATACACACGCGCACATATACATATACACACACACACATATATATATATATATATATATATATATATATATATATATATAAACAGTAGGGAGTCCTTTATTTATACAGAAAAAAGAGTCATTTCTCTCTTGACCGCTGATTTGTTATTATGCTATGATAAAAATACATAATTTTTAACTCGATTGCCGGTTATTAACCTATACTGACAGAGAAATTGAAAAAGTGTGTCCATTTTTATTTGCAAAACCAGAAATGAAAAAGATATCCTTACAAGGTAATTTAAAAAAGTATAATTAAATAAACATTTAAAATTTATTTCAAATCTTCTCAGTATGTATAAATAATAATATTAAAATTAATAATCAAAGTAGTTAAATATTAATGTATTACTAGAAATTCAACTAAAGTTTTGATTTTTTTCTATATTAAAATAAAATTAAATTACAACGCGGTGCGTATAACTATAAAAATAGTAATTATCCCTTTTAAACTGCACATATATAATTTAAAAGGTATGATAGAATTTTCAATGTTTGAATGTTAAAATTGTTTTAGGAATTTAGAAATTTAGTTTCTTTTATAATCTCTTTGAAATCTTGTTTTATTAAAAATTATTATCGTAACTTTTTAATTTAAATTCACTGTGTTTAACAATAAAACAAAAAGTAACAATTCCTTTTAAATTTAATACAAATGCACAGATCGCAATTCGTTTGACATTTAATTTAAATTATAAAGTTATAAAACTCTGTTTAATTTGAAACGTACTACTTTTTAATAACACTAGAGACCTTTAATAGCATTTGCTTTAATAAATGCTGTTTCAATATATTCGGTCTTTTAATAAAATTTTGATTAATAATATGAAAATTTCTTTTTTACGATATATTTTTGTTTTTTATAAACTATTTTATATTCTTTTCAGGATGAAAAATATTAACTTTAATCTAATAATAGTTGTATATTTAATTAAATAAAATTTATTATTAAATTATATTAAATTTTAATTGAAATTTAGACATTATATATTAATATCTAAAAATGTTATCAATTAAACTAAATGTAAAACATTTTTTTTGTTTAAATAATAATACGTTTAAAATAATTCAAGTAATTTTAAAAGGTAAAAGATATTCAAAATATCAGATTTTTATTAAATTATTTTAAAATGTAGCAACGTTCTTTAATATCACTTAATAATTTATTAATAACAACTGATGTGTATCAAAAATTAGATTTTAAATGTAGAAAAAAAGAATAATTAAATAATAAATATTTTAGATAACAAATATATTTTTATACACGAGTATTTAAAAGTATATATAAAAAGATTATTTAAAATAATAAACTTTTATTAATGATAATTATGTATAGTATTAAAATAATAACATTTTATCAATATAGATTATCATTTGTTAACAGATTTGACGTGCACTGTTACAAATGCCACGCGAATGATTTTTACTTATAAAATTTCTTTGCATACAGAAATGTTATAGTTATGTATGATGTAAAAAAATATTAGAATAAGTAAATTATTTTTATTATTTAAATTTCAGCCAATTGAGACAATCCTCGCGTACGGAACCCTTACATAAAAACTCTCAATCTCACAAATTATTTAAGTTGGAACAACTGTTGATTTTTGTTTCAATTTCATTTTTTTCTACATTTATGACTAAGTCCGTCATTAGCATGCAAACTAACAAAATAAAATATAAATTTTGATGAGTTTTGTTCCTCAGAACCATTTTTTCCTTTCTGTTAAAATAATATATTTTATTTAAAGTTTGTTATTTGTTTGTTGAAATTTTCCCATAGGTAATTTGTGGTAATAAATCCAAACTAAACTGTCATCGTTGCGATTGTAATTCAGACGATATTAATTATTATAGATGATATACATTTGTACATGCGTGCATACCTATGTTGATACATGATATGATATTGGTAATTAACAACAGGGCAATGCTTTTACTAAATAATACATATGGAAATCCTTAATAATTTGTTGACATTTACAACTGTGTCCATTTATGTTCCCCTAACTCTACCAATATATTAAAAATTATTAATTAAGTGGGTATAATAATTTTTAATGTAAATTATATACGTCTGTATTATGATTCAAAGTCGACAAAAGTGATAAAAATAAGAACCTATCTCCAAATCGATGAGCTACAAAAATTATTATAATGACCATTTGGGAAGTGTACCATCTTTCGTAATTTAGAAATCTAAACACATGTCTAAGAATATTCTAAGTATCATAATGAACGATTTAATGAACGGACTGTCGTTTATTGCTGCATGATAAAGAGTTTTATAAATTCTAAGAAGATCGGGCTGTTGGCCATGACGTAGCGAGAATGTTTTAAAATATATATGATGATGTACAAATACATGTTGATATATCTAGTCAAGAGTTTTGACTTACACTGCGACCTTCTGTTCCGTATAGTCGATGAGTTTATTCGATAACAAACAATGACTGAACGGTGCAGCCGAAATTGGAGGCTGAACAAGAAATATTCGTATTCAAACGCTAAGCTAGAAAGATCTCGTCACCGATTACTGCAGATACAAACACCCTAGGTTACTTGGGCTGGAGGAAGAAAACTGAAGAGGTTTTAGCAAAACAGTTACAACTGCCACCGTAATCAAACTAATAAGAGGATGTGTTCATAGGTATTTGAAAATCAATTGTTGAACTGTGAGACGCTACCCTGTCTGTGAACCATGAAAAATGCTTCACTGTTTAGAAATAAATCATGAGCCACGAAATCATCGTAATATTCGAGCTTGCAAGTTATGAACTCCAGCCCTTGTCAATCAATAATTCTAAGAAAGTAGAATCAAATCTTTCTACTACACTCTAGAGAGTGAGTCGGGGTTTTTATATATAATTCAATCAGCATTACAACCTCCACATGTTCTCTCTGTTCCACATGAACAGTCCATTTTAATCACTAGTCGAACCTCACGTCACACTCGTTACCACACGTGTCGCAAGACACATTGCACACCATAATACATTAAGTTAGGGCAACCATTGTAGTATAGAACTAGTGATGATGGAAATGAGACGAGCCAGGATGGTACCGGTGGACAGTTATCAATGTAGACAGTTGTAGTGGCAATACGGATAGTTGAATACACTCGGTTGGCAGAATAATTGAATGGTGGCGATCTAGACGATAAATGAGTAGTTGGAATTTACTCGTGTACTGAATAAATAAATCTAAAGATACAAGGATCTAAACAAACCCGAGCGTCAGGTTTAGTAAAAAGAGAATACTATCGATATAACTTGCAGAATAAAAAATAATCAACGGCGTTTTCTTATTTTTCGTTTCTGTTCTACTAAATTTAAAATAGAGAAAAAGAACAATATAATATCAAAAATGATGTATATTACATTAGAACAATTTGGAACACAGAGAATTACGTTTGATGAAATCTATTTGCAGAAGCAATTGGACCATTCTTTTTTACCTTATGATTAATGTGTAAACAATTAAATAAAAATCTATATGTATATTATTAACAATGGATTTATAAAATAAACAATCTACTTTTGAATACTAACTTTGGTGTAGAATTACACTAAAATACTCTTATTAAATTACTATTGTAAGGGTTTGCAAAATGTGTGCTAGGAATTGGATTAAAATTTAAACAGTGATATATATTTATATATATATATATATATATATATATATATATATATATATAGTGAAAATATAATGAAAATGAAAATAGTTGTGTCTAAGAAACTATTAAGTAATTTCATATTAAATTATCTTTCTATATAAAAAACATAATTCTTTCATAAAAATTCCATAAAAGAAATTTTTTTTTCGTGTAGAACCTCCTCACAACGTCTCTCTCCCCGCTACTGACAACAAATAGCACATTAATCATTTCCATTTCCGGTCATTGCCCATGTTTCACGAATCGTCATGTTCGTCGATTCCTATGAAATAATATTCGGGCACAGCCAGTTTTATGTTGATATCTTCAGATGTATCTCTAAGCAGAGTATCAAGTTTTAGTGTACAGAATAACACAAATCAATTATGAATATCGTGTACACAAAAGTTTCAGAATACCTTTACAGTAAGTTTTCTTTTCAGTTTCACTATTTCATTTAAAACCAAAAAATAAATTTAATTGCACAATATCTTTATTTTGTTTTTCATTTTTCATTTAAAAATTGTTAACACTTAACGCGAGCGAGTAATTGAATTCTAAGTATTGCGTAATAGGTCGTGAAAATTATGTCGGCAACTCTTACCTGTTGCCCTTAATAACCTGCATTTCTAAGAATCACACGTGCACTTGCAACAATCATTTTTTAAAATAAATTTGATGAATCATCATTTTTCACAGAAATTCGATGAGTAGAAATGAATTGTGAAACATTCCATAGAAATGATTTTACCCTTCAGTTGTGTTTGAGCTGTTAAACGCTACATTTCTTTATCGATCACGCATAATAAAAACCATGAGAGATGGATCTCCCTGAAATTAATGTTACTCGAATCACGAGTTTACTCGAAGTTGGCCAAAGTCAACATCAAGTGTCAAGAATGCTTTCTGTGAGTCATTCTACGCTCCAAAGAGTTTATTGGCGTTATCTCTAGACTGGTCGCTTTACACGACGGCGAAGTTCTAGTCAGCGACGTATTACTACCTAAAGAGATGACTGTTATATCGTGTCAGTGTTGCTCCGCAATCGTCAGCGAAACGCGGCTGAAGTCAATTATCTTCTACGAGAGACTCAGGGCGTGAACGTGAACAAGTGAACGATACAGCGAAGGCTCAAAAAAGTTTCCTTAACACCTCACAAGATAGCCATTGGGCCACAGCTCACCGAGTTTCCCGGTCACAGTTCTACAAGGAACATGTCAACTGGAAATTGGAGCAATGGAGCAATTTGCTCATCACTGATGAGAGTAGTATATATTTATATAGCGTCGACGGTCGTAATCACATCTCTAGAAAATCGAGGGAACGTCTCGCGCAATGTGCCATTGCAAAAATGGTTTCCTATGGCAAAGGATTCGTAATATTTCTCATATGAAGTGGCAGGTAATAAGGATAAATAGACCTCTAAGACGTGTTTCCAATTATTAAGTTATAAAACCAATTAATTTTCTTAGCAATTTAAGCATTTTTTTATAAATATGAACAAATATTTCTCAAAAAAAAATATTGCTATGGATTTATAAAAAACGAGATAGAAAAAAATATACAGATGTACATTTCTTAAATTCTTTATCACCATTCACTTATCTAACTGGATAGGTCTGCCATTGACGTCAACCAGGTCTTGTAAAAACCTATAACGTTCGAAAAAATCAATTTCAGAAATAATTCTAAAGTATTATTGATTCGAAGAACTGTTTATTCAAGAATTAAGTTTCTAAAAATTATTTCAAATATTTGCATTTAATGATCCATCAGCTATGAAGCTACTTACTTTCAAAAAATAAACCTGTAACCAATTTTTGTATATTATAATATATCTACTGTTTAACAGTTACTAAGTATAATTAAACTAATCGTAATGTTTGGTGCTCAAATCTTGATTTGGACATGTTTCTCTGATTTAATCTTCTTAGAATTTTTTTACTCAGTGGATATAAGGTTAGAAAATGGCAAAACAAAAGGTTTTTAATATACTTTTCGCAGTACATTAAACTGAATTTCTTAAGCTGAATAAACAGATAAAGATTATAAGGAATGTTATAACCTTTTAGTAGAGTATAATGGCACAGTTGAAATAAATATAACAGCACCTGACCAATTATCTCATTATAAAAAAAGAGAAAAATGTATTATAAACAAATGTTACACTTATTAAATCACGCTACTTATCATTATTTTATATTGTACAAGAAAAATAGTAGAATGAAAAGTAATTTGCACTTTAGTACGGAATTTTTTGAAAACATAAATAATAAGTACTGCATAAGAGATCTAAAAGCGGAAGGCCATTAGCACAACAATATACTTTACGTCTGGTTGACCAACACTTTCCTGAGTATACTACATCCAGAAATAAGAAATAAATGTCATATAGGTAGTATACAGTATGTTATCCCAAAAGAACTAAAAAACTTGGCAAGAACAAGATGTTGGACTGCACCATGTTTCAAAATTAATTACATGATAAATTTTAATCAATTTTGTTCCTGTTTTTATTTATGTAAACAAAAATTAAAATATTAATTTAGAACATTTTCCATTTTTTAAGTTAAATTTGAAAATTTCACGCAGGAAAACTTAGAATTTTTACTTTTTAAAGTGTAAAATATGCACTAGAAAAAATAAAAATCATAAAAATAGCAAATCAGTGAATAACATTCTAAACGATTTAAATGAAAAAATAAAGTATGAGTTTCTGTAACTGTTGCGTCTATTCATAAAAATATTACAAGTGAAAAATATTAAAAGTGTAAAACCTAATAGAAAAAATGGTTAATTTGATTATTTTGCTAAAAAAAATTATGTGTTGTAAACTGCATTCAAAAAAATATTAAAATATTTCCACGTATATTTCCACGTACTATGATATTACTATTATTAGGTTAATAGAAAAATAATTGCAGTTTATGACCTTCAAATTCATATACATTTTAAACTTTTTTCATTTTTCTAGCTATTTTAAGTAGCCCAGAACTGCTCGATGACTAACGTCTACCTTTTGCGTAAGCTCTGGAATTGTTGTGCATGATTCTGATTCTACCAATGCCTTCAGTTGATTGCTATAAACTACAAAACGACATCCGCGACCTTCTTCATCTTCAAGGCTTTCGGCCTTAGCACGAAATTTTTGAAACCACCATTGTTACGTACGTTCCTTAACAGTACCCACACTAAAAGCATCGTTTAGTTTACGAGTAATTTCTGCTGCAAATTCGAACTGCTTTACTACCCGTTTTGAACTCGTACAAAAAATGATCTTATTTGCTTCTTTTCCATTTTTAATTCAATAGCCTACTAGAAGCAAAATTAATGATAAAACCAAAGTCGATATTACCAAATACAGACCAAAAAACTTGTACTTTAAAATGATATTAACATGAACATGATGAAATGACTCATTGAAAAAAATTAAGGTCAGAATTCAGAAAACAAAAACCTCCATTATTTTCCTACCAAACTAATACTAATAAGAAAACAATAATTTAAAAATGCTTTTTATTTGTGTTAATTTTCAATTTTTATATTGAACTTATAATCAAGTAATCAATATTCTTTCTAATAATTATTACTATTATTCATTTTAAGTGTACCTACACATCTTCTATGAATTCAATTATAAAAAAAAAACGGGCAACGCTGTCTACGGTGCTATAAATATGCCAGCGGACGGAATAAAAATTTGTCTCGCCACCGTTCTTACCAGTTTTTTTTGTTATGCAAATATTCGATCCGTTCTAATACTTCTATCGTCTGTGGCGGCAGCACAATAAAAGCGCGAGGGACCTGCTCGATTGGTAGGCAGTTTCCTGAATATATTTATACATACAGTCAGTTCGTTTCGTTGTCGACGACGTAGAAACGAACGGAATGAACCGAAGGAAGCAGAGTGAATGATAAATCAAAGGATTTCGTACCTTAACCTAAATCCACTTTCGCCGGCAGAAACGTAACTCCCCCAGTTTACCAATCGACTGTTTACGCATACTTCTGTGCCTCTCTATGTTTGTGTATATATGTGTATGGGCTGGAGTCAGCGACATTGCGTGTATCGTAAAAATGTAAACTGTTTGTTTTTTTATTATCGGTCATTGAAGTCGTTTTATTATTAAAAAACTACGTAATATGTGCGCTTACATACAAACATTCATATATATATATATATATATATATGATTGAAATTATTACAACATAGCGTAGTTATTAAGTTATGATTTATTTCAAAGATTACTGGAAGTTTTAAACTTTATATTTTTTGTGCCGTTCTGCATCCATTCGTAATACATTATAGGACTGTAAATTTATATCAATTACATTTATACATATGTGTATATATATACATATATACACAAAATCGATGGCCATATTATTTCTAATATTTTTTTACCGACAACGAATTTTTAAAAAAAAATGAAAGTACATATTTATATCAGTGAGCAAACAACAAGCTTCTAAGCAGAGACAGCAGAAAATTATTAAATACCGATGTATCAATTAAAACGTCGAAACTATATATCTATGGTATATTCATTATATAATAAAAAAGTATAAATAGATGATAGGTACAAAAATTATCTAAACTTACAGGAAAATTTTCTCTAAATAAACAGACCAATCCATTAATTTATAATACATCTACGACCGTCCCAATTAGAAGAATTCGATCGGTTAAACAAGTATCAGTTAACATATTTCTCAGAAATAGAAAAAATCATTAAAATGACATACAAAATACAATAGCTTTTTGTGACTCTAGATAAATTAATTTTTATAAATAAATTCCTCACTCATTCCATACAACAAAAAAACTTTACCTGATCAAATATATTTAATAATATACTATTAATATACTTAACTTGATATAAAAAAAAACAGATTTATTTGTACCTTAGCGCTCTAATGGTGCAAAAATCACCATTAAAATGAGCAATAAATAATCAGAAATTAAAAATAGTCAATTATTGAACATTTTTATTTAAAAAAATTCATTTCTAATTATCAAGGTAAGGTTACTGTAAACGGTTGGCTAAAGGAAAAATCGACAAGTTTCTTCACTAATGAAATGAGGGAAAATTTATTTTATAAAGACATAGAGAACATTTTCAGAATATAAAGAAATAATAAATTAATAGAACGTACATAAATGCAATACACTTCAAATATTTCAGACAAGACCATAGCAATAGCCATTTTCAAATCTATCAAGTAATCCACTCCCAATAATTTGAAAAAGACGTTGCTTTGTAATTTTCGTTCTTTGGATGAATGTGTGTGTCTTCTCTGTATTGTAGAGAACATGTAGAGAACCGACATACAGATAATCCAAAACGACGGAGACCCGCTAGGCAAGGCCGAATTTACACTAGATACCGCCCTTTGACCCCCAATCAAATGCCGCTACTTCCACTCCAAATTACAAAAAGAATGACAAATGTTTTGAAAGTGCCGCCATTAATACATAGATGGTAGGACCATTCTACAGAAACAGCTATGATCAAAATTGTCTGTTACATAAATTTCAAAAAAAAATTGTACTACAAAAAATTTAGATTTAATATTTTATTTCACATTTGAGCTACCTGTAAATCAAAATTATAATTGAAAATAAAATTTCCAGCTTTCAAAATTTGTCGCCCATCAAAATTTGACCCAAAAATTTAACACCCTGGGTAGTGATCCATGTTGCCCCTGTTTAAACCTATGCTGCCACTAGGTCTTTATATCAACGGGATGACAGATAGAAAAACGTGCGATTACAATTTTCATATGAAACAAAAAATAATATAAAGTAACAAAAAAGAAACAGTAAACATTTAAAATTTATGTTTGAAAAATACAATTAAGGATAAATAGTTTATTTATTTACGAAAAAATATTTTTTAAAAAAATTTAGAATTGAATATTTGATAATTTGTCTTGAATAGTCATCATAATAAGAATAATGAATAAAACTATATAAATTACAAATACTAGTCTCTCTATTATTTGTCAGCACTACACTAAAATCACCATAAATTAACTTTCACTGACAATATCAAAATAAGTTATCGGAAATGACCGATTAGTGTGTACACTAATTATTCAATCCTTTTGGAAATCGCATAAACTCATACGGATGAAATGAATTGAACAATAAACAATTGATTGTAAAAGTAAACCATGTAACTAACCATTACATTGAGAAAAAACATTTATTGGATACAAGATTCGTTTTACACCAATATCTTTATAAAGTTTTCATTAAATTTAATAAAGTAAAACAAAAATAAAATCAAAATTTCACTTGAAAGTCATATACCAATAATTCTAATCGTTATATATATATATATATATATATATATATATATATATATATATATATATATATTCATGTTATATCGTCAGAAACTATTAAATATACCAGTATATTTCAAATATTTTAGAGATTTTATACAACGTTTGTATAAATATAGCAAGGATAAATTTACCCTCAGATAAATATGGTAATTTGATTAGCAGTTTTGCTTGTGATTATACATAAAATAGTAGACAATTCTTTGGAGTTTATTGTGATAGAACAAAAGATTCAAAAATATTTAATGTCTAATGTGGCATAAATATTATTTATAGAGACTTTTTACACGCATTAGACCTAATAAGGTTACAGAATTAAATTTAAATATGTTTCATTTTGATAAATATCAGAAATATTTTCATTTGGTTAAAATTTATTTACCCAGACTGAAATATTCTACAAGGTAGTATAGTCTGTAATCAACGAAATATTGCAATGCATTTCTTATTAGTGATGTATTTCGTTAAGTAACGATGTTGTTTTTTAGCTTAGCCCTACATCTTATTTTCTAATAAATGATGCTTCTGATTCCGTGAATTACACTAGGGACAGTTCTATTACTGAATCTACACAAAAAATATAAAATTCTAAATCCACCGATGATGATAAATATATACAATCTTTTGTATTGAAGATATCTGTTTCACTGGAAATATTGACTGAGTCAACTCAGCAAGTATCAAATTTCTATATACAATTCTGTTCTTAGCATATTTCTGATCATTGAATGTTTTTTTAAAAAAAAACTTGTAAAATTACTAGAAAATTCTTTAGTGTTGCAGCAATTGTTTCTTTCCTCCATATTACTCTTCAGTTCCAGTTGCAAATACTATACTGTATAGTTAAAGAACAGCTTAGTATAAATATTAGTTTTATATAAAATAACTTTCTCAAATTATTTTGATTTTTCTATGCTCATAAGAGTATAAGATAAACAATATGCTCCTTTATTGCACTAAAAAAGTTCGTTGCTTTTTCCTGAATGTTTTTTATATAGATTTATTAATAAAGTAATTTTTCGAAATATAATAACTTCCCAAAAAGCAGTAAATAATCAAAAACTGAAAACCTTAACGATTCTTTTTCTGAGATATTTCTTCTCTTTGATTCATTTTTTCATGGATTTTGTAAAAAAAAACTAAATCCTTATAAACAAACCCTTAGGATTTTCATTTGTTTCCTTCAACATAACCTTCAATCATACGATAAACGTCACTAATATCAATACTGTTTCAAGCGAAATAGCACAGAACTTAACGTAATAATATTCCGTAAATTATATGTATGCATAGATAATGATGTGCGGGTATTTAACGTTACAGTATTTTCCGGAACACTAGGCAAAGCCTCTGTTGATATAAATGATAGATTGATACATCGTAGCTATCCCTACGTATGTTTATAAAAATATAAATTTGAGATTAGATAATAAAAATAACCATAAGTTCACCCTCAAAAAACGGCAGACTTATCAAATAACCTAATATATATATATATATATATATATATATATATACATGAAATGAAACAAAAAATATCCTAAGCGAAATACTAGAAAACTTATATGAAATGAAAGATATATCTTTCATTTCATATACATTAAATGTAAACACACCAATGACACAGGATGGTTCTACTTTATAACTTTAATCTATGTCACCTAAGAACATATTTCGCCATATTTCATGACGGAGGACCGCTTAGAGTACATAACTCAATAGACAGTGCATGTAAGTAACTATTCCCGTGATGTATTACTGTAATTAATAACCGAAGGCAAGATCAGAACATATATAATAATCATCATCGGCGAGATGACTCCGTAATCGAGGTATTAGTGACGATCCTCCTAGTTGATAATAGTGTCCCCGGAGGATATCGAGTCTCCGGAGTTATACATGCACTGCATTAGTCGACACCGGGAGTCGAGCATGTTCAGTTAGGTGAGATGAGCGAGCGAGATGGTGTAAGTGCGAGACCGACGTCGTATTAACCGAGTGGAAAGTTCTACGGGAATCAGAATGTTCATTGGAGCGACTAAATGTACGGCCGACTACGGAACGTGTCTTTTTATGGAACTGAGGAAATGGCACAACTGAATGCAAGGACAAGATATACAACTTATATTTACACACACATACATACATACATATACATATATATATATATATATATATATATATATAACGATTGTATATAAATGCTATATTTTTCCACGAACTTGAATTTATATATAATATAAGACTTCGAAGAAATATAAGATAAGTAATTTTATTGATCATAGGTTACTCATTATTTTTAAAAAATGTATTAAAAAAATTAAATAAAAGTAAGTCGTGGAATAAAAATTTCAATTTTTGATGTAAATTTATAGTAAAAGTAAATAGAAAAATATATTTTAAAGCGAACTTTTATAGTATTTGCTTTCATGATCACAAAAACGTTCACTTAAGAAAAATGTTTTTTTTACAACTTTTAATAAAATCTACTTTAAATGTATTTTTCAACCTAAAATTTATAATATTCTACTTCAAATAACATTTCATTAAATTATTGTTTTGATGTCCGTTTCTGAGACCTGTCTCTCTTGAGTATTCTAAAATATATTTTTTTAGATAAAAACTGTTCAAATCACAATCATTAGTCTCAAAAACCAAACCAAAAGTTTTTCATGTATTATCAATTTAATAATAATAAAAAAAAACTAAATATTTTTCACAATACACGTAAATTTTTTCACTGTGGCAAAATTCACTTTCATAAATTATTGTTTCTTATGACAATATCGTCATCCCAGCGCGCTAAAACACATAAACGTACCGTGGTGGTATGAGGGTGAGGAATAAAATGGTTTACACAATTCAAATGCGACTAGTTTGACTTGTTTGATAGACTAGAATCTGATCAGTGATTGAGCGGGCTAGTTAGCGGCCGCAATATTCACGCCTGTCTGGAACACCACAGTCTACTGACCTGCTCTGATTTTTCATATGACCGAAAGCTTCTAGAACCACCACAGCTAATATGTCATCCAATTGCAAGGCATGAGTCATGAATCCTTGTCTCATCACTAAGGTAACGGAAGCACTTTTCAAGGACATAATAAAGACTCAGTCTTTAACATCTCAGTAAAGATGGCACATGTACCATCTTTACTGAATCACAAAACTAGAAGTAAAGAACAGACGGTTACATAATCCAAATAGATTAAGACCACGAGGATAATTTATTAATGAGATCACAAATAAAGATATAAAAATACACAACATTCATTTATTATTTTCATATATAACTATTTCTATTTATTTCATTTATAACTTTAAAATTAAACTTACAAAAATAACTGAGTTGTTTATATATATATATATATATATATATATATATATATATATATATATACATATATGCATATACATAAGATCGTACAATATATTTTGTAATTAGTATATAATTTTTCTTTCTTCTGAAATTTGAAAGAAATATGACATTCACAAATGATTCGCTGCTAATTAAAAAATAAAAACATTCTTCTTTAAGAAAAACGTGGTTGACAAATAAAACATTCGAAATATTTTTCATGACCTTTCTCTAACGTGTTTCCTTTTTCATGGAACACAAAAATTATAAATTGAATTAAAAGAAAAATGAATTCATTAAATACATTTTAAATTAAATGCTATTCATGGAAAGCACTTCAGTACACTTTTATATGATACAATTTTGTAACATAAATTTCAACTTGAAAATTAAGTTTCAGTGAAGCATAATAATTAGATAATAATAATTTCAGAACTTCATTCAATCAAACCACTTCTATATATTTGAGAAATATATATTTGTGTTATTCAGTTGAAATTCTAACATTTGTTTAAATTAAATGACTAGATATGTGGGTTGTTTGATAAGTTTAGTAAATTTCTTTGACATGACGCCACCATTCATTTGGTAACATCACGGCTATCAAGCGTCACTTTTCAAACTAACATAGGCGAAATTTCAATCAGAAGCGATACGTTGTTCACGTTCTACAGACGTTTGAAGCGAATAATGTAACAGTTGCCGCAAAAATGGAAAAAAACTAGGAGGTATTCTTGCGTCAATTCGTCACCGTAGATGAAACATGGATCGACCACTACACACCTGAGTCGAAGCAGCTGCCAAATCAATGAACGACTGGTGAAAGTGCACCTAAGAAGGCGAAGACCGTTTTGTCGACTGGGAAGGTGGTGGCCACTGCTTGTTGGGATTCCCAAGGAATCATCCTGATCGACTACTTAACAAAGGGGCAAACGATAACAGGTGCCTATTATGCAACATTATTAGACGGTTTTAAAAAAGAGCTGAAACAAAAACGGCTAAGATTGGAGCATAAAAATGTTCTTTCACCAGGACAAAGCACCGTCTCACAAATCGACCGCTGCAATAGCAAAATTGTACGAATTAAGCTTTGAATTGATTTCTTATCCATTCTATTTTCCAGACTAGGCCCCGTGTGAATTATTTCTATTCCCAAACTTAAAAATTTGGTTCGGTGAGAAGAAATTCTCGTCGAATGAGGATCTCATCGCCGTCGTTAATGCGTGTTTTGCAGACTCGCTGAACCACGTATACAGTCCTCAATAAAGATTATGTTGAGAAATAAAATCGATTTTTTCCAAAAAACGGTATTTAACTTGCTTTTTTACTACACTTATAAACTACCATCCTATTATTTTCACATATAATGAACATTACTACTTAAAGTAAATTTGTTTTCAAAATGAATTCGATTAATGATGTATTGAAGATATAATTTCAGACAAAAGTATTCAACTTCGATATCTACAAATATGTACATATACTTTGTAAAATTAAAAATACTTTGTGTGGTGTGTATACATAACACATATGTATATGTATTAAATATCACTTATACATATTTTTATAGGAACGTAAATTAAACGCAATCATCTTCAGAACGCAAATCAAAATAAACAATAACAATTTATTGAATATTTTGGTCAGAAAAATTTTGGTATTATTTGTGAGGTGATAAAAGAATTCATTTATTTAAAAAAAGATCTCTAAAAAGAAGCTCAACATATTATCATTTTTTTAACCATTACTTAATCTTTATTAAACTTCCTATAACAAACATACTAATTGAAATAAATAAAAAAACGAAACAAACCATAGATCAGCCTTAAATTTTTTTTCTTCACTGAAAATTCATAATTATGATAAATAATCTATAATTATGATAAATTTCACTACTATCCTATCAAAAAAATATTTTCCTTCTGTTAACATTTGCTTTTTACATATTAATATTACTATCCACTTTATTTTAAGAAATCCTTATGAATTAATTAGTAAGCGAAACTAACACATCAATAGTCTCTAATTAATTTTCATACTCCTCTGTGCACTAAAACTAATACTACCGTAATCTATCTGTTTCCTCTTATTGAAATAATTTCGTCTTGTTTAATCTTCCGGCTAATAACCAACATCCTTTTATTTTGAAAGGTAGATATGGCTCGTAAATCTCACTTATATCTCAATGTGTGCAATATAACATTACCTTTATATATTTAAGATTTAAAAATATTTTTTTGTTCTGAGTAAGTATTTATTGACACTAAATAGTTTTGTTAACAGCATTTAAAATAGATTCATCGGAATGTAGATACATATTTTCAATTTTGTACAGTAACTTTTTATTTTAGAATCTTTGTTCAATATTTCTAGTTCAGTTTGTTTCTAGTAACATTTCATTATTTATCTTCTCTTGAAAATTTTGTAATTCTCACTGTTATTTGCATTTACATTAGTAACAAAAGGTTACATCAACATAAAAACTACTCTGATATAATCTTCAAACTTCAATACTTTTCAATGTAAATAAATATATAAAAGTATATGTTCAAATAGTTTTATAAAAAATTAAAACTGATTGAATATTAAAAAATGAAACTTATTTCTTAATTATATAGAAAATTCTACTTTAGTTGTCAAATATAGCTTGCAAGTGTTTTTCTAAATATTTTCACAAATGAATTTTTTTTTACTCCAAAAACCTGAAAAAATATTTCCAATAGAATTTTTTTCATAAATCACTAATTATCATATAAGATTATCAGTTATGTTACTTTGATTTTGATTCTTGATCTATAAATGTTTCCGTACATGCATAAGCAACAATAAAAAATGATCAATAATCATTTATCGGTCATTTTCAATCAGAAAGTATTTGTAGCTTATAGATGAAAAAGAATTCATTTTTGGAAATGAATTTATCCATGTTAAAATCATTAGGTTGGTAGAAAAATAATTACGGTTTTTTTTCTGAATTCTAACCTTAATTTTTTTTTAATTATGGTATCAATTCATAGTGTTCATGTATTCGCATTTTAAAGTGCATTTTCGATCTGTATTTTCCTAACATCGACTTTGATTTATTATTAATTTTACTTCAAATTGAGATGCTGAATTAAATATGAAAAAGAAGTAAATAAGGGCAATTTTTTGTATGGGTTCAAAACGGGTGCTAAAGGAACGTACGGTACAATGTGGTCCCAAAAATTTCGTGCTGGGTACGAGAATCTTGAAAGAAGATGAACAAGATCGCAGTCTCCAGAACTTCGAACTCCGAAATTTTACACCGTCAGAATAATTAAGCTTATAATTAATTGATAAAAATATGTCCATTCCAATGGTGCTTATTTCGATTAATAATTTTAATTATTAGCTAAAAAAATGTATAGGAATATGAAGATCATACACCGCAACTATTTTTCTACCAACCTACTATATTATTATATAAAAATATCATTAGTTCGAACTGGATTAAATGGTTTCAAAAGTGAAAATAATCTTAACATGTTTCAATTTTAAAACATTTTTTTCTTCAATTTCATTAATTAGATGTAGTATCTTCGGTAAATTATTTACTATAAACTTAAAATATGAAAAGTACATTTGATAATTTAAAGAGTCTAAAAATACTTGTAACACCATCAATTACAATTTCATAAATAAAAGTCGTACAAATATAAAGTGTTATGAATAATAATTCCAATTTATTTTCTAAGAAATCAGAAAAAAAATTAGTCTATATACTTGAAAACTTACTTTTAAAACTCCAAAAAGTATCATTAGTCATGTAGAAATATCATTCATCGCATTGGTCACTTTTTATTGTTGTGATGTGATCATATTAGAATGCTAAAGTACGGAAAAAAAATTCTATCAGTGATTTAATTTTGGGAAATATAGCATAAATTTTGTACAGCAAATTTAATACACATTTTATGTACATGTGTTTTTTTTAATCGGAGATATTTCTATACTTTAGAGTTTTGAGGATGATTTTATTGGCATCCAAGCATCTATTAAAAACTATTAATGATTGAACGTTTTTGATCAGAAAAAAATTTGTACTTTACGAGGTAAGTGAAAGGATTATTGTGAAAGGCAATTTAATCACAGCGTGAAAATTATCTTTCTATATATAAAAAATAATTCCATCGTAAAATTTCCATAGAACATTTTTTTTTTATTTTTCGTGTAGATAACTTCTTCACAACACCGCTCCCCCAGCTACCATCTATAAATAACACGTTAACCATTTCCATTTCCGATCATCGATGATTGGTTTATGGATATCGTATGGTCTCTGTTCTGATTAGTTGACATCAGTTACATGTATGTAGCTCTCTCATGGTGTACAACGAAAGAGGTGTACATGATTTCAATGTAAAACTGATGATATTTATTCAAAACCTTGTATTCACTGAAGCTTGAGAGTAAAAAAATTTTTACACATTTTAATATTGTATCTTGTTGTTAATTTATATAAACTTTTCCAATAAAAATTTTTCGACTTATATTTTACGTAGATTATTTGTGCGTATAATTTGTTAATTTATGTTATTTGTTGGAGGAGAGTGAGCGACAGTGAGTGAAAGACGAAGCCCCCGTGGCAGGAGTAGAGAAAAGAGCCTCCTAATATTATAAAATATACAAATATTGGAACTTTTATCATAAAAACTTCTAATGCCTTTTAATTGATATTTATTGATGTTGAACATTTACACAAATTCGTATTACATTAGCAGAAAATATTGTAATATACAGTGTGTTTTAAATATTTATGCCAATAATATTTATTATAATTTCGTAATATATTTTAAAATATTTATGCCAAGTAGATAGGAGATAAATATTTTAATATTTGAAACAATTACATTCAATTTAATATCCACTAAAGTTGTATATGTTTTCTTTACTTGTACTTCTTTTACTTATTTCTGTTAATATATATTTTTCAGTTGTTAAAGTAGCTATAGATTTTATATTAGTTCTCAATAAATATATATAAAATAATACTTTTTTAAATTTATGTTTCGAAGAAGAAAATCCAAAAAAAATACTTTTTAATCTTTTTTTAAATATTGAAACATCCCATAAGTAATGCGGTATTTTCATATAGGTGCAAATGGATGATGCGATACTTTGCCATTATTGCAATAACGTATCAGATGCATATGCTACTTAATTATACTTAATATTTTCTCAATCCTATTATTGAAGATTAACAGTGATCACGCAAATTTACAAGAAAAAGTATTAGTTATTATGGAATTGTCAATTAGGCATATTTTGCTTTGGGAGTTTCGTTAAGGCAACAATGCTATAACTGCAGTGAAAAAATTTATGGTTCAGATTTTATTCGTCATAGTCAGGAAAAAAAGATAATTTGAACAATTTCGGTCAGGGGACTAGCTCTTTGCAGATAAAGAAAGGTCAGGACATTTTCAAGAGTCTGATGATGAGAGCCTTAGAACACTAGTGGAACTAAATCCTAATTCAATGGTAAAATAATTAGTCAAGAAGCACAAATCAACGCATTCAATTATTCATCGGCACTTGAAAATATTGATAAAGTTTCTAAGCTTAGTTAGTGGGTTTCATACGAGTTATCGGACGTTAATTTAAAAAAATATGAGGAAATTTGCAATTCTCATTTATGTTGATTGCAAAATGAGCCGTTTCTGAATAAAATTGTTACTGGTAATGAAAAATGGATTATTTATAACAATATTACACGTTAAAGGCATTAGGTTGACTGCAACTAAATACTATTTTCAACTGCGAAAGATAGGCTTCATCTAAAAAGGTTATGTTGTCTATTTGGTGAGATATGGGAGGAATTATCTAGGAATTATTAAGAGCTGCAACCAACGAATCGAGCAATCACAAAGGAGTTGTATTTTGAACAACCGATAAGGGTAAAACAATCCACTGATGAAAAACGGCGATCATTAGCCAACAGAAAAGGCGTAATTTTTGACCATGACAACGCCCGACCTCACATGGCTCGAGAAACTCTCCAAAAACTAAGACAATTTGAATGAAAAGTTATGACTCATCCACCATATCTTCTTGACCTAGAACCATCAGATTATCATCTGTTCTGAAGTTTACAAAATCACATCAATGCAAACCGCTTAATACAGAGAATGATGTCCGAAAGGAACTCAACTCTTTTTTTAATGCAAAGCCCAGAAATTTTTATCGTCAGTGTATTGAAAATTTAAGATTTAGATAAGAAGTAGTTGTAAATAATAACGGAAAATATATTTTGAACCAATATTAAAATGTCATTTTTTCCCTATTACAACTTATCTTAAAAAAACCGCATTACTTACGGGTGACTCAATATTTTGTATTGCTAATTTGATATCTTATATTTTATAATAGTTATTTTCGTCTAAAACTATTTTTTTATAGAAATTTTAACTTGTTTTTTATGTGTTTATATATATATATATATATATACATTATTCAATTATAACTAATTAGAAAAATGTTATATACTTCCTACTTTATTGACTAAAATTTTTATTCCAATTTTCTATTCAACCCTCCTGTCAGAAAAGAATCAGCTGCGTTAAAACTAGCACTGTGAGTTAATCCAAATTAAATTTTCAGTAACAAATTTTATGAAAAAAGTCAATAACAATTCTAAATATAATTTTTTTTATTTCATCAAAATCAAATGTTATGTAAATTCACGCTCACTAATTGTTCAATATTGACAACTGCTGTGGCCGTTGTCACGCTCCGTAAATGTATTAAAATGTCTTATTACTGGAATGTATAAATACATTAAAGTAAACCGATTAATTACATACCCCGTCGCAGCATCGATCCGAATGCATAATCAGAACATGGGATCTTCACATGACCGACCGTTTGTAGCTCGACAATTAATCTTCGGTCGCATGCATAAAAACCGCTGGCCCGACGATCGCCGTTGATAAATTACAAACGTTTTACATTCGCCATTTTTACCAATTTATTTGATGCCTGCGCATTAATTCAGCATTCGCGACGTAACTAGTTCATCATTATGTTTTATGGCACGTCGTGTTGCATTCTGAGCTGTGTATTTATGACGGGATCGTTTTAGACATGCAGCAGCGCTATCACACACCGCCGACATTCATGACAGGAGATTTTCGTTTAACGGCACGGTAATTTGACGTCAGTGCAAGTTGATCTGTTTCATTATTTGACCAAGAAAGTTTTCTGGCAAGCAGATGGGATCATTCTAATGCCAAAAGTTAACTTAGATACGGAATTCTTTTTCAAGCTTATATTTTTCGACTTATACCATATTGTCTTCTTTTGTATTACAATATGTTAACTTTGTTTATTTTTTTGACATACTAATTAATTAAAATGATTTTATAAGTGAATTTATTATTTTATTAATGTAATTTTATACATTAAAAAATATTAAAAACTTGAATAAAATATGATTTATATAATAAATGTTATTTAAGATATAATTTTGGCGCAAAATATTTTTATAAAAGCCCTTTTATACAAAACTTGGCGTGAGACATATTCATGTTGTAGGTATTTTACTATCGATTCTTATATTTATTTAATTGAAACCTTGCAACCTAACATCATAGAAGAATATCTAGTAAACAATATGTTCTTCTTTTATGCATTTTAACCCTTTTTTTATTAATTCATTTTTACGGAAATATTTTTTCGTTGCGTTAACATAGCAATATACGACTGTTTGTGATCGAAAAACAGACTGTAAACAGTAGGTTTGCGTAATATAATTACCAAGCTTTGATTCTTATTGATGATCATTATGAATGCCAAGCTAACCTAATCTTTTCGAGAGCTAATTTCGAATGGTCGTTTACTCTCAATACCTTAACTATTCTTGAAACAGGACTGTTTCATTTCTATTATTTTTTCATTTATATTTTTGATTAAGAAAAATATTAACAATGATGACACGTATTGATCGTAATTTATGCGACAGGGTACCTTGTGGCATAAAGAACTTTAAAAACTGTTAGAAATTAAGTCTGTTGTATAAATAACTAGTTGCTATTAAGGGATAAAACACTGCTCTCTGACCTTTGTATGACTAAAGTCAAAGAATTTTGTAAGTCGACAATTATTCACTCAGTACAGAAATAAGTACAAACGCACTGATACACGCATTCAACAAATATAACGCCAACAACGCGTATTACAGTACAAATGTATTTTAAATGTTAAAGGAAATGAAAATATCTCTTAAATCATATAACAAAAATCCTAAACGCTTATAGTGTCGTTTTTGATCATCGTAACTGGTAATATTTCAATTCAATGGATCATGAAATAGAAATTTAATTTAGATAAACTGTTTCACTGAAAAATATTTTTTTATTTTGTAATACGAGGATTGGATGAAAGTTTCCGACTAGGAAGGAAAATAACAAAATATTGGTTGAAAAATGATTTTATTTTTCGATATAGTCTCCTTTTAACTTATTACACTCATTCCAGTGATATTCAAAAGCGTTCACTCAGTCTTTATAAACCGATTCGTTCTATTTTTCAAAAAAGGCGTTTATAGTGACGATCAATTCAGAATCCGACATGTACTTTTTACCAACGTGAAACTTTTTCTAGTTCAGAAAGAAACTTAAGTTCAACGAGGTCAAGTCTGGCGAATAGACTGTATGAGGCAGCAATTTTAAGACCAACTGATGAATTGCAGATACTAACACATCGCAATACCATACTTTTTTCTTCACTAAACCGTACCATTTCTCTCTAACATTTTTGTGCAGCTGGGAACTAAGTTCAGGTAGTACTCTCCAAACTCAAACTATGTCAAGGATGATACTGCACAAAACCATAGAGAATTCTTGACAATTTTCACCATCTATCGGCTAGACTGAAAACTTTTCATCCCACCCTTGTATTTAAAACAATAAGTGAACACGCAACTTTTAGATATTTTACTAGAAAAATATTTTTCTTTATTTGTTTTCCATTATCTTGCTTCATCAAAACTTAATTGTTCTAAACAAATTGCTACAAACAATACTATTTAATATTGTTAAACATTATTTTTCTTTATTAAATTTTTATAAAAATGTCAATATAATTATGATTATATAAAAATTCAATTAACGTAAATATAAAAATGATAAACAAATACAAAAATAATTAATTCACAATACAATTAATACAGTACCTAAATACATTTACATAAAAAATTGTTCTCTAATCCCATAAACAACTAAATATTTTTCTAATAAAAAATATTCAATAATTGATTATTGACCAGTTTTTTGTTACTTATGCGTCTTAGATAGGGCAATAAATAAGAAAAAGTCACCACTAATCAATTATTAAAAATATTTGGTCAGAAAAATAATTTCGTAGTTTATGAAGTAGATGAATAAATCATTTTTGAAAAGTAATTAATTCTTCTTTATTTTGATTAAATAGTTAAAATAAAACTCTTTATTTTTATTTAATTAATTTAAATAAATTATAAAACAAGAGTTCAGTATTTTCTTATATGAAATTATTTTAAAAATTAAATTTATGTTAGAAGAAAATAAATTCAGAAGTATAACAAACATTGTAATTTTCACAAATGAATTATTTTATCATCCCACAAATCGCAAAACAAATTAGATCAAAAATGTTCAATGGTTGATTAGTGATCATTTTCTGCTATAATTCTTAGAGATTTATGTTACAAAAATATATCTTTTGTGGTCTGTAGAGTGAGAAAATAATCTATTTGTAAAAGTGAATTTAGCCACAGTATCAAAACTATATTATGAATTTATATTTTTTTTTCTCATTACAAGTCACTACTGCAACTATATTAAAAAACTATATAAAAAGTTCAATCACTTTATGAATATTTATTTTAATTAATAAAACCATTTTCAAATTCTTAAGAAGCCAAAAAAGTAATTACATTTGCAATATTTTAATACATTCCTTTTTTCCCTTAACAAAATTTATTTCGTTTACTTTATTCATTCTTATCTTATTATCATTTCAATAATGTATTCTATACATTTGAATTTTATCGTTTACATAAAATAAACAAAAAATTTTAGATTTTACATTAATTAATTATTACATTTAATTATTAAAATCTTATTACATTTTACTTAATCTCAACAAACTTTTTAATTATAAACCTATCACACTGAAATTATATTATGTGATGGGCAATTTCAATGATACAAAATTACAGCAGCATATTATCGTAAACTTCTAGAACGTTCAAATTTGTTCATACCTGTCAAGACTTACATTTGTTCAAACATCGGTGTTTCAATTTTAAATGAAATTTTTCATTTTTCATCGTCAACACATCTGTTTATGAAAACGAGATATCTCTATTCCTGGTGTCAACGTACTTTTACAAAAATATTTGAATCTATTCTTACTTTTTATTAATTAGATAATCAAAAAACTGTAACGTCCTTGTTTTAAATTGGTAAAAAATCATATTTTAAAAAAAAAAATAATACAAACCAAGAATTTTTACTTAAATAAATAAAATAAATTATCGTATAATGAGTATATAAAAATAAAATTAATAATTATTTACTTCAATCATCAATCAAGCCATTGTAATACTCGATATTTTTATAAAAATTGTATACAGAAACATTGTAAAATTCATACCGCCTGAACTTTATATCAACCAATTTGGTCCATGTTGGATTGCAGTAACCGTTATCACGCTCTGTGTATACTTCATAATGTCAATTTCTGTGTTAATGCAATAAATTAAACCAATCAGTTACATTTTCGATCCAACAATTTAAACATATAATTAAAACAACATTAGATCTACAAATAACTACTATACATGAAAATCAATTATTTAACAATCGTTTTAAATATATAACGATTGACAAGCGAGATTATTTTCCCAATAATAAGATTTCATTTTAGTCTTAACGAATTATAATATTTATTACTAGATGACGCGGTAAATAAATATGCCTCCATTGTTTAACGGAATAATTAATAAAATTCAACCAATAATAAAACAATTCACCTGTTTCATAAATGAATTATTATCTCACCCGCAAAAATGTCATATAAATGATTATTAATCATATTCGATTATTTCTTATGTGCATTTCAATGAGAATGGCATCATCTTCAGAGCGTCAATGTATATAAAAATCTTAAACTACTAATTTTTCTATCCCTATAATCTCTATTGAGAAAAAAATTATCAATAGTCATTTATTGTACATTTTCAATGAAAGGTTTTTTTGCTAACAGAATAATTCTTTTGTAAAAGAGAATGTACACATAATTTAACAAGTATAGTGTAAATTTACATTTTGTTGATATATAAATAAGAGTCGCTGTTAATGAAATCAAAAAACTGTAAAAAATAAGAAAATATTTTTGATTCATTTTGGAAGTAAGGTACATTTTATTATAAATATTAAAAAAGTTCGAGTTTTTATTAGGATGATAGAAAAATAATTGCAGTTAATAACCTTCAAATTAATATACATTTTTCTCAGCTAGCTGTTTTAAGTGGTCCAAAACTGTTGAATAACTTACGCCTAACTTTTGTGCAAGCTTTTGAATTGTTGTGCGTGGTTCCGATTCAAATAACGCATTCAGTTGGTCGTTATGAACTGAAGGACGCCTGCGACCTTCTCTTTAAGGCCTTCGTCCTCAGCAAAAAATTTTTGGAACCACCATTACACCATACGTTGCTTAACAGTACCCACACCAAAAGCATCGTTTAGTTTACAAACAGTGTCTACTGTTTTGCTGCCCGTTTTGAACACATGCAAAAAATTAATCTTATTTGCTTCTTTTCCGTCTTTAATTCAATAACCCAATTTAAAGTAAAATTAATAATAAAACCAAAGTCGGTCTTACCAAAATATATACCGAAAAATGCAATTCAAAATGATATTAACTTGGAGACGATTAACTTTATTTATTTATTTAACATGTTACACGTATGTTTACAACATATTCATTTATTTAATAACATGACACTTTTATTAAAAAAAATAAGGTTAGAATGCAGAAAACAAAAACCGAGATTATTTTTCTACCAACCTAATACCTTACGTTTGAAATTTTATTAAATTGTCATTAAAAATATTTATTTAAACTATTTTGTTCCTAATATTCATTTGTATGTTAAAAGTTCATAAATGTTTCTATTTAGAAACTGTTTCTTAATTCTTTGCGCATTAGAATGCACATTGTCTATATTTATGTTTAAAAATTGTTACGTTTGCAATTAAGAAGCAAATAATATAAATTTAATTCAATACTTTTGAGACTATTTGTTTTGAGACTTTTGCTACTAATAAAGCACTTTTAACAGCTTAAATCAACTTTTCGACATTTTTCCATACTGAAAATTTGAATTTAATATAAAAAATAAAATATTAAATGTCGTCAAGTAAACTTGTTATTAAGTATATTTTATTAACTTCAAATAATTTTATAATATTTTAAACACAAAAAAAATACATTTTTATTACTTCAAATTTAATAACTGGGAGAAATGAAATGTAAAAAAATAGTAGCAATATTCCAAAAATAAGAAGTGAAAATGCAGTTAATGTCAAAAAGTAAAATTTAGTTGTGTTTAGATAAAAAGCAGCATATATTTGCGTTACAGATTTAATATTTTACTCATGAACCTCATCTATCATATGTGTTGTTCCGGTGGTCTTTTGTCCTTTTAGATCTGATTACTATTAAGTATATTCAGTTTAAACTAAAAAAATACAGTCACATCGAAAACAAAATAAAAATTTAATATAAATTGTTCGCGTTGACCTTTCTTATAGAAAAACATGGTAAATCTAAAGAGAGTTTTACACTTTTCATTTTTTTTTTCAAAAAATAATATACCAAATTGAATCGGAATCACTTATCATATATTCACTTCGAATCCAGATGAATACACAACTAATAGACAGACTAGGTTAAAGTGGATAAATGATAATTCACGTCTTTTTGAAGTAGATGAAATGATTTCAAATGCTCTGTCAGTTAAATAACAATTTGGTTAGGTATACTGGGCTGTTTTTAGTAGCCATAAAATAACTATCCACATTTCAAGAATATTTCGATAGAGATAACATTCTATTGTCATATTGGATCCAAAATCCAATATGAAAAATAGATGAACTAAATAAATTCGTCTTCTTATATATACTTATAAATTCATTAATAAAAATTTTATACACACATTCGACATTAAGATTTAACAACATTCCGTTGCAACAACTTTTTTATCAGCGTTCGTTCTATGTCGTTATACCTGTATATAAATACGCATACGTCTTTATTTCAAATAACATGTCGTATGTAAATAGAAAGCCCTTATTTGCTGTTTAAATAGCTTAATGTGTACTTATTATTTATTTACAGATACGGCCGATGGGTCACCCGCCGCGTCGCCGTTGCGACGATCGCTGCGATATGGTTACTCGCCGCATTGATCTCTTTTGTACCGATCTCACTCGGTCTGCACCGTCCACCACAGCCACTCGTCTACCACGATGAACACGGAAAACACTACCCAACGTGTGCTCTTGACTTAACACCAAGTTACGCCGTCATTTCGAGCTGTATCTCATTCTACGTGCCTTGCGTCGTAATGCTCGGCATTTACTGCCGTTTATATTGTTACGCACAGAAGCACGTGAAGAGTATCCGTGCGGTCACCCGACCGATAGACATTCCAGACGGTGAGACGGTATCGACACAACGGCACAAGAGCGTTAAACAATCAAAAAATAAGACACTACATATCCACTTGCACAACCATCACAGTTCGCCGTATCATGTGAGTGATCACAAAGCAGCGATTACTGTTGGCGTCATCATGGGCGTGTTTCTCATTTGTTGGGTCCCGTTCTTCTGCATCAATATCGTCGCTGCGTTCTGCAAGACATGTATACCGGACATCACATTTAAGATACTTACCTGGCTCGGATACTCGAACTCGGCGTTCAACCCGATCATCTATTCGATATTTAACACTGAGTTCCGGGAAGCGTTCAAACGGATTCTTACGACGCACTATCCGGAATGGTGTAAGTGCGGGTACCAGGCCGTGAACAGAAGCTCGATCGATACACTGAAGAACGACCGATTCGTTACCGACTACGGCACAAAGACTGTGATTGTGTCTGGCAAACGAAACGGCTCGTTTCGAGAATTCTCTAGTGACAGACTAAGTCCACGTTCAAGTCTTGACTCGGTACGACAGACGAGGATCAATTCAACAGACAGGGATATACTCGACGGAGACGAAATAAGTGCCATATAATAATGAGTATGTTTGGTGCGTCCACGTTGAATGCAACGCACCTGGTTTGCTTATTTCATGTTGTACGTTGTTATTAGGGACGAACAAAAAATGAATCGAGACGCTTTAAATATAATAGAATAGTTTTTAAATTTAGTTTTATTTTGCTATGCGAAAGATGCAAGTGCGTCAGGTACCTGTCAAAAACCGTTGCCATACTATTTCTTACATTTTTATTGCTTATTAACATACCGTTATTATTTTTATTATATTTTAATAATCAACACCTAAACTTCTTTATCAATTATTTTCAACGAATATCATTATTTTAAATCATCAATTTCCTTTAAACAGATTTCATTTTAAAAATCCTATATTAATTTATGACTATACTCAAAGTGAAATTCCTCTCAATATTATTAGACGATTTTATTTTTCGTTAAGTTTTAAGTTATGACTGATATCAAAAATATTATAATAAATATCTTCAAATAAATAATTTGCTCTGATTGGATGACATTTTCATGATTTTCAATTGATTTTACTTGTCAAAAATGTGAAACCTCAACTAAATGAAATTGATTTTTTTACTTTGTACACATATTCTGTTTTATTAAGAAAATGGTTTAAACGAAAAGGTTTTTCCTGAAATTAACAAGGCTATCTACATTATGAAATCGTCAGATATTTGAGTTAGTTATTTTTTTAACAAAAAGATATACAGGAAAGATGTTGAATTTCTAACAAAATGGTCATTCAATCAACAATTTTAGTCCACATGTCAAAATTTTAATAAAGTCTATGAAAAAACCAAATACTTCAAGAACAAAGTTCAACATCTAGTCAGTTTTATTATGTTTATTTTATAACACTGATATACTTTTATATACCATAATTAGTTTTAACTCAAACAAAAAAGAAGGTAGTTAAAAACATTTAAAAAGTATTAGACCGATAGAATAACAGTTATTGTTCAAGACTCGTTTCTGTCAATATTTTTACTGATAAAAATATAAAAACTTTTGTTTACCAATAAACATTATGGGTTATTAAAAATAATTTACTCGTATATATTCCAAATTTATAAAATAACGCTAGTAGCATTTATTAGAAGTTTTGCGATTTACACTAATTTTGAATAACTGAAAGCAGTTTTCTTAAATTTAATATTGACTTTTCTATAATGAACAGAACACTGAGTTTAGTATTCATGATTATACTTTTCAGTAAAAAATGACGTATCCTATAAATCAGTATTAATAAATATTGTTTAAAGGAATTAAAAGATTAATTTTAATATTCTGTATACCAAATGATCACTATAATGGTAATTAGAATAAAACGCTAGTCATTTTCATTTTTAGTGTTAAATATCTTAGAAAATATATAACTTTCGTTATCATTGTTTTATATTTTCGTTAAGCATATATAATACTGTAAAGGTATTAATATTTTTTAACATATAAGTAAACGTATAATAAACGTATTATTTTCAAAATATATTTTTCTGATGAAACAACTCAGCAATCATCTTTACAATACCAAATGTTCAATAGAAGTACCAAATATTAAGCATATCTCAATCAATTATCTACCTCATATTCTTTTAAATACGAACAGGTACACGAAATTGTCTAAAATTGTAATGAAAGTAAGTCGTTTCCAATTTTAATTTCTAGAAAAATATCAGTAAATAAATCTAATTACATTTAAAAAAAATACATACGTAGAAAATTTAGATGCACTCCGTTGGAATTTTTTTCTGAAAAAATATGATATCTATGTAAATGTTATTCTTGGAATAAAAGCATGTAAATATTTTTAAGGAACAGCACTCAACAATTTTTAATAGCACCAATGTTTAGTTATCAATGGTCGTTTTCAGATACTTGTTCGTATCAATAAATACACATTCACGCAATTACTTATGTTAATTTTCGTGAAAAAATATAATCTTTTTATTAACTATTAAGTTTTCTGTCTTTAATTTGTAATGCATCTTTCATTGTTTTACATTTTCGTTAAATATATGGATATATAAGATAATTCAAAATTTTATGACAAACATGGGAAATGCGTTAAATAAATAATTCAATACTTTTCTAATCCAATATATATATATATATATATATATATATATATATATATATATATATATATATATATATATATATAGTTTAACAGCCATTTAACCAAATAAATTCTGTATAAATAGTTAAATTTATATTTCAGAAAAAAGAGTCGATATTTAACTCAAATAACAGAGAATAATTTTAAAAAATACAATTTGAACAAAAAATTTAATTTTTAACACTAATCTTCAAATTTTTCTTTAGAAAATTTGAGCATACATTTGTATTCGCAATTCAATAAATAAATATTTAATATCTCAAATCGTTAGAAAAAATGCAGCAGTAGGACATCACTAATTTTTCAATGATAATTTTTCGGTAATATTCAAACTTTTTTAGGATATACATTAAGCATTTTGTTTATAGTACGACAAACATTAAATTCTTCACAACATTTGAAGACATCTAACTAAATATTATCATATTACTCCTATGTTTAATCATCGATCGTACATTTTTTCTTCTGAATATTTTTTTCCATAGAAATTAATATTACTATTCAAACCAAATTATTAAACTTGCTTTTATCACCGAAAAAAACTGTCTTCCAAATAACTGTATTTATTTTGGTACTTATAAGAAAAAATTATTTTAAAAAATATGTTTTTTAAATTTGAAAAAACCATTATTCTGTACTATTTTTCCATTAAATTTTCTTTTATTAAAACTCATCTTACCATTTCAATATTAAATTTCTTCTGTATACCTTTTTTAACTTCAAAAGCTATATTTTAATATTACTTAATTTTTTAGTTCGATTGATACTAAACAGACTTCTAATATGTATACTAAAAAGTTTTATTAACTTATATTTTCATCAAATATATTAAATCTCTTCATAAACTACAGTTGAAAGTTTAAATTTTCTTTTTTGAAAAGGTCATTTTTTAACATAATTGGCATAATATATGATAAAATAATAGTTAAATCAATTTAGCATTTCTCTTACATATAAACCAAAACCACGTTTATGTTGTAAACTACGTAAATTTTTATATATATTATAGTTTTATTAATTACCAAAAAGTGATTAATTTTGATACAAAAATCAATAACACTTTTTAAAACGCTCCTTTTTTCCTTCTAAGTTTTTTTTATATTGTAGCATACAACAGAAAAATTCATATAAAATAAGATCCTATTTAACTTTTTTGTTTAAATTGGCTAAAAGTATAGATATTCTGCCAACCAGTAATCAAAATATTTTATATGGTATTATTCATCATTGTTAATAATAAGCATCGATTTACAAATATATGCATAAACTAACGATTATAATTCCTTTAAATCAAATAATAACTAATAAATTTGGTACTAGAGAATTTTTTTTTAAAAAAAATATCGTGTACCTGCTTCGACCAGATTAAATGGTTTTAAGAGTGAAAAGAATTCGAGCATGTTTAAACTTTAAAGAATTTATTTTTTTCGACAATATGTTGCAAAATTACATTTTAGTCAAATTATTATCACAAGGTGTCTAACAGCTAAAATGGGAAATAAAATTTAAGATTTTAAAGAATTTAAAAGTATTTAAAACAGCATCATTTAAAAGTTCATGATTAGTAATCAATGTATATATATAAGTGTTGAATATTAATCCCAAATTATTTTCTACGAAACTTGTTAAAGGCTTAGATTAAGTATCTGAAAATTTATATTCAAGTCTCCACAAAATATCATATTGCATTTTTTAAACAAAAGTTGTTATCACAATACAGTATCTTGAATCATTTGAAGATTAAAAATGATGTTAGACGAATTTAACATGTTTGACATTTGACAATTTGACATGTTTAATATTTTAGTTAAAAAAAGTGTACATAAATATCGAAAATATTATTTGACGATTAGAAA
>CM068322.1:6262088-6382088 GCA_034766995.1 Acanthacorydalis orientalis
GGTTGAGAATTACTGGTATTATGGGTAGATAGGGTTAAATATTATCAAGTCTGATTTTTCACTTGAAGAATTTTCTTTTAAAAACTTCATTCAAAGAATTTACCTGTAGCCCTACAAATCTTCAGTTAGAATTACAGTTATTTTTTTGTGATTTTGAAATTGATTTTTTATTTAATAGCAAAAATCTACTTTATTTTTTAAATGTGTTGTACAATCTCTACTTTTTATCATCCATAAAATAATAATTAAAAATATTTTTTCCATATTTCTTACAATTTACCAGGCAAACATTCCTTTTTACTCTTACTACTCAATTTACATTGCTTTGAAAAAGTTTCCAAATATTTTCTATTTTCTCATATGACAACATAAAGAAAAGACTAAGTTTGGTACATATATGCATTCTGTTAAGTTTACTCTTTTGTACTATTTTGTATTTCGAAACATATATTATTTTTATCAAATTTTATTGATATTCTTTGAACATTCAAAAACTTAGTACTAAAATTATGACTTTTGAAAATAATAAAATTTCTATGAACACTTATTTTCTTATTCCAAAAATATTGTTTTAAATTGTCTAGAAAACCACAACTGAAGAATGTATTATCATTTCAAGGCATCTTTTAATTATTAGAATACACATCAAAAAAATATCCGATTCCACAACAGAATTCCATCAAATGAACTAACCTAATAAAAAAAACTTGTATTTTGAGACAAATAACACTTGGATAATTGATTTTTTATATTAAATTGTGACTGATTCTTTGCGCGAAAGTTAATACGTGTTATTTTACTTACAAATTTGGTAAGAATAAAATTTCCTAAAAAAAATATTTTACTCAAGAAACAAAACAAATATAAAAATATAAAATATAAGTGTATTCTTTAATAGAAAGTGTATTATGTAATAAAAAGACGATTTAATATTCAATCACAATATCAGTGAGATAGAAAATTAAAGCTTCATAGCAAATATACTAATTAAAAATTTGAAAATACAAAAAAAAAATAAAAAATAAGTCAGAAATGTAGCCATTTAAACAAAACTCTGAAATGGTGACGTCTAATAAGAACATACCCATTGTTTTAAAAATATATTTGTGAGTGGAAATTGTTTTCGACGAACAAAGAGCAACTTTTCAATGTATCTATTTTATCATTAAATGATGGATTTAATCTTATGTAGAAAATCCTTTTTATAAAGGAATTAAATCAAAGAAGACTGTTTCTATTTGTACAATATGTATGTATAATTAGTAACATAAAAATATATATATATATATATATATATATATATATATATATATATATATTAGTTAAATAAATGTTTAAAAATAATTATAGAATACAAATAGAATATTTATATATGTTTACACAAAAATATAAAATTTTATAGAATTTAGAAGACCTTTTATCACTGATGCTTTCTTTTTACTTTGTCTGTAGAATCACTGTACATGAAAACATATATATATATATATGTATATTTATATATATATATATATATATATATATATATATATCTTTTCCTAGCACATAAAATAAATTTGTATTTAATTCACATCAATGTAAAATTGTATCAATTTTGTGCAGTACGAAATATATCACTAAAAGGTCGATGAAGATCTAACTAAAATTCGAATAAATTAAATATATCTAAATTTAAGCCAACTTACCAGTGAATTCTTCTTTGCTTAAGAAATAATTTTAATACATAACTTGAATTAAATAAATAATCAATTTTTACTTCAAATCACTTCAAATGTAAATATTGTTTGGTTGTAAATATATGAAATTCTGCAAATTATATTTTTGTAAAAAGAGATTAAATTAATCGAATGTTTTGTTATTAAAATGTGGCTAAGTAACAAATTCAATCCATGTTAATAAGATTTCATTATGAAATTAATTAATTATATAAAATAAGTTTTCTTCTCAGTTCCATTAGTACTTAATAGTTTTTTTTTATTCCAATTATTATTTGAATAGATATATAACTTATCGAACTGATGGATTATAAATTACTTTCTGTTCGAATTCAATACATTACAGGTATTCAAGTTGTCTATATACGTTTAATAAATACAATAATATATTACATTTTTCATTTTTATACTTATCTTTTATTCTAGTTTTAATTAATTTTAGGTACATAAATAGAATTTTACAAAATATCATATACTACAATATTGGAAACTCTCAACATGTACCATGTGATTGAAGGTCAGATACTATCACTGCCATCTATTAGCCTGAGTTGATAATAATAATGAAAGACTATATTATTAAATTTGTTTATATTTTAGCAAAATATATTAATTATTAATAAAAAAAAAACATTCTATAATACTAAAACGTCATTTATTTTATTCAATATATTTTTATTACGCATTCCGTTTTATATTAACAAGTATAATTTTCTGTTTTAATAAAAAAAACTAAATTATGGGATTTTTTTAAAATTTTAATAATTTATATGTGAAATAAAGTTATCGTCGATTATTTAATTACTTCTTCCTTATGTGCACCTTTAATAATTTTATTGAAAAGAATATTTTTATTTTAGCGTGTACATTTTTTATGAATGCCAAGTCGCCATTAATAAAGAAAAAAAATATTCATTAATGACCTGTTCTTCAAATATCATATGCTTTTATTTCTAAACGGATGTTTTCATTATACAGCGTTAGAATAGAATAAGAAGCACACTGAATACTGTAAGTCTTACAATTAACATGTAATATCTAATAATAAGATAAGAAATTAATATTTGTCTCTCCACTTTGGCGAAGCAAGTTTTTGTATGTCAAATCCTTCCATTGAAATTAATATTTCGTAAAACATAAATTTTGTATGAAGAGTATAAGCATTTATACTTGAAAATATTATCTAAATCATATCTTTTGCATGCACTTGTCCATAGTTTGCTACTAAAAATAATTTATTATACATGTGGCAATACAGTTCACAAATATCCTGATTTAGAAATACAATATTGCCTAGCTGAAATGATGGGATGGTAAAACTAATCATTTATATTACATTATCGTTTCGAATCTTGAAGAATGATTTTTTGTAATTTTTACAACAATAAAGTATATTAATAGGTTTACTTGTAGATACTTTTTTATTAAAATATATACAAAAAACTACAAAAATATTCCTTTATTTAACCGTAGTTTTATATCAACTCAAACTAATAGAGGTGCTAATATTGAAAATCGACGGTTTTAGGTATGAGTTTCCAGTATTTTAATCTATGGTTTGATTTCATGCAGGTCGTATTAATAAATGTTTTGTAGTTTGTATATTGTACAATATTGATTACTGTTTATATATATATATATATATATATATATATATAATTCGCATTTTTACTGTTTAGTAATTAAGAGGTGAGGTTATTTTAGACTATTACAGAAGAGCTTTAAAGTGTAATGGGTTACTGAAGGCACTCTAATTAATTCAAAGATAATTTTAAAAAACATCTTAGCTTCTTCAAATAATCGTCCGCATTACAAGAGTCGTTAAAAATAACCACTTTTTGAAATTATTATATCAATTATTTGTTTAACATGCTATTACAGTTGCTCGAATGTGGTTAAAAAATATCCATGTTGCCATTAGAACATTCGGTAAAAACTCAATTTTTGTCATATACATTTTCTTGTGGCTAAATTTTAATATGATATTTTAAAAATAGTTTTTTGTAAAAATGACAAGAAAAATAATAGAGCTTTTTAGTGGGAAACAAATTGAAAAAAATCCAAAATAAGTGTAATTTTTTGTTTTATTTTAACATGCATCTGTTCTAATATGTATCTAATGAAATATTTTGAGAAATTTATTGATTATATTATAGTTAGATGAAAAATGCAGTATATTGGATCAGTGCAAAAGTTCTTATACGACTTGACACTGAAAATCGGGTGATTATTTTTTACAGAAAACGTTTTTATTAATCAATTATGTATTCACTATCGTTTTATACAATCATTTTCCAACAATCAGGCAACTACTGAATTCCTCCTTTGTAAAGTATACGAAGTTTTTTGGCAAAAAAAGGCGGTGAGGTGGTCTTTGACTATCTCCACGGTGTCAAATTTTTTTACCATTTAAACTGTTCTACAGCAACCGGAACAAATGATAATCCGAAGGCTTAATGTCCTGAGAATACGGTGGATGCTATATGATTTCCCATTTCAATGATGACCCACTTACAATTGGCCAAAATCGGACACTTTCCTTTAATTGCTGCATTCAGTTTGGTTACTTGTTGAAAGTACTTCTCCTTAGTAATCGTTTCGTCCCTTAGAAGCATCTCAAAATAAACAACATTTTTCCAATCCCACCAAACATCTAGTAACACCTTCATCGGATGCAAGCTAGTTTTGGCGACTGGTTCTGCACTTTCATCGCTTTTTCTATGTTCGTCTGCGTGGGACGTTGTTGTATAGGCTCCATTTCTCATCACCTGTCATCAACTGATCCAAAAGAAGCTCTTGTTGAGGCGTCTAAGCGAAGAAACTGCCAATTTGTTTTTTTCAATCAAATTTGTTTTTTCAGACAACGAGTGCGGCACCTACGTACTGAGCTTTAATATGAACTCCAACTTCTTGAATGCCAAAATTCAGTCGATCTGCCAACGTTGAGTATCTCAACGCAATCTTTTCCGTCAAAATTCGTGAGTTATTGTCAACCGTCCAAAACATCGGAATCGATCTCAGTAGACCGTACAGAGCGGGGTTGATCTTCGAAGTTAAAATCACCAAGTCAAAATTTAGCAAATCATTTTTTCACAGTTTGAAGTGATGTTGCATGATCCAAATAAACCTCGCGAATATTTTTCTTTGCCGTGCCAAAAGTTACTCCTTTCTAAAACTCATACAACACAACGTAACGACTATATCTTTTCGTTGTCCATTTTCAAAAATTTTTCTCACACAAATCAAATCGAAACAAATGCTTCTGATGCTCAAATGACAGCCGTGACTGTCACCTTTCAAACGATATATATAATGAATACATTTCAATCGCGAACGCAACCATGCCACACTCTTAACACCACCTATTGAATCCTATACGAACTTTTGCACTGATCGAATGTATATATATATATATAGAGAGAGAGAGAGAGAGAGAGAGAGAGAGAGAGAGAGTACAAAAGACACATCACCTCTATGTGCAAAAATTTGGCTGAATAAATAATTGAAATTATATAAACTAATACATTCAATGCTCATGCCGATACCAACAGTTTATATGAACATTCATAAGTAAATATCACTACATTTTTAACCATTTGACTAAAATTTTTAGCAACTCAAATCATTTTAGCAACTGTGTATCGGGTTTTAAGCACGAATCGTTATGAATTTGACTAAAAGTTATGTTTTATCGACGTGTTTATTTTAAATATGGTAACTTGTTATACGGACGATTAATAATAATTAACACTGTAGCCAAATTTAACACAAACTCTGTAATAATAAACACTGTTATTTATGTTGATCCCAATAATTAATTGTTTAGAAAATGTAATATTGCTGTGGTACTGGCCAAATTATTTAAAGCGTTTTGAATTTATAACCATTATGTTATTTCATTACAATATATAATTAACATACTCTGTATGCTATTTGTGTAAATTTTTTTAACTACATAATATTAAAAATTATTATTGTTTAACGCATGTGATTGATGCAATAATATTATATTTTCTTCATCTTTCAAAAAAAGTATCAATATAGGTGTACATCCATAATCGTTGACATTTTTTGAATATAACTTACTTCAGTTAGATTCGAATATAAAATAATTAATAATGGTTTTTGTTTTATATTCATTTAATACTGAACAAGGGAGTATTACAATTATTTTGATCTAAACAGAAAAGACTTTAATCATAAAAACAAATTTACATTTCTGTATCATTAATCACATGCATTTGATGCAATGCAATGCAAATTTGATGCAATGTACAGCTATTTGAAAATATTTATCTTTCTCTAATTAGTCCACATTAATAAATATTTGTTTTTTTTAAAAAAAAACTAGTAAAAATAATTCAAATAGTGAATTGCTTTGTAACCTGTCAATTTATTTGCTACACTTTTAAGTGTACTGTGTCGATTATACAAGTGATAATAGTAAAACTCTATCATATAAATCGTTAAAACCTACATGAAGGGGATTCAAAACTAGTCAAATGGTAAATTTCACACCCTTTGAACACAGCAACATGTTAATGACCATAATTAACTAAAAAATAGATGAAACTGCACAACATACGATACAAACCAATACGGTGTTTCAATTTAAATTAAAATGTGTGTTCGTTTAATCTCGAACTAAACCATTACTAATTTCCGATTTATAACACACTCTATAAAGGATAGCCTTTTTATTATTTTTGTAATTTAAAACCAACAACTGTTTATTTTTACTAAAACAAGAAGTATTTTATTAATAAGTTAACAAGTATAAATAAGTAAACAATTTAATGATTACATAAAACACAGGCTATCTCTCTTTCATTGAAAATAAATATATGTCCATTTATTAGAAAAGTGTGATCAAAACATTAATCTCCTTTCACAAATTAATTATTTCTCTAAGCCAAAAAACACAAAAAAAATCTGATTATAAATGTTCAATAAATGATTATTGACCATTTTTAATTGTCATTTATCCGCATTTCTACGGCGATACAATCATCACCAAAGCGTTGAGTTAAAGAATTTTCTTTTTACCTTTTCCCTCTGAGAATGGTCAGCAGGCCTATAATATGATGGATATTAATACCTCGTTTATACATTTTGTAAGTAATTATATCTCACATTGTATATTTCATCCGTATTTCTCCTGTAAATAAATAGCGAGCTTTTTCATTTTTTTTCTCGTTACTGGTACAAGAAATATTTTTTTCAAAAAGATCTACGAATAAAAAAAATAGTATTTATATATAATTTATATTTCCTGTGTAGTTCATGTTGAAAATGAAAATAATTGTATAAAATATGTGTGAGTTAAAATTAATAATAAATGTAAACGGAAATAAGTATTCAAAATTCGACTAATCAGAACACATAGAAATAACATTCCTAAAGTGCGCACTTTTTCTAATAACATTATTATTATTCATTGACAAATAAATCTAAATATCATCGAAATATTGTCTATTTAAATACAAAATTTGAGGGAATCCTGTTTTTAAGTTAACACTGCTTAATATTAATATATTTTGAATACCTAGTATAGACATGGTAGCAGTATCAGCTTTTATAAATTTAAATGGAGAAAAAATCAAGATAGATATATTATCTACACCATCCATTTCGTTCAAAACATATAAAATGCTATTCATAATTACAATTCTATAAAACAATACTAGAATACGATCAAGTTTCACTTATCACAGTTACTATCAATCTATCAATAAAATAACATGAAAACCTATCAAGCTAAAAAAAAATTTATCAAACGTGATACAACAAGAAATTGGGTTTCAAAATAAGATGTGTTTGAAAATGTATAGCATGAATAGCTTAACAATTTGTAAAAAATGAATTTATTAGTTAAAGAATAATCTATGTAAACGTATTTTTCATACATGACATTCTTGCGGCATAAAACACTAGTGCGTCTGTCAGCTTAAATTGATATAACAATATGGTTACCTAAACGAACATTTTTACTATTTTTACATAACCCACTAAAGATTGTATTTAATTTCATGAAAGTCATTTCTTAATTAATAGTAAAAAATTTGAAATAAAAAAAAATGTAAGGATGTTATAATAAAATTATTATAAACACAAAAATTATGATAGAACTAAATAAAAATAATATGTAAATGATGATTATTTTGGATGAAATATAATTACATTAAAATCGAAAACAATAATCACAATTACATTAGACTTTACTATAATATAAAATTAAAATAGTAAATGTGAAGTGCCATGCAAATATACCTTGTAAAACATACAATGTGATGAAAACTTTTCTTGTACTATTTATTATAAAATATGAGTTTTATTATCAATTATTACTTTATCACTGAACATAAAAACAAAATCAATAAATTGTGTTTAATGCAATGATGAATTCAAAATTATTGGTTTCATACAAACATCAACCGAATCCAACAAATTACATTGAAAATAAATCATTCATGGTGTGGTAAATGTCAAAACTTTCCCATATTGTAATATACTCGTATATAGTATTCGATAATAGTTAATAAGAGAAACATAATATGGAATTATAAGTTATTTAAGATTTGATTGTCGAGATTTTTCTGTATCTTAACGCCCTAAGAAAGTCGAAAGCTCCATTAAAATACGTATAAGCAATAATCGAAATAATCAATTAGTCAGTTGTTAAACATTTTCAAGAACAATCATTACTACTAAACATCATATGTTAGTGTAAATGTCGTCGGCAAAATCCGACGACCAGGCAAAGTCCGAGTTTGCCCGGGCGCTGTCAATCGAAGTCCGACTTTGACTAATCAATATATATCCTGATTTATAAAATTAGAATTAGATCACCCTCACCCTCGCCCTTTTTTTACCCGACCAAGTGCAGGTATACAGCCCTGAGTAACGATTCTATTTCGTACTTTGACTGACGGTGGCCGGGCAAAGTCTGACTTTGCCTGGTCGTTGAACTTTGCCTGCGACATGTATAAGTAAAAATACAAATCACTTATTATATTTGTTAATCAGCAAATATAATTAAAATAGGAGGATTTACATTTAGAATGATTTTTTTGACATGTAAGAGCCATGCATTTATTATCAGCGAAGAAGAAAAACTATATTGTATGTAATTAAATTATCTCTATACAAAACTTTATTTGATTAAAAATAAATAGGTGTTAATTTGAAATTTCGTAAATACAACACAAATGAAAAACACAAACTTCATCTGAGAGTATTTTTTAATAGGACGCTAGTAATTGTTTAGTTAGAGATTAAACGAACGTATTCTTTAATTTCATTTAAAACAACATATCGACTTACATATTATGCAATTTCATTTTTTTAATCGAATATTAACATAAATGAAAGGGGTATTTATTTACCATTTGGTTAGTTTCAATTTCTTCCTCATATAATTTTAATTGTACATTTTACATGGAAGTTAATTTAGCTACAGTACCAAAAACTATATTGAGAAATATAATAAAACTAAACAAGCTCTTATCTAGTTCAATTATTCAATCATATAATAGTAATATCAATAACAATGTTAATATATAATAGTCCAAAAAATCAGAACACCGATCGAAAAACTAAGTAACCAGACAGTATTTGAATAAAATGTCGGTACACAATGCTGTCATTATTATCTTAATAATTCTTTTAAAAACATTCATCAGTCAAACAGATCATAAATTCATATGTACTAAGATTGACAGTGGATTAAATAAACCATTCGTTGAATTTATTTCATGGATGACTTGCTAAAAACGCTATTATAGATAATCGAAAAGCATTAAAGAAATACCTACCGAATCGGTAAAACATTCGATAACGATTTGATTTTAAATACAGAAATTTTGTAGTATCCAATTTTTAATGTGGTAGTTAACAAATAGTTCTTTTAAAATGACTGAAAAATAATTGAAGTTTGAATTGAGAAAGAAATTAAAAAAATATATGATTAAACCAGTCTATGTTTTTTTAATAAGTCTGTTTCAATGTATATCTATTTAAATATTTTAATAAATTTATTGATTATGAGACGAAGACAAATACAGGATACAAATACGAGGTGGATTTTCAAAGTAAGAGCCATTCACAAATTAGGAAAAAAAACATCAATGATAAGAACGATTTATTAAAGGCGAAAGACGTTACATATATACATTATTTTTCCACATAGTCACCATTGACTTCCACGCATTTTTGGTATCGTGGCACCAGCTTTTTTATTCGTGACTAAGAAATCCGCCGCCTGTGAATTGAACCAATTAGTAACACCTGTCTTCAGTTCTTTGTCATTTTCAAAGCGTTGAAATGCGAGCCATTTATTTAGGTGTATGAACAAGTGGTAATCGCTTGGCGCGAGATCAAGACTGTACAGTGGTGAACAAAAATTTACCATCCAAAGTCTTGCAACGTTTAAACAGTTCGAACTACGGTATTAGGTAGCGCATTATTGTTTTTTGTAGCCTAGCTTTTCTATCACAATGTCTTAAATCACTGTCCGTGAAACTTCTGGAAATTCAAAAGACAAATGTGAAATCGTGAATCGATGATTTTTTCAAATTTTCGTGTTCATTTTTTCCACAAAATCGTTTGTCCTCGCACTAGACCGGCCACTACACTCTTCGTCATTAATATTCGTTTGCACTTCTTTAAATAAGCGAGACAAATTCCTAATATTACTGTCACTCATAACACAGCCTGTACACCTAATCAAGTTGCCTGTGAATTTCAACAGGACTATTGTTTTTTTTCCTAACAAAAAATGGATCACTGCACGAAACTCGCACCTGGTAGATTATTTATTGTTGCACCTAATATAAATCACTCTCACGTGGCATTAAACAAGATGCGAGGCCAACAAAATGATTGGCGGCGAGACCATAAGCCACATAGATATTGCGCATGCGCTATTTCATCGTTCATGTTTAATCGGCGGTAAATACAAAATAGGCCTTATTTTGATAACGCGCCTCAAATATATATTACATCATACATATATATATATATAAACAAATATTTTACTTTTTTCTTTAACCCATTAAGAACCGCTGTAACATACAACATTAATTTTGGAAATTTTTTTCTTTGTTAAAAACATTTTTTTAAAACATTTTTATATAACAGTAAACATTTATTCAATAGTAATAGAACTACATTATTAATTTTTTGATTTTTGCGAAAGTCACAAAAAAAGCAAAGTAGATGTAGACTTTGCAAGAACCAGACCATATATAGATATGAAAAAAGATATGCAAAATAGATATGCAAAAAGTGCAACGATTTTCTCCACTCGAAATATTTTATTAACTCTCACGACATTATATTTGGATTTCAATAAAAAAATAAATTTAAAATTTAAAACAGCCTATTTTTTATACCTTTGAAATATAATAATTTTGATAATAATTTTCTTAATAATTTTGATAATAATTAGTCGCCGCTGTTGCGTGTACAAACATCACAGTGTGAAAAACCAAAATTCTTAATTTGTTTCTTTCTAATACCAAATTAATTAAAGTAGACCTAAAATCAAACCACATTAAACGTTTTCAATAATTTTCACGATTTTGAGTAGCGGCGTTTAATGGGCTAATGTTATTTTATTTTAAATACATACTATTTGAATTTTAATATTATGAAAACAGAGAAATATAGAAATATTAATAAAATTAATTATCATAAGTATTATATAATTAATTATTAAAATTCCTATTTTTTCTACTTCATATCATAATACTAAAACCAAAATAAAATATTTACATAACATAAACTTAGATGAACATTATTTTTTCATTTCGTTTTTAGAAGATATATTAGGTGGTAGGAAAATAGTTGTGGTTTTTTTTTCTGAATTCTAACCTTAATTTTTGTCATTCCATCGTGTTCATGTTAATATCACTTTAAAGTGAATTTTTCAATCTGTTTGGGTAACATCGACTTGGGTTTTATAATTAAACACACGTAAAACAGCTAGGAAAATCAAAAAAGCTTAATATATATATAAATTTAAAGGTCACAAATCCCAATTATTCATCTACCAACTTCATATTTTGATCATAAAATTGAATTACTGAAGGTAAATGTTATAGCAACATTGTATACAAATGTATATAAATTAGTATATTTTCTACTTGCTTTTTACAATAAAAAGTTATCACAAATTAATTATTGTCATTTATATCACAGAACTTAATTGAGCGCCACAAAAATATGTAATTGATAAATCGTGCTTAAATAAAAAATATTTACTGAACAATTATAATCACGACGCTGCATTTCATATTGTTGATGCAATACTACTTATAAAAACGTATGAAAATTTATATTGATCTCGATACATTTTTAATACTGTAATAAAAAAATTTAACAGTTGGTTATTGGTATGAGATTTTAAATTCTAATCGTTACGAATGTGGTGATACATTAATTTTATCAACATGGTTTAATTAAACTATTTTTAGTCTTAATACAAAATTCTAGTTATTTTCATATTTATTTTATTGGAAAAACTATTAATTTGCAATTAATTTCTTATATAGACAAACAAATATATTTCATTAAAATGACATATATATATATATATATATATATATATATATATTCATATATCTAAATGACAAAACATCTAAAAGAGCCACTAATAAATACTTAATTTAATCTCGAATTTAATTTCTAACCACTTTCTAAAAAAAAAATTTCATTTCATTTTCTGTTTGTGTACTGTAAAAATATTCTCGAATTTTATAGCGAATGGCTTAAAAATCACTATTCTTAAGCAATATTATCAATTTATGGTTGTGAATATAGTATTACTGTACGACTTCTTTTTGTTTGTTGTATAAAGAACTATATTGGTGAGGGTTATGGACTCATTTTTGTTATGGAATTACTTCGTCAGACACGCATTGAAAGTAACATTTATATACATTAGTATGTATTTATTTACAAACATAACAACCAACTAAAATAATTTCGAAACACGATAAATAACATTTTGATTAATCATAAAAAATATGACAATACTATGCGGCAATGAGAAAAACTCAAAGTTATGTAATAAGAAAAAAATATAGCAATACCAGCCAAATGAAAATAAATTTGATTAATTAATTTAATTATATTTGTTTATATTAATTGTGCTCAGCAATCTTCATTCTGAATACTCTTCCCTTTTTTATTTCTGATACATAACGTATGACAAAACGTATAACGATGATAGATAACGTATATTCTAATTTTGTAAAGAGAGTAAGTACAGAAGATTCATTGACTGATCCGATATGTACAAATTAGTATTGGGTATAGAATGTTATGCAACATAGAAACAAAAAAAAAACACATTGTATGTATATATGTATATATATATATATAAAATCAAAATTATCGACTAAAATTTCCATAACGTAAACTTACTCATTTGGGATGAGATTTCTATGGTACCCAAATATGTGTTCCTCTCTTCTCCTATATATATATATATATATATATATATATATATATATATATATATATATATATATAAAATCAAAATTATTCACAACAAATACAAAAAAAACATGACAACTTATTTATTTGGGGCGAGTCGTTTATGACACCCAAATCTATTATTGTTGCGTTCGGTTACATGCTTATAATTGACAAGTGGTTGAACGCAATGAGCCTAGGGGTTGACAAACGAAATGAATAGGGGACGGAGCTCACTAGTGTGTGTGTTTTTATGTATATATATATATATATATATATATATATATATATATATATATATATATATATATGGTGTGTATTAAAATGTATTTAAGAAACACATTTAAAAACATAACATAAAAAGAAAATACACTGAAAAATACAAAAATATTAATATGTTCTAATAGCAGTCCACGAACTCACCGATACTGTTATTTCACTGGATACAGGGTTTCCATCTTGTAACAAGTACCAATAAGCTGGTTTTTAAGATACACATACTTACATATGTACATATATATATATATATATATATATATATATATATATATATATATATATGGAAAAATAATACCTAACAAAAATAATACAAACAGAAACGATTTCAATAATTGAAGACTTAAAAAAAATGAAATACAGGTAAATTCATTCCGCAAAAAATATACCGTACAAAATATTCTGTCATGAAATACATATATTTAAGTATTTGTATTTATACAGCTGATAAAGTTTTTTGTATGTATATATATATATATATATATATACATATATATATATATATATATATTGTACTTATGTGAGTATATAAAAATAAATATAAAAAAAACTAACTAATAATTTGTACAATCTTATGTAATATCTGAAAGAAATAACTGTAAATATTTATTGTCCTTCCATTATTCCATACTAATAATAACAATTATGAAGCATATAACGTCTACATACAGATTGATGTCAAGATGTACCTAATCATTATTATATCTAATATGTTTCCACTTGTACATAATAATAAAAATTAAGCTAAGAATATATTTAAATGAATATCAGATCATGAATATGTGTATATTATTAAAAAAATATATATATATTTAAACAATAGACATAGTAAAGTGCTTTTGATTCATTCGATCTCCTTTTTGTCCTACTGAAATTTAATTTAGGCGGATGAGCATTAATCCGAACATATAAAATGAAATTTCAAAATGAATCTGCAAGAAATTGTTATTGTTTTCGGCTGTGTGTGTGTTCATGTAAAATAAGTAGGTTAATATGTCCACGGATAGATTTAACAGCAACTTGGTTTGTTCTTACACAGAAAAAATGGTAATCGCCTTTTTATTGAAACATCCTTTTGAAATAAAACTTTAATCATCGTCCTTGTTTACATACACCCGAATAACTAGAAGATTATCTATCCCAAGAGAAAATCATTTTTCCAATTCAACATCTTTCACAATTCAACCGTAACTTAATAGCCCCTTGTGTCACATATAATACTCGCCGTATTGAAAACTGTAATTGGCGTAAAATTGAAAAACGAGAACACATTTGGGAAAGACAAAGAAGTGTATACAACGCAATATAGAAAAAAATCATTTGTGGATGTGTATACGCTTTAAAATTAAACGATATAACAGACGACGTGCATTTTATTACTAAAATTACTCTACACAACTGCGTAGCAATATTATCTCATGTTCCATTTTATAACATTATTTCAAGTATAAACGCTCATTTTCAGATTTGGATTAATTTTATTCACAAATTCGCAAATTATATTAATTCGCTTTTAAGGTCAACCACACGCTGCGTATAACAAGAATGTCTTAAAAAGTCAAATTGTCAGAGGAACGACTATCTTTTACATAATTTAAAATTGGTCATCGCACACAGCATTTGATAGATGTCTTAGATATACTGAGCATACATAAAGCCTTTTTATAATTATATTATGAGTAGCAGTCTATAAAATACGTCTTAAATTATTTTAACGACGATTTACAATAATACTGTTATAGTTGCTCGAGTATGGTTTGAGAAATATCCCCGGTGTGATTAAAACATTCGATAACGACTTTATTTTAGACGCGCAACTTTGCTTTGTCTAATTTTTAACGCGATAGTTTGCAGATTTGTATTTGTTATAATGAAACAAAATGATAAAACTTTTAATTGGAGAGAATTTTAATTTACTTTTAAACACAATTTGTCATGAATGCTAGTTAAAAAGTTAATTTTAATTGACGTAGTTTATTTTAACTCTGTTAACTGATAATATTGTGTATGGCCAGTCAAGTTTTTTGTTGCCTTATTTTCTCTTCTATGATTTAAATGAACTAAACGTTTATACTAATATAAATATAGAACATATGATATTATACTATAAAAGTACTATAATTATCATTTATGTAGTAAGTGTAGACTGATAACATCACTCCAGACATTCCGAATAAAAGACTAAGAGAAGGGCAAATATTTTTTCTTACAGATCTATAACACGTTTACTATTAATTGTACATACATATATATATATATATATATATATATATATATATACATGACAAAGTTTTACATAAAAACAGTTATCAAAACATAGAAGTGGATTCTTTTTCATCCCACAAACCGTACAATTTTTTCCGATCAAAAATATTCAATAAATTATTATTAATCATTTTTGATTGTTGCTCACGCGCATTAAGATGGAAGCGGCATCATCAGTGCACCAAGATATAGAAGAAAAAACTTTTTCTGTACCTTCGCGCTCTGAAGATGATTGCGTGTTGTCATCGAAATGCGCATAAACAACAATAAAAAATGATCAATAATAATTAATTGTTTTTGATAAGAAAAAAATTGTTGGTTTGCGAAGTGAAAAATAATTCTCTTGTGTAATGATTTTATACTTTACTGAACTGTAGAGTGGGTGAGAATCTGAATTGGTGCATTGTCGTGTAACAAGTGCACTCTTTTTGTTAGTTTTCCACGCCATTTTTCACGACTATTATCCTGAAATTTATGGAACAATATTGCATAATATGGGCCCTCAACAGTGGTATTGCGCTCTTTAAAATTTATTACAAAATTTTTGTGAATTGAGACACGGAGGTTGTTCACCTTCTCGCCGCCATTCCATGGATTCCCTTTTAGATATAGAATCGTAACAAAAAGACCCTTGTTCCATCCCATATTACAATGAATTCAATTTGGCTAACAGAGCTCTAAAAATAAACACATGCAAGCTACTCGACGCTGACACTAAATGACCAAAAGAAGTTTGCGTACCCACCTTGCATTGACCTTATTCCTTCTTAAATGATTATACAAAATTCGGTTGTTTGTGAAAGACTGAATATTACTAATTCTTCCACTTTTAAGGGCCGATCACTCAGCACTAGGTCTTCGACAAATGCAACATAATCGGGCGTATGCACTTCCACAGAGCAACCGGGATGTGATTCATCTTCCAGTGACTCTTCTCCCATCATAAGTCTTTTAGTTCATTCTTTTTAGAAAAGAACGAAAGAGAAGAGTGCAAAAGAGAAGCTTCCCTGTATATTCAATCTAATCGTTTTAATTGATCAGGTGTAACACCTTATTTTGTTAGAGACTTTATTACCTCCCAACACTCAATTTTTGTTACTTGTGACATTGTTAAGAACACGTACTCTTTCCACTGTCTGTACGACTGATCAAGTTATAACCTGGAAATTTTTACTCAACGCTACTAAGTGATGATCTACCACTTTGCACAAATTCTCCATGCATGCGTCAACACGTTAGGCCGAGGATATTTATCGCAGCCCTTATAAATGCAATACACTTCTTGTGCGGTTTGTAAAATGAAAAAATAATTTATTTGTGAAAACATCTTACACTTCAAATACAATAAATATAACGTGAAATTTATTTTGCTCTTGATCAATCTTCTATTTGGAAAAAGTATAAGAATTTATGTATGGTATTATTTATCTATATTTGCCATGAATGATACACTCAACGTTATTCTTTGGTCTAAATTCTCTCTTTCGTATCATCATAATTCTCTAAACATAGTTTAATACTAATATACACTGACAAATTGTATTATATTCTATTTCAATTTTTTCATACATATTCTTTTGTTGAAATAGAATAAATCGCACAATACTACAATATTTATTAAAATATTCTGATAAATGAAGTGATCTTAAATTTATTTTAATAAATTTATTATTCAAATTTCAGGAACCTTGTTTTTATTGTTTCTGGAATGTAGATTTATAGTTTACAATAAAAAAAACTATATTACACAGAAAGTCACTTGCATTACATATATTTAATTTCAAGTAAAATATATTCGTTATTAATATTATAAAATATATTACTAATTTTTAATAAAATAGGAACATTCATCTAACAAACGTTCTCTCGGCTCCATCAATTCGAAATAATGTGCACATGAGTATTTTCTTTTACTTTTCTATCTCTTTCATGGATGTTTATCATCAGCGTGTTATCTACGTTTCTATCTGCTCTCCTTTAAATTGTCTCACAAACAGTCGTTTTGCAATATCAATAGCGCTCTCCGAAAAAGTTAATAACCAATATCATATTTGACTTTTATCATTTTCCTTAAAATACAAAATCTTTGCGATATTTACCTAACGAAATAATAAATTTTCTAATAAAAATCAATACAAATATATACAATCAATGATATTAATTATTTTCGCTCCTATGTCGTGCTATGCTCGAAATATATTTCGTTTCAGCAGCTCCTATGTCGAGCAATACTCGACATAGGTGTCCTTATTACAATTATGTTAACATATTCGGTATATAGTACTTGTATATAATATATTTGTGTATAGTACTATCGCTTATAGTATTTGTGTTTGAATAAGACGAGAACATGCTTATCTATTGTTTTTTTTTTGACAAGTATAATTGATGTTTATAACACCTAGCGTCGTTAAATAAACCAGAAAACTTACCAGAAAGCGATTATCAGCAAAGGTTATATGGGACCCCATACTTCATTTTGTCATATCCATAGAGCAAATACAAATACTGTTTGGACAGTTACAAGAGAAAGTTCCAAAATGATGAAAATAAACAAATTTTATTTGTGATACTTTTAAAAGTCATCCTGGCCTTCTTCCTGGCCATTGTTTTAAGCGATACAATATAATGGTAAATTTTAAGTTAGGAATTATAATAAACATTATACAGTCGAGTCTTTTTTATGCGCATCTTTTTATTGTGATTTTTAAGTTATGCGGTGCACATTTTATGCAAATTATATGAAGTAGAAAGCTCTCGATTTTAAAATTTTATTAATTATTTACAATTCACCAGTTCATCCGCATTTATAACTTCCAAATGTACAAGTAATTTTTTTTCCATCTAATATAATAAGCATTATTCATTAGATCAAAGCAATTGTTACTTTTAAAAAAATATTACGTTAATTGAACTTATCAATTGGATAAACTAAATCGATTGGATCATATTGGATAAACTAAAAAATATGTTATTAACAGTAACTAACATTTGGAAAAAAAATCGATTTTGTATCTGCTATCGTTGAAATAAGACCACAAATTTTAAATGCCTGCTAAAAAGCAGCTTGGTCTGGATGTGCTGCAACAAGTGCAACCATTCAAACATCGACATTATCAGCTAAAATCATTACTTTTCCACTTAAAATTGGTGGAGAAGGTTTTGATTCCTTTGTCCACAATGATGTCGATGAATTTCTTATGGATAATGCCTTAAGTGATAATGATATTATTGCTATAACTTTAGATATCGTCGAAGATCCGGAAAACGATAGTGAAGGAAAAAAAAATCTGTCCCCCTAACTGCAAATATAATTCGAGAAGGTCTTCAACTTTTGCAATGAATTAGAAAAACATTTTCTTGTTAATGACAAATTCTGAACGAGCCCTCAAATTCCAACGTGAGCTGAAGAATTACATGTCTGGATATTGCTAACTGCATAAAAAATTAACAAAATCATCAAAGAAAAGTTTAATCGTTGATTATATTCAGAGGAAAAAATCAATACAGAACGAGGGTGAAGTTGACGCTAATTCTCTTTGTGAAGAACCATTGTTTTTTCTATACAAATCTGATGCGATTACTACCTTTTCTAGTAATGAAAGTGATTTCGCACCAGTTCGCAAATGTTGCCGAATATTGTCAGATAGTGACGATATTTCTGATGAAAAAATGTAAAAAGATTTGTTACTTTTCAGTAAAATTAAATGAATAATGTTTTAAAACAAACTTATTTTATGTTTTTCTACGTAAGTTGTCTTTTTTGTATTATTTTTTTATATGTGATGTTCTGTGGAATGCATCTACCGCACAAAAAATATTTGACTGTATATACACACAATAAACATACAATTTATTTAAATTTATGTGATGTTAATGGGTTACAAGTACTACAGTATCTTTCATACTCGCCAGATTCTTCTTACTTAAATTATCATACTTTTTGTTCAATGCAAAACATCTTACAAAGAACAAATTTTAGGCAAATAAAATCAATTTTATAACATTTTCTTATTTACTTCAATCGATTTTTTAATAAGAATATATAGTTATCAAATCGATGCTAAATAATTAATATGCAAGAAATTTAAAACATCTCCTTCATTAAACAGATATTTTTTCTACTATTTTTTATTACAAAAAAAATACTATATGATTAGAGTATAGGGTAAATTTGTAAATGGGGTAATTTTGTAAACAGATCAAACATTGTAGATTTAATGTGTAACATTTCGCATACATCAGATTAGCAAATATTTAGAGTTATCTACAAATAGTAATTTTTATTAATAATATACCGAAAAAAATAATTTTGCATCGGATTTATAACGTAAAAATAATTAAACTACATGTTCAGTAATTTAATCATAAATTGTGATAATTTCTAGTCACAGAAAGATTACTGTATATAAACATTATTCTATACAAAAACTATTTTAGCAAGTAGTGAAGAAAAAAAACACACAAATTTGTTAAATACTTTTATATTCATGTTCCTATATATAGTTTTTTACTAGTTTTACATCGGCATATTTTACATCGTATATAATCGGGTAATATCAAATTCTATGAAAAGTATTACAAGATTATCTTTTAAATTATTGTGCACAAACATTTCACCAAAGCTTTTTTCAATGCACGCTGAACTATTTATTACTCATTTCAAATATTCCAATTTAAGTGCATCTGTATCAACAAGAGTTAAATAGTTTTCGTTAAAAATTAAAAAATAAATAAACTTATACACTTTTTTTAATTAACGCATATACGTTGTTCTCTGACAATATAAACATTCTGTTTTAATATGAATCCAGACAAAAGCCGTTTAAATACTAATCACAGCTCAATTTAACAAATCGAAATAAACGTTAAATTGCCTTTTCATGCAGTTTATCCAGTTTAAAAAATAAATATCAACTTTAAATTGTTTAAATGACTTCTAGAAGAAAGTTTCCTTCAACAAAGAAATTAATTTTTTTTTAAAATGTATGTCAAAAAAATAATACAAAAAACAATCAAAAAAGGGCGAAAATATTGGAAAAACAGTTAAACATATAAGATTACAAAATGGTATAAGATGCATGTCGCAGATTGAAGTTGATAATTTACAAATTATTGACAGAACAATGAATCTCAATTTATTTAACTACTAAAACCAATTTAAAATAAATTGATACAAAGCAAGGTTCTCGGAGAGTTATTTCAACATCGTCCCTCAACAATATAAATATCCAAAATATACAAATGAAACAGTAACTTAATTCATCATATATAGTTACTTAGTTATTGTGGATTTAGGGCGCATCGACAACGGAGATCATTAGAGCCCAGATCATATATAAAATTATCGTTTATAAACACTTAAGTTTCTCTAAACACTGCCTTAGTGTCAATTCCCTAGGATGTCTACAGGTACATTTAAAGTAGAGAATATCATAGAATTCATAAATATCGGGGGAAAAGTCATAGATGTTATCAACGATGAAAAATATTAAATTACATTTTACATTATTGATCTTCTTATTACTATTTTTTTTCTTAATAATTGAATATTTATTTCTTTTTAAGAAATAATGTCAAAGACTTTTGTAACTGTTAGTTTAATGCATGAATAAATTATTATTATTTTGTTAATTTTAGATAAACGTAACCTTCTCTTTCATTTATTGTCATTTCATATGAAATAAAGTTTCAATTAAATGAATTTGCGCAAAAACTTAATATTTTATTAAAAATATCTGACATTTCTTAAATACCAGTAAATTAACTAAAAACTGACTTTACTCGACGGTGAATTAAGTGTAAGTAAGTGTAATTAGGTGTAAGTAAGTTTTTTAACAGGCTTGCATAAGTTTGCCGCTCAAATAGTTCGATTTTTGATATTTTTTTGACGTGAGTATTAACATTATAGGTTTGAATTTATACACATTAAATAAATTTCCTAAACAAGCTCTCTTAATTTTTTTATTGAAAATTTTTTACAAACTATGAATATATTATAAATAAATTAAAATACTGCATCTGTTGTACGGCCAATCAGTGTACACGATTTCAGTAACTGCGTTGATCTGACACCCAAACCAAATAATGTACTTGTAGTATAATGTAAGAACTCCGGTATGAGCTCATACTTTTTTAAAATTTTGAAAATTGCACAAAATTAGCAGCCGTTTGAAAAAGGGTCGATTTTTGACTCACATAATTGTTTATTATTAATAAATTTAAAATCATATCAGAAAATCATCCAGCCACTCGTTGAAAATATTGTTAACAATGTTCAGTCAAAATTTCAATCCAATCGGATGAATATTTTAAGATATTATGTACACCGTTTTAATTTCACGAAAAACGAACGAATACACTCGGGCTACACCCTGTCCTACTGCGAACCACCTATACTAAAATCGCTCATCTCAGGCAATTCTTGGAATTCCGATAAAATTCTTTTTGATAATGAAACTTAAGACTAAGCTTTAATGATATGCAAAAAATCGATTCTCTCAAGATTTCAAACTTATGAAAACCTCTTAAGTAACACCACTTTGCTTTCCAGTGATTATCTGGAAAATAAAGCTTCTCTAAATTTGACTGATATGAATTCGCTTAAAATAATTTAGTTCAGCTGATTCCAAGACAGTCCGGAAATTAAATTAACTAATTCAGTTCAATTGATTGTTTCCGCATCTTAATAAGAACAATTAAAACCAGATAGGTTACCTTTGCATACAATTTTTTACAAAAAATTATTTGAAACACAAAAATTTACAATTTCACATACTGTTTTCTAAGATACTAAAAGATATACATAGAGACACATTAAAATATAAAAATTAAACGTACTTATAAAACGTACTGAAATTTTTAAATTTTCTCCTATAAATTCATAATATTTTTATAAAAAATACTTTCATAAATTGGTCACATCTTTTTCTTCCTCTTTAACTTCTTCGGTGAATCTGTCGTCGAATTCGATTCGCCGCCAGGTACAATTCGTTTAAATAACACTGTTGTATTCCCACCAATCGGCCTCTCCGTGAATCGATTACAGCATTTCCAGCTAACTGTATTCGAATCTAACCACGTTCTCGATTTTTTATGAACGGTCAATTTATCAAGTAACCCATTCGTATAATGTGGAATTATTGGCTGAAGAATAATACCACACACTCGTAACGTTTCCATTGTAATATGTAGAATGCTATTTAAGCGGTCTGCCACTGTCGGATCGTTTTTCATCATCCACGGTCGCATCGTTTCGAAGAATAAATTTCCCGCATGCAAGACGCTGATTACTGAATCAACAACCCGGTAGAAATTGTATTCGGAGTAATGCGCGCGTGCCGTACCTATTAAAATATTCAAATGAGCTGCTGGCCGAAGCGATGCGTAAGTATCAAAAAGGATCGCAGGACGATACCGTGTACATCAAAGCAATTCTAAGGGTCTGTATGTGTGAATTTGTTGAAATGAGAAACGGACTGTCGGTTTTAGGATTATTTTACAAACGGAACTGTGCCGGATGGACCACAGTTTAATTGAATTATGAAAGGATGTCGCGCTATGACTAATTTCATTTCGTTGAGGTGTTTGAAAAATATAACTGTAAATAGATAATTTACGATTTATAAGAACAGAAAACGAAAAAATCGTATATAACATTGAAGATTACTTCATTTTACAATTATATATTTCAAAATATACATTTCGTTCTTTTTCATTGTTCTAAATTATTTCAAATATCATTAAAAAAACAACGATCATAAATATAATAAATGCTGTTAAAATATTTTGTGTGATTTAACTTCAAATCAACTAAAACCATCGTCCTTTGATTATTTAAAAAAAGTAAAATTTTAACTTCAACTACTGCACATTTTTTACTGCTTAAAATGTTTTTTTTTCGTAAAGGAAATTAACAGAAATATCAACAGATCTCAATTTTTATACCCCTAACCTATTTGAAAATGATAAACACACTTCAAGAAAATAATGCGTTTTGCAAATATTAGGTTGGTAGAAAAATAATTTTGGTTTTCGTTTGACTTCTAATCTTATTTTTTTTCAATGAAAGTTCTCTTTCATCGTATTCATGTTAATATAATTTGAAAGTACATTTTTCGGCCTGTATTTTGATAATATCGACTTTAATTTTATTATTAATTTTGCTCCAAATTAGGTTATTGAATTAAAGATGAAAAAGAAGCGAATAAGAGCAATTTTTTGTATGAGCTCAAAATAACTGGTAAAGCAGTAGAAACTGCTCGTAATCTAAACGATACTTTTGGCGTGGGTACTGTTAAGGAACGTACGGTGCAATGGTGGTTCCAAAAATTTCGCACTGGGGACGAAAGTCTTGAAGATGAAGAAGGTCGCGAGCATCCTTCTTCAGTTTATAACGACCAACTGAAGGTGTTAGTTAAATCAGAACCAGGCACAACAATTTGAGAGCTTGCTCAAAAGTTAAACGTTAGTTCTAGACCACTTAAAATTAAATTAAATTAAAAAACTTATACGAATTTGAAAATCATAAACCACAATTATTTTTCTACCAACCTAATAAAAAGATGTGAAAAATGCATTTAATCCTTATATAAATAAGAAATAGGTACATTAAATGTTTTGGTGTATGTGTTATCTTTTCAATTAATAATACTACAGTAAGTGCGATAAATTGTTTATAAAGAATTTATGAAAGTTTCATAATAAGTTTATATTTCTTGAGAAGTTCGAAAAACAGAGATGAAACAAAAAGGACGAAAGCTTAGAAAATAAAATTTAAAATAGTGATACATTCTATAAAGTCTAGATTTTTTAAAAAATATTTATATTTAATTTTACGGTTTAGTCACTAGGAAAAAAACACTTGTGGAGTAATTATGCTTATTACTGGCATTTCTGGATTCACTTTAGCTGAATTCATCTGAACTTGTCAGAGTGGATCAGACTGAATAGTCCTAATCATCCTAACTAGACCTGATCAAAAGTAATCAAAACAGACCCGGTGAAACCTGAACAGATCTAATCGACTTAACCCCGATTGGTCTTAACAGACTTAAAATAGCCTAAATTGACTTTGAATTGCCGTGGATTAATTACTCGCAAATGTAAAAAAATATGAAAAACCGAACATAAGAAAAATATTTTCGAAATTTTATAGTTCGAAAATTTTTATTTAAAGATGTGTCGGCCAGATACTTATTATTATAAGAATTGTAGTCAAAAATGCACAGCTGCGTTTTTTTTTATAAAATCTAAATATTTAGCATCCTTTGACTCAAATACTTAATATATTAGACACGAATATTTTTTTGGTTATAATGAAGTGCATTTTTGAGTCCTATTTTGACTATGATACAAAATTCTTAACAATATAAAAATAGGCACAGATTTATGTACGATTTAATACCAACTAATAATAACTAATTTAATAATATTTAATTCATATAATTCTTATATAATTCATTATAATAATTGATAAAAAATGTTATTTTCAAATTGTAAAATTTAGGATAATTTACATGCAGTAAATCTAATATCAACATTAATGAATATTTACCCAAATAAAACATCACAAAATGATTTATGAAGATAAATTAAAAAATTCGTACGTACACATATACAAATAATTAACATTTTCGGAACTTAAATAATATTATTCATTAAATGCCACTGATATCGTGATAATAATAATAATATTCTGCTTGGTAATTCACAGTCATTTATTCATAATAAAACAAATATTGACCTTTATGAATATTCATTGAAATTAAGTTTGTGTATTACTAATGAATAATAATAAATGTATTTACAAGAACTAATATTTGTTAGGTTTCAATATACTTCATACGGATGTTTATATATTTTTGAATGAAAAATCTATATAAAAATAAATTAATGTCAATAAATATGAAATTAGAATAACTTTTTAAACTCGAATAGTGTGTTATATTTATTATTTTTTAATACATAATGAAATTCATTTAATGAATTCATTCATTACCACTTTAATACAAAATAATAAAAAAAGTGAACTTGTAGCTTCTTATAATTTATTTGTGCTGTTTATAAAATTTTGTAAATAGTCTACTAGTAATGAAATGCGAAATCTATTTCACTCACATTGAAAAATAAAATGACAACCACTAATTTTTAATGTAGTGGTACTTAATCTCTTCGAAATTATAGAACACCATTCACTGTTTGAAAAATGGGGGAAAATATACGTGAAAAATGTATTGATTAAATCAACCAAATCTTCATTTCATAAATAAACCTCAAAAACCGAATAAAAAAGAACCATGAAAAACGTACTCCTTTATATAAGTACACATTTATATAAGAATTGCAGCTTGTTAAACATTAATATATAGTAAACAGAATCAAACTTTTATAAAACAAAAATCTTAATGATGTTGGTTGCGATTAATTTATTTTATTTACAATCAATCAATAATCCAATATACATACATACATACATACATACATATATATATATATATATATATATATATATAATTCACGTATTAATTGTTACATATGAGATCTAGTTTTAAACCAAGATGAACTGAAACGTATAAGACTAGATCAGGGGTGAGGAACCTTTTCATGTTGGAAGTCCGTATTTATTTATCTGTAATCAAATAAGGCTGCATTCAAGAAACTTCAATTAAATATACATAAAAATGTATATTATTTTGTAAAAATCCAACTACTACGTACTTAATAATTTCAAGAAATGAAAATTATTAGTTAATTTTAAAGTTAACTAATATTTTAATAATTTTGTTGTGCCTGCTTTTTGTTAGAAAGCATGTGAATATTTGGTTGCAACGTAGAGGTCCGCAATTTCAGTTGATTCTCTAGATGGCTATCCTTGTGACCTTAAGGGCGTGTTGATTTGGGTTAGGTAGGAGAATGTAGATTTGCAGCAAAAAAATGGTTGAAAAGCAAGAAAGCATTTTTCGGGCATGTTACCGAAGACGTGAGTATTCTACTGCATTTTTCCATATTTCAATTGGATCTTTCTTACATCAAACAATGACTTTAAAATGTCATCTACTGAAAACTCCATCAATTCCATCTACAGTTCTTTAGTATCACTTCGTCATGAACGAAATTGCAGCTCAAGTTTCGTGACGCACCACGATTTAAGAAGTTTCATTTAAAAAAAATGGATTCAGTCAAAAGGCTGCACTTAAGATCCTAGAAGGCCACAGGTTTCTCACCTCTGAACTAGATTTATACAAAGTGGAATATATGATAAATGGTCTCGAATTAGTTTCTTTTTTGGTCAAAAATTGTTAAAATTTTTCGAAAAATGAAGCATACTGTTAATCAAAGTCATGTATTAACTACACATGAGATTTAAACATATATAAACAAAAGCAGAGATTTATGTTTATTCATGGTAATTAAAAATATGTTATGATTTACATATAAATGAATAGAAATAAATTAACAAATTTTATTTTATTACATGAATAAATAAATATGATGAAATAAATTTAACAAAAGCCTGTCATGACGGCTATTATTACATAAATTATTGCATTGGTATCAAAAATTCAAGTTTATATTGCTTATTTTAAAGATTATATTTAATTTTTATTGAAGAATATCAACATGAGCAAAAATATTCGTTAAATATTTATTTTTTCAAAATCTAACATTTTTTAGAAAAAGCAAGTACTAAGATGTTAAATTCAAGAAAAAAGTATTATATTTGATTTAAAGTACATATTAAACTATGTTTTGAACATCTTTAAGCAGCGTATAAAACAAGTTCGAAAATTGCTGAGTAACTTGGCTAAAGTTAATATTAATATTCAATATCTGGTATCATAAATAAAAGTTAAAGAAAAGAAAAGTTTGGATTTACTACCCTAAAGCACTCTGAGGATAGTGTGGCATCGCCATCAAAATACACATAAGCAACAATCGAAAATTTATCGATAATTAATAATTAAACATTTTTGATTACAAATTTTTTTTTGGTTTGTGGATAAAAAATAATTATTTTGTGAACTGATTAACGTGTCAAAACTGTATTATAATATTTGACTTTTATTCTAACACAATTATCTTAACCCAATAGATCCATACTTTATTGGACTGAACAACGTTTGATCAACTAATGACGCCACTACTATTATTAGATTTCGATTTCATTTGACAACAATAGCATAGAAATCAAAACATCTTTCCACAAACTGACTTTGGACTCAAATAATATGAGTTTTAAATCTCAAAAATTGTAGAAATTATCCGAATATTTCTCTCATTATTACAAATGTACAAAAATTGGTAAAAGTTTTTCACGTGATCTCATAACTTATATGATTTAAAATATAAGCATGAAATTCACAAAGAAAGAAACCCTGAATATGAAACATAACATTGTCTAAATACAACAGTCTAGTCGCATTGTACCCCACTCGATAAAATTAAATAACGAACTTTGTACGGACTATGTCACAGGCAAGTAAAATGAACTATAATATGAATAAACTATAAGATGCGATCTCATTAGAAGGTTACTTAAAAATAACCCTGATCTGTAAGACAATCAAAGTATTCGAGCTGCGAGAGTCATTCATTCTGCGAAGAAGGGAAAATGATCCTCGGTTACATATGTTGACACTATACCATTTCGTTTATAGCAACGCTGTAAAGTTGACTTCTGCTATTGACAATTGAATTGTTAATGAATTTTCAAAGAAAAATAAAGCACAATTATACACATTTCAAACTACATGAAAATGTGTATATTGAATGCCGTATATGTTGGACCCAAAACTAAAAAAGAAATGATTTGAAATTTGCCGAGAAAATTAGAAAACGAAACAGAAGGTAATATTTTTTCTACCTATATTCACCGGAGACTAAGAAGCATTGAAGAAATAAACATTCGATTTCTTTATTGATGAAATAAAGAAACTTGTGACGCATTAGTAAAAAAACTAGTAATTTCGTTGAAAAATAAAACCACATTTGAAAGGTTAAATTCTAACTTTCCTTTTTTTATCTCAACATTTTAAACCATGAGTTACGAGCTTCTGAATATCACTTTTAATCGCCTCTCCTACATTGTATCCTACAATATTCCAATTTATAAATAGAGTTTGCTAAACAGCCTAGTACTTGACCGGTATGTTAATAATTATATTAAAAACATAAATCACACAATGTTTTAAGTAATAAACTTATTTCTAAAGTTGAATAAAAACAGGGACTACTAGCATTTCCAGTAATCAATAGATATCGAAATTTCTCAGAACAACAGTTGAAAGCCGCTGACTAAATGTATCAATTTAACAGGTATAAGCACATGTAACGAATTTATATCAATTTGATACTGAAAAACTAATTTATACAAATATAGTAGCAATTAAAAAGACATTTAACAAATGATAACGTGATAATATGTATTAAGCAATGAACGTGCAATACTAATGAAAAAAGTAAATGTAAACTCTCTGTAAATAATTAAAATTATTTTTTTTACATATTGGGTAATAGTTGAACAATTTTCGTTTTAATTTTTTTAGTTCGCATCCATTGGTATAGAACAAAATAAAATTAAAGTGTTTAATAAAAAAACATTACATATATATATATATATATATATATATATATATATAAACATTATGAATGTATATGAAATTAATTTTATAAAAATAATCTTACCAGGTAGTGTCTCGACGCCATCGACCAACTTACGAACAACGTCATGTCGACACAACTCTTCGAATTCTTGTTCGTTGATTGTCGGAAATACTTGACGCGGATTCAACGCGAGACCACAACACCGACTCAGCAGGTTACCTAACGTGTCCGCCAATTCTGCGTTCAGAACACGCATCACTTTCGTGTCACTGTAATCTGAAAAGAGCATATAAACCCCCACTGACCTTTCGCACAACGTGTTTGTCGAGAATTTACAAAATCCGTACAGAAACCGCACTCACTAAACTTAGATAACAACACGCAACCGTTTTGTAATCCACTTGGCACCAAACATACTTCACTTGTGCGGAACGTCGATCCGTTTCAATCAACGCTTGAACTACTATCAGGCATTCAGTATTTAATTTATTGCTGAGGTTCGACACGTCTAAACGGCGTTAACCAACATCAGAGCGTATCGATCATACTCGTATGTAATCGGATACCGTCTACGGATTAAGTTCGACTATGTATTGGAATTTAAGTTCATAGTCTTTGCAGAATTACACAATGATCACACAATTACAAATACGATTAAACCGATCACAGAGAAACGAAAAAACCGACTGAATATAATAATACAATTGAAAAAATTTTGATACAAATCTACTTCCATTTTATATAATTTTTTTTATACTTATTATATTGTATTACATATAACAAAGTTATTTCATTTGGTTTAACCAACAACAACAGTATTATTATTTAGTTAAGTGTATCAATCACGCATACACGCACTCATATGTGTTTACAGAGTATTACATAAGTGTTCACTTGGGATACATCCCAAGCGTATCTGCCAGCAAGCTTATATAACAGTATTCAGTATATACGTCTCTATACACATTATATACATTCACCAACAAACATATTTGCATACAATATATATATATATATATATATATATATATATATATATATATATACATATACGTGAAAAACTTGCAGACATGAACATTCTAGATGTGGAGCAACTATTTCGAAAATAAACTTTAAGTGAAGAGGAAATGATGAAATTTATAGATATTCTCTTTACTCAAATGATTAATGAAAATGTTTAATTATTCATGAACATTGCATTTTGTAATACCGCTTTTATTTAACTTTAAGGTAATAGATTTATAAAAAAAAATATCTCAATCTTCTATCCGGAATTCTTAAAGTGTAATTATTAGTCTCTCTCTCTCTCTCTCTCTCTCTATATATATATATATATATATATATATATATATATGTATATATATATATATGTATACATTGTGTCTTTGCCGATAGCATATAAATGGTTTATTCTTAATGCAGAGAAAAGTTCATTTTAATCACACCATATGAAATTTTGTTCTTGTTATTTCGATAATAATTTTGATACTAAGTAAATTGTTACTTCTAATACAAGATATCACAGATAAAACTTATCTTTTACATTAAACTGTTTTATGAAGATAAATATAGTTCTATAATACGACACACGATTCTGACTGCGATCACTGTAATTTACGTCTTGTTAACTTTAGAAAATAGCAAGTATGTTTAGGAAAATATAAAATTTATCTAAGATTTTTTTAGAGAAAGATTGTTTTGATAAAAAAATTATTAAATGATGGACTTTAATTTATTTACAACTATATCGTATTTATGTTATGTCATATATTTAGGAGTATAATTACAGTTTGAGTCGGGAGTTACAGTTGAAGTTGGAAATGAGAATCAAAAATAAATTGGGAATGTAAATCAGTATAGTGGTTAATGTCGAACCAAGAGTCGGACATCATTTTTATAATTCTACAACCTTGAAACAAATTAAAGAAACAAATGTGAACATTGATACTGATATATTTGACACAGTATTGAAAAGTAAAGCAAGGTAATCAAACAAGTTTAATTTCTGATCACTTACTTACTCTCCTTTTATTTACTTTACTCACTACTATAATAAATATGTGGCCTATGTAATAATAAGAATATAAGCAAAATTAAAATCAAAAATTAGTATGTATTTTTTTAAAATTAATCTCTTTAAAATGTACTCGTTTATGCTTTTTATCAAGTCGACAAATAAAAAATCAGTTCGAATTTTTGTTCAATTGTGACTTATCGACGACACGCCCTACTTAGAACCAATTTTACACAATTTCTATTTCCCTGTATGAACTTTTAGAAATATCGAAACATTCTTATATTTAAATCTATAAAATACAAAAAATAATTGATTTGTAAAAAATAAACCTTTTAATACGCATTTTCTTATAAATTTCAGAAAATTATTTCAACTCGATTTTATAATAATACTGTCTGAAATTTTACGATTTTCTCCGTCTAGTAAATAACATAGCTTTCGATTGATATTTTCATAATAAATGCAAGTCTAAGATAATAAACAATAAGTTTGCCGTCGAGTGAACTATTTGTCGGTTCGCCACGTTTCGATATCGACAATGCGTCTCTCGTCGCTTTAATAAGTCACTTGATGAAACGACTGACTGAATAAAAGAACGATTTACGACAGTCGTATTTTTGTATTCCGACGATGTTCTGAAAAATAATAGAGACAGAGAAAAAAGAAATAAGTTTAATACCGCTTTAGCCTTGTACAATGATGTGCATTCAACACTGTGCTACATTTGTAAGAATATCTTCTTTTTTTAAGAAAAGAATAAAATCAAACAACATGCAAAACATTTACGAAACAACGCTTTTATCCTCTACATTTTTTATCGTCATGGATTTTTCTCAGTATTTTTTCCATTTACCAATTTTTATTACTGTTGAAATAAGTACATATTTTTTTAATAAAAATAAATATTTTCCATTAAATGAAATCATGGAAAACTGAAAAACTATTGATTTTTTATTCTAAATTTGTTTTCATTATTATTTCTACATGTTCTCTATTATGAAATAAAAAACATTTCCAATATTTAATTGTTACTTTTTGGAGTATAATACATATTTACTACATAATTGTACTGATATACATACAGAATTTTCTTTAGATTTTTTTTAAAAAAATACCACTATTTTTCAAGTATCGTTTATAAGCAATAATCTCAAACCCTTTTGTGAACAGCCACTAGACAAACTCTTGATATAAAACTAGATATCCACACAATGAATTTTATATGATGTACTTATATCAACTGTCTACTTTCCAACCTAAATATTTATTTTCCTCTTCATCTAATTAATGACACAGTACAATAAATCTAGTAAAAACTTTAATATCGATAACTCTTTTATGTCATTCTATTAGGAGGAACCCATTTATTTCAATAACAAAATGTATAAATACATTAATCAAAGTATTTTCCCTCGAGAATCTATGACTTTTTCCCACTTTTTTGGCAGGAGTTGAATTCCGCGACGAAAGAAAGGTCTTTTGAGCCAGTCCATTCAGCAACCCAATTTTCAAATACTCTGTAGTTATAGAAATGTATGTCTTCCAAAGAGTGTTGCATCGATCGGAACAAATGGTAGTCGCTTAAAGCCAGGTCCGGAGAATATGTAAGGTGCGGAAGAACCTCCCGTTCGAGCTCCATCAGTGTTTATTTCACGGCTATAGCAACATGGGGCCGAGCGTTGTGAAGAAGAATCACTTTTCGGCTATTTGAAGCAATTGATGGTCATTTTTGCATCAAATTACCATTCAAACGCTCCAATTGTTATTGATAACGTTCAGCGGTAATTGTTTCCTTCGGTTTCAACAGCTCATAATACACGACACCCTCCATATCCCACCAAATAGAAAGTATTGTTCTGTGACCGTGGATGTTTCGCTTTTATGTCGACGATGATAGATTGTCCAGATCCAACCCATGAGATTTCTTGCGTTTCAGGTTGTCGAAATAGATCAATTTTTCATCATCTCATCTCATATTTTGCAAATAGAAGGATTATTTAAAGAATAATTGTGATTTGAGTCACATAGGAACAATAGCGTCAATGAGAATAGCATGAAGTGAAACATTCTTACATAATAATAAACCAATAAAATACAAAAAATTTATATCATATACATATTTGTTATGCGATCAAAACGAAGAAGAAAGGATTCTCTATATATTAAACCAGTGTCTTATATAAATGAGTATTTAATTAATAACAATACTCATATTTACTAACAAAAAATCCCCTTTAAAGACATCTAACAATGTGTCAAGTGCTGAATATCCAACAACATTTATCTGAACTTTAAAATATAAAAAGAAAAATAGGTAGAAAAACAAGCATCGAAGAACGAAAATGCATAATTATTTATTTTAAAAATGGTAAAAACCAGATACACCCTACACAGTTAAACCATAAAAATATATCAAACGTACAACATAATTGTATGTCATACGAATAAAAATCGATTAATAAATAAATCATGAAAATCACTTAATAAAAATATAGAAAATATTCTACTAAATTAATAAGAAAAGTGCTCCATTGCATGATAGTACTCGAGAAGTATTTTATCATTTTTTAAAAAAAAAACGTCTTCACATGAATTTCGTTTATCAATACCGAAATAGACAGCCTTCTGAAAAATAATTTTATTTAATCCCGAGAGAAATTTTAATAACTGATTCGGATATTAGTGTTAATATCTGACAAATAAAGTTTTAAGCTATAAAAAAAATCACAACCCACAACAAACAGAAAACAGATAATGTGATATTAAGTTAGATATCTTTCAACGGTGTAAGAAATTTAATGATTGTTTATTGAATCATGAACAAAAATATTCACTCGAACATTCTAAACTAAAATTTAAAATTCGGCATTGAAAATCGAATATTAAAAACAATTTTCATTCTTATCAAGACAATGACCTAAATCATTCGTCATATTTTGTATAAAGAGGATTGCTATAATTATTAATTATCTGCATGTTATACAACTCCATTTTATTTCCCCAAATTTGATTTTACATTGAATTAGTAAAAATTAGAAAAAAAATATTAGAAAATAAGAATATTAAACACAAATAATCTCAAAATAGTTCTATAAATAAAATGTAAAAATATAAGTTTCAAGTTTGCATTAATAATTAGCCTAATATATTGGGTTGATCCATAAGTTCGTAGCATTTTTGTTTTTCAATGGAACAGTACTTTGGAAAGAAATCTTTTTGATATATGTTAATGTCATTTTAATATCATAGTATTGTTTCATTTAATACCTTCTGAATTTTTCAATTTGTAGAAAGTTTGTGTTAAGGGTTGGCTAAAAAAAATGGAATGTCAAGTACAAAAAAACGAACATTTCTAACATGTCCTTTTGTTTGAGTTTAATTAGGAAGTTAAGGCGTCAGAGGTAGCAAAAACTATTTGTGACGCTTACGGGTGTGAACGCCATCGGGGACATTCAAAGAAGGTCATTTTGAGATGAACAGTTCTTCACGTTCAGGAAGACAATCCGACTTTAATGAAGACTGTTTAAACGCTTCAATTCACGTTGAACCACGTCAATCAATACTTCCGAAGTTTACTGCCAACAACTTCGTCACCTTGAAGCCGAAATTCAAGAAAAATTACCTGGAAGACGGCATCAAGTGACTTTGCAGCATAATAATGCCCGTCCACATTCTGCTAATATTACAAAAGCGGCTATTCAAGAGCTTAGTTGGATAGTTATTCCACATCCGCCCTAGTCTCCTGATCTCGCTCCATACGATTTTCATCTTTTCCGCTCTCTATCCAACAATCTCCGAGGAATCTCCTTTAATAACGACACTGCTCTTCAAAATTGGCTTGACGACTTCTTCGCCCTGCAAGCCACTGAATTTCTTCATGCGTGCAAATGAAAAACTACCCGAACGTTGAGAGGCAATCAATGGAGGAGAATATATTATTGATTAGTTTATGTGTTTTGTTTATTTAAAAAAAATTTTAATTTAATGAAAACACTACGAACTTATGCATCATCCCAATATAACAAATGAACTAAAAGAAACAATAATATAAAAAGAATCTCCTGGAAAGTATTAAAAGAAGGAAAAGTAAAGATGAAAAAAATTTTTTCATACTGGATCATTTAAGCTGTAAGCCAATTTTGCAATTAAAATAGTTTTGTTTTTTATAGTAATAAAAAATGGAATATTTTTTACTGTAAGGCAATAGAAATTAATAAAAAAAATCCAATCAAACTCTTAAGTGTACATAATATTATTAATTATTACATATACCATTAAAATTACAATAATAGGTAGCGAATTATTCAAACAATGATTTACTGTATAGAGTGTAAGATCAGAATCTTTTATAGGAAGTAAGTTTTTTTAGTTAGAAAAGGAATTTTCTATCTCTATGTATCAATTACTCGATATATTTGCAAACTATAAACGTAAATACTTCAATTTTGTACTGTTTGGATACAAATATATTTATGATATTCTGTCTTACCTTTCGAACGTAATTAATATTGATTTAAAAATAATATGAAACGAGGAACAAATTATTTTTTATTTTCTTTTAATCGAACCTTTGGTCCATTTTTCGTTAAACAGCGAATAATTATAAGATCATTTAAACTTAAACATCCCAATCGCTACAATTTGTGATAATAATATTTTTTTATCATTCCCTTTATTCTCTAAAACTACTGAAAAAAATCTTTTCCGTCACTTATAATTAATATTTAATAAAAAAAAAAAAACAAAACAAAACAAAAATAATCATAGTAATATGACCAAGAATTTAATACAACACACACATATTATATATATATATATATATATATATATATATATATATATATATATATAATATTCCTGTGTGAAATATATCTAACAACAATTTGAAAAGAGAAAAGCAAGCTTCACAAATAAAAAGATCACAAGCAAATCGTGCCAGTTATTAATTCTGAGAACTGTAAATTTAATTATAAATCCGCTTTGATATAAAACGAATTTCAAACAATGTCTCCCTCAACAACGCGTATTTCAATGCAAATTTACTTCAATATTACTCATTACACTGAATCAATAACGGTGCGGATTACTCACACCGGGAACGAGGTTTAGCTTCTAAAACAATAGTTTTACTTCAATTAAAAAACGCAGTTGCGTCTAGTTCATATATTTTGTTGTTAATCTTCTTACATATTAATATCTAAAGATAATGAAAGATATATACACACAATGTAAAATATATTTATGTTTATCGAAATATGCGATGTTGCAAACTATTAATCTTGAACCCAGCATGCGTTTGACGTTTTATCAATATATCTGCAAGCAGATTTTTGTCTAGATTGCATATTTAATATTGTGCTCCCGTAGTGAAGAGTTTACAAGCATAAATAAGTCAATAACGTGCACATGAACGAATTTAAAATGTTTGACAAGAAAATGAATGAAGTTGATTGCAACAGCAAATTATTTGTGAAATAAACGTTTTTTATTGAGTTTATTTAAAATTTTCATTTTTAAAAAAGCATAAACCCGTGTTAATTTCATCAAATGACTGAATTTAATTTCATAAATCAAGTACTTCTATAAACTGTAAAATCATGAAAAACAATTATATAATTTATTAAATTATTAAAACAGCCATGTTTTAACGCAGCCATCATTTTCATATACAATTTTTTTTATTTTCGAAACGCTAATTTGACAATTAAAATTAAATATATAAAATAACATAAAATTGTTACTTTTTTCTTATTGACTCATTAAATAATGTATCCGTTTGTGCAAGGGTAATTTCGTGTACAAAATTATCATATAAACGCAAGTTGTACAATTAAATTTATAAACAATTTTTAAAAATCAATTAATGTATAATTTCTTGAAAAATAAATATGTATTCAATAGCGATACCGGTTTAATAAACGTAACACAAATGCTTCTCCAAGTTTCAATAAAGTTATGTACTAGGTATATAGAAAGAGAAGTTATCACATCTATAAACGTCAGATAGCAAGTAGATAAGTTATTAGTGTTTTTACATAGCATTTTAGAAAATATGGTTACACTAAATTTACCTTAAGATAAATGTGGTAATTTGGTTATCATTTCTACTTATAAAGTGATTTTGCATAATGTAGTACACATTTTCGTCTAAACACGGAAAATATTTTAGAGCTTATTATGATAAAAAAATGAAAAATTGAAACAAATTAAAAATATACGAAGGTGATTTGAAAAGTTCGTGGTCTAACATATAATTGACAATAATATTTAAAATATTCGTAGCGCATTACAAAACGATATCTATCTTGTACATAACCTCAAAGTCTAATCTAAGTCTATTAATGTGTCAAGCAGTTTGTTACAAACATCATTTTTTTTTAAAAAAAAAAACTCTTTGTTGTTGAACTTTGTGCGATGATAAAGTTTTTTTGTCAAAAAAAAGGCTTAACGCCAACAGAAATCTTTAATGAGATGAAAAATATACTGGATGATAGTGCACCTTCGTATACAACAAAAAAGAAGTATGTAGCTGAATTTAAATGTGGCTGTGCAAACTTAGAAGATAACCCGCGTAGTGGACGTCCGAAAACTGAAACGATCTAAGAAATCGTCCACAAAGTGCACGATATTATCTTACAGGATCGGTGATAAAAGGTGTCCGAAATTGCTAAGATTGTGGCTATCTCAGATGAATGCGTGTATCACATCCTAACTGAAGAGTTAGGTATGAAAAAGCTATCGGCAAGATAGGTATCGCGTTTGCTCACAATTCATCATACACACATTCGAGTACAAATGTTCCAAGACTGTTTAGATCGATTTAAAAGGGATACAACTAACTTTATTCGACGATTTGTGACTACAAATGAGACTTGGATTCACGATTAAACTCCAGAGTCAAAACAACAATCAAAGAAATGGAAGAATGGTGATTCACAGCTACCAAAAAAAGCAAAATCTGTTTTATCCGCTGGAAAAGTTATGGCTTCAATCTTTTGGGATGCTAAAGGAATTCTGCTAATTGACTACCTTCCAACGGATCAAATAATAACGGAAGAGTATTATGCTAAACTTTTGGATCAACATAATCAAAGAATTCGTGAGAAAAGACCAGGTTTATAAAAAAAAATCATTTTCCATCAGGTCAATGCAAGTCTGCATACAAGTGTTGTATCCATGAATAAAATCGCTGAATTGAGGCAGACTTTACTGCCGTATCCAGTCTATTCTTCAGATTTGGCCCCCTTGGATTTCCATCTATTCCCAAAACATAGAAAAATCCTTGATGATTTTCATCAGATGAAGAACTGATAGCAATAGTGAATCGCTAATTTGAGGACCTCCAATAAAAGAATTTCCGATACGGCATAAAAGCACTATAACATCGCTGGATGAAGTGCATTGAAGTTCAGAAGGGCCATATTGAAAAATAAAAGTAATATAAAAACACAAGTTATATTCTTTCAGAGTTATGCTGCAAACTTTTCAAATTGCTCTCGTAAGATTGCATGAATTATAATTACCGAGACATTTTACACACATTAGATCTACTAATTATAGCAGGTTAAATTTTAATAGTTCAGCTTCTGATGAATGTTAGTAATATTTTCAATTGAAAAAAGAGGATTTATTGAAACAAAATTATAAAATTGTGATTTTTACAACTTATTCTTCTGGTTATGCGACTTATATTTTAATAGATGATGCTTCTGAAACTGACAATTCCACTGGCGGTCACTGACGACGGAACTATTACTGAATTCGCAAATAAAAATACACGACTCTCATCAACCCATGATGACGAATATATATATTAAAGTATCTTGCAATAAAACTCTCAATTTCACTATTATTAAAATATTGACAGTAAACGATATCGGTAGAAACCAAATTTACACTATGTACTTCAACTTGTTAGGTGCACGTTTATATATATATATATATATATATATATATATATATATATATATATATATATATATATATATATATATATATATATAAACTGTGATAATAGTCTATAAGTAACGAAATATAGTATTAATATCACTTACTTCCATCACTATGTGCAACGCCTTCCCGCAATAGGAAATATCTTAACCCTTCAGCGGTATAAGATTTAAATGTATCGACAGGTGCAATAACATTGCCTTTTGACTTGGACATTTTTTCGCCATCAACAGTCCAATGTGAATGACAGAAGAGCGTTCTTGGTGGTTCTAAATCAGCTGCCATTAAAAACGCCGGCCAATAAATTCCATGAAACCTGAAAATTATATAGCAATTTTAAAATAAAACACTATAATATTTTTATACCTCCCAAAAATTGCAGATCTTGCCAAATATATAGGCTTATTTTTTTACAAATATATTTAAAAAAGTGGCCATGATCTATTCCGGAAATAAAAAAAGAATTGTTAATCAATATCTGCGAATAAAAATAAATATTTCTCAATAAAAATTAAAATATACTCAGAAACATTTTTAAATTTATTACATACGGTTTAAAACAATTTTTAATGTTTTTATTTGTATATTTTACATTTGAATATATATATATATATATATATATACCAAGACCTCGGGTTACGTCATTTCTAAGTTGCGTTGATGAGAATTTTTTTTTATTTTCTCAGTAATTCGTCATTTAATATGTATTTTCATCTGTATTATGCAAGATAGATCAGTTAATCAAAATTATGAAGTATAAGTTGGTCTTGTTAGTTTTTTCTCTACATTTTGGTATTTAATAAAGTGTGTTGAATTCAAATCTTAACAATGAGTGGAAATAAAAAGCGTAAATAAATTAATTTGGAAATGAAATTAGAGATTTTAAAATGCTTTAAATCTGGAGAGAAAACGGTTGATATTGGTAGAATTTACATGAAACGAACTAAAAGAAGACTATAGATATATTATGTATGTAACAGATTATTTCAATTTGCGTCGTTTCATTTTGCGTTGACGTTCTTTGGTACTAATTAACATCGCAAACTGAGATTTTAGTGTGTATATATATAGAGAGAGAGAGAGAAATATCCATGTGTACGTGAGATAAGAACGTAATCAATAAATTATAAAAAGTAATAAAATATTAGATGTACGTATTTTATTGATAACTGTTCGGGATTCTAAGAATCCCGAATGGCCAGTAACTTTAATACTGGTCCTTCTCATCCCTGCACGGCCGGGTCGTGTACACCCCTACCTTCCTTCCCTCAAAAGGAAGGTGAACTGATCAGACTGGCGGTGCATATATGAACGAACCCTAAGACTCCCGCCAGTGGATGAGTCCATCGGAAAAACAGGACAACATCGAATCAACAACATAGAAAAAACAGTACATCACCGAACCGCGCAGCAGATGGAGCATCCATATTTTACTCCTTGTTTTCCTTGTTTTAATTGTTAACATCACACGCAGTATGGCAGAATAAAGCGATTTGGTTAAACTCCTGTGCATCCTTTTCATTCGCATACACTTGTGGTCCGCCGAATCGGACCACAGAAAAAACGCGAACAATAACAAAATGACATTCTACTACTAACTTACAATTGCAGCTCTTTAATTAATAATGGCAAAATATATCAATGAAGCAATAAAAATACATCTTAACAGTTTTTCTCTTTTTAAAATAGCTCAAATGTATTTTGTATCAATTTCGGTAGTTTCACATTGATTAAACAAAGGGAAAATATTACTGAGTGTAAAAAATCGTTCCATACTTAATTCGGTTTAGTGCTCAAATCATTAGGGCTTCACAAAAAAGCTGCGACATTTGAACCATTGAAACAATATATGAAGAGTAAGAGAAAATGATTTTCTTTTGGTACATCTATACTATGAGTCAAAAAAACCATAGATATGACTGGTATTATTATTCATGCAACTAGAAGCACTTTACTTAAGACAATAAAAATAAAATTTATTTAACGATCTACAATCTGTAAAAAGACCGATTCTTTATAGAGCTACTTTTCTTATTTCATTCCAATGTACGTCTTTAAGCTCCCCCTCCCCGTGTTTTTTCTATGAAAATAGTATCGATGTGAATGGTCGAATAGGTATATTTGTGAAGTTCAAACAATGACACCACCCTTCATACAAAGAACACGCAATGATTTAATCAATTATTTAGAGTTTCGAACGGATACGTGCAAATTTTGAAATCCATAATTCAGGAGAAAAGTCTATTCGCTTATACACTGCTTGCAATACGATTTGTTTGGTACACAAATATATAAAAAAGGTTTTTACAGTACTTGATGAATATCGTCAAAATACCGAGTTAACATACTCGTTAATCATATTTAATAAAAAAATTAAAAAAAAAAACATTTACAATATCTGTAATTTCAGGTTAACATATGAGCAAATTCTATTGTTGCATACAAAAATGTTTTCGATAATATGAAAATTTACTTTTGCATTCCATATCATTAGAATTTCAATGAATGTCACTTCATTAGAATTTCAATATGGTTTTTTTATTGAAGTAAAATGCTTATTTCATCACTCTTTTATTTTTATAGTATTAAGCTTAAAATGTTCATTGTTGCTCGATGATTAAAAATGCTTATAATTTACAGAAAAGGTTTAGAACATTGAATATCATATTCATAGGAACATTAACGTAGAAGTGTTAGTTTAAAGAATCGATCCAAAATAATTGATTTGTAGGTGAATAATTACAGAATTTGGCTCTATATTAATAGTTAATATCAAAAAAAAAAACAATGAAATATCACATATGCCTCTTAAAAAGAAATTTATTCTATAATTAATCTTGATCCGAAAGTATTAAAATTATTATTTTTTTGTAAATAAAAACCTAATAAAACTAAATACCGAGTGAAACTGTGTAGTTATTCATTTACAATTATTTTGGACTAATTCTCCAAACTAACACCTCTACATCAATATTTCTACGAATATGATACTATATGATTTAAATTTTTTCTATGATTTATAATTTGTTTAATCAACCAACAACGATGAACACTTTCGTCTGTAAAAATAAATAAAAATTTAATTCATCTGCGATCGTTATCAAATTTTTATTTGTTTTTTTCATAAACAAAATTCACGTTTTTCGATATAGAGACACATTCTAGCACGTATAATACATCAAAAGCGAGTAAAAAAAAGAGATTTAACCACACATTCACCAAACAATTCACACCCTCCCTTACTCAAATATTAAATTTCTGAATAACAAACGAATCGTACTTTAAAGAGATGTGCTACATATTACCAAATCATTTGAAAAACAATATCGCTTGTATCAGTGGCGACAATATTTTATAATAATGTGAAATATATCGTTCTATGTTCTTCCTTCACTTCTCTTTTTGTAAAGATGTTATGTTACGCAATTTATTAAATTAATTTTTGTTAAATCAAATAAACAAGAATAAAATTGACATTACAAAGTTATATATATATATATATAATATTCCTTAAAAATCACTAATTTTTAGTAAGATTTTTTTAAATTATTGAATTGAAAAAATGTATCAAACTGTACCAATCTTCAATACAACAAAACATTAGAAACTAAGACAGCTTTTCTACAAAAGTGTAAAATGAAAAAGGAAAGACACATTTTAACAAGAAAAACAAAAACAAAATTAAATTCCAAGTAAGGCAATAATGAAGTAGATATAAAAAATTTAAGTTACTAAGTTTAAAAAATATATAACCTATTCTATTATGTGAAAATCGGCCATATGAACTCATATGTTCAATAAAATGATTTTATCTAACAAATAGTTTCGCAATATTCTTTTATGTTTTGAACTTTATACATACATACATACATACATACATACATATATATATATATATATATATATATATATTGGATCAGTCTAAAAGTTCGTATACGATTTGAAATTGAAAATCAGGCGATTATTTTTCAGAGAAAACGCTTTTATTAATCAATTATGTATTCGCCATCGTTTTCTGCAATCATTTCCCAACGGTTAGGCGACTGCTGGATTTCTTGTTCAAAAAACCTGTACGGTTTTTCGGTAAAAAAAACGCGGTGAGGTGGTTTTTGACGGCCTCCACGGTGTCAATTTTATACCATTTAAACTGTTCTGCAGCGACCGGAAGATGAAATGTCCTGAGAATACGGTGGATACTACATGATTTCCTATTTCAACCGCTTCAGTTTTTGCAGAGTCACTTTTGCTGTATGTGGTTTTGCGTTGTCGTGGTGGAAGATGACCCTCTTTCGATTGGCCAAAATCGGACGCTTTTCTTTAATTACTGCGCCCCGTGGGAGCAGTTCAAAATAAACATCTTTGCAATCCCACCAAATACACAGTAACACCTTCATCGGATACAAACCAGCTTTGGCGACTAATTCTGCCTCTTTATTCGCTTGTTTCCAGGTTCGTCTGCGTCGGACGTTGTTGTACAGGATCCATTCTTCATCACAAGTCACCAACCAATATAAAGAAAGCTCTCTGTTGAGGTGCCTAAACAAAGAAACTTCTGAAGAATACGATCAAACTTGTTTTTTTCAGACAATAAGAGCGACATCCACGTATCGAGCTTCAAAGTGAACCCCAGCTTGTTTAAATGCCGAAATGTAGTCGATCTGACAACGTTAAGTGTCTCGGCAACCTCTTCCGTCGAAATTCGTGAGTTATTGTCAATTAAAGTGCGCACAACATCGTCATTACCGTCCAGAGTGGGTTTAATCTTCGAGTTTAAAATCACCAAGTCGAAATTTAGCAAACTATTTTTTCACAGTTGGAAGTGATGGCGAATGATCCAAATAAACCTTCCGAATAGTTCTCGTTTCCGCGCCAACGGTTACTTCTTTTCGAAGCAAAACATGATGAAAGTGTATCTTTTCGTTGCCCATTTTCAAAAATTTTTATTACACACAAATCGAATCGAAACAAATCCGTCTTATGCTCAAATGACAGCTGTAACTGTCACCTTTCAAACGATATATAACATAAATACATTTCAATCACGAGCGCCGCCATACGGCACTCTTAACACCACCTATTATTGAATCTTATACAAACTTTTGCACCGATCCAGTATATACAAACATAGGTATTTAAATACATAACACTTACTTAAGAATATCTTTACCGATGACTTGTACATCCGGTGGCCAACTTTCTTTAAACCTCGCACCAAGTACATCCGGATATCCGGCAATCGTTAAATAATTAATAAGAGCATCAAGCCACACGTAGACAGTTTGATCTTCGTGTCCCGGCACGTTGATTCCCCAGTGTACGCGAGACGTCGGTCTAGAAATAGACACATCGGGTAAAGCCGTCTCAGATAACCACTTTAACAGTATGTCACGGAATTTTCCGGGCCGCACTGAATGCTCTGCAACAAACCAAACAGAAATTTCCGATTAATTGACCAAAATCTAATCTCTTAAATACATCAAGTCGCATTACCACGAGTCTGAAACCATCGTACCAGCTCGTCTTGAAATGAACTTAAACGAAATATAAAATTCTGTTCTTCCGTCCATTCTACTGGGTGGCCGGATTCAAGTGATACTTTAATAACATGTCCATCCGAATTCGTTATCTCTTTCAGTTGAGATTCTGTTAAGAATGTCTCATCCTGAACACAATACCAACCTTTGTATTGAGCTGAATATATATGTCCATTATTCTCAAGTTTATCCTGATAAAAATAAAACATATTACAAAAAATGAGCATAAATATTCCGTAAAAATAATTTAATTTTTTCCGTTGTTAACAATAAAACAAAATACCGTTAACAATAACCATTTTCTTTAATGGGAAGCATATACATATTAATAATATGCAATAATAAAATTTTGCGTCAATAATAAAAACAAATTATATTTTCTATAACATATCTGATTATTATAAATGGGATAATGTTGGAAAAGTTGACCAATTGGGTAATGTAAAATATCTTGTTTCGCTATGTAGACAAGGTTTTAGCAACATATTTTTGTTTCTTTATTTAACGATTAGTTCTTATGCAGAATTTTCAAATAAGGACCCATTTTTTTAATTTGAAATCAAACAATATTTGCGCTAAAATTTCGTTTTTTATATAAATAATAGTTGAGGGGTGCACCATTTATAAATAAAAAATAACATCGTGTAAGTGACGGCTGCGTGATTTCTTACAAGTAACTATTCTTTTGTTAAAAATTTCAGTAACATCCCTACACAAATGGGGCTCATCTCGCCAATTACTCTTCGGCTTTCATCTTTTAGGTCGGAAATTGTTTTTGTATTATTGGCGTACACTTGTCCTTTAACGTGACCCCAAATTAAAATAGTCCAATGGTGTTAAATAGCAGGATCGCGGTTGCCAACTAATGTTTCCATTTCTGTAAATAACGCAACCAGAAAATTTTGTCCTCAATAAAACAATTGTTTCATCAGCTGTGTGGCTTGTTGCATCGTCCTGCAAGAATCACATGTCCTCCGAATCAACATCATCCAATTTTGGCCACAAAAAATTCTGGTTATCATGTTTCGGTATCTTTCTCCATTCACAGTAATCGCTTTACCAATCTGATTCTTAAAAAGGTAAGAACCAATGACTCCACCGGATCAAAAGGCACAACAAACAGTCACTCTTTTTGTATGCAGTGGCTTCCCAACGATCACTTTCGGATTTTCTTCATCGGTTTTGTTTGTTACCGTGGAGAGTTCGAAACGAGCTCCATCGCTAAAGATGACCTTTTCAAAAAAAATCATGTTATTGTTCCAGTATTCACTTAACAAATCTCCGACGCAGTCAACGGTCTTCTGGCTTCAATTCTTGTGTTAACTGAACCTCATAAGCCTTTATCAATAAATCCTTATGCAAATACGTCATGTGATCGTTTATGAAAGACCCAATTACTGCGCACGTCGTGGAATTGACTTTCCTGGCTCTTCCGATACTCTTTCACGAACCAAGTCAACGTTTTCTTCAGAACGAGCATTACGAACACGCGGTGGCGTTTCTTTGTCTTGAACCGATCTAGTCTCTTGAAATTTATTCACTAATCGAAGAATTGTTGATTCAGATGGACGAGTATGTCGAGAATAAATATCGCGTTATTTACGAAATGTATTTTTTATAGAAAGAATATTTTCATAATACAGTTGTATTATTTCAGTGCATTGTTTTATTGTATACGAAGCCTTAATTAAAAATGGCAATGTCAAACATTAACGAAAAAAAATACAGATATTAATTTGATACCTATGAAATATAACCTCTTAAGAAATTACGTCCCTGGAAATTACATAATTGGAAAACGTTTATAAAAATACAAAAATATTTATCTGAAAATTATTTTTTTAATCATATTTTTAAACAAATGTAAATATTATATTTTTTTAGAATATTATATTCCATTTTGAGCACTACACTTGTAAAAAAAAAAACATGCAGAAAACAATTTTAATATAATTGTTGGAATTTAAGAATGAATCAAGATGTGCATTTTCAAACATGAAAATAATGTTATTATTTAATCAAATAATTTCCTCGGACAAAAAATATTCGGTTAATACGAGACGTCATAATCGAGGTGCCAATACTCTTTTTATACTAATACTCTACATCAAAAAAGATTCTCAACATGAGGCCACAGGATATTCCAAGGGGGCTACAAGTGAAAATCACGTGGGGGTACGGCACGAGATTAGAAGGTGACAGAGAGAAGTGGGAAATAAAGAAAACAGAGAAGTGACTGAGAAAAGAAAAAAGAAAACAGAGAAATAAAGAAAAAAGAAAACAGAGAAGTGAAGTGAACTGAGAAGTGACTATCAATAGAATTTAAGAAGCGCTCATAGAGCTATAAAGCAAAATAGCAGTCAAAATAACTTTTAGTCAAGAAAAACACCATTTTTAAATCAACAGTACAATAAAAACTTTCCACAGCTTTAGGATAAAGGAAAATTGTTTTTCATAGCATTTCCTACTTCGTATTTGGTAAAATCAGGTTTCAGTCGTGTGAATTATTTACTCAGCCTAACGTGGAATCGCCTTAACATAATGGACAGAGGTGATTTTCAATTATCCATCACAACAATAGAACCGAATATAAAAAAGCTTGTTTATAATCACCAAGCACAAGAGTTATATTGATCGAGAAATACTTAAAGTATAAATTTTTGTTTAATTATTATATTTTGTATAAATTATAAAAATTATAATAAAACACGTTTTATTTACAAACAACCCATTTAAATATCTACCTTTCTACCGGTAGGACTGGCGAGCACAGAAATGAAACAAGGTCGGAAGGAGGGGCACGGTCAAAAAAAGATTGAGAAACACTGCTCCACACAACGTGTATAAATATTATATCAACTTTAATAAAGCAATAATTTTATAAATGATAACTACTTTAAATAAGAAATGGCTCTCATACAAACAAAACAACTATTCTTTTTCAACGAAACATACTAAACTTTAAATTACCCAGAAGTGTCTCACAGCTCTTTCATGGAGTTCATCGGTCGTCCTTATAAACTTTGTATATTGTACGTTACACTGGTCAAACAAATGTTTATAATCTTGTGATATTAAGTCACAATATTTCTTCAAAGGGATGTTGTGATTTGAAGCTGACTGTTGAATTTTCATGCCGTGTTCGTCTGTTCCTGTACTGAACACTACTTCAAGATTCGGATCAAATAGCTTGTGCCATCTTTGAATACTATCAGCAATCACAGCACTATACAAATGACCGATGTGAGGCGCTGAAAACATACAATTAGTGAATACAATACATATAGATTTTCATTTCTTAATGTACAGACAAAAAAAGTATCGTCTAATAATTTCATTTGAAAAATTCAAAATAGAATATCAAAATAAATGCAAATTTTCTTTCCTATATATTTATCGTCTTTAAAATGTAAACAAGTAAAATAAAGATTAGATGTAATGAATTATGAATACTTCACTATCTTTATCAAAATTTCATTAAAAAATATAATTAATACATGTAAAGCAGATAATAATAAATTAAATATCATTTAATGTTTTAAACTAGTTACAAAACACGACATATGAAAGAAAGAATATATTTTATTTTCACAAATGAATTATTTGTCATTCTATGAATCACAAAAAATGTTTAACCGAAAACATTCAAAAAAATATTGATCATTTTTGATTATTTCTTATGCGATTTTTCGCTATCATACTCAGAGTATTAAGATAGAGAGCTTTTTAATGCTCTAAGAATAATGACATCGCCAAAGAAATGAGTATAATAAACAATTAAAAATCATCAATAATCATTTATTGAAGATTTTCAACCATAAATGTTTCTATTGTTTGTGGGTGAAAGACTAATTCGTTTCTGAAAGCAAAATGTATTTTCTTTCACGAATGAATTTCTTTTTTACTCGACAAACCACAAAAAAAAGCTGGTCAAAAATATTCATTAAATCACTATTGATCATTTTTGATAATTAATAGGCATTTTCATGCCGACATTCCCATCTTCAGATCACCAAAGTACAGAAAAATCTCTTAGATTCTGTAAGATTTTTCTATACCTTAACGTTCTGAATATGATACGACATCGTCATAGTAATGTACATGAGAAGCAACAATCAAAAATAATCAATAATGTTTTATTCGACATTATGACCAAAAAGTTTTTCTGTAGTTTGTAGGATGAAAAATAATTTATTTATGAAACTGAATTTAATAATACTGTCAGAACTCTATGGAATCAAAAGTATTCTTTCTCTGATATGCTATATTTGTAACTATTTTATTAGCTTGGTAAAAAAATAATTGTGGTTTATGGCATTAGAATTCATATACATTTGACTTTCTTAACTGTTTTAAGTGGTCCAGAACTGTTAGGTAATTAATGTCTCACTTTTATGCAAGCAATCGAATTGTTGTGCGTGGTTCTGATTCAATTAACGCCTTCAGTTTCTCGATATGAACTGAAGAAGGACGCCCGCGACCTTCATCTTCAAAGCTCTCGTTTCCAGCACGAAATTTTTGAAACCACCATTGTACCGTGCGTTTCTTAACAGTACCCACAGCAAAAGCATCGTTTAGTTTACGAGCAGTTTCTACTACTTAACTACTCGTTTTGAACTCATGCAAAAAATGCTCTTATTTGATTTTTCCATCTTTAATTCAATAGCCCAATTTAAAGCAAAATTAATAATGAAACCAAATTCGATGTTACCAAAATACAGACCAAAAAATGCGCTTTAAAATTATATTAACATATATACGATGAAAAGACACTTTCATTGAAAAAAATTAAGGTTAGAATTGAGAAAACAAAAACCGCGATTATTTTCTTACCAACCTCATAAAATATTAAAGTAAATTTAATTTATTCCTATCTCTTTTACAGCCACAATTGCATAACTGTGGTGTAAATACATTTTATATTTTGTCTTATAAAGATATTATTTACCTGTTACATTAAAAAGAGATACAATAGTACAGGTAACCCCCGTATAACGTGGATATTACATTCCATAAAAAATCCGCATTAAACAAATCGCTTTATGCCAGACTCACATTTCATACAAAACAAACAGTTACGTTCCAAACGTTTTTTTTTTACATAAAGTACCAAATATATTTTAAGATAGAATTAAAAAATAAACTTTGCTCAAAAATAAAATTAACAAAATTTAAATACTAGTATTAATATAAATACATACTGAATGTTTAATCTACAAATTAATACAGTAGCATAGAGCAGCGCTGTACAGCGCTACTGGTGAGCGCCTAGGCCGCCTAAGTTTCAACAAACTTCTGATAAAGATAGTTAATTATTCATACACATTACATTTCATATTACTATCTTTATTGCCCTCTAAAGGAGATTATTCTATGGGAAAAAATATTTGTATTTCTCTAAATCTTCTAATCAGAATTTTGAGAGTGAAATTATCAGTTTATCATATTACATATATGATTATATCGTAAATCATTTCACATGTGCGTTATACATAATTATTACATTGATAAGCAAAGCATTGTGACAAGGGCTAGATCTCTTCGATTATTTTCATGGCACCTGTGAAATATTATAATTGTTCTGTTTTATTAAATAAAATAAATGTGTAGTTTGTTTAAAAAAATATATATACACATTATATAATTAAGGTGTAAATTTGTATTTTGAACTAGAAAGGGAACAGATCATATAACTGCAAACCCTATACGAGCCCAAACATATAATTATACGTCTATCCACTTTTTTTCTCAGCAAGTCTTATAAAAAAACATCGTGCTTTTATTTGTCAGACAATAAAAAGAAAACATTTCTTTGTACATTAAATGTAGTTCATTATGTTTATAAACTAACAAAAATAAAAACAGTTTATATTTCATTTAAAATAACTCAGAAAGCACAATATTATGTCTAACTGAAACAGAAAGCAAAAGAGTACATCTAGTATGGAGTAAAATTGCCTTTATTCTTTATAACTTCTGATATTTGATAAGGAAAAGTGGTTACAAGTTTTTCATAATCCTCCTGCCCGAAAGTGTTCAATACTTGCTATTTTTTCACATATCTATAAAAATGTGAGATTCATGTCTTAAAATATGTATTATATACATTAATAAATGATAAAATGAAAAGAAATATATTTCGTGTTGCCTATAGTAAATTAAAATTAACGGGTATAAATTGTGCACTAATATGACATGCATTCTTTCTAATTCACAGTACATATCTGTACATTAATTATATCGTATACAATTTTAAACAAAAATTGACCATTTGTTCTGTTTTAATAAAATCGAAGTAATACAAATATTTCATACATTATATCAAGATAATGGAAGAAAATAAATCTTTGGTAAAATACTTCGTTAAAAATTTAGTAAACTACATGATCTGCGAGCTAATTTATATCAGTAAAATGAAATGCACATTTATAATTTTACACATTTTCATTACGATAGAAAATATATCTCAATACTAGGTACAACAAAATAAACAAAAATTCACAAAGTTTCTATAAGAGTAAAAACTCTGTTCTAATATACTCTTTAGTATTGTAGATATCGATTATACACATAATATTTCCCTTAACACTGTAACCAACTCTCATCGTTAATAATGCTTTATGTAACCTTTAAATCTAGTCGTACTTATAAACTTATTCTTAATAAATTTAATAACCATATTTAGATCTAGTGACATACTACACACTACTTATTAGCGATATCTGGTTGCAGTATTTAGTTAAAAATGATGAGCACAACCCATTATTTTTAAATAGTAAAAATTTAATATATCTTCAGAAGCTCGCGATTTTATCTATGCACGCGATTATCAACAGTTTATGAACCACTATTGTGTTATATCAATATTCCTATATAAGTATATATACGTTACATACCTGCATTTACATAAAAAATTGGAGTAGTTACATAAAATGATTTTTTCCTCACAAATCTTAAGCACTGATTTGAAAATGTTTTTAAAACATAATTCATTACAAAAAACATTATTTTATTTATAATAACCTAAAATGATCACAACTTTATGTTGGTACGCCACTAAGCGTCAACATTTTCTATTTCTGTTTACATCCAAGATAACAATAACATCGTTTCTCTTCGTGGAATGTACCGATATTATTATTATTAACACGTGTGTCTAGAGGCATAACCCAAAATTTTAAATTTTGTATTGGAAAAAAAATGGGGAAATCTAAAAAAGAAAATACAGAACCTGAAGATGTTCCAATGGCAGTTTTACCTTGCAAAGAAGAAGGTCTTACGTATGAAGAAAAATTAGAAAATGTAAGCATAATAGCAAAGCCAATGGCACCAAAGAAATTAACAAAAAAAATTTATAAACTTATAAAAAAAGGTAATTAAAGAAAAGAGCACGTATATAATTTTTTTAATAAAAATGCACTAACATATTCTAATTCAACAGCATCTAAACAGAAAACATTCCTCAGAAATGGTTTAAAAGATGTGCAAACACGAATTCGAAAAGGAGAAACGGGGTAATAAGTAATTCAAAAATAATTGATATTCGATTCTATAACAGAATTTAATTTCAGATTGGTAATTTTTGCTGGTGATGTAACCCCAATTGAAGTGATGTGTCATTTACCAGCTGTCTGTGAAGAAAAAGATATTCCTTATTGTTATACTCCAAGTCGCATGGATTTGGGTCAGGCGATGGGCGTGAAACGAGGATCTTTAATGGTACTTATTCGTGAACATGATGACTATAAAGATTTGTATGATGAGTTAGCGAGCAGTGTAAAATTATTACCGCAGCCATTATAATAGTCACAAAAACAGTTCTGACACTGATTAAATATTTTTTCACAAGTGAATTATTTTTTCACTCCATAAACCACATAAGAAATGTTTCTGATCGAAAGTATTTAATAAATTGATATTTATGAGTATCGCTTATGTACATTTCGATTACTTGTTCTGTGTTTGGCACTCTAAGGATAATTAAATTGCCATTGAAATGCACAAGCATCAATCAATAATAATTTAATGAATTTTTTTGATCAAAAAAAATGTTCGTGTGGTTTATAGAATGAAAAAGAAGTCATTTGTGAAGATTATAACAATGTTATAAAATGAGCGTTTTGAATTAATTTTTTTTATATATAAAACTTTGTATCTTTTAATAGATGATTAATAAATATAATCAACTTGAAAAAAAAATTATTTACATGTATGAGTTCATAAAACAAAATCTATATTTACGTAATATACTCACTGCTGTAAATTTTTCAAAATATACATATTTTTACGCAAAAAATCCTGTTTATTTTTTAAGTCAATTGATAATAGCAGTTCGAAAATAATTTAAAATTGTACGTTATGAATGACAATATTTAAATTTATTTTCATATCAAAGTTTTTGTCTGCAAATCATTTTAACAAACAGTATTTTTAAAATTTATTTCTCAAACGTAAATCAATAGAATGTCAATTATTATATTTCATTAATTACATTTTATATTTGGTTTTTAATTATTTGAATAAAATGTTAGAGTATAAATGTTTCTTTAATTAAAAAAATTTTACATCTACATCTGGAAAAATAACAATATATTAATAGGAATAAAAATATTGATTATAATTACATATAATTATGGTTGGCTTTCATTTTCAGAGAAGTTTTCAAATACTGCCTAAAAATTCATTAACCCTTTGTACAAGTGGCTATTATTATTGTTAACATAAAAATAATAATAGTAAATCTTATAGTTATTAAGTACTGTATCAAAAAATAATATAGTTCCTCAAATTTTAAAACTAACAAATTCAACGATCAATTAATTTATTACTACAGTACTTACTCAAACATTGTTTTTAATTTACTTAGAAAATTAATAAATTTATGATTATAGTTCTCCAAATGCTTGTTTAAGTTATAATACTGTTATACTCACAGTTTTAGAGTAACTAACAAAATTTACTTAATAATGTTTACTTTATTTAGTAACATTTTTAAAATAGGAAAATATACCACATTTTTACAATATTAATTATTAACTTTTTTGACTCGTGTATCTTTAAATCTCAAATAACTAACTCATTTTTTAGTTCTATTATATATACAATAAATAGTCCAATATACTTGAAACTAAAAAAGACTTTCTTGTATTAATAAAGGAATTGGTAACAATTTATCAAATGCACCAGGAAATTGTAAGAAAAACAATCATTTTTATTATTGAAATAAACATTTATTTGTAAATGTCAGCCTATTTTTTATTGCACAGTCAATTACAATCACTCCTTATTACATCATTCTAATTTTGTATTTTTTTTTTACTCTAATGTGCTTAAACTTCAGGAAGCCTAAACCATAAGAATATTATAACAGTACAGTCAGCAACTCTATCAGACCGTTTTTATTTATTTATTTATTTATTTTTGTAAACATACACTCACATAGTCTAATATATGTTTATTCTGTGAATTCTTGATTAGAATCAAAAATAGACCGTGTTATATTATTATTTTTACTCTTTCGTCTGGTTGTCCAGTACAGCTGGCCGGAACTCTCTCAAACAGTCAACCTACAAATTAATGCTTATTCGAAGAACGGAACGTCTAATTCGGTGATGTCTAACGATATGATAGCGTTTTAAAATTTAAGTATCCTTATTTCTAGATTATAAAAAATGAGCAAGACTGCCTAAGAAGATCGAAAGGGGACCGCCTGCATCCGACAGATAGATCTTCACGGATCCCAGGTTTACGGAATCCTTTTGGTCGTTTCGGATACTCTCTAACTTCTACGTAGAGGCAACGATTGTGATACGATTATGGTTATCTAGCGAGAGACTACTTTAATCGATACTCTCGTTTTAATTTAAGTTTCAGTCCTCGTACGATGAAAAAATATAATCATAAACTTTTCCAATATTCAGCTACATTTTAAACTATTTGCACTTGTAAGAAATAAAAAGATCAGTCAGCTCAGATTTTGTTATGTACAAGAAGCAGAAAAAGATCTTGATTTACAACGACTTCATTTATTATATAAAACTTTTATGAGGCTACTTTTTCTTACATATTTTTAAACACGACACAAGAAACTGCTGTTTTATCTAAAATATGTAACACTAACATTTCACAATATATATGCAAAGAAACAAAATTTATTTACTGAAAATATCATACACTTTCAATAAGCGACTTATATGAAATGAAATCATTACAAATCAAACATTTCCTTTTTTAGCTTCACAGTAAATAAATTACCTGCTTCTATATTTTGATCTATGCAGATATTTACAATTATCATTAGTACAGATAATGAAATACCTTACAACTCTTTATAATTTGCCTTTTAAAATCATTTGCTTAAAGAGTTTTAAAACATAACTAGAGCAAAATAGAGTTACATGCTTTAAGAATGTGTAAATAACAGTAATTGGTAAGAAATTGTACCTGTGTGTGTGTGCATATATATATATATATATATATATATTACATACACATACACACACACTGGGAAAACTATTACATTAGTTTTTTTAAGCATATGCTGAAAAATTATTATATGAAAAATTAATATTTTGTAAAGATTTTATTAGAGCATAATTTTTTTATTGATATTTAATTTCTTCTAAGTTTTATAAATTTATTTAAATTCTATGAAGAATAAGAAAATACTTTGAAGTAGTTAATATTTACTAAATTTTTAATCTAATTAAAAATCACCACACTTACACACATGCATACCCACACACATCCAAACATGCACATATAAAAATACATGAACATATAAATAGTATTTGTCACAAGTGAGAAGAAAAACTTCAATTTGCTTTGTTTTTCAATCAACTTACATTAAATGCTTTTCGATTTATTTTTTTATGCGAACAATTTTATCAACCTTTTTACCAGTATAGAGGAACTGGATTAAAAGTGAGATTTATTGACTGTTTTTACTTTCATAAAAGGAAGCTAGTTAACATGTGATTTAAAATGTTATATTATTATATTAATTGAATTAGACATGTAACTCTATTTTTACTTTAAAAATATTAATGACAATACGTTCTCTATACTGTTAGAGTAAAACTTACAAATACCAAGGATTTATATTAATGTTATTAATCAGATAGATTCGGTTGAATTTATTTTGATCCATCCACTAACTACCTTATTATATAATTCTATACTCTACAAATCCGATAATCGACTATTCCGCAATCAGAGGACCTGATTCTGAATGTATCCGTGACATCTCATTTATATCGAATGCAGACTAATATCCCGATAGTCAGATAGAGATATATTGTCTTGATTAATCACAAGAATTACCAGAATAAAATATTTTTGTACAGAATACAAAGATAGGAATACATAAGTAAATATATTGGCAGATTGTCACTCAGACTAGAAATGGTGTGAACAATGCAAAATGTAATAATAGCGCAATGTTTTATTTTTTCTTAACCTCAAACGACATTTTTTTACATTTTTTTTTTCTTTTTTTTTATTCGTTTCGTGCCGATAAAATCGAACGATTCGAATACCCCGTACCCTGTCTATATCAAAAAACGAAATTAAATATATTTTTAAATGGCGAACAATTGACAAATACTTCGTTTCCTGTAATACTTTGGCTTAAGCTCAACAATGATCTGGAAATATGTACTCGTTTTTCGCGAAAACTCTTAAATGCATTGTCGAATTTTCCTCTTAATAAACTCCATTCATTACAATATAAATGCATGCTATATTAAAAATTGTGTGTAAAAAGTTTCTTCATATTTTGTTTCTTCTTCAATTTCTACTCTAAAAATGTGCAATGAGAAATGGAACACGAGAAGTTCATTGGTCCAAAAATAGGTGCAAAAAATGTACAGTTCTCGAAGCATATTTAGTCATATCTTTTTTTAAATATAATCTTTAAATTATTTTACTATTATCGAAGGTTCGAATGACATGCATCATGAAAAATACTAATATATTTTGAACAATTTGTCCTGAAATTCATCTAGATCATAAGAATAAAGTGTCTCACACTATCTCGCTCTCATATTTTTACAAATTCTAAATCCGAGGAGCAGAGATGAAAAATTACCGAACTGATTTTGCACCACAATTTGACCGATTTATGTGATACGAGAATATAGATTCATTTGTATTTCGTCTGTCTGTTCGCTCACGATCGCCACCGCCGTCGCGAGTGACGCAGAGAAGCTACGCTACTATGTTCGAAATGTCATAACGGACCGCTCAATATCTCCCGTCCGATCGGAATATCGCCAAGCGTCATGATCTCTAGTGATATAAAAATACAAATCATAGTACGACGACGGTATGTACGTGAACCTGCTTTACAAGTCAAGTGTTGAAATTTGAATTATTATCAATATCGCTAAGATGGTACAGATAAATCCGACAAGCACTGGTAGTATCAGAATGAATCGAAGAGATCTGAAAGAAGAAAGATGTAATATCAGTAATATGAGAATAAAAATATTTTAAAGCATGTTAGTTCTTTTTAGATATTATTGTCTTCCAACAAATATTGCTTTTAAAAATCATATAAATATTTCAGTTTTTTCATTTTGTTAAGATATCGCAAAATGAATGAAAATATTTATCTGAAAATAAGAATAAAACAAAAAAATTAATAACAATTAATTCAAAATAATTATTTACAAATTACAATTATAATGGCTAGTTAAATTTACTACTTTTGTTGTCAATGAATAAATAAATTTTGTTTATCGTTTTGCAAAGATCACAATTATCTGCAAATACTTATTTAAGAAAACATAGATGAACCATACCAAATTTAAAAACAGATGCATTCTAAAATAATTATGAACACTATTATAACAATTTTTCATAAAAATGTACTGAAATAATAAATACTTTTAAAAAAGAACACTTAAAAATTACATGTAGAATATGAAACATCTATGAAAGATGTCATTGTATATAAAGAAATATAAACAAGGTGCATAAAAACAAAAATGTGTATAATTTCTAAGCCCAAAAATAGTTTAATTACTTTGAAACAAATAATAAATTGAATTACCTCCAGTGCCCATTGTCTTGCTGTCAGAGATTATCTTCTTGACTATTAGTTGTCTCATTAAACAAACTTGTTGAAACATCTGGATTTGATTCTACTGCAACAGCTCTCCTCGATTTTCCTGAAAAGCAGAGGCAGCCGGAACTACTCTCACTGCGTTTCAATGCTGGTTTGTTTTCCTTGTCTCGTTCAGCTAAACATCTCTGATAATAATCATAATCTTTGAGATACCTAAAATAAAAAACATGAAAACCATGAGTAATATATTCCTTCTCCCTTCAAAATAAATAAATAACTAACCAAACAGGAGGCCAACGATGCTCACTTAAGTATTCTTGATTCTCTGGATGTAGTAAACGAACACTTCTCGGTGACATTTTACAGAGTTTGTTGTAGTTTATGCACAGATGATTCATGCACCAGTCTGCTAACTGGTGTGCATTATGTAGCTATAAAAAAGATATTCACATTTACAAGAGACCATTACAAATTTTTAAACAATGATATGTACCTTAACTGGCTCCAAAAGCCTCAAACAGTGCTCAATAGCGTCGCTGCTGTCATTCTGTGCAAGCCTCGACAGGTCTTCAATGACTCTACACTCAACGAGATTGACAAGTCTCGGTAAACACAGTCTGTTTGCTAATTCAAGCAGATTAAAGCATTTAGCTGCAGCGATTGCTGGTACTTCATCCGTATATAAATAACACAGTAGTTTGTGAAATGTGTATTCTCTAACACCGGGAAATACGATCTAGAAAAGACAATTAGATTTACAAAATTATTAGGAGTTATTACCCAAATATGATTTTTCAATACAAAATTTATTTTTTCAAAATTTTAAATTAATTAATCTTTTGATTGGCTATATGTACATAGATAAATATAATTAATTATTAATAAGTTATTCATAAATGAATTTTTATTTCAATATAAAAACAATTTAATATTCATCATTGATTTCAGTTCTTTTTTAAAAATGTATTTTTGAAAGAAATTATTACATAGAAATAAAGCATATAATTCTAGCAGTGAACTTTTATTCTGAATATTGATTCATTCTTACCACTTTTGCTTGACTTTCTCTAAAATCACCGCTAAACATCGCCTTCATCATGTCGCACCGAGCGACAAGCATTGGCTTATGTGCCGGATATGCGCCATCGTCTAATTCAAATATAACATCAGCAAATAATCCTTGCTCGAGACAAAGCTCTTCGAGCCGTTGACGAAATGCTTGTGAAAAGTGCTCCATTGCGTCATTGTTCAAAAATTGGTGGTTTGCTTGTATATTCGACAGTAGAACAGTGAGTTGCGGAAGTTCAAGGAATTCAGCTGCTTGTCTCATTTCCTGCAATGCATCCACACCATACAGAATAGCCATTCGTATGAATAAAAAACATGTGGAAAAACAGCATATAGACTATTACGATTAATATTAATAATAAAGATGTCCCATAAATAATGTTTCTTCGAAGTCATAAAATTTCACATTGTGAAAGTTATTTAAAAATCGTTTACTGCTTAATTTGGAATACAAATTTGATCAACATAAACATTAACAATTAGATTTTAAGATGATTAAATATAAAGTTTACTTACAATCTTCAAGATGAAATGTTTAATTAAGTAAATCATGAAAAAGCATGTCTTTTGTTCCTGTTTCTTTATATTACCTAAAATGAATTAAGCATTTGCAAATAAAATTAAAAGTATTCAAATATACTAATAAATCGAATCTTCAACTATTTGAAACATACCAAATTCAGAAAAATAAATTTTTAAATATGAAAGAAAATAACAATAATTACACATGTGATAATGTACTTTTCTTTCTTTTATTATACAAAAGTACAGCTAGTTTCATTATATATTCAGAACTTCTGATAAAGGAGTGTCTACAAATTAACATAATATATGTTTTCAAATTAGTTCATCAAAAAACTATATATATTAAGTTATTTATATTTCCATTCATTTTCTAAGTGAAATTCATAAAAATAAGAAGGAAATATTTAGTAGAAAAAATAAAATAAATCAAATAAGAAACAAAATAGTATTATTAAATGAAAAAAAATCCAATTTATTAATTAAAAGAGATTTATTATTATAAAAGAGATTTTACCAGAGGTTAATGACTTCTCTCCATCATTATTAAATAATGAAAATTATCCAGAAAATTCAAGGACAGAAAATCCTTACAATTAAACACTATTACAAATATATGTTACATCCTAATAAAATATCGACAAATTAAAAAATACATTATTAAGCAGTGCTCTATTAGATGTAAAACAAAAAATAAAGGATTATAATTATTCTAAGATATTGGACAATCATACTGAAACGATAAAAATCAGTTTAAAATGAATTTTAATTCACCTTAATCAATAAAAAAATGGCCTTTCCAAGTATGCATATAAAATTCATGGTTATGCAGACAGACGATAGTTCATTTTTATTTGTTAAGTTTTAATTATTATATCAAAGTAGTTTCAGAAATTGAATTTTAAGTTGATTAAAGTTGAAGTTCAGAAAGACAGTATATTACTACTGGCTCAATTCAATCTGTATCTGTTAATTAAGCAGAGAAGCAATGAATAGCATTTGTGAAAAATACTACAATTATGGAAAGAAACTCATGCTTATATAAATGGATGAAAATTATCTTTAAAATTAGATATATTTTTAAATGAAATTCACAATGTAGGCTTAGAGATTTGTTTTCTATCAAACATCAGCAAACTATATGAAAAAAATTACTACTATTATTCTTTGTTGTACAGAATGTAATTTTCATGTTAATGTTATTCATGTGACGGTATACTGGAAACTTAAATTAAATTAATAAATTTAGTAGGAATCTTTCTGGATAATCTTTTTCAATCACTTCTTTATTTAGATTATCTGACCATCTAAATATAAAATCTTCTATATTACATTTATTCCAACAAAGCATAATGAGTAATATTCACTTCCTGAAGTATATATTATTAATACAAAATAAGTTAAGTTACAATTTAATTTTGGCATGGAAGCTAAATTTAATTGTGCAAATGAAATTGATTTTTCTATACCTTAGCGCCATCATTTATTCTAATACGCATAAGCAACAATTACAAAATGACCAATAGTCAATTACTGAACATTTTTGATCAGACATTTTCTTGTAATTTGTGGACTGAGTGACAACCACGGTCGTATATAACCGTGGTAACAATACATTGGCGTAAGCTTAATTAATTAGCTATTAATAATAAAATTTAATATTTTTATTCAATTAATAATTGTCAGCTATAATGAACCAATTAGTATATTATTGTTGTTTTATTACGAATCGTAGTTGCTTTCACTAATAGATATGGCAGCATGAATGTATGAGAAATAAAAATATCAACAATTGAAATAGCTTCTAATTAATAGATAAATTTTGAAAGATTTGGAAGGTCAATAATTTTTAACATAAAATATGATTAAAAAAATAAAACCTTATATGGGAACAGAACCTTATACTTTATGAGTTTGAAGCGAATAAGTGAGAGGTATTAAGTTGTATAAATAGGCTTAGGACTTCACTCGACGAATTATAATATATAGTATTTGCTATTTTAATGAAAGAAAGTTAAAATGAATATACTTGATCTATTTTTGCCATTTAAGGTACTAAGGCTGTATAAATACGATTTCGTTTCTTGTAAATTTGATCTAAATGAAAACATTGTTTTTAAGTAATTCGTAATACATCTATTTTATTCTAAACTTTCTTAAACACGCACATTATTCATGAGACGATCTATTAATCACATAACGCATGATTTGACACTACAACTATATTCTATTATGATAGTCGAGCATCTGTCTGGTGGCAAAGTATGAGAAAAATTTGAAAACTGAAACGTTAGTTTGTAATGAAACGATGCGATGAGTTTATACAGTACACAGTTTACGAACGGTTTTGTTTAAGTTTTTTGCTACATGGTATTATACCTGTTTGTTGCGGAAATGAAGTGAAGTGTTCTCAGTTGTAATATTTTCTTATATACACACAAAAATATCTGATATTTGTAAAAATGACCGTTTATGATTTGATGCTTTATGTCATAGTTTAATTATTTTATTTTATATCTTACCAGTAGCAATCCAATAGATGCCGACTGTAAATTTAGTAATTAATACCAAACAGTTTGTCTCTATACACTACAACATAATCGTATTGACTAGTTTTTTTTTCTTAAAATCTATTTGGCTGAACCTAACGATTAATTTTTAATTAGAATAACCGTCAAGCAACGTTAGAAAGATCGGATCAATTTCTTCACATAAAAATTGAATCATAGAAACAAGAACTAGGAATAATTACGATCAGAAACGTTATATATGTTCTGTGATAAATGCTAGAGATGAGAGAATAAAAATAGTTACTGAAAGTATTTGAGAAAAATATGTTTTTATTCAGTATTTCATCTTTGGAATCGAAAAGTCTGAGTATAAGTAAAACAATATGCACACTAAATAGATTTTACTACAGCTTGGAATAATTGTGACGAAGTAGTCTCCTGCTCGGCATTCCATCATCGGTATTGCACTTCTTTTAAGTGAATTATAAACAATATTATCATTAAATGTAAACTCTTTTATGAAACCAGTTTAACTAATGCACACCAATACGTTTTTCTTATAGCAAAATACGCATCAAAATAGCAAAAATGCATATTTTATGTTTTTAGATTTTAAAGTGTATGTCTATATTTTAAATACAATACAAAATAAAAAAGTTAAAAAGCAGGCAGCTTAAGATGTCTTAAAAAGTATTCAAGATTACTAAGTGAAACTACACTTAAATGAAAAGTTTGTCTACAACAATCAGTGCGTTTCCTAATGATTGCGCAAAAGCGATTGTATGTAATTTCAAATTATATTTGTTTATATATTTTAAACAAAACATAGCGTTTGTGGTGTTACAGATTGTTTTATTTAATTGTCTTGCTGTGAAATGAACTGGTAATAATATTTATTTATCTTTTATTAGAATGTATTTTTTTGTAACAATGCTATATTTATATTTAATCACTATGAATATATATATATATATATATATATATATATATATATATATACATACATATATATTTCCCAATAATACAAACAGTATTACCAATTTTATACATATAAGAAAAGCATGCATACACATTTTCAACATTTTCATGAAAAAATTCAAATAATAAAATTTTCGACATATTTACTTTTTACTCAATAATTATTAAATTTATTTATTAATTTTTATCAGTTTGTATCTTATTTTGATCTTTTTACATCAGTCTAATTTCTTTTTCTTTTTTTATTCTGCTGACAAATGATCAGAAGCGTTGTATGGTCAACCCATCTAAATTTTTGTATTGAAGTACACTATATCATAGTACAATTTTAGATTTTTACTTAAATATCACACTACGAGCATTATGAATCAAGAAAGGGTAATATGATATCATTAGTTTGTTTTGATTTTTTTCATTTTCTAGAAATATGATTGTTAAAATTATACGTAATTTGTATTTATAAAAGATCTCTATACAACTAAAATCATATTTTAACTTAACACTATCATTTTTAATTTTTATTTAGAAAAAATATTTATTCCATTATTTATTTTGACTGTTTCCTTTTTGAAAATTTAGGACGAACGCAAATGATAATCTCACCAAAAGAACTTGAATGTTTCGTATAACTTTACTATTCGATTCTAAAAATTTAGAATTAGTAAAATTACATATTATTTAATAAAAAAAAATCAATACAATAGTTTCTGAAAATTCAAGTTTAAAAAGATTTCAATTATTTGGCGGAATATATAATTTCATGTAAAAGAAATTAATGATTTTTTTTGTATACCTTTGGTCTCAACGGCTTATAAATCTTAAAGAATAATTGAACCAAAATTGGTTGCATTTGTAGTTGTATCTTGAATAGTTTGGGATATTGGGTAGAAATCATAAAAGAAGGTAAGTTTAGAATAAAACCTTTCAAATGGCATGTTTATTTTTCACCATAATCACCACGATTTTTAATAGTACTTCTGCTGATGTGTTACAAATTTCTTTATCTCATTAGTGGAAAAATCTGATGTTTGTTCTACTAGCTCATTTACGATAGCATTATCTTGATCATTAGAATTCAAATACCTTTCTTTAAGGTTCCAATTTAGTGCTAGGAATAAATGAAAGGCAGTGGTGTTAGATTTATACCATAAGATGTGGCCTCATAACGAGTAAAAATCTGTCATTAGGAAGCCTAAAATGTATATGAGGTACTTTTTCTTTTAAAACTCCCAGTTTTATAGCAATGGCACTAGATACTTTCCTTTTTTTTATTCTGCAGGCAAATTATCAGAAGCGGTGTATGATCAACCCATCTAAATGTTACTACAAAACTACAACTCTATAAAATATTTCTACGCGATTAAAAATTTATAAAACTGTGGGCATCAATACAAAGCAAGCTTTTATTTAATCAGAATTAGTACTTCTTCGATTGTTTTCAAACTTTTTGAGTTTATGACTTTCATAACTCATTACCTGCTTCGCATAACAAATTTTCCATACATCTCTTTTCAATATATCATCCAAAATTTGTATATCTGTAGATAGAAAATTTTGACAAAAATTTTAAGTTATTTGGAGTCTTCACTTTCACACGGATGCTTTTCATAGTTCATTAAATAAGCTCTAGACTTCCCACTAAGACATTCTCTTAACTGCCTGTACCGTTCAACTGATATAACTAAGCACATAGTATAAAATAATTAAAAATGTGGGGACCTCAAGCATATAATGCACATATAAATAGCATATTTTACTATGCCTCTTTCTTGACAATTTATGAACTTATGTAGAAATATTTTGATCCGTTTTCATAGTGTCAAGACATATTTTTATCCTTAAATATGATAGAAGAAAAAAGTTATATAAGACACTGGCTGTTTTATAAGTTTCAAAAAGACAATTATGCCACGGTAACATAAAGATGTATTAAGTATTTGGTGAGGATGTATTATCAAAACTATTATATCAAAAGTGCTTTGTAAAATTCCTTTTCGGATATTTCAATTTGCAAAATAAAATGAGGTTAAGAAAGCTCACACCTAAAAATGACGGTTTTTTTCTAACTCAGTAAATATAACATTTCAACTCGGAATCTATCAAAATAGATAGTATTTAATGCCTTGATTTTGTGTTCAAATTGAGTTGGTGAAGACCGCATAAACGCATGGAAAAAACACGTTATCGTAAAGCGTTCTTCGAATATCGCTCATCAAAATAGGTAGCCTTTTACCTATTTCATTTCAGGACATTAAAAATTGATCATTTACAGATTTTTTAAAGAAACATTATCCTGGTAAATTTCATTCTTTTGGATCACCTGAATCTCTATTCTTCACTACTAGTTTCGGTACGTGTGCTATCTTCAGATAATGTTAAAGGGTTATTTTAAATGTAATTTATGTTCATTTATATGTTCATATATATATATATATATATATATATATATATATATATGATATATATATAGATATATGCCACAGAAACAACGCTGCTCAAACTACAAGAGCTGGACTTGGAAACTTTCTGTTATCCACCGTATTCACCAGACCTTGCACCAACTGACTACCACTTCTTCCAGACTTCGGACCACATTTTTACATGGAAAATTATTCAATTCTCAACAAGCTGTGGAAAACACTTTTCGCGATTTCATCGCCACTCACTTCCCACCCGGACTTATTCGTTGCTAGCATAAACAAACTATCTTTAAGATGGAAAAACTGTGTCGATAGTTTAGGTACATACTTCGATTAATTGTACTGCTTCTTCTTTGAGACATAATAAACTAAATTTTTGATTGGAAATCGGATATTTCATATTTACATTTAATTTCATAAAAAAAATGTTCTTTTGTTTATTGTAAAATATTATGCATTTTCATTCATTCGACATCATTTAAGAAACAAATAACGTATGCTTTTTATTAATTGTCGATCTTTCCAACGCAGAAGCGGTATGAGATAGGGTTACAAACTATATTATAAAACCTCGACCGAGCAACGACTCGACTCACCTGTAACTCGCAGAATCGTTTGTCGATCATTCCCGTGTAGACGAACTTGAGACATTGGTGCATTGCCTGTGGCGTGACGAGCTTAGTAAGTGTGATCACTGTCTGCGTGTTCGACGTCTGCAGTCCTTCGCATTGCGTTATGCGTATCGACTGGAATGCGGGGTGATTGAGTTCCCTGTTTGCACCGAGTGATCTCTTTATCATATCGGATGAAGGTAGTATGTGACAACTGGATCTCCTTTTCAGCTGTTCCCACATTCTGAATAGATATACAACATTTATGATATTTACAATATTAATGGATCGTACTCAACACGTTCGAATGAATATACTCACTTTGAAGCTTTCTGTTGTTCTGAGTTTATTAACAATTCCGTATCTTCGTTGAATTCACCGACGGTCGCTTCGCCGAATGTACTCACCTATTGAAAAAACAAATATCAAACAAACATCAATTAAATTTCAATTTCTTATTAGAAAGTGTATATCAATCATTCAATATATAAAAAGATACAAAATGTAATATACTAATATATTTTGATTAAGCAGTGGTGGAAAAAATAATTCGTATACTATGCATATAATGTTTGATTATATCAAATATCATTTACTATAATACTGAAAACTCCTGATATTTACCATATAAATGAACGGCGGCATATTATCAGTGCTATCTATTGGCTTGAGCTGATGTTTGTACGAAACCTATAATTTTGAATTGACCACTTCATTAAATAAAATGATATTGACTTTGTTTATATATTTAGAAATCAAGTAATAATTGATTAAAAAACACACATTTCATAATAATGCGTTGTATATTACAAATTAAATTTGAATTATAATATAGAAAACTCATTTATTAGTTATTTTTCTCGATTTAAATAATTTATACGAGTTAAATTATCATTATTTATATTATTGTTTGGCTTTTCACAAACACATGTAATAATTTTCTTATTTTGTTTTTGGTGTCTACATTTTTTTGTTAGTGTCAAATTATCCTGATAAATGAAAAAAATTCATTAAGTAAATTATAGTTATTAACCCTTTCGCAACGACGGGCGACTATAGTCGCTTTTCACAAGACACCGTTCATATACGACGGGCTCTCCACAAGACGCCATTTATATACGAGTCGCTCGTCACGAAACTTCGTACACTTACACTGGAATTGCAGTTTCGATGTCTAAATGTTTTTTTCCACAACATATCATTTATTTCGTACTTCTTTATATTGGATATTACATAGACTTCTAAACCGTTGCTACCAAAAATTCATCAATTTTCTAGACTGAATTCGGGAATAAAAGCACCAATTAATAATTCTGCATCAGTTTTAGACTATTTTCAATTATTCTTTTCTGAGAATTTTGTTCAATTCATTGTTGAAACGACAAATGATTATCGGAACAGCGTAGATAATAATAATGTTTGGCGAAATAATAACTAGGGATCGGTGTTTATATTTATTAAAAATGTTACATTTCAATACGAATGATGTGGAAGCAGATGAAGATAAATTATATAAAATAAGTGAAATCTGGGAGATGCTTAGACAAAGTTTTAGGGATGCATTCTATTTCATTTTACGATATTTCATTTTACGATAACTCGAGTAACATTCGTTAATATTCGATTTGCTTGTTCTTAAAATAGGCGCAAGCAACGCACGTTCTTTCGCGAACAGTTGCTAATCAATTTTATTCGAATGGGTAGTAGCATTGAATAGAAATCATAGTAAGTGTTTTTTTGATATTTTCATAGTTTTTAAAATCGCCAAAAATGGAAAGTGATAGTGAATGTGAAGATGTAGACAGAAAATTCGGAGAGTGAATCATGTACTTCCGTCAGTTCAGAATCCAAATACGACCACCAAAATATGCAAAATTCAACCATTTTGACAGAAATTAATATAAACACAAATATTCTACCACCTTTAGTGCCTTTTTCATTTAAGGGAAATTCATCTATAAATGCAGAAATTTTATCGTTTACTCAGCATTGTCAGTATTTCAATTACTATTTTGATGGTGACTTGGCGGAAAAAAATATAGAAGAAATCAATTTGTTTACCATTCAATCTCAGCAGATTAGATCAACAACAGAAAATCAAGGGAAGCCGATAAATTTAACCGAATTGCCGATTTATTTTATAATTGGCATGATTATGCATATACTATATAAGCCTGAAAAAAATGTATTGGTCGAAAATTGAGTCCACTTATACTCCTTTTTTTGAAAAAGTAACGTTTCATAGACGATACATATTGATAAAAAAAATTACATTTTTCCAGCAACGAAACATATAGCTCTGCTGCTACACATCCAAATCAAAAAACTAAATAAAATTTCGCCTGTATATGTACACCACAATGAGAAACTTCAACAAGCATACTTATCAGAATGAGATATTACCATCAATGAAAGCTTCATGCTGTATAAGGGAACATTGGGTTGGGTACAAGATTTTACAATGAAACGCGCTAGATTTAGAATAAAAAACTTTTTTTGTGTGAATCAAAATCCAATTATATATGATCTTCTTTAGTATATATAGACAAAGGATTAGTTATTAGCGATAATGAATTTTCGAATTTAGCCATATTCACCTAACCAGTAATTATGAGTTTATTAAAGCAATTACTACACAAAAGCCATTGTCTAACACTAGACACTTATTATATCTCACCTGAACTGGTAGATCTATTAATTGTACATAAAACATATACATATATGATACTAAACGAATAAACAGGAAAGGTATACTGGAAAATATAAAATACCGAAAAAAAGTTCGCAAGAAACATATCAGCTTATCGACGACAAAAAATAATGATCAAGACGGAAAAATAAACGAGATGTTTACTTTCTTTCACTATTCATGGAGCAGACATAATCTAATTTACGAAACGAGGAGAAAAAATTATAAAACCTAAAGTAGCTGTTGATTATAACTTCAGCATGGGAGGTGTTGATCGGGTTGATCAGAACCTTTATAACTACTTTTATATCCAGAAACATGGGTAAAAAGTATTAGACAGAAATTTTTCTCCATCTTAGGGAATAAGAATTATGAAACGATTATATTTTATGCCCAAAAAACGGTGGTACTATGTCACTTAAATTTTAGATTGAATTTCATAAATGAATTCATATAAAAATACCATTCTCCAGTTCTCCTCAAAAGATGGACGTCCAAGTAACACTACTAATCCGTTACAATTAACTGAAAGGTATTTTGTCGAACCCATTCCAATGATCGAAAAAAAAACAACACCGACGAGAAGATGTGTAGTATGTTGTTCGAAAACAATGAATTTGGAAAAAGAGTGAGAAAAGAACCCAGATATTTCTGCCAAGATTGCGATGTTTGTCTCTACTTGTAGCCATGTTTTAATACATATCACACAGAATATAATTGTTAATAAATGGGCACAAAAGGATATATATATATATATATATATATATATATATATATATCTTTGTGTATATACATTATTATGTTCATCAGAACCTGTAATTATTTTCTTTTCTGCTACAAAAACATTTTTTTTAGTTTTACTAATAAAATAATTTGTATATTATTAAAATGTTTTACAATATTTTTTTGTACTTTACTGATCTAAATAAGTTATTGTTAAGACCCGAGTATGTGTATTCGGTATCAGAAGTGGGTGTTACTTTAAAATCGCAGCTGGCCGGTGAATACAAAGGCAGATTATATATGTTATAGCAGGCTAGTGTTGATAAACATAGGTTTTTATCTGTCTCTCGCGCTGTCAACAAACAGTTCAATTTAAAATTTGAGTTAGTCTACAGCACAATTCAGAATAGGATCTGCATTGATCATTATTAAATAAAATACACTTATTAAATTAATAAGTGTGCGCAGTTTGACATTACAGAAGCTGCATATGTTTGCTGCACCAACTCGCATTTTACAGTTATTAATATTAAAAAATATATCATTTTCTAAAATATTTAAGAAACCTGATAGTTTTTGTCATACTTTTAAAAAATAGGATTACGTGGTTAAATAACGTTATTTTTATAAATTTATTCATAATTTTATATTGAAAATAATTTATACATTTTATTGCTGCTAATAATTCAAATAATTTGAATAAAATACTAACTTTTAAAGAATACAAAAAAATTATATACTGGTTACAGAAACGCTTCCTATCAAATAACTATATTAAAAAAAAAGTTTTAATGTAATTTTAGTCAGACGGCACCGAAAGTCAATAGACATCGACTGAAACAACAATGTAGTTCAATAATCTAATAAAATGAGAATAATATTCTCGTCTCGGAAACCTTTGTGTATTTGATTTAATTACTCTGCCTTTGACTATGTAAACACACTGATATGGAATACTAAACACATTTGTTGTAATAAATTCAACTTATAATGATATACTGGATTTAACCCAAATAAATTAAACTTTCATTATGATGAAAATTAAAACTATTGGAAACAGTATTTAAATAATTAAGAAATTTACAATACTCAGTGATTTCAAATGCAAACGTTTAAATACATTTAAATATTTAAAAACAGACAGTACAGACTGCATTTCATATTTTTACAAATACTTTCAATAAAATTATTAAAAATAGGTTAATAAATTATATATATATATATATATATATATATATATAATGTGTGTTTATGTGTGTGTGTGTGTGTGTGTTTTATGTATGTATATGTATAGCGTGTTAAAATTGAAAGTACTCTAAAAGAATCTGATTTTTTAAAGAAAGAGCATTTTTGCATAATTTTCATATTTCATATAATTATAATCATACATACAGTATTGAATATACTATAGAATTAAATATATACTATCCATAAATAAATAGAGAAAATGTAGATTGCATTAAAATAATTACACGAAAAAAAGTTTTTTTTCTCAAAATACTTTTTTTCCTTAAAAAGTTAGATGTCTTAGTATTCATTTCTTTTTAACGATATGTATATATATATATATATATATATATATATATATATATATACATACATACATTGTATGTACGAGAAAGATCTGTTAAAAATTTTGCACACAAGCTCCTAACTAAGATACGGATAGCGAGACACGATTAGAGAAACAGGTGTAATAAGCGGAAAATTGGCAATTTGAATATAAGTATTCTTTGTTTTTAACATTTGGGTACTATAAATAACAAATATGCATCCATAAATTCAGTGGACAGTTATACTCTCTTATCCTTAAAAAGCTTTTAGTAAAAGTAAATATGTCTAAACAGTGGTGTGTTTATAAGATTAAATTTCCTATACTACGATATGAGTATGCCATATACAATACAAAAAAATCACCTGAATTATAACATTCATTTTTTTCTATACGAAAATTTATTTACTGTACTACACTTCTAGTAGTATTATACAGGCTAGAAATACCACATTTTTAGCATAGTAGACAATAGATTTTATCCACATATTCTAATTGTAAAATATATAACTACTGCTATACATATTCACCAATACTAAATACGATTAATAATAGACAATTGGAGTGTAAATACTTGTTACTGTTGTTTAAATTTAAAAATAACAAGGATTTTTCACTGATGAGAAGAATACTGTTAACAAAAATATTTATAATTTCATTTTTACTGATTCAAATGAATATTTTTCTAAAAACAGTAAACAGTCAGATAACGAACCCTATTAAACATCTTTTAAGTATGAGATTATGTGAATACTGAATAATACACCATTTTAAAAAGGTTCTATTCTAAAATGTCGCACTTTTTTTCGTTCATATATTACAAACAATTCAACAGTTACAAGCTCATATGCAAAACTTTTTAGCAACCTGATAGTATTTTGATGTTTTGCAATATTTATTTTGCGTATGAGAAACTTTTCTTATTTTGTTGGGACGAAAAAATCGATGTCGGTTGTTCTTGAAATATATAAGAAAAAAATGTCCTGGTATCCATTACAAAATATCGAAAATTCCAAAAAAAAAATTCTTATTGCTTACAAATTGCAATAGTCAGTTCGGAAAACACGAATTACATCAACTCAAGCATAACTACAATCATTAAATCTACTTAAGGAAACGTATTTTACGATCAAACATATTTGTATATGCCATAGATATTTTGTAAACAACAGTCTGTGGTATTAGACCAATAAATACCTTACTTACTACGTGCTAGAACGTAATATGGGCTTAGCACATTCAGACAATTCTAACTACTAGTATGGATTACACCGAAAGGAATCAGTTTTCACACATTAGAAAATAATGTATATAATTGACATTTATTTGTATTTACCTATTAACATCTATTACCAGTGTTGCACTCGGGATTTAATATCGAGGGGGAAGGGCAAGATGAATGGATATTTTTTTTTAATATGATTTCAATAAAAGTCATTAGGTGATTATAGAAATTTTATTAAAAAATAAAATCCAGTTTTATTTTCTTTTTACACAGCTCTTCAATTACTTCAGTCGTGGTTCCATTAATCTCTTTGTGTAAGTATTGGGGATAGTGATAGGGGATTACATTAATCTTTCTGTGTATATAGGAGCATTTTCACGTGGTGATTTTGTTTTGTTTTCTAGTTTTCATTGAGGGGTACCAGAGCCCCTTCCCCCCTGGATGCGCCACTGTCTATTACTACATATTTTTGTCGGTATCGAATCTATTTGTTATCTACATTCTTTCTATATTTCTATTGACTTTTAAACAATAACCATTAAAATAATTAATTAACTTCAAACAATCTATTTTGTTTCACTTTATACAAAATATATCGAGCAGCACACTTGTGTGATAGTAAAAATAGTAAAAAAACATATTTTGAAAACTCAATATGGATTTAAAATAGTCAAAACATTTAGAAATGTTTTTTTTATGAACTTACGTTAAATCCCGAAAATGTACCCTAAATGTATCCAATTTGGTAAAATAAGAGTTAGAAGGATTAAGTTTATATTCTTTGTTCTTATATATGTGCTTTTAAATTTCATCTATTGACCCATTATATATATGTTTTATTCTTTCATAATTCACAAAATAATTTTTTTAATGTTATAAATACATGAATTTAGAGTATTTATGATTTTTACCCATTAGGAAATAGTGATATTAAAGAACTGTTCATCGTATACAGAAACAAATAGTGATTTATTGTATAAATAATCCTAACTTAATACAAAAAGTACCTTTAAAATTAAAATTGAATTAAAAATATTATAGTATTTTTCTAATGTAGAACTCGTTTTTATTCAAACTAATATAGTTTTAGAGAAATAAGTGTAAAAAATCATAGAAATTCATTTAAAAAAATGTACTACTGATCAAAAAATAATAAAAAAAGTTATAATTAACAGTAAACACTAACCATGCTAGATTCGCTGCTACTCCTCGCGCCGAGATCGGACGTCAACTCCATCGTCAATAATCTATGGAATGCACTGGAGCTTGCGGCTAAAATAAATCGATGTGCCGGGAATCCTACCGATCCGGCGACCAACACAAGATCCGTATGCATTTGGTTAAGCCAGAGGTTCGTCATATTTTCTTGGTATGTACTAGGTGAAACTATTACGTCGGGAGCTACTGGTTTTGGTGGTTTGAATGGTGCCTGAAAACAGAAAAATATAGTCTTTACAAATCCGTTTATATATTATAGCTCATATAATCACACATAAAGATTATTCCAGTTTTAAAAAAAACATTTATAATTTGTTTGCTTCTTTATGCAATATGCAAAAAAATAATGAATGATAAAATATATTTCAATTTATTTTTATTGTCATTTTAATTATATTTAAACACCATTTAAAGAGATTAGTTTAAAAAAGAGACAAGAAAATAAAACAAAGAAGACAATAAAACAAAAATTAAATACAGGAGATAAAACATCTGATATTTTGTTTGAAATTTCTAAATAGGGATATATATATATATATATATATATATATATATATATATATATATATATATATATATATATATATATATAGCCATTTGTACAAAATGTTTTATTTGTCTTTGCATTATGTGTTCAGAAAACAAACAAAGCAATATCATTCAAAGGAAATGGAAACCGATCCATACATACATTCATATATATATATATATATATATATATATATATATATATATATATATATATATATATATATATATATATATATATATATATATATATAAATATATATAGATCATGTTCAGTTATCTTTTTTTGTAATTCTCTTATTACTTTCTATTTCTATCTAATCTCATTCCTGATAGTTTTTCATTATATAACATAGTTTATCTATATCTAATATTAATTTATACATATAAGATAGAAAAAGCAATGAACGGACATAAATCTTCTGTTCTTACTATTCTTACAAAATAATTAGAATATTGTGTATCACCGTAGATAGTGATGGAAAAAAGAGTGAAATTTAGAGCATTACGAATAAAGATGATTGAATACTATCAATGTACAGGGGTTTACATTTCACCGAAAATTTGACCTATTTTTTTTTAATAATTTTTAAACAAAACCATTTTATTTTTTTGAATCATTTATTTAACTCATGGCATTAAGTATGAAAAATGATATCGGCCAAATGGCCACCATCGTAGGAGTTCTTGATTTTTCCCGAAAAATACGTTTTTACGAATATTTACTTTCAATATTCTTCAATTATCAAAAAAAATTGAAAGAAGTTGTTTGATGTTTGATGGAAACTTTAAATTTAGATTTTTTTGCTCCGATTAAGAAAATGTCGTTACTTCAAACTATTTTAAACATTTTTAATTAGTATATCGATATTTAGTTTATTATATTAAAGCGCATGAAATAATAATTAATGGGCTCAATTTATATTCAATTTTTAAGTAACCATGTAATTCGGTTTACTGAGATCATTAAAGCAAATAAGGAAAGAAAAGGAATTAAACAGGAGAGCCGGGTGGTCTTTCTAGCTTTCTTTTGCATTACAAGAATACAGACAACTTAAAATCGCGACTTATATTGCTGCAAAAAATGACTGTATCTCAGATCTGGATTTGTGCTAAGTAGTGAATTAATTTTTTGTAGTCTCTTGATAGATTCGGTTTCTGTTCGATTCAACTTTTCAGTTCAAATATTAGACCTCCAAAGTGCCTTATGGTAGAAAGTTTAAGCAAATAAGTTTGCTTATATAAGTTTTGCATACATGCTTAGCTACAATAATTACACTCTCTTATGGGAAGTTTGCTCATCTGGGTCTGACAGAAAATCTCTCCCTGCCTAGACCTACGAAAAAGGTATTTTCGACAAGTAATAATCTACCAGATGTATCAAATTGTAGCGAATTCGAGGTACACGAATTTATAGAGAAGGTCGTTATGCTATGTTTTCAAGAACTTTTTTTGAATGTTGAAAAACATGACGTCAATTTATCAATTTCCATTGAAAATACTACTCTTCATGTATTTGTCGAACGAGTTGTTGAGTCATTTCGTGACCAGCCCCGAATTCAAACTACTTATTGATCAAGATCCTGTGAAAGGACATATAATCAAATGCCTGACTGAGAATCATTATTTCAAATACATTTGTCAAGTTAGAGAGCACACTGATCGAGCGAGAGTTCTGATATTTTTCAAAGATTTGCCGAATTTTAACACAAAAATTTTCAGTACAAAAGTTCTTGGCATTTGAAAGAGTTTGTTAAAGATCTTTATCAGCAACTCATTCATCATTATAAGAAGACATATTGGTGCAACGTTCCCGACTTCAACATTTTCTGTCGACATTTATCTTTATTTCGCCAAATGAATGACACTAGCAACTTTCTCGTGACTAAGGAGTCGTTTATACAATTTGACTACGAAATAATGTATTTATGCTTCTTCGGTGAATTAGTATCATTAATTGAAATGTTTATATTACTGTTTACATTTAGCCATCATAATACGCAGGCTTCGCGTTTAATTAATACTTGAATCCACTAACTGGATGAAATATATTTATCAGTTTCGTCCAAAAGGAATAATCCAAAGTTTTCGATGCTTTGCCATATACGTTAAAATTAATATATTTGACTAATTTTTTCTCTTAAATATTTTCTAAACATTTATTTTAGAAATAACTTTTATGTCGTAACATACAAAATAAGTTGTTTCTTTTCAAAGTATGCTCTTAATTAGTAAAAAAATATATCAAAATTCCGTACATGCTTGAAATATTACATAGCAAAATTTCAAAGTAATATCGGTAAAAGTAATATTTAAAACTTCAAATTCAGTTTTTATTTTATTATAGGAGGCCAGCCATTTGCAACTTCAACATTGAAAAATAAAATAAAATAACATTGAAAAATGAAAACATATATATATATATATATATATATATATATATATATATGTTTTCATCTAATTCTTTATTAAACGAGATTGAAATTCAACTTGAGTATAACTGAAGCTTAAAAAATCCTCTCCCATTTATTTGTTAATGCTGCACTATGCATTGATGTATCGCTATATAAACCTGTTATTTTTATTTTTAAATAAAACTGTACGTAGCAAAAATGATATTTCGGTACGTCTTGATATTTTTAATATTCATTCCGTAAAGAACAATCAATTTTAGATTTTTTTATTACGTATTAATAAACTTTAGGTGACAATGTAGTTAATTCATAGAATAATAAATATAAACAAAATCTAAAATATGTTGAAAATACATTTGTTACGAGTACCTAATACATAAATATATGCACATTTCTTGAAAAATTAGCAGGTTTCAATTAATTACTATACTATTTAAGAATTGTTATATAAGTAAATTACTTGTCAAAATCAAGAACGACCTCGTTACTGCAAACAATACTTTTACTTCATATTTAATTAGAATAAATGCCTTATACAAATATTTTTCGAGGAAAACAAATAAAAAACATATGTGTATGTATATATATATATATATATATACATATATATATATACACACATACATACATATATATGTGAAAAATGTTTAATGAGATAAAAATAAAACACATAAAGTTTTACATACAATCACAGAAAAAATACAGGAACAGAATAAGAAAAGTCAAGTACCTGCAGTAATGGTCTTTGGACTCTCTTCAGATTGGTCATCCAGAATCTCTGTTGGCGTCGTGCCATGAGAGCTGCTCTAATAGCATTCTCAAAGACCTCATTGACACCATAATACGTGAACACAGATGTCTCATAATAGTAAACTCCGAGCTCTCTAGCCACACTACGAGCCTCGTCTGGCATTACTAAATCGCTTTTTCTAGTTGCCCTGCAAACAACATATATTTTTACATATACATAAACAAGTATAAAAATAAAACAAGATAACATTTTCGCTATGAAAAATTATCAATTTCTACTTTTAATTGAAAATATATAATGTTTTACTCTTTTTACTTCTATAAAAATACCAATATTCAGTACATAAATAAGTCATAATCGTATAAAAGCATAACAAATAATTATTACCTACACAGTTCCGTCCTACATATTTTTATACTTTTCATAAGTTTTTTAACGTTATTTAATTTTTATTTCAATTATTTGACAATATAACTAATAAGATCAGAAGTCTAGTTTAAAACAATCGTTTACTTAAATAAAATCGATTTATCCTACTAATCCATTTTACTTTCACTTTTTTCTCAATACATTCAAGTAATTTAGATTTTGAAATTTTATCTTTTTTAGACCAATAGTGTACAGAAGTTGCGTAGTTACACTAATTTCGTTTTCATCAAGGAAGTCTCAAGACTGCGATAATTTTGAAGGCAAGAATTAAAAAGAAATAATTTCAGTTAAAGTTTTTAGTTTTCTTTTTAATATTTTTTTAAAAATAAATTAAGTAATCTTATTTCATAAAACAAACAATAACTTGTTATCGATTACAACTTTTTTGAAATTATATAACAATCTATATTAAATTAATTTTCAAGTAATAGATACAAAAAGCCAACAAATTAATATGAATTCTATAATAAAAACGTGTTTTTTTTTCTAATTTTAAGCATGCTTTTATTTTAAAACTTATTGTAGCTACCTATTCATCTTTTATCTAGTTGATCAAGTACAAAGGATATGTATAAATATATTTTTAATACCTGTAACATATTTATTAATATGTTATATCTTAAAATTAATAAAATTTGGCCAATGGCAAGTTTAGACTATCAGTTTATTAACAAAGTGTATTCGACAATCACTATTACGTATGACACAAATGATTTTTTTATTTTATAGGTTAATGTCTTTGGCGTACAACAATCTTAACATATATTTGTGAATTAAAAAATGTTTCTTCGATTATGTGAGTTAATTTTTTATATTTATATTTCAAAAATACAGATCGATAACAACAAAAAATTTTTATATAAATGGTATAATTCATCTATGGTGAACACTTTGAACACAGATGAGAATTTAATTATATCTACGAAATGAAAGATACAATAAGTTAGAACTAAAATATATTTTTTTCAAAGTAAATTTTAATAAATTATGATATAAATTGTTCATATTTTGTTACCGCATTATATTTACATCCAATAGAACTGCTCCATAACTTAATTAAGCATATATTAAGGAACATTTTATCTTAAAATAATTTTATATGAACCTTTCTGTGTAGCAGTTAATTTTATTGGTACCGAAATATAAAACTCTTTTTAAATGGTTTGAACACCAAACGAGCGCAAAAGTGTACCAATAATATAGTGTTGCAATTGAAAGCGATTAATTTGTGAACATTTTTGAAAAAAAATTAATGCACCAAGTGTTAAATTTATTGATTCTACATACATACGAACGTCGTCTTAGAAAAAAATGGACAAGTACTCAGTATCAAACAAACTGAAATGAATTCAATCAGTAGCTAAAATAACAGAAGATTATAAGGTAAGTTAGTTGTTTATTGCAGATAAAATTGATTTATTCCTTAAATTTGGACATGATAAGAATTCAAAACTGAAGTAAATAGACATTTCAAGAATAATACATTTTATTTTCTAATTTCAAAAGATGCACTAACGAAACAAATTATTTTTCTGGCCAATATCAAATTTATTTTTAAACAGATAGATTCTATCTCTGGCCTCAGGTCTTAAGTTATCTCCTGCAGTTCTTGACACAGAGTATCATCTAGTTAACAAAATTGATCATAATAGAATACCATTACAGTAACCTATCAAATTTCAGTTGAAGAAAACAATTACATGAGTACATATTTTGTGATGAAATATATTTTTTTCCAAATATTAGGTTATTAAGTACGAAATGTCCGATTTCCTTAAATACTAAGTTTCACAGCTGCCATCTCTGAGATTTCACTTTGACGTTTCCTTTTTTTTTATTGTGACGTCCTCATTCTTCCAAACGCACGTTTTGACTTATGTTTAATATTCAATTAATTTTTAGGGCAATTTTTGTGAAATCATGGATAAGTCACAAATTCGTGTTATTTTCGAATATGAATTTCGTCGTGAAACGAATGCATCGCAGACAGCCCGATATATAAACAAAATGTTTGGAACGGATGTGGCCAATGAACGAACAGTACGTCGGTGGTTTAATAAGTTCCGTTGTGGTGATTTTAACCTTGAAAATGAGCCACGTGGGCGGCCTGACATAAAGGTGGATAATGATGAGCTGAAAGCTGTAGTGGAAGCGAATTCATCTCAAACTACGCGTGAATTTGTAGCAAGGTTTGACGTTACTATTCCAACAATATTGGACCATTTGAAATAAATCGGCATGGTAAAGAAGTTCGATAGATGGATTTCACGTGAATTAAACGAGAGTCAGAAGAGATTCGTCTCGAAGCTTGCCTTTCTTTGCTGTCACGACATAAAGGAAAATCTTTTCTACACCGTATGATGAAAATAGGATCCTTTTTGATAATCGTAAGTGTTCGACACAATGGTTGGATAAAGATGAAGCACCGAAACACAGTCTAAAACTGAATATTCATCAAAAAAAAGCTACTGGTGGCTGTTTAGTTGTCCAGTTCTAGTATTATCCACTACAGCTTCATGAAACCTGGTTAATCAATTACAGCAAATGTTTACTGTAACCAATTGGACGAAATGATGAGGATGCTTGCGATTAAGCAGCCGAGATTAGTCAATAAAGACAGGTCAATCCGCTTTTAAGACAACGCTCGACCACATGTCGCAGAAACAACACTGCTCAAACTATAGGAGCTCGACTTGAAAACTCTTTGTCATCCACCGTATTCACCAGACCTTGCACCAACTGACTATTACTTCTTCCAGGTCTTGGACTACTACTACGTCTTACAAGGAAAATATTCAATTCTCAACAAGCTGTGGAAAACGCCTTTCACGATTTCATCACCACTCGGTCTCCAGGCTTTTCCGCTACTGGTATAAACAAGCTACCTTTAAAATAGCAAAACTGTGTTGACAGTTTAGGCGTATACTTTGAATAATTGTACTGTTTCTTGTTTAAGATATAATTAACTAAACTTTTGATTCGAAATCGGACATTTCATATTTAATGACCTAATACATTAACTACAAAACATCGAACAGTAGCTCAGTTGCTCCGCGCGTCTGCTCGTGACATTCCTGTGTAGATTGCATTGCAAACACGCGAACAGTAGATTTTGTCTCCTTTTCTAATTTTTAGAAATGGTGTAAAATGTTTTCATATTTAAAAATATTTTTATCTCCACACATTAACAACTTGTAGATTCTAGAAAACAGTATTTAAATAAAGATACTAGTTTATTCAAATAAAAGTATTATTAAGAAACTAGTTTTATCGTACATTAAAACTCAATTATATAATATTTACTAATTCAAGTTTTTATATCCATACAAATCCCCGCTTGTTCTTTAATTTTTTTCATAATTTCCAAGAATATTTCACGTTTTGTAGAATAAAGTTTTTTCATATAGAATTGAAAGAATATATGAAATTTAATTTTAAAAAGAATTACGTCTCTTACGACACATGAAAAATTAAAATATTCGCATTTAAATATGTCTTGAGTCATGTAATTGCAACGCTTCATAAAATATTTGTTAATTAGCGCCAACCTGATGACTTTATATGACACATGAGAGGACTGACACATACGTATATGGACATTTCTTATTTGTAATACATAATTTAGTGCGTTTTCGTACAAGAAATACATACAAACTATCTTTTTTATTTTTAAAAAAAATGAATTTGAATTTATGAACACATAAAACATTAATATGAAGTTATTATGATTTTCAATACAATTTAATATTATCAGACACAGAAGAAATGTAAAATATATAGTTTTTACCTATAATATGAAAATAGTACAGACTTAAAGTGGTTCTAATAGTAAAACATAGTTGTTTTTTTGAAGAAATATTGCAAGATATTGTATTCATAAAATTACAATTGATACATATTTGATACTTTGGTTAAGTTCATGTTTGAAAATTAATTATTTTTCTATCTTATGAATCATATAGAAGTTTTTAGATCGAAAATTTTCAATATACATAATTACTGATATTTTGGATTATTACTTATGCGCATTCAAATTATTTTATGCGTTAACACTCAACAGGTTTTGGTATCACAAAAGAAATACGTAAAAGCAGTAATCAAAAATAATCAATATTTTTTTGATTTTTGACCGAAATTTTTTGTTATAGTTTGAGCGATGAATAAATAATTAATTTGCGAAAAATTAAATTCAGACAAGATAAAAACGTCTGTAGTATTAATGAGAATTTTTTTTAAATATTATTGACACGAAAACATAAGAATATCCATTAAACAAACTATTTCCATCTCTAGTCTACCCATATATATATATATATATATATATATATATATATATATATATATATATATCCAATTTATTTCCACCTATATACATCGTAAGTGTATACATTTTCTTTAAAACATTACAATCCTTTTATTGAACTAGAAATTATTAATCAACTAATGACTTAGGCTGTTAATTCATGCTAAAATAAAACATTGAAATAATGATACGTTAGCGGCATACTTCGTATTTCCTGTGTTACAAAATATAGATGTAATCAAAAGTTCTATGGCATTATTCAGAGAACATTTTTTGATTGTTTTTTTTTTTTAATAAAAATACGTTTGATCAATTATATAATCAATGTTATAACGCATACTTTATTTCCATCTTTTGATCAACTAATTTCATCGAAATAGGTGTTTCCTTATTCTCCATAAATCCTGTAGTCATTATTTCCTCAAAACAACTGTTAATTATTACCACGAAAGTTCAAAAGAGACATGAATAAAAGTTATCTAGTGGTATAATATCAGAAACATACAAACGGTGATATATATCGCTTGGCCCATTTTGTAAGCCGAAATCAATAAAACGTCATTTTGTAAATAATGATCGACTGAACACAACTTTTACAATATTTTATCAGATAATAAAATTTTAAATTAATTATTGGACCTTGTAGGTCACGTGGAAATTATTCTCTTCTATAATCAGTTTCAACCTTCGTTATTTTCAGATAGAACTTAATCGTTTCAATTCAAGATCTACTTGAACATAAAGAAAGTCGAAATCAGTCATAGAAAAAAGAAACTCGCACGCGAGCTACAAGAATAATACAGAATAATAAATAGCACGTACTCGGGTAAATAACAAAATAAAGATTATTAGAATAGTTTTATAAGATATCAATTATCTGTATCAGCTTTTCTGTAAGTAACTCTACGATGTAACATCTTGTAAATATCATATTCTTTTTATACAATAATAGATATAAGATTATATTTTTATATTGCTCCGGCAGGTTTCATCCTTTTGAACCATCTAAGTGTTTGTTTTCTATTACTATATTCAGCATATGTATCTTGTTTTAGACTGATATTAAAAAGAAGGATTTAGTGTAATTGTAAACAAACACTGTTAAACTAAGTAAGTTTTCTCTTTGTGGTTTTCGTCCTTTTGGATAATTTGAGTTCTATTACTTGTTTTCCACTACTAGTTTCGGCATGTATGTCATTCCAAGCGGATTTTAGATAACTCAGTTATCAAAATTATACGCGAAGATAGTACACATGCGAAAACTAGTAGTAGAAAACAGATACTTTAATGATCCAAAAGAAACAAAACCACCAAAACACTGTATCAGCAGGATTAGAAGCACAAAAACATACAATTATAATTATATTTTGAAGTGAGAATATTTAGTCACGAAACTTAAAAAATACATTTTGACTAACACGACTATGTCTGAACCCATTCAAGACATATTACACACCAGTACTTAACCAAAAAGACAAATAAAACACTGTGGGTGTCATGATCATGAATTTATATTATCAGTTAGTAGTAACGAACTAGCCGTGGAGATAAAGTAGTTTTTAAATAAAGTAAAAGTTAAAGATGTGTAAAAATTAAAATTTGTATTGATTTCAAGCTAAGACCTGAAAATGAATGACTCACGACCAGGACCGTCAGGACTTCAAAAAATGAACAACGACGGTGAAAGTGATAATTTTTGTTACAAAGTAACAGGAAAAAAAGACAAAAAATGATTATAGACGATACTGATAGTTATATGGAATGTGAGGACGATATAAATATAATTTATCGGTTGAAAATTATTGACATATTATTATTTGGAAATTCTCGAGATAGTTTACTTACTATTTCAAAAATATCGAAACATCTCCGTGAAATTTTGCCTAGAAGTAAAAATAATCAAATACAAAGAAAGAATTGCAAACAAGCCATCGTAATCGCATAAGAAAAAGGACTAACTACATTTGTGCTACTTTTGAAAATAATCCCGAGTTGTGTTTGAGAGAATGTTTGAAGGATTGTCACAAACAAAAAAAATATTTTTTATGATGTAAATGTCATAAATACTTATTACTTCTGTATTATTTTCTAATTTTTATTGAAGGGTTGTATTATAATTTTTATTGCGGAATTTAAACTCGTTCCTGTCTCTTCATTATATATATATATATATATATATATATATATATATAAATACATCATCTGTTCATAATTTACCATCTCTCGCGATTTTTTCTTTATTATCTTCTCTTACTGCTCGCATATCAAGTATTAACTTCTTTCTATCATCTATTATTTTCTTAGTAAAATCTTGCACCATTATTTTATGACCAGAAATTGTATTACAGTTTTTAAAAATTTCATGTTTTTGTCATGTGAAATCAATTCTATTATTAATGATTTCCTTTCTGTAAAAGATGAGTGTACTCTTTTTATTCTTTTAATATCAGTATTTTGTAAATTTAATTCGTATGTGTTAAAATTTTAAATAATATTTATGCCATTATTATTACTTGATTGTATTCGTCTAAATATGAGATTATAGTCTTTTAACTTATTGTTTATTGTTTTCATATTTGTTTCATTAATGTTTATTTTTCTTTATTACCTTATTGTCATATTTTAATTTTTTATAATCAATATACATTTTTTATACTCTTTATTTAAAAAAAATTGTCTAATCTAGCTTTTCAATTTTGCTGCAGATGTAGTCAATCTTATCTTCCATTTTTATTTATTACTATCTTTTGTAATTCATTTCAAATCGTAACATGTTCCGTTTATTACTTGCATATATTACCATTTACCACTATCCTTGGTTTGTTTATATTTTTTTTACGTCTTCTTTATATGTTAAATTTTACTTTCTTTATAAATACTTATTACTTCTGTATTATTTTCTGATTTTTATTGATGGATTGTCTTATAATTTTTATTGCTCAATTTAAACTAATGTTTCATATTTATTTAATATTTTGGAAATGTATTTGTTATCCACTTTAATTATGTTTTTTTTTCTTTTTTATGTGTACAGTACACATGATGTATAATCGGTTCTTCATAAAATAAAAATGCTAAAGAGCCAATGACACACACGGTGTGTCAACATCTGATATGTACGAGAAAAGTTTACAATATTAATTTATCATCTTCCAAACATTTTCTATTTCCCTAATTTTCAAACATAACCAAAAAAAATTTTGGTTCCTAGGGATTGTCTTATAAGAAATGTTTCCTTTCAAATGGGTTAAGTAAATGTGTAAGTTTGAAAATTGCCTTATACTGTTCAAATATACTCGATTATATTAATGTATAAATTTCTGTTGTGTTTTTTATCTAAAAAATATATACATATTGAAGTTTATTTCAGTAAAAAATATTTGATAGATTTTAGAGAATATAAAAGAAACCAAACAGACATTTTAACTATGTTTCAGGGAATAAAACAAAACTAAAACTTCTTAAAATGAAAAGAAAACGTTAAAATAATATATTATAATCAATAAACGTGTATTTAATAGAAGCAGATCTTTAAAATTATGTATTTTATTTATCTTGTTCTAACACTTTTTAACCAGGTTTTGAATTTTATTAATTCGATAAGATTAAAATTAAGAATAGCGATTATACCTATTCAATATTAATAGAGATTTATTTATAGAAACTTATTTATATAAGCTCGATTTAATTTATATACCTCACATTCGAATCTGATGAATTTATAAAATAATTAAATAACACAAAATTAGAATCAACAAAGAATATTAAATTCGAGCTAAAAGATATCAAACTGTATACTAAAATAAATATTATCAATGTTATTGAACGAGATTGACGTACAAAGCCAAGGGAGACAATAATTCGAATAAATAAAGCAGAGCTTATTATCTACCATATTTCTAGTATAGTTCTATTTCCAGCACAGAATACGTTATTTTCGATTTGTGTAAATCACGCATTGTATTTAAATAAGGTACGCACGGAAATTCCCGATTAAATTATTCAAGCCTTACGAACGTGCATCGTGTATCGATACCAAGAAGATGTTCGACACCTGTCATAAAAGATGCACGGCAAACGGGCGTCGTCCTATACGAATACATTGAAACATTTAATGAAATATAAATAATTCGCGGTCGGCGTGCAGTGACATGTCGTGACACTTCGCTCTGAACTCTCAAACAGTATTAGAATTGGATATTATATCGCATGACGGCATCGAAGCGACGACTGTTCGATACAGGGAAATAAGGTCAATATATATAACAATAACACCAGTCGTATCAATGCACACAAATACATTTTAAGCAAACATATATAAATATATATATATATATATATATATATATATATATATATATATATATATATATATATATATATATATGTATGTATGTATATATGTTAATGTATGTATAAGGTGTGAAAATATAGTTCTCACTAAGTCTTCACAAGTTATCAGATTATTTACGATTTATATCGTAAGATATATTTATTTTAACACGTTAATGATATTTTTATTACTGTTATAATATTAATAAAAGGTACTTTAAATGCCTAGACAAGCACTTCGATATATAATTCAATAGAAACCGGTTTATGCGATTTAGGTCTAGATAATCAAAAGAATAATAAATTACTGGATCAGTCTATCAAGATTACTGAAATCGAATAGATACACTAAAATATGCTTTGAGGTATTGGTACAGACTATAACAAAAAATCAAATATAGACAAATATAAATAGGTTACGCAATTAAGTAGCTTTTAAATACATGGGCAACAAGAGCATATGGTTTAAATAATCTATAAAAGTTGAAAATAACTAAATAGGCTTATTAAAGAAAACAATTAAAACAGACCACGAAAACTAAAAAGTTCTTCTTATTCAACAATATATAACTAATTGAAAACGAATTTCGAAATGGAATATTATCTAAAATATACCAATGTACATACCATACCATGTACAGATACCAATAAAACATAGAATATACTTTTTTTGAGTGCCACAATTACGGTGGAGAAAAGGGATGGAATTAGGAAAAAATGTAAATATTTTATTAGCTAAGATCTATCACAAATAAAATAATAAGCAAATTATACAATACATTTAAGAGAACAGGATCTGTAAATGATTAACTAAGATCAAAACATCCCCGTGTCTCAGTTCATGTTGAAAATACAGTTTGAAATGTCATCATGAATGTCTGGATCACGGCATACAACTACAGAAACATTCGTAAAAAAGTGGCACATACTTGACTTGAATATATGTGCATGTTTCTACATTTTATATTCTGTGGTTAAATTCACTTTCACAAATTAATTATTGTCTCGTCCAACAAACCACAAAAAAATCCGATTGAATGTTCAATATATGATTGATAATTATTTTTAATTGTTACTTAAGTGTATTTTAATAGCAATGCTATCATCTAAAGCACAGAAAAAACACTTCAAGAATGAATTCATTGCCAGATAATCGACAATCAAAAATGATTAATAATTATTTATTGTCCATTTTTAATCAATTTTTTCTTGTTTACGAGATCATTTGAGAAAAATACTTTACTTTATCTTCGATAGAGGATAATTTGATTACTATTTAACAATAAAAATGCATTAATCTTTTTTTTTAAAGAACACATTCCTTATTTTGTCAAGAATATGTTACTATCCGTAATATAGATAAATTACAAAAAGGTGGCGGTTTTCACTTAGATAACTATATTTAATTAAAGACTATAAAAGTTCATGAGATATTTTTGAGTACCACTTTAAATAGAATATGTAATCGTTTAACTTGTGTATTATTAGTTCATGAAACAGACATTTATAAAATGCAGGAAGTAATAGCTGTTGTCATAAAAATATCTGGCATACTTTCAGTTTTTAATTTTTTTACATAACATTAACAATATTTTTCTTAAACATGTTTTCAATAAACATGTCTTTTGTTTGACAAAAATGTAAGTAATATTAAGCTCATATTATTAATATCTAAAAGTTCATAGTTGTAGTTTCATTTATCACTACTGAAAGTATTTTTAGCAACGATTATTTATCAACAATTATTTATTTGTTGTATTTGGTGTACTTTCAATTTTTAAAATGATTTTGTACTCAAAGAGATAATAAACAAGCTTTTTAGTTTTATTTATAAAAACAAAACATTTAATTCATGCATTGCTGCCAAACACTCAAGTATAAAAAAACAGGTCAGTACGTGAATTCAGAGATTTAAAAAAAGTTGTTGATTATAAAGAATCCGCAAATTATAAGCGACTTCAGAATTTTAAAATGAAAAGATTATTATAGTTTCAAACAAAACTCTTTTATTTCCTTACACGAAGTTCAATAGTAAATATCCAGAAGAAAGAATAACTACTCAATGATAATTAAAAGAAAACATTACGAAATTTCAAGTAGCAAAAAAGAAAATAAAAAAAATATAATAACGTAAGGACGAATTAAACACAATATGTAATACTCCTCTTTTCAAAAATTTATTTAAGTCTGAAAATAAATTTTATTTAATAATAAGTATTTTTAAGTTGATTTTCTACAAACTTTATCATCACATTCTGTATATTATATACATATATATATATATATATACATATATATATATATATATATATATATATATATATATATTTGTAAATGTTTGTTGTTCTCATTTTTCTTGTACTTATTCCCATTTAAATATTTACTTTTAAGATAAATAAATATTTAGTTCAGTTAATTGAATCATCAGTTCGCTCGATAAGAAATAACTATTATTATCTCCATATACAAATGAGTCCAACTTTACAATTTGCGTCATCATATTTTCTCCAATCATAAAATAAATACCATAAAATTACCCACTCTTATCGAAAACAGTGTTAAAGAAATATATTAAAGAGACAAAATAGTATTTTATTATTTATATTTGTTTCGTTACAAAACCGACAGTGTAACCAATAACAATACATCCCCAAAATATTATCTTCATATTATTATATGAATCTGTTTATCATCTTTTTTTAGAAGTTCGATTTTTGGTTTGTTTTGCTTCAGTCAGCTGGTTGTTATAGAACGATCGATAAATATAGAATGAATGTAGGATAGAGAGAACAAAATCATAGCAATTTTTTCACAAAAAAATTGTCTCTGTTAGAGAAAAACATTCAAAATGATTCAAATCTTAAGAAGATTTAATGATTCAAGATTTACAATGCAGATTTACCGTTATGAAATTTTAACGTAAAAATGATCGTCAATACTGCATATATATATATATATATATATATATATATATATATATATATATATATATATATATATATAAATTAAACAAAAGTTATATCCAAGTATTGTATATTAATACTTTAAAGACGACAGAAAGTAAAATTTACCGTATAAAGAAGACCTAAAAAAAATATAAAATATAAACAAGAAGGTAAAAAACTTAAACAAACATCTTTCATAATTGAAAATTATTATCTCTGGATTTGTCTGACAATATTGAATACTTTTTCTCAATAGACTGGTATATTAATATGCAATAGTTTCTTCTTACGTTTAATGTATTTTCAATTTTTTAAAAAATATATATATTATAAAAATAAAGTTTTCACAATTGTGTATATGAAAAGACATTTGATTAATTCAAACATCACACATTCTTTACATGAGTGTAAAAAATTGACACTAGTTGATTTCCAAATGAAAAAAATGTTCCCCATCAAATCAATACGTCTTTGCATACATCCTTCACCTACTTTACAATTTTTTAACATTTCTCTGAAACTACTAAAAAATAAACCGAGGGAAATTAAATCGAAATTAGTTTTAAAACTTATAAAAAGTATGGAGTTATTGTTAACATGTGCGAGAATTGAAAAATTTCTGTACGGAATATAAGACTAGGACTTTTTCAATTCATAAGCTGTGAACTATGACTTTTTTTGATACTTTCTTCACAAGGATCGATACCTTGAAAATGTTAACAGACTGGAAGTTGAAAGCAACAGGTATAATTCATGAAAATCATATAAACAATCCTATTAACATTTCCAATGTTTTGTATGTTGAATATAGTAATTAAATTTTAATCAGAAACTGTAATTTAAATTTATGCAAATCTTAGGTTTACTTAACTAATTTTGTCGGTTCAAAAAGTTTAAAAAGAATATAATAGTTAAAGTTTAAAAAGTTATTTCAGAATTAAAAATTAATGGGAGGATTTATTAGATAAGCAAGTAATTCTATATAAGATTAGAATACCTTAAGAACGGCGATGATTGTAAATGTTTTAATTGTTTAAGAAATGTTGTATATTTTTTCTCAACCTTTTTTTTACGAATCCTTGTTTTCAATAATTAATTTTATAAAATCAGATCTAAGAAACTGAATGAGAGACAGATTAGTAATTCTTCAATACTATTAGATAATAAACGATTTATAAACCAAATATACAACAATTATCAGGACACACAATAACAAATATCTTACTAATTTTAACATTTTAAAAATTCTATTGTCAATAAGTTTTATTTCAAATAAAATGTATTTTTTTATTAATCTAGATTTTTTTAATACCTGAATAGAGTGTGGAAGTATTAATATTAACTGATAAAAATGACCAAGAATCAATTTAAAATAAAACAATAGTTGGCACACGACACATACTGAATTTTTTAAGTTTGTCGCAAAACATTTTAAAAATGTCCGCCATTCGTTGGATATATATTTTATTTGATTTAATAGGTACAAAAATTCAAACTGAAATGAATTTGAATTAAATATTGTAATGTCATTTTTTATGTTAAAACTATAAACGTTAATCAATAGATATTAATATAAAGTAGTCGAATAAAATAGAGTATATATCCATATTTTCCCTATTAAATTAATAACACATAACAATGATTTAAAAAATAGTTACTAAATAAAATTGAATTAAAATTTGCGGAGAAATTTATCATTAGTTAATTATTCAAAAATATTTACTAACATAAAACAGAATAATTGGTTTTTATATTACCAAATACCATATAATACTGAAAACTATTGCCATTTACTATATAAATGATAACTTGAGTTGATGTCTGTATGAAATCGGTAATTTTGAATTGAGAACTGCATCAAATACAAAGTTATTGAGTTTGTTTATATGTTTAGTAATTACCGTAATAATTAGCAAGAAAATCCATATTTTGTAATAAGTACTTAAAGAAATGATTTTATAAAATCACACCATATTTTTTTTACTAAATATATTTTTATTTTTCATTGAACTCTATAACTACAATTTCAATACTGTGTTGTAATATAGAATCAACAGAATCATGTTGTAATATCAATTATATAGAATACATAACTAAGAGTTGTTTTTCTCAATTTTAATATACTCGTATCATTTATATTATTACATTTTATTTTTTCTCATTTACATTCTTTTTTTCTTTATATATACCTGTACTAATTTTATAGATGTAAATGATTCAAATTTATCCAATTTGTCGTTGATTCAAATTTATGTCTGGATTAATGTTATTTCAGTGTTTACATTTTTTTAATAGTACCAAATTGTCAAGAATAATAACAAAAAAGTTTTCATCAAACGAATTAAAATCATTAATGGATTGTAGTTTTTCAATTACCTTATGCTTTTGTTTTTATATGGCTTTCTATATTATACAATAATATAATACAATAATAAGCAGTTCTAAAGATATAAATATACTTAACATACAATATCTAACGATAATGATAAGATAAGAAATTAGTATTTAAAGCTCATCCCGATTAAGCAAATTTATTTTTCGTAAAATCCTTCCAATGAAAATAATCTAAGGTGTTACATAAATTTTATAAATATTGTAAATATATTTACTTGAATACGTCACCATATATTTTGCATGAATTTATCTACGATTTTCAATTATAAATAATTTATTTGATGATATTAGTGTTAGTCCAATTAATAAATTGTTCGGTTTAAAATTACAAAATTTTCTATCTGAAATGATAGTATGGCAAAACGTGTATTTAGACCATATCATATTTTCAAAACTTAAAAAATGATTTATTTCTTGTAATGCTTACACTTTAAGTGTATAAATATATTCATCTGTAGCCATTTTTATATTAAATTGAAAAAGCATATTGGACACTGACAAGTGTAAGCAAATGTACGTTTTATTTACCGTATTGCCATATCAATTAATACAGATACAGGCGCTGCCGTTGTGTGTCATAGATCTTACGTGTGAATTTTCGGTATTATAATCTATGATATTTGATATTATTGAATTCAATTAACTGTGTTACAGTAAGAACACGTGTAATGTAGGAAAATGTGTGCATAACGTGTCAAAAGTATGACTCACCTGAGAAACGGACTGCGATCCCTGAAATAACTGAGATATGTCTCATCTCGATACATGTATCGCAGATCGTTCTTGCAGCCGACGAGCAGCACCGGAGTTTGCGGACAGAAGCGTCGTATCTCAGGATACCACATCAGCTTGCAGTTACGCAACGAGACAGGGTTGTTGATGGAGAAGCACAGCAGGACGACGTCCGATCGACCGTATGCGAAACGCCTATCCTTCTCGTGGTCGCCAAACGTGTCCCAAAGGCGCAGGGACACGTTGACGCCGTCGACGACCTCCCATGACCGTTCCAGCACCTGACGATGTAACGCAAGATCATATCATTCACACACGGACTGAAAACATATCAGAAACGCGATCGACGCGCAATCAGTAACTTTTGAATATCTCATTTTTAGAGTGGCGTGCAGATACGTATTGTATGAGTCGTTTTCTGATATTCAACTCTCTTTCGCAAGAAATCCACGTACACGTTCAAACACAATGCATAACATTTACTTGTAAGAGTTGAGGGCATCACCTACATTTTTAACTTTTATAAATAGACATTTTATTTTTTTCTTTTATTAAAACGTTCCAAAATTAAATACTGTTTGTTTTGATATGCTAAAGAGCTTTTCAACAACAATGCCACTATTCATAAAACACAGTTAACAAATCAAACAATCATAAATATTTCCTGTCTTTATACTTTCAGAATAAGGGAATTTTCATCGAGATTTTTATATTAATAAACTATTGGACTTTTACAAATGAATTATTTTTCATCTCATAAACCACAAAAATATCTGATCTAAAATGTTCAATAAATGATTATTAAAGATTTTTTATTGCTACTTATGCGCATTTAATAATGATTCCATTATCTTCAGAGAGCTTAGCTACAAACAAATCTCAACAAATACTTTTTTCTCAGATTTTTTTGATATCTTAACATTCTAAAGGTGATACTATTGGTATCTAAATACTCATTAGTAACAATTAAAAATAATCAATAATCATTTATTGGACATTTTTGACCAGAAAAATGTTTTTTGTGGTATTTGAATTAAGAAAATTATTTCTCTGTGAGAGTGAATTTAACAAAAACTTTAAAACTGTATTATGAAATTATTGGACCTTTTAGGGACAAACATTTTATGGGGATGTTGAGTATCCCAAATTAGTAGTTCGGATGTTTATAGAACTAGTTGATTCAATTATGAAAGTGAAATACAATAGTATCAAATAGGTCAACTATAGTTTTTATGTTTAATCTCGATGTGATTTCGATTATTATGAAAATATATATCGTATGTCATAGAATATAAAATACAGTTAAATTTTATTAACCAGAATGTATTTTATTTTTAGTTCCTAATATAAATAATTATACTCTCGTCGAATTATAAAAATATATATTATAATGAGATATAAATGAGATCAGAATTACAATTGAATGATTTATTATTTGTAGTTCCATTATTAAATTATTATAGTGGTTTATGTCAATAATTGCGAAAAACGCTGAAATGCACATATAATATGAAAGATAATTCACTCATATTGAGGAATACAGAAGCAGAACTTCGATGTGTAATAAAGATAATTAGCTCTAAAAGTTATTTCGATTATTACACTCTTATTATAGCAAACAGAAGAAAAGAAAGCAGATTATTAATGTGTGACCATTTTGTAAAAGTGTTTAGAAATTTAATTAAATGCGATAGTAATTTTACGAAAATAATAAAAATGCACAATATAGGTCTAATTCACTTGTGCAAATAAATATTTCTCTCGTTTCAAGTTGTAAAAAAATTCTAATACACATAAATAATAATCAGTGATTAATAATCATTTATTAAAAATATTTAATCAATTGATATAAACAATATTTTATCGATTAAAAGATTAACCACTTCCTTAAATAAATTGCATATAGAAGATTCGAAATTACTTTAAAAATTTCACTTCCCAGAATACTGGATACTGACTATAAGGAATTCGGGAAGAAGATCCGATGTACACCGGTCAACTACAAACCAATCAGCTTTCTAGGCCCTCTGAATTAAATTTTCGAAAAAATTAACTTCACAAGATTACAAAAATATAAGGAAGCCGTCAAAAACTGATAAACTGTTTGACTTCAGAAGAGAACTTTTGACTATACACCAAGTAATAAGAACCACTGAACACATAATAGCATGATTCAGAAAGAAAATATATAAAGGGAATATAAAGGTACTTTTATGAATTGCATTGTTAAATGTAGAAAAAACATTTGACACTTCCTTACATTATAAATTAACGTAAAAACTATTACTACGGCACACCCCCTTATCTCGTAAAGGGTGATTGGCGGGTATCTACGAAACTAATTCTTCTACGTAAAAGTTGACAAGAAATTTATCAAGTTAATGATCAATGACAAAAATATATAAAAGCAAAAGTTAAAAACGCAAGGGTACAATGTGAGTGGAAACCTTTATAAACGATGATTTGATTTAAGCTTCCACATGGAAGTATTAGAAGGAGGCACAGGGGTTAAGAAAAGTCATGTTATATTTTATTTAGTATTTTAGTTCAATTCAATACTAAAATACCATTGAACTAAAATACTAAATGGGGGATAACATGTTTTATTTAATTATGTTTAATACTTTCGCGTGGAAGCCTAAATGCAATCACCTATATTATCAACTGTATTATTAACAAGTATATTACATTGTTTATATATATATATATATATATATATATATATATATATACATACCGAGAGGTATATATATATATATATATACCCCGAGTTACATAAGGAATACGTTCCTTAAACCTTTACATACCTTAAATTTTACGTAAATCGAATTTTTAATTGACTTTAGTGTAACTTCATAAGAAACTGGAATATTTATTATTATTATATGTATGTATATTATTTACAGTACTGTGCAAAACAGAAGCAACAAATTCTACGTTAACATTTAAGTGTATTTATTTTTTCTTCCAATTAGTTTACAATGATGTTAATAATGCATACTTATATATTGATGAAACAAAAAAAATGATACATTTTCAAAAATAATAATAATTCACTAATATTAAAATGGCAACAAAAGCAAATAACTGCAATACATGAGAGTGGGCAAAACTAAAGCAATAAATCTAGTACTCTGTGTAAAGGTCACTATTTTTAATAGCCTCAACACATCTGTATGGTATTGATGAAATTAAATTTAAAATAGTGGTAGTTTCGGGTATCATTTCCCATTATTTTTTTAATGTTTGAAACAGTTCCCGCTTGTTCCTAAAGCGTTCGCCCGCAGCTCGTCGTTTGAGAATCCCAATATTCATTATTTTCATTAAATATATTTCACATTTTACAATTTAATTATGATACTTGCCATTTTATGAAGTGAAAGATTCTATCATAGAAATAAAAATTGCAATAATAATAAATACTAATAACAATTCAGTATAAAAAATAACATCATCACAAATAAAATCTAAAATGGTTTTACATTTCACTTCTAACATTGCTTAAAATAATAAAAGTTAAATGTTTAAATAAAAACGGACATTTAATTTGAATTGACTTTTGAACAACGACTGCAAAATTATGCTATCAGCATCGTCTTTGTCGCCAGGTCAACGAATCGCCTGCAACAAAACACTCGACACGATTTCGTCCTCGACAAAGCGCTTGTTAAACGACTATAAAGCTGAATATAATTTTTTTTGCTGAAACGAATTCAATCTACTTTACAAGTACCGCAGTCAATACGACTTGGAATGTATTATATACTGCACGCGTTCCAAATAAGTCAATCACACAGAATAAAAGTTGAAATTTCAATTTCGACAATAATGAAGATATACTGTATACATGAACGACGTCATAATGAATATAGTTATATATATATATATATATATATATATATATATATATATATATATATATATATATATACATATATGTAACTTATGATTGCACTGTTAATTGTACACAAGAAAATGAAGAAGACACTAACACAACGCATATTGTTGTTCGGCCGATTGGCCGGGTGTCAATGTCCTATTGAAGTCAGACAGTTTGAGAACAGTTTATCTTCGAATTGTTTGCACTATAAATAGCTGCGACACACGAGATGTGTTTATATTGTTAATACATGTCGTCGTCTATTCGATAATAAGCTCTATGTGCGCCGCGTTTTCACTTACACTGACTATTTATTAGTTTCTCTCACCGTCATTGTCTTACTCTCACACACAACCTCTCACTATCCTATCTCGTTTTTCTTTTATGCGTAGAATGACAACGTTAATTTGTCGGCATCGGATGGTTGCAATTCTATATTTACAGATTATAAAGATTAAGAATACGTCGTTGAATTATTACAATTACGTGCTTGCTACATGAATTCCTTGGCATTTTTATGTAATAGAAGTCTGGCACTGACGATAAATTCACTTTCAGAATCTCAACCTAAATACCACAAAAATGCTCTGAACAAAAATTTTCAATAAATGATTATTGATAATTTTTACTGGTACTTATGCGCATAAAGATGACGATTCCGTCATTCTTAGAGTGCTAAGATAAAAAAAACTGTGTGTACCTTAATGATCTGAGAATGATTTTAATAATTTATTTGTGCAAATTGTTTCATAATATTGATGAATTAAATTTTATGAAGTACTTTCAAATTGATCACAGTGGACGAAAGGACACTACATAATTGGTGTAGTTAATATTCCAATTTACACGATTTCATGCACAAATGTACTGTAGTAAAAGAAGATACATCATTGTTATTTTAGATTTGGAATGTTAATCAATACGCTATTACTTCAAATTTAGATATACTAAACTATCTAAATCATGCATTTTAAACTCCATGACCTACATCACGCATATGATATTGAAAATGAGTCACAAATAAAGGAAGAAAAACGGTTTTGTATTAGAAATGCATTTCATTAAATGAATTAGTCCTGAAACTTGAAACCTTTAATCTACGCTCAACTGCTAAATGAATGAATAATATCTTAATCGTGAGCGTTTATGACTCTTTTTTATTTTTATAATAGAAATAAATTACTTTTAATAAACATGTGTTCCTTAAAGCACATATTTTGCTAGCAAATTGTAGGAATTTGAAAAAACAATTAACTGACACACGTGAAGAAAAATATGCCATATTCATTATTTTGTTGTTTAAAACTGAGTTTCACGGTATTTAAACTAGTTCCAGTTATATATTACTGCATATAAATCATTTTTATTAAAATAATTTTGCAAATAAATTCAAACCGTGAGATGCCACGTTAGCATGCCTGACCTAAATATCTGTGATTTATTACAAAATAATAATAAGAAATACTACCTACTCATGTCACATCAAAAAAAAGAATTATGGATTTTTATTTTTTTTGTTTTAGCTATTTCCATATAACAATAAAATAAGAATAAATGCATATTTCATTCATAAAAAACTTGGGTAGGTGGCCCTGTCTTTTGCAGATTTAATTTTACTATTACATAAAGCGGCAAAGTAAAATTTAGAAACAGGACCTTTCCGTTCATATAGGAGCTATTTTTTATTGTTTTTAATTGCTTTTATTGATTAACACAAAAGTATAAGTATTTTAATAACGATTCATTAGCATATTATATATTTTGAAAAGGTAACGTGTCATTAGATAAAGTATATTTACAACATTATATATTTTACAAATGCCCAATAAACAATAAACGACTCTCATAACAAATTGTGTAAAATTAGTGTAAAACTTGGATTTACTTTTAGATATATAGGACATTCCGCGTTAAACACAACCATAAATCCAATCAATATCTATATTATAAATTTGTTTACTTCAATAAAATTATCAGTTTAAAAGACATAGATTTAATTCAAAACAAATGATAATGAAAACAAATTACAATCCGATTGTAACAAAATTAATGCATTCTAATAAAACCAAAAATAAATAGTAACTAGAAACTTTTTCGAGCAGAAATTACATTAAAATAAAATTCTTAAAAATATACTTTTTCCGTAAGTGTTTTGAATTTGTAATTGTAATTAATCTGTTCAATTCTGATTAGGTTATTTCAAATGAGATCATATTTTATCCGATTTGATTTAAAAAGTGATACTTGATACCCATGACGTTACCAAATGGGTGTTGGCGCCACATCATAGAAATTTACCAAAATTATCAAACGACCCCCGTATATATATATATATTATCGTGTTTGTCTTCACATTAAAAAGTACGCACCACAAAATTTCTGTATCTAAAATAATGTTGTTATTGAATGGTTTAGCAACACCGTGAATATTTTTTAACTTCGTTCGAGCAACTGTAATAGTATTTTAAGCATAAAATAATTTTAAGGTATTTTTTTATCGACTGCTACTCGACTTATACGGGTGATAGACTAATAATTTCGCTCTGAAAATTCTCAATAGAAAATGAAGAAAAATGCGAATATTTTCCTCTATAGAGATATCACCTTTAGAGTGTAATAAGGTATATCAAAGTTAGTAGTACAAAATATGTTCATAAATCAGTAATTACCCTAATCAGAAATTTGTTGAAAATTTAAGCTGATACACTTGAGATAGATAAAAAACACATTAACTATATTTTAATGTGTGAAAATAGTTACAAAATACTGCGGTATCCATGAAGAAATACATTTCGTACTGATGGACGAAGTGAAGATTTAATGTTTCTTTGAAAGTGAACGCTCAATTTCTGTATTAAATAAATAAATTCTATCTGAAACGTTTCATTTTTTAAATTTCATCACTGGTAAAGATAACCCTTATCGGTCGGTTTGTTTTTACAAAAAGTTTCTGCAGGTCTGAGTTTTTTTAACAGTTTAACAGTTTTATAACATTTGTTACTATTACTATAAATTTCAATAAAGAAAACAATTCATTTTTACATAAATACTTATGAATTACTTATTGACTATTTACTTTGTTATTTTCTATTTGATAAAAAAATCTAATTAGTTTTCTTCCACCGGAAACAGATCTCTTGGACAAAACCACACAATCCTTTCACTTGCCATAGGATAATTGATTTAGTACATGAAATTTTCCATTCAAGCAATGCTGGGAATTGGAAGTTGTAGGTTTCTGTCCAACAGTTGTAGGTGAGTGAAAATCACCAACAAGTTGTTTTAACAATTTTTTGACAAATTGCAAATGAAGCATTGGTTTATTGCCTTTTCTTTTTTCGCAGAGTTTTTATAAAATGTATACATTTGTAGCACTAGCTTCCAGATGCCAGAAAATAGTAGAACAATTCCATACAATAAAATTCTTATTGATTAAAAAAGGATATCTCGCGTTAGCTGACACTCGATCAACATGGTTCCTGTGAGGAAACATATGACTAGAAATCCTGCAATTATTGGTTACTATATGGCGACATCCGACTGATAAAGGTGAATATAGATATTACGTTAAAGAAACATGCAATAGTAATTCATAATGGAACCTATAAAAGTATCTTTTACAATTAATTACTTATATTACTTGCAAAAATTAATTCGGTGCCTTTACATTGAATCAATCATAACTCTGTTTGAATTAAAACACTTTCTCGTTGTTTTAGAATTTTGAAATAGCAACCTTAACATTTAAAAACACTATATATCTTGGCCATTCAGTTGGCATAACCTCATAAAACAGTAGTGAACACAATGGCGTCCGAAAAGCAGTATATTAGATATTGCATACTTTTTGCATTCCAATTGAAAAAAATGCTGCTAAAACGGCGGGAATGATTGGTTCAGCTTTAGGGGAAGATGTTGTGACGCATAAAACATGCAAAAAATGCAAAAACAATGAAAAAAGTTTAAAAATGCATAACGACTTTAGCGACTCGAAGCAATCATCTTTTTTCGACAATGGATTCGTCAGTACCCGACAGATGAAGCAGTTATAGAAAATAATGGGGGATATTTTGAGGATTAAAATGTATTACATTTTTCCGTAAACAATCATTTTTTTATAAAAAAGGCCCCAAATTAATTTGCATACTCAATATATTTATTGACAACTTTTTATATTTTAAATGGGATAAACAAAAAGTAAAATATATTTTGCTCTTACACGACATTCTATGCGTAAAAAAAATATACAATTTATGCATCCATTAGTCTATATTTAGTAAGTTTATATTCTAACTCAATAAACCTAAATGATTTTAACCACTGATACTTCAATTATTCTTGCTTTTCAAAACACGCTTGCTATTGGCTATAAAATGAATAATAAACTATAAATAAAAACTTGTAAATTAATCATCCACACAAACTGATCATGTAAATTATGTTTATCATTTATTTATTTTAATTAATCTTTATCATTTTAACGTTTTTTTATTACTTCATTTGAAGTCTTGATGTCATTTTTGAAATGTTATTTTTTGCGATAGGTTTCAACTTACATTATTTTCAATTATTCAAAGGTTCAAATAGAATAATCACGAATAACAGCTATACAGAAAGATGAAATAATAACGACTATTCAGTTGCTTCAAAAGATTAAAATCATTTTAAGAACCAAACCATTATAAGGTAATAAAAAATCCTTTGTGGGGAACATCTTAAAAAACAATTTGAAAAAGAACATTTACTAATAATAGAATTTTGAAAAAGAACATTTATTAATAATAGAATGTTTTAAAGTATATTTTCTCAATATTTTTTTTTTTTGGTAATTACTTCAGGTTAATTACTTCGAGTAATTAGGTCGAGTCATTAAATCAAGTCAAATGAGTTTAAGCCGGTTTTAATAAATGATTTCAGAGAAGTATACTTTCGAACAATTCTCTTTCAAACCTCATATATAATTCAAATCGTTTATTGGTTTTGAAATGTGCATATTTTTTTGAAAACCAAATATGAAAAAAAAACATTAAAAACACTTCAGTTTTAAAACAACTCTCTGATCAATATAAAGAATAAGATTATCTTTTCATTTAAATACTTTTTTTTAAATTGCATTATCTATTATGATTTTAGTTTGTCAGAAAAGCTTTAATTTAGAGATGGTACCACATGTTAGAATATATATATATATATATATATATATATATATATATATATATATATATACATTCTACGAAATCCGCAGATAAAAATAACTCAAATTTGTTGTACACTGAACACACATTAACTTTACTCGTAAAAATAAAGAGCAGTCGATGTCACTCGTAAAAACTTCCAAAAAAGAAATAATCATAAAGTTGGAAAAGTATAAACACGTTTTTACGGTTTGCGGTAATAAAGGAAACGATTTTCACCTGTACCGCGTGTAATTTCGATCGAACTTGAACATATCGTGGCAATATCATACACGATTCATTATTTATGTATGAAGTGTCAAACGTATCGTCGAATGATTATGATGTAATGACATAGAACATGTTTCAATGGAACGTGTAACGAAAAAAAGGTGTATTGTAACGCGCTAAACAGACGATTTGAAAAGTAAAAACACGTCAATTTAGAAATCGTTTAATTAATTTATTTTCAAAATAGTTAACATTTTGTTTCAATAGACATGAAAGTAACGAAGATCTAAATAGCTAACATAATGATTTTTTATGAAGTTGTATGAATATTAAACAATATTTTCAAACTCAAAATTCTAATTAAGTAAAAAAACATTCCAAACTTTGTTTTTTTGTTTATTTTCAAAATATTTCTATTGTTAGTAAATCAACGGCTGATATAGAGTTTCAGAGCATTTAACAAGTGTCAATATGTTATTTACACTGAAAAGCTAATAATGTCTATGCTATGAATTCTAGGCAATACATTTCTTATACGTGATAACTAACGAAAACAAATGTAAACGAAGCTCTATTATCAATTTGAAGCCAGCTTACTGAGAGAGTAAATCGATTGAAAACTGAAAATCTCTGTGACAATAAAGGCCTAAAGGAAATCCTTCAAGAAGGATCTAACAGTGAAGGCAATCCTTAAGAAAAAGTGAGTATAGATACGTATTTCTACTTCTCCAGATTAGCAGATGAGATATTAAAAAGTTTTGGTGTTTATTAATAGTAAGGTAGGATACACAGTCAGGAAAAAATTAAAAAGAAGAAATAATTTCTTCTTGACTTTTTAATAAACATATTCTCCTTCATTTTTCCTCGTCGTTTCAATCTAATCATTGCCATGTTTTGTTGCATTCAAAATATTTAAATCGTTTACACCGTATTTATGGCTGGTTAAGTTATTGAATATGGCTGGATAAGTTCTTGTTATATGCTTCTTTTTTTATTTGCATCTTCTAATATCTCTCTGAATTCGAGTTATCTGTTTACCTTTCTTATCTATTATTTATTATACTTCTACTTATTTTATATACTTATTATTTATATTTATTATACTTCTATATATATTTATTATACTTCTACTTATTTATTATACTTCTACTTCTTATTTATTATATCTTTTGACAAAAATATTTTTCAATTTCAATAATTTATACTTTATTAAAGCTTTTTGTTTCAAGACGTAAGAAATATTTTCTGTAGTTTCTCTTGCCTCTCAGTATAATAATATAATATGCTATGATAAGATATTTGTTATTGCTACTAAATTTAATTTTGTCAATAAAGGATGCCGCAGTTGACATTGATTTCTTTTTACAAGTATTTGTAATTTTTTTTTTCTATTGTGCTTAATTTTTTTCTAACTCCTTTATAATCCCTCTATTCTACTTTGATTTTACTTTAGGTTTTACTACTGGTTTTTGCATTCACCTTGTACGTCATTTCTTTCTTTATGTAGATAGAAATTTACGTATTAATTTTATTACTTTTCTTCTTTTAACAACTATTATTTTCTGACGTGTATATATATATATATGTAATGATTAATATAAATTACTGTGTGTGTGTGTGATTTAATACAAAAACTGTAAAGGAGACTAATCGGCTAGTAAAATAAGGAACACAGACATTTTTCCGAAATCTTTATTTTACTTCTTTACGTCAAAAAATATACAATATATCATATAATCCTCTATCTAATTAATACAAAGAAAAATTTTATATTACGTGCCAGCAATTTATTTACTGTTTTTCATATAGATGGATATTTTTATTAAATACCGTATTTTGTAGTATTTAGAATATATTAAAACTGTTTAAATCATAATGATGTTAACCGCATAAAGAACATTATATTTTAAGAATAAACAATAAAATTGAATCTATTCATTCAAAAATAACTAACGTTGTCTGTAAAATTTACCAAGCATTTATAAACTAACTTCATAATAGGAAGAGACACGCTAAGGCGTGATTTCGTTTATTATTCTGACATAAAACATAAATTCGAAGTTTGCTTTTCGTCTTACTAGAAAATTAAGTTACACAAAACCGAGTGTCTAGTAGTTTTATATTCTCTGTATAATTTATTTGGAATTTTTCAGTAGTGGTTAAAAAAAGATATATATATATATATATATACACAAAAACTAGTTTTGATTTTTTTTAATTTTTTCAATTAAAGTTTCATATTTCAAATTTAAAAATGTTAAATAATAACAAAAAACCATATTTGTATAATGATGTATATATTTGTACAATAGAACATTAAATAAATGTTTAAGGAGACAGGATGGTCTAGCGCATTAATAAGAATGTTAATTTGATTTTTTTTTAAAAAAAACTATGTTGTATATCATTTTCAAATTTTTTACGTTTAAAGTAACTATAATAATTTAATGTTTGTACGAATATATGAAAATCGAATCTTTCATTTTAATCATAAGCATAATACCACATATAATCTTTTTGTTGGTAATTGTACGTTATCAGCACCTTCTATTATCCGAAAAAAATCAAATGGATTCTTATTTTATATAATGTTCATTATCATATGAACTAAGATCTAATAAAAAATTGAAAATAAAAAAATGTGGTGTTTAAAACATTTAATAAAGTTGTTTCAAAATTATTTTTATCTTTTTGCAGTTAAAAAAAAACTATAAGTAACATAAGTTAAGCTATTCGAGTAGTTAGTTACATTATGTTTAGGTAAAAATTCAAGTCGATCGTAGTATAATATAGTATATTATCGCATATTAATTCTTGATATATTATGTCAAGTAGGTTAAAAATGCTGTTCCAAGAAAAAAGAGTTTAAGTTTTAATTACAGTTTATGAAGAGATTTCACATATTTTTTTGAAAATACTTGAAATTAATTAAACTTCTTAGCGTACTCGTTGAAAGTTTTCTAATTTTAATCAAACGGAAAAGTGAAAAAAATTAGAAATAACTAGTTTTTGACTACAATATATTCATATTTAATTAGAAATTCAGTTGAACTTTGTTCTAAATCTCCTTTAATCGAATTCGCTAAATGATAAATCGTCTGTAGCTTTTAGTTTTATAAGTATGAAAGAAAGCTTCTCTATTTCAATGAGAAGTTTTAATATTATAACACAAGCTGCAAAAATTTTCTATTAATCAACTGATTATGCAAAAATTGCAGAAAACGATGTGGTAACGTGGCTAAGTCTTTTAGAGATCGGCTGAACTTGTTTTTTTATTTAGATAAAAAAAGATTAGTTGTGGTACGTTCAAATGGAATGAACATCTATGGTGCCGAATATATTAAACTTAGATACAAGAAGTATCATCAGGTAGACAACTATTATATCTTTAAATGTGGATGTACATTGCGTACGATGAACTGTCTAAAATAATATTAGACATGGAAATCATAGATAAAAATCTTGATGGGAAAATTTGAAGAAGAAAATAAAGTATGAAAAGGGTAAGAGAATATGAATTCACGCAGTAACCGCATGCGCTGAATCGTGCTGCTACGTCATAGCGAGGCTTGCTGTCTAAACGTATCTAAAACGAGTGTCAAACACATCGTGTGGTTAATCCATTTAAAACCATGTAAATATAATCGATTCCACAATCTTAAACGGTATTAGACTGTCTAAGACCGAATGTTGTAAACAGTGTGCAGCCAACTTATATTTGCAACAAACATATATTTGCACGTGTTAAAAAAGTGTTAGATTATGGTGTTGAAAATAATAAACGAAGTTTTAATTTTTCAAAAGAATATAAAAAATATACTCCAGCAATAGGAATCCACCACAAAACAAAACTAACACATTTAATTCTGATAAAAGGTTTTTATGCTTAAAGCGAAAATAAATCCTTAAAACTTCAACACGCAAAGGAATTGCTAAAAAAAGGGAGTGAATGAAACATGTGATTTTGAATTTGAAGACGGATTATAATCATGCTTCAGTGTATTTTAATCCAGGAAGAATGGATAAGTTTACGTATAAAAATACCTTGTAGTAGTATTTGAATAAAACTACTGAAAATATGTATATAAATGGATAAACTAGGTTTCCAATACTATCAAAATCCAAAACACACGACAAAAGTATATAAAAAGACTTAATAGCAACTTTTTGCTGTTGAGAATGACTAGTGCACCATCTAGACTTAAAATCCACCGAAAATTTGCGGACACATTTTAAGAAGAAACTGCATAATGAATACAATACGCAACTTACCATATTCGATAACCTATGGAAAAGAGTGCAAGAAAAGAGTGAGAAAATCCAACTAGTATATTCGCATTGTGAAAACCTAGTTGAAAGTATGACGCATTGAGTCGATACCGTTTTAAAAACTCAAGGTTTTAAAAACTATTTTGTCCGTTTAAAAAACTGTCTTAACCGATATAAAATATTCAAAAGTAACAATTTAGTAATTTAATTCTTAATTTATTACGACAAAGCATATATATATATATACTGTCGAGGGGGGACAAGTGACCCTGGCACCCCACAAAGCTCCTATAAACACACAGAGATTAATGTAACTATGACTGAAGTAATTCAAGAGCTTTGTAAAAAGAAAAGAAAACTGGATATTACCCTTTAAATAATTTTTTATAATTACTTAACGAGTTTTATTGAATTCACATTAAAAAATATTCGTTCAACTCCCCCTCCCAAGATTAAATCCTGAGTGCCCCACTGTATATATGTACATATATATATATATATATATATATATATATATATATATATATATATATATATATATATCACGGTTCTATCTATGGAGAAAATCGAGATTAATAACACTGGTAAACGGTGAGTCCTAGTTACAAACATGTCATATATATTTATTAAATCTTGGCTATATTCACTAGTAAAAATCACAATACCGTATTTCTAATAACAATAATAATTTATAACAAGAGTTTTAAAAATATTTAAACACAGACTTATTAAGCTGCCTTTTCTTTTTTCACATTACTTTGGTTTCTTTATGAATATATCCATTTTGTACTGGATACAAATTTTCTTTTCGCACAATGAATTCCGCAATAATTTTAAATTTAGAGTATTTAATAATTTTAATCTTAAATTTAACAGAATTTGTTCTGTTGTTCCATTTTGATCACTTCCTAATACACCACATACTCGCTTCAAACACGTCACAACTCAAAAAATATGGCTTTTATTTTATTATGGGTAAGTTAAAAACTAAACTTGATATTCATCAACACACGTACACATAAATAATGCATACAAGATGTCAATAATATCCATTACAGATCTCTTTAATTATTTGTATACAAGTGATGTTACAATGATTGATGAACAAGTTAATTCATTTTTTTAAATTTCAGTTTTTGAGTCTTGTTAATTTTGAAACGAAGATGCCATATATATACGAGTATATATATATATATATATATATATATATATATATATATATATAATATATATATATATATATATATATATATATATATATATATATATATATATCGCGAAATATCTGTTTAACCTCGTTTAATTTCAGATATAACCATACAATATTGACATGTTTAAAGAAAATTTTTTTAATGATTGATACAATGACTCAACGTTCTTATTACTTTATGTAAATAATTCATAATGGTATTATTTGAAGAGCTGTTCATCGAAAAAGTAAAAAATGTTTAATGGCATAGAAGAAAAGTCATTAAAAACGTTCGTTTACAATATAAAACAGTTAATTAAAAAAAAGTAGAAGAAAAGCTTTCAGCTTCCTAGTAAAAAGTGTTGCACAGGGATTAGGATATCACAATGCATTTCTGCCACTATGGATAAACATTCCCAAATAATTTATTTTCTCACCCCACAAATTATAAAATATTTTTCTGATCAAAAATGTTCAGTAAATGATTATTGATCACTTTTTATTGGTGCTAATGCGTATTTCGATAATATTATCCTCCAAGCGCTATATAAAAAAATTACCAAGAATTATTTATTGAATATTTTGGATCAGAAAATTATTTTTAATTTATCGGAGGAAAAAATGAAAAAAAATATTGCATATGAAAATTGATTGTTAAAATCAAATCATTTGGTGACTATGATGACGTCGTCATCTTCAGAGTACTAAGGTACAGAAAAATCTCGCTGACTTTTCGTTACTTTGATCTTTTACAAAAATATTAATTCTGCGCCTTGCTCCAATGATGAGAGGATCGATATTGTATTTTCGGAATACCTTTTATTTCGGTTGATTTAAAACAGTAGAGTTCTAATTTTTGGACCATCGAAAACCATCTTGACGTATTCTTAAAAAAAACCACAAATTCTATACAAACTGACTAATGAAGCTCGTGTCATAGCCTTATCAAACAGAACGATGAAAATATTCTCGAATAAAAACATAATTAATACGTTAAAAGATATATGTATATATCAATATTTACTTTTAGTTCGCATAGTAACTATATTAGTAATTTTATAATAAAGTTAAGAAAGTTTTTTATTAAGGAAAATATATTCTTTTATTCGAGAAACTATTATATTATATTTAATACATAATTAGTACTCATTTGAAATTAGTCAGAATCGAATATTTATAGATAAAATATTAAAAATTTAACTACAAAAACAATATTACAAAAAAATCGTTTATATAGACAACATAAAATATAACTTTTTTACCCATTTATACAAGACGTCGATCAGAACATATTATGCGCTAAACACGTAAATCACTAAATGTTTCCTCAATTAGAGTGTTCCAGTTTATTTCACTACACATATATGTACAATATACAAACATATATAGAATGTCATTATATATATATATATATATATATATATATATATATATATATATAATGATATACTTTTATATGTGTGTAATATAGATAAATAGTTTTTCTTCGATTACATATTTTTAGATCCCCCAAATTAGATACGTTCATTCGTGCGGTAAAAGTGACCTAGACAATTGATTAACCTTGAACTTCGACTATATGTACATATATTCTATATAGGGGGTCGCTTAATTTTTATACAAGACAGTTATAGGTCTCAGACGGGCAATTATAATCGTCATTTATTAATACAATTACTCATGATTACTGCATATACCCTATAATATACTCTCTTTAAATATATATATATATATATATATATATATATATACATAATATATATATATATATGTATATATATATATATATATGTATATATATATATATATATATATATATATATATATATATATATATGTATATATATATATATGCACGCACACATTTCTATTTTTAATATTATCTACGTTCTAATAATATAATATATTTAAAGATTTCTGCATATCTTAAACGACAAAAGTTAATGCATACTGTTAAATTCCATTTATAGTCGTGGCGTATAAATTTATCTTTTGGTCTTAAAGGTCTACCGATAAGTCATGCATAAAAATGAATGTTAAGAAATTAATCATTCTATCATCTGTATAGTTTATATATATATATATATAATATATATATGTATATATATATATATATATATATATATATATATATATATATAAAGAGAGAGAGAGATTTTCCATTCATGAAAATTTAGTCATTTGCATTATTTACAATTAAAATGTTATGATTTTGTCATTTTTTTACAATAATGTAAATTCCTTAAATAAATTTTTATTATTTTGTGTTTCTTCACAAATGTGTTATTTTCTTACTCTACGAATCAGGTATTTTTCAAATTGAAAATGTTAAAAAAAATATTATTATCCTCATAGCGGCAAGGTGGAGAAAAATTTAACAGACTTTTCTGTTCTTAAATGCTTTGAAGATGATGGTATCGCCATCGAATGCGTATAATCAACGATGAAAAATAATCAAGTCATTTATTGAACATTTTTGATCATGAGAAAAATTCCTTGCAAAATAATTCTTGTGTGAAAGTGAATTTATGCAATGAAGTGTATCAGAAATATATTGCTACAAAATTGTACATTTTTGATCAGTCGCTCACAAAAGTCGGTCAACTTGATGTTCGATTGTACGTCAAGCATTAAAAATGAATGAATAAACAAAACTAATTAGAATTATATTTCTAAAGCCGTATCTATTATATAAAATTCTAGCAGTAATCGAATATTTCTTATGTATAAAAATATATCTTTAAAATAAAAGTAAAATTAATTCTGTGTCTAGAACAGACTTTAGTTTAGAAAATAGAGGTTTTTTTTTGTAAAAAAAAACTTTTAGAAAGTAGAACGAATTTTTGACGATATTTAACTGTTCCTGTGCCCTGTTCTAACTCGTCTTCTACAATCAACAATGTGGTATCTCCTACAATCAACTAACAAAAAAAATGATTCAAGAGCCGAAACTCATCATAGTAGAATACGATTACAGAACCTTACAAAAATCAGTTAAGGAAGACAATTATAAAAGCACATTTATATGTGTATATGTTTTTAATACAGTAAATAAACAACGCACAAATGTTCAGCGTCCCTGATTATATTTTAGTGTATCAAGTCTAAAACCGTGAATTAATTTTAATTAATTTTTCTAAAATAGAACAAAGAATCTTTATAAAAATACATGCCTAAAATACAGTGTTTTCATAAAAAAATTGTGTAAACTATTGTGTAAATACTTTACTTTTTTCAAGCATATTTTTGCGCAGACGTTTGCCTCATAATTTTAATGAATTAATATCTTCATAATATTTTAAAATAATATTTAAAAAACATAATTTAATGTAAAAAATAAACGAAAGCAACGGAACATGTCATCATTATGCATATTAAAAATTTCATACAGAATATAGTAAATAAAATACTTTCATTACAATATCTATAAGATATGATATAAAAAAATATTGCTTTGTTAGTAACATAATAAAAATAATACTATACAATCATAAAAAAACAATTTCGTAAAATAATATTTGTACAAGTAAATTGTTATAACAAAAAGCATATCATTCTTTCTCGTATTCTTTTATTTCAAAATTACTTTTGTTATGATTCATGTGATAAAACTTATGAATTTACATTATACATATAACTAGATTTAAAGATTAAAACAATAATCTCATTTAGTGATACATTACAATATTGGTAAAATCAAGGCTACACCTAGCTATACACACATTAATCAATAAAATATAACGTTCCACTAATATAATAGAATGACAAACATTTTTGTATTTAGACAATGAACAAACAAATTATTTAAGTACATACACTCATGTTATTGAAACGAAAACTACATGTAAAAATATTTATCCCTCATTAGTAACTCAATATATATAAATATATATATATATATATATATATATATATATATATATATTCTCAATTTTAAAAGAATAAAATTTTGTCAAAAAACATTATTATTCATAACAGAATATATTGATTAACATCTAAGAGATTATCTTTATTTATGAATTGTCTAATTCACACTTTAGCATATACTTAATAAATTATATTCATATAAAAACAGATTTTTAGCAGTACTTCATTTTGTCACAATACAGTTTTGACACTGTGATTAAATTCACTTTCAGAAAAAAATTATTCTCATCCCATAAATCACAAAAATAATTTTCTAATCAAAAATGTTACATAGTTGATGATTGGTTATTTTTAATTGACAATTTCGCCGTTCTCATAGTGCGGAGATATAGAAAAATCTATCTTTTTTGCAGAAGTATGCTAAAAAAAATAATTCAGGGACGTGTATGTAAAAGTTCCAGGCAATGAGCCGTTAATTTCTGCTTTATATAGATGTTCATACATACGACACATTTTGGAGATATTTTCATTCAGAAGGAATCTTTTTAAATTGTTAACATTACAACTTAGTAATGATTTTTTAATAACTATATATATATATATATCCTTTAAAGAATTCAATTATCTTAAGCTGAGAAAAAAAGAGAACCGAAAAAATTGTAGCTAAAATGTATAAAATAAAAACAGGCTCCAAAAATAAATTATATCTTTTAACTCCATCTTATCCAGATTTGTATGTATGCATTGTACCACTGTAAACGTGACGCCCGTGTGAAATAGGAAAATCATCATCTCAAACGTGGCAACCCGATTCAAAGAGTAAACAAAAATTTATAACGAATACTTATTAATTTTTTTATGTTTACATAAAACACTGTTTTATATATATATATATATATATATATATATATATATATATATATATATATATTAGGTGTACAAATTAATTTGGTGTCTTTTCTATATAAAATGAATTTTTACGAAAAAATAGAATACATTTCAGTCCTTTAAACATCCTCCATTATTTTGTATAACTTTAATCCACTTGTCGAGTAACTGACGAATACCTTTTCGAAAAAAAGTTTACACCTTTGAGTCGATGAAGTTGTTACTGCATTTTCGGACCTCTTCTATTCTTTCAGTATTTTTTACATATTTTATGCGTCACAGCACCTTCATTCAAAGCTAAACAAATCATTCTCGTGGATCCGGCAGCATTTTTTTCAACTGGAATGCGAAAAGTATGCAATCCTTACCATGCTGCTCTTCAGACATCATCATGTTCACAATTATTTTGTGAGGATATACCAACTGCTTGGCCAAGATATATAGTGTTTTTAAATGTTAATGTTGGCACTTCAACATTCTAAAATCACGAGAAAATATTTTAATTTAAACAGAGTTATAAATGAGTCAATTTAAAAGCCCGAACTAATTTGTACACCTTATACAATTTTCTTGTTTAGAAAAGCATCTTTAAAATATTTTTAATGACTTTTCCCACTTACTCTTTAACTTATACTTAGACTGTGATTTTATGTCTTTTTTAGAGCAATCTCACATAGAATATACCTTATTATTGCACTGAAAAAGTCATGATTTTTGCTCCAGGTGCCTCAGTCTCGATAAATATATCATTTCTGTCCGATTTTACTGAAAAAAAAAACATACTCTCGATGCATATTGCTAGAGTACTGAAAGAAACTGAAGTTTATTTTAAATATAGTCATAATTCAATTAGTAGATTGTATCTTCCTAACGGCTCTAAGTATCTCCTAAACAGAAAATCATTTAGACAATGAACAATCTATTCTAATGTTTCTAAGAACGACATATTGTATCTCTTGCATTAGAAACTTTTTCAAACAAAAGATCTACGATGTCTTATTCGATCTCCATTTTTAATATTGTGCATTCAAACAGTATGCCAATTTACTTTCTTTAAAATATTTCATCTCTTTCTACGTTGATCATAATGCCATCTCGTGTTAACCTCGGAATATTTCTCCTACATCATTCTTACAACCCAGATTTGTCACGATTTCACTTCCACTTGTTCCCAACATTAAAAAGTGAATTTAAAGGACAGAGTTTCAACACTAACGATTCATTTAAGAGTAGTGTGAATCTAAAGAAACCAACACCAAATTTATTCACTGAAGAAATAAATGAACTTGTTACATGTTGACAGAAATTCACTGCAAATGTAGATTATTACATTTCAAACTAAATTCATCATTTTAATTATAATATTTGACTTATTTCATTTTTTTTGTGTAAGTTAAAATTTTCTTATATCATTCAATAGTCATGAATTCCTGTGCGAAACACTTCAGCTACCTCTTGTATCATTATTTGTGAAATTTTATTTTATTCCTTCCAACAAACAATACATTTTGAAATTAAACCCATTACATCTAAAATTGTCTGAAAATTTAGTCGTTATAATAGAACTTTTTTATAGAAAGAATCTTAAAATACATCGCTATAATTCAAATCTTTTATATGTGGAAAGTCATTTTAATAAAAAATATTTGCAATGAAGTTAAATGAAAAACCAAACTAGATTTGTGATATACGTTGTTGTAACCAAAATATGTCTATAACCATATATATGTAATATGTGTATAAATAGATGTATACAAAAACTAGGTTTAGAAAATATTTTATCATACTATACGAACCAAGATTAGGTGTACGAATAAAAAAATAACTAAACCAAAATAAAATACTTTATTTCTGGTTCCGTTTAAATAAATCTATTTCTACTCTTTGTATATATTTCAATGTAACATAAACTGCTACACATAAATTTTGTATATATATATATATATATACATACATAAACACACACAAACATAGTAACTTTCACACATACAATAATAAACTAGTTTATACTATTTTATCGCTATTCCACATTCGAATCAATTTGTCGAGATTGTATCGAGAATAAGATAGATTTACATAAAACGTGTACGATATCGTTTTATCAGGAGTCTGTTCCGTCGATCGATGAAACTTATATATGGATTCGAACGTTAATTGTGCTAACTGTTAACAGATAGAAATACACAAACTACATATATAAACTTATCAATCAAGAGCTTAAAATAGAATTACCGTTTTATTTTTAGAATTAGTGAATGAACTGTATCCATTTCATTTTTAATTTTTTTGGTATATACCAACATCAACAAACATACACGTGCATGCATATGTATGTATGTATATATATATCTATATATATACATATATATATATATATATATATATATATATATATATGCATACATATCCAGCAACGCATACGTTTACAGTTTAAGACAGTGTAGTACAATAAAATGTTTTCATTCTATTTTTTCCTTTAAGTATACGGTTTTAAGTTATATTTTAGAAATTGAATAATTTTCCTCGGTAGATTTAAACAGGTTTCGTTTTGAATTTTCAATTATTAAATTGATAGAAAAATTATTGCGATTTATGAATTCATATACATATTTTCTTTTTTAATTTTCCTAGCTGTTTTAAGTGGACCAAACCCGTTGGATGACTAACGTCTAACTGTTGTACAAGCTCTCGAATTGTTCTGTGTGGCTCTGATTCAACTATTGTCTTCAGTTGGTCGTTATGAGCTGAAAAAGAACCCTCGAATTATTTTTTGTTGCACGTATTTTTAGGATGGTGTAAGTCGGCTTATGTTTCAAAAATCTGCCTATATGTAGCCGTTCCTGGGAGCGTCTAGAGCCCCGACAACAACCAGAGTTTACATATATTTGTGAAAGTTTTCCTATAGTTGATTAGTCATCGCGCTTTCGTGCTCAGATCCGTGAAAAGGTTCAAATATCCCTCGCGACCTTCTTAATCTTTAAGGCTCTCATCCTCAACACGAAATTTTTGGTACCACCATTACACCCTACATTTCTTTACAATATCCACACCAAAAGCATTGTTAGTTTACGAGCAGTTTCTACTGTTTTACCACCTGTTTTGAATTTATACAAAAAAAATGTTATTAGCTTGTTTTCCATTTTTAATTCAATCGCCCAATTTGAAGCAAAATTAATAATAAAAACAAATTACCAATGTACAGACAGAAAAATGTACTTTAAAATGATATTAGCATCAACACGATGAAATGGCACTTTCATTAAAAAAATTAAGATTAGTAATCAGAAAACAAAAACCGCAATTATTTTCTTACAAACCGTATATATATATATATATATATATATATATATATATATATATACATATATAAATGTAAGCAAGTGTATTTTTAATTTCATAAATATTAAAAAAGTACACTAATATTAAAAAGTACTTCAGGCCGACTCAACTTCTTGCCATATTAGGTCTGTTCGATATGTACATTAAACTTACTCGGAGTAAGAAATTTTACACTTTTCTGTTCGATATGTACTTTGAACTTAATCGAGATTTTCGACAAATAGTTTAGAGTAAGTTCAGAACAGGGGATTTGTTACTCTGAACTTACTTTAGCTTTTTGGTAGAGTAACGCGAGCATCTTTGTACAACTCGAGTCTTTATCTATGATAATCGCTATCGAATAAACAAATCATCCAAACTTGACAGTTTTCATACGATTTACTCTAATATTACTCTACATTGTTCGATAAAAACAAGTTCAAAGTAAGAAATTCAGAGTAAAGTCATAAAATTCAAGAGTCAGTTCATAATAAGTTCAGTGTACATATCGAAAAGACCTTACACTATACATATATTTCAGTATAATTTTTTTTTAACATTATATAAAAATTCAAAATATTTCAATATACAATACAATATATAGAACCTCTTTTAATTATAATTGTAAAATGTACAAAGAATATTTTTGATTTCAAACTAATAGAAAATGTATGGGTTGTTAGAAATAAAAAAAATGAAAGAAAGTAACCATAAACATCGACGAATTTAAGAAAATCATAAAATACGCCGATTCGCTTGTGTTCGATGACAACGCCATCATCCTCCGAGCACCAAGTTACTGAAAAATCTGAACTGATGAGATCAAGTCAAATATGTCTGGTTTGATAGCGCTTGATCTAGTCTTGTCAAATTTGGTTAAGTTATCAGATCTGATAAGGGTTGTTACGTGTGTCCAATATAACCATATTGGCTAGATCTCGTCAAGTCTGTAATAAGACCATGTTAAATTTATTCTAGAATAGATAGATCTAAGTAGACGAAGTTGGATCAGATAAGATTTGGTTAAATCAGTTTCGGAAAGCAAGTTTAAAAACTTGTATTTACGAGTAATTGTATTTTTTAAGATTGAATCGAAGAATTTACCTATAATTCTATTATAGTGCCCGTATAAATAATACATAATTTTATAGGAAAAATTAACATCAAATAAAAAATACCTGAAATGTCTGAAACAGTACAATTTTTGTGCATTGTTAAATAATTTTTATCAATTATAAATCTTCTTTTTGTTCAACGTACTTTTCCATTATGATTTTTCGAAAATAAGAAACGAAAAACACTAAAAAATGTTTAAAAAAACACTTAAATATATACCTTTGATGTTGAATATCAAAGCTTATTAACCACTAAGAGCGTATCAGATAAATAATACACTCTAGGGATAATATTATCTCATGGTATATATTTTAAATATAAAAATATATTGATAGTATCATCGTGTGTATATATATATATATATATATATATATATATATATATATATATATATTTACTTCTAAACCATATCATATATCAACTCTTAGAAGCTTTACGACTCTCTCGAGATATCCGAAATTGGTAAGTCACAATACTCCCTAAAGTCAGCAAAATATGTACCAAATGCATTAACGTTTTTTAAAATTTTGGTACAGAATATTTGAAAAATAATTCTTTTTAAGATATAATTTATATAACTATGACTTAAATATTGTATTCGAAATAATATTTGTTATCTTAATTAACGTAAATCATAAATATTGCACTCATGAAAGCAAAAAATGAAACTGTACAGGACATTAATGTTTCAATAATTCGTATGTTTAAACTGCATGTTTCATATTATCTTAATATTTTTAGTTTAATATGTTAATTCAACAAACAGTTATTTATATATTAAACAAAATTCAAATAATTACACACCATTGCACCGTACGTTCCTTAACAGTTCCCATACCAAAAGAATCGTTTCGTTTAAGAGTAGTTTCTGATACTTTGCTACCCATTTTAAATTCATATAAAATGCTTTTATTCGCTTATTTTCCATCTTTAATTCAATAGCCGAACTTGAAGAAAAATTAATAATAAATACAGACTGAAAAATGCACTTTAAAAATAATATTAACATGAATACGATGAATGATACTTTCATTAAAAAAATAACATTAGAATTCAGAAAACAAAACCAGCAATTATTTTCCTACCAACCTAATATATATATATATATATATATATATATATATATATATATATATATTCGTTGAAAAAATTTAAGGTTAGATTTCAGAAAACAAAAACCACAATTATTTTCCTACCAATTTAATAATTTGTAACATATTCTATTTTACAATCTCACATTTTTCAGTTTTTGTAAGTGATCACAATAAGATTAAAATTTTATCTGTACAAAATTGAAATGAAAATGAAAATGTATCACAGAAAGAAAATACCATTACTAATTTTAACTGTCGGGAATAAAACTACGTTAATATCGATATATATATATATATATATATATATATATATATATATATATATATATATGATTATTCTTCACGCATTAAATAATATTTAATTTTTAGTTCAAAAAATACATTTGTCATCAAAAATAAAAGATATTGAAAATGGTAATATATTTTCATTAAGATCTGTATAATGGACACTCAACTCATGTAATATTATTCTTATTACTGCATTATCAAAACACATATTTTGCTGAACTTTCCAAGTTTTCTAGTTACTTTTCTAAAAATAACTACAAATGACACATTTAATCAATAGTTAATAAATATTTTCGGATCAAGTTATTTCAAATACAGAGGTTAACAAAATTCTAACATTAGTTTTTTTTTTTATAAATTATTCTCATTTTAATTACTTATCGAAATATTTAGATGCATCTTTAACAACCATTAAAATGTATTGTTTAAAATGAAATATTATTTTAAAAAAAGGAAATTATTTTGACATTCATAACCTTGAAGAAGTTCTAACAATAAATTTGAAATAAAAACTGTTATTTTTCGACCATCATGAATGTTTAATACTAAATGTAAGTACGAAATGAAACGTAATAGGTGTATTTACGAGGGTGACGTGTACACTTGTATAATCTACAACTTTTGTACTTTTACATAATATCATAGCATAGTATATGGAATTTGTTTTACTCATTTGTATAGTTTTGTATTCTATTGTTATTTCTAAATGGTTCTTGCATGTGCATTACATTTTAGACGATTACGAAATAACGAACGATATATAATATTGTACAAACTATATTATTCACTTATAAGTATATATATATATATATATATATATATATATATATATATATATATATATACGTAAATGTAGTTTTTAACATTTATACCAATATTAAATATTTTAACATCGTAAGTTATACTTAAAACTTTCAGTTTCCACTGAACACAAAATGTGTCTAGAGTATATAGCAAATGAGTACCCAACTACATGTATATTTGTCATGTTAATAATTGACAGAAGTAAGCTAGATATCCATAACAATCAATCAAGAACAAGAATCGAACTACCTATATATATATATATATATATATATATATATATATATAGAAAGAGAGAGAGAAAGAATAAAGTTTATCTAACATTTTAAACAATAAAAATACGGAAAAAAGAAATGCAACCAAATTTTTTTACTTGACTCAATGTGATATGAAGTATTTCCGGTTTTAAAATGGAATAATGTATAAATAAATTTTTCATGGCATCAGGCTGTGTATAAATGATGTTTCTATTACTCATGAAATACAAAAAAATTAACGTAATGAAAACAAACAAGGATTTTGGCTAATTAAAGAAATTTCTTGCAATAATATGGATTTTCTAATTGAAGACTAACGACCGCCATAAATGATTTTAAAAAAAACCTACAACTGCATGAAAGTCGGAAAGAGAAAGTTCATCTTATGGTTCTTTTTTTTTAAAAAATCCTGATGATTCTATCAACGGATTCGAACCAGATATTTTACGTATAAATGAGGATTCCAATTACGATTTATTGTTATGATATACCGACTCTCATATTTAAAAATAGGTTTCTCGTTTTCACCATAAAGCTATATAAGTTCATAAGCGTAAATGGATTAAATAAGTTGCCATTTAAATCTATGCATCATGTAAAAATTATTAGTTCCAATTTTTTTTCTAAATTGATACGGGTCACATACTTAATCACATATTCAATAATAAACATTTTTTCTTATAAAATCGACATAATTAACTTTCATATATGTTTTTTAACATATTTAACAAACATAATTAACTTTCTTCATAGAATTTATTAATGAAGAGTAATATCAATTCGAAATTCAATTGAATGTATAGTTCAAGCAAGGAATGGAGCACTTGCGGCCTTCTGAGTTGTTCGATACAACTATTCACATATTTTGTCAATTATACATTTCTATCATTTGTAATTTATACATTCTCAAAAGGTGTGCTTTTTAATTGTTTAGAATAAAAAATCGCTATTTTTAAAGCACAATGTTAAGAAATTAATCGCTCTTATCTATACTTAGAAATGATTATTTTTGTTAAAGGAGATAAACTCAAAATGGCAATAAATCCTTATAACAAGTCTAAAAGCATGCTTATTGTTTTGCTTTATTAAAAAAATATTTGATCGTTGAATATGTTTCGAGATTAGAATATTTGTTTTATTAACTATATATATATATATATATATATATATATATATATATATATATATATATATATATATATATATATATATGATAGACTATTAACTGATCATTGAAGCAAAATACAAGAGTGTTTAAAAATATTTGTTGCCTTTTTCGTTAATATTTTTGTATAGAAAAGGAATGGTAATTAAACAAATAATAGTAGTCAATCGTTTTAGTTTAAGAGTAATATGTTCTTTCAAAAAATATAGT